>CAMRHE010000058.1:6502500-7702500 GCA_947044405.1 Leptodactylus fallax | reverse complement strand
TTCTTGCCCATTCTTCCTTGGAAAACAGCTCGAGCTCAGTGAGGTTGGATGGAGAGCGTTTGTGAACAGCAGTTTTCAGCTCTTTCCACAGATTCACAATTGGATTCAGGTCTGGACTTTGACTTGGCCATTCTAACACCTGGATACTTTTATTTGTGAACCATTCCATTGTAGATTTTGCCTTATGTTTGACATCATTGACTTGTTGGAAGATAAATTTCCGTCCCAGCCTCAGGTCTTTTGCAGAATCCAACAGGTTTTCTTCCAGAATGGTCCTGTATTTGGCTCCATGCATCTTCCCATCAATCTTAACCATCTTCCCTGTCCCTGCCTGAAGAAAAGCAGGCCCAAACAATGATGCTGCCACCACCATGTTTGACAGTGGGGATGGTGTGTTCAGGGTGATGAGCTGTGTTGCTTTTACGCCAAACATATCGTTTTGCATTGTGGCCAAAAAGTTCGATTTTGGTTTCATCTGACCAGAGCACCTTCTTCCACATGTTTGGTGTGTCTCCCAGGTGACTTGTGGCAAACTTTAAAACGAGACTTTTTATGGATATCTTTGAGAAATGGCTTTCTAATTTCCACTCTTCCATAAAGGCCAGATTTGTGCAGTGTACAACTGATTGTTGTCCTATGGACAAACTCTCCCACCTCAGCTGTAGATCTCTGCAGTCCATCCAGAGTGATCATGGGCCTCTTGGCTGCATCTCTGATCAGTCTTCTCCTTGTTTGAGATGAAAGTTTAGAGGGACGGCCGGGTCTTGGTAGATTTGCAGTGGTCTGATACTCCTTCCATTTCAATATGATCGCTTGCACAGTGCTCCTTGGGTTGTTTAAAGTTTGGGAAATATTTTTGTATCCAAATCCAGCTTTAAACTTCTCCACAACAGTATCACGGACCTGCCTGGTGTGTTCCTTGGTCTTCATGATGCTCTCTGCGCTTTAAACAGAACCCTGAGACTATCACAGAGCAGGTGCATTTATACGGAGACTTGATTACACACAGGTGGATTATATTTATCATCATCAGTCATTTAGGACAACATTGGATCATTCAGAGATCCTCACTGAACTTCTGGAGTGAGTTTGCTGCACTGAAAGTAAAGGGGCCGAATAATATTGCACGCCCCACTTTTCAGTTTTTTATTTTTTTTACAAAAGTTTAAAATAACCAATAAATTTCGTTCCACTTCACAATTGTGTCCCACTTGTTGTTGATTCTTCACCAAAAAATTTAAATTTTATATCCTTATGTTTGAAGCCTGAAATGTGGCAAAAGATTGAAAAGTTCAAGGGGGCCGAATACTTTCGCAAGGCACTGTATTTAGAGGAATTGTTTCTGGGCTCCATTTTTGCAGAGCCCCGGAGATGCCAGTAAATTGGAATTTCCCAAGAAGTGATCCCATTTTGTAGGGGCCATTTTAGGTTCTTTGCAAATGTGTTATGGCGTCCAAAGACCAAACAATCTAAATCTACGCTCCAAAAGCCACACAGAGCTCATTCACATCTGTGTCCTGCTGTGTGCCTATACTGCAGTTTATGCCCACATGCAGAACATTTTTGTATCCAGGATAACCTACTTAACAATGTCATATGTGGTTATAAACTGCTGTTTGGGCACACAGCCGGGAACAGAAGTGAAAATTTGGTTTTTGGAGCACAGTTTGGTTTTTGGACGTCATGCCAATTTTGAAGAGTCCCTGAATTGCCAGTAAAGTGGAGTCTGCAGACATGTGACCCCATTTTAGAAACTAGACTCCTCCAAGGGATTTATCAAGCGGCATAGCGAGCACTTTATGTTTTGCAATAATTTAGTTGCCAGAAATGAATGTGCGGCTGATGAAAAGTGAAAAATGCAACGTTTCCAGAAATATTCCATTTCAGTGTCCGATATTTTGCCCCCAGCTTGTGTCAGCAGAGATACACAGTCCAAAAACTGTTAAGCAAGTATTCCGGGCACAACAGCCTTTAGAGTGTTTGCCTCTGACACAAACTGGGCACAACACATTGCACAATAAAATTCCCTTACATCCTACAGCAGCACGATATGGGGTATTTCTGTCTCTGTTTGTTGATAGGACAGGCAAAATTTTTAATTAGCATAATTTATGCATGACTATGGTACCCTATAAGAGGGCAAAAGGGCCCTCCCCCTCCTTGTGTTTTTTTCTGTCCTGTGTGGTGGGACAGGTGGAGGGAGGTCTTTTGTCCTGCCATATTTTGTTTTTTCCCCTAAAGTTTGTTAGCTTCCTTTGGGGAGTCATCTTTACACCTCTTTTCTCTTCTATCTTCCACTGGACACTTCTGTGGAAAAAAAGGGGGTGTTTTATTTAGGAGGTTTTTTGTGCTAGCCAAGCTTTCAACCTTCGCTCTGAAAGGGTTGATTTCAGTAGAACATGCAGTGGTGGTTGCATGCTGCATGTTCAAAGACCTGTAGTGCAGGCCACTTGTGCGGCCTTGATGTGGAGATTGCCGTTTCACTTACCTTTTTTGTGCCTAGCCAAGCTTTCAACCTTCGCTCTGAAAAGGTCGATTTCAGTAGCACATGCAGAAATAGTTGAATGTTGCATGTTCAAAGACCTGTAGTGCAGGCCACTTGTGCAGCCTTGATGTGGTGCATTACCGTTTCACTTGCCTTACAAGCTCCGCGGCCGCCAGAAGTGACGTCGGTCACTTTGTTCCTCCGGAACCTTTGTTTGTGTTCCAGTTTTCCGGGGACTGAATTCGCGGACGGACTTTTTGCGGCTTAGTTTTTCCTCCTTTTTGCAAGTTTAAATTTGCTGAGCCGCTTTACTGACATCGGTCTGTATATTTTTAGCTTAATTCTGTGTACAAAGAATTAAGGTTTGCAAAATTTGCAGGGGGGGGAGGGTTTTCTATGTGCACTACTTGCTCATTCCTCCTCCCCTCCTATAGAAGCCTTCATCTCAATGCAGGAGATGGCTTGTCTCTTAGTGAGGAAGGCCTCAGTACTCCAATTGGATTACTGTTCTTGCTGCTGCAGCACGGTGGCTCAGTGATTAGCATTGCAGCCTTGCAGTACTGGAACCCTGGTTCATATCTTGCAAGGAGCTTGAAAAAAAAAAAAAAAGGGGGGGTTGTTTACATTGTGACACACTGTGGGCATGAAATTACTTGCTTCTGTCAGTGCGTGGACCCCCTTCTGAAGTACCGTCTATGCGTGACATTGTTGTATGTGTGAAGGATTACATGCAGGATTCCATGAAGAAGAGCCGGAACTCCATTTCTCAGATTTCGGAAAAGTCCCGATCTGAGAAACATACTCTTTCACTAGTCACTAAGAGGACTTCCAGATGATTGATGAGATGCTCTCATTGGATGAAGATACCACCTCAGCTGTAGATCTCTGCTACCACCACCATGTTTGACAGTGGGGATGGTGTGTTCAGGGTGATGAGCTGTGTTGCTTTTACGTCAAACATATCGTTTTGCATTGTGGCCAAAAAGTTCGATTTTGGTTTCATCTGACCAGAGCACCTTCTTCCACATGTTTGGTGTGTCTCCCAGGTGACTTGTGGCAAACTTTAAAACGAGACTTTTTATGGATATCTTTGAGAAATGGCTTTCTTCTTTCCACTCTTCCATAAAGGCCAGATTTGTGCAGTGTACAACTGATTGTTGTCCTATGGACAGACTCTCCCACCTCAGCTGTAGATCTCTGCAGTCCATCCAGAGTGATCATGGGCCTCTTGGCTGCATCTCTGATCAGTCTTCTCCTTGTTTGAGATGAAAGTTTAGAGGGGCGGCCGGGTCTTGGTAGATTTGCAGTGGTCTGATACTCCTTCCATTTCAATATGATCGCTTGCACAGTGCTCCTTGGGTTGTTTAAAGTTTGGGAAATATTTTTGTATCCAAATCCAGCTTTAAACTTCTCCACAACAGTATCACAGACCTTCCTGGTGTGTTCCTTGGTCTTCATGATGCTCTCTGCGCTTTAAACAGAACCCTGAGACTATCACAGAGCAGGTGCATTTATACGGAGACTTGATTACACACAGGTGGATTATATTTATCATCATCAGTCATTTAGGACAACATTGGATCATTCAGAGATCCTCACTGAACTTCTGAAGTGAGTTTGCTGCACTGAAAGTAAAGGGGTCGAATAATATTGCACGCCCCACTTTTCAGTTTTTTATTTTTTTACAAAAGTTTAAAATAACCAATAAATTTCGTTCCACTTCACAATTGTGTCCCACTTGTTGTTGATTCTTCAACAAAAAATAAAAATTTTATATCCTTATGTTTGAAGCCTGAAATGTGGCAAAAGGTTGAAAAGTTCAAGGGGGCCGAATACTTTCGCAAGGCACTGTATTTAGAGGAATTGTTTCTGGGCTCCATTTTTGCAGAGCCCCGGAGATGCCAGTAAATTGGAATTCCCCAAGAAGTGATCCCATTTTGTAGGGGCCATTTTAGGTTCTTTGCAAATGTGTTATGGCGTCCAAAGACCAAACAATCTAAATCTACGCTCCAAAAGCCACACAGAGCTCATTCACATCTGTGTCCTGCTGTGTGCCTATACTGCAGTTTATGCCCACATGCAGAACATTTTTGTATCCAGGATAACCTACTTAACAATGTCATATGTGGTTATAAACTGCTCTTTGGGCACACAGCCGGGAACAGAAGTGAAAATTTGGTTTTTGGAGCACAGTTTGGTTTTTACCTTACAAGCTCCGCGGCCGCCAGAAGTGACGTCGGTCACTTTGTTCCTCCGGAACCTTTGTTTGTGTTCGTTTTCCGGGGACTGAATTCTCGGACGGACTTTTTGCGGCTTAGTTTTTCCTCCTTTTTGCAAGTTTAAATTTGCTGAGCCGCTTTACTGGCATCGGTCTGTATATTTTTAGCTTAATTCTGTGTACAAGGAATTAAGGTTTGCAAAATTTGCAGGGGGGGGGGAGGGTTTTTTATGTGCACTACTTGCTCATTCCTCCTCCCTTCCTATAGAAGCCTTCATCTCAATGCAGGAGATGGCTTGTCTCTTAGTGAGGAAGGCCTCAGTACTCCAATTGGATTACTGTTCTTGCTGCTGCAGCACGGTGGCTCAGTGATTAGCATTGCAGCCTTGCAGTACTGGAGCCCTGGTTCATATCCTGCAAGGAGCTTGAAAAAAAAAAAAAAAGGGGGGGGTTGTTTACATTGTGACACACTGTGGGCATGAAATTACTTGCTTCCGTCAGTGCGTGGACCCCCTTCTGAAGTACCGTCTATGCGAGACATTGTTGTATGTGTGAAGGATTAC
Source organism: Leptodactylus fallax (assembly GCA_947044405.1). Taxonomy (NCBI): domain Eukaryota; kingdom Metazoa; phylum Chordata; class Amphibia; order Anura; family Leptodactylidae; genus Leptodactylus; species Leptodactylus fallax. The sequence continues at coordinate 7,697,234 of CAMRHE010000058.1, read as the reverse complement.
ATGCAGGATTCCATGAAGAAGAGCCGGAACTCCATTTCTCAGATTTCGGAAAAGTCCCGATCTGAGAAACATAATCTTTCACTAGTCGCTAAGAGTACTTCCAGATGATTGATGAGATGCTCTCATTGGATGAAGATACCTTGGAGAATTCCAGCAGACCTGTAGAGAAGATAAATAGGCTGCTGAATTCCCTGGGGGACCGAGATGTTGACAGGGAAGCCTCCACTTCCACCAATAGGGGGTCTAGGGCCTTCCAAGTGGTTGTAACACTGAAAAGCTCATGCTATTGGAGTGGAAACATCCTGAAAGAGCCACTATTTTATCCGGAGGTTAAGGCCTTATTTCCTAATGTGGATTCCCAGCTGGACCGATGGGGTCCCCCACCTAAAGTTGATATGGCAGTAGCCAAATTGTCCCGGCGGATGATGGCTTCAACCTCCAGGACCCTATGGATAGGTGCATGGAGGGCACCCTCAGAAAGGCTTATTCTACGGCCTCTGCTCAGACTTCGGTGGCCATTGCCTCTAATGAGGTATCAAACAAATTGCAGTTTGATCTAGCCCAACTAGAGAGGGACATCGACTCTGGAGTGTCCAGAGATCACCTCTTACCATTCTTGAGGTCAGTCTCCTTGTCTGCAGATTACCTAAGCCTCAGCCTCAGTCTAGACCTCAGTCTAGACCTCAGTTCTAGATGCATCCTAGATGCCAGTCTAGGGGTTCTGGATGGAAGTTCCCCAAAGAAGGGGACAAGAAGAATCCTAACTTCTGATGCCAGCTGTTTTCTTCCTGTGGCAGAGACTCCTGTTGAGGACGACTCTCCCAATTTTTCACCTTCTGGCAGGAGAAGATTCAAGACCCTTTTGTCTTGCAAGTAGTACAGAGGGATATGCTGATTTATTATGATCTGCTCCCTTCCTGCGGCTCGGCAGGTTATACTGGTAAGTTCCATTCATGATTATATTTACAAGGGAAGTGTTCTGACTCAATAGCTTGGCTGCAAGTGTGAGGTTGTGAGAGTGTCCTGTAGTCTCTATGCTAACTAGCAATTTACACCAAGATATTTATCAGATAGTGTTCAACTCAACTGAGGAGGCGTAGATAAGATTCCAGATGCTTTAATCCAGGTAAATCTTGTAAAACCTCATACAGCAGTAGGTGAAAAATGATGAAATACCAGGAGCTGAGCAGACATGTTGCTTACAAAGAAGTGAAACTAAACTGAGGGGGAGAGAGGAGGAGCTACAGCATCACAACTAAGGATACAGAGAGAGAGAGGGGACAAACTACAAAGACAAACAGTATCACAGATACATGTCAGTGAATTAAACCAAGTCCTGGGACATGACACTCCCCGCCTGAAATCTTTAGATTTCACTGAAAACAAACATTAAATGTCCTGAGATGTCCATAAAGTCCTCTTCAAACCTGAAAAACAAAAAAGAAACATGCACAACAAACAATAATCAACAGTTAGTCCAAATAAACCAATCTTCAGGTCGGGAAGCCGCAATTTGCCAACACCTCCACCGACCCACACTGTAATCCACAAGAACACGGTTTTAGTTCATGGAAGGAAGCTCCCCGCCATGAGCTGTGAATGGTGTCCTTATCTTCTTTTATGTGACGTCTCCTCTTGGAAGAAGAAGCACCAGTTCATTAATTGGGCGGAAGAAAACTCGCACTGAGCCTCCCTTGGTTACCTTGACCTCCACTTTCCGAGTCTTCCCATCATCACTAGGGACAACTTTAGTGATGAGACACATAGGCCATTCATTCCGATGGACTTCTTTATCCCTTAGAAGGACGAGGTCACCCATCTGGAGATTAGGTTTTGAGGTCTGCCATTTGTGACGGCTCTGTAGCATGTGGAGGTACTCTGTTTTCCAGCGGTGCCAGAACACATTGGACAGGTGTTGAACTTGTTTCCATTGGCGTCTGTAAATGTCACTGTGATCTAAGGTACGTGGAGAGGTAGCAGCAGTACCAATTTTCTGAGTAAGAAGCGTTGCTGGGGTTAAGATAATTGGAGATTCAGGGTCTGAAGATACTGGGACAAGTGGCCTTGCATTGATTATCGCAGACACTTCAGCAAGAAAGGTTATTAACGTCTCATGGGTAAGCAGTGTCGACTTGTGGTCCATCAACATAGAGTCAAGGATTCTGCGTGTGATCCCAATCATACGTTCCCAGGAACCTCCCATATGGGATGAATGTGGAGGGTTAAACGTCCAAGTGCACCCATTGTTGGATAAGAAGTTGTCTAACTGCAGTTCTTTGCAGGCTCCAACGAAGTTAGTGCCACAGTCAGACCTCAGTTGTTTCTCAGCAGGCAGTGGAGTGTCCCAGTCCATGTTCTCAGTGGTAAGCTGTCTTGGTAGTAGCTTGCCTTGAATGGTGATGGGAGCAATGAAACCAAGAGGATCATAAATGCTGTTCACAACAGATAAAACTCCTCGTTTGGTGAAAGGTTTGTCACAAGAAGACACTTGGAATGTGAATGTGTCTTGTTCAGTGTTCCATAGCAATCCTAGGCTGCGTTGCATAGGAGGAGCATCAGAACTGAGATCAAGATCCTTCAAGTTGATTGCATGATCATCAGAGGGAAATGCCTTCATTACCTCCATATTGTTGGAGATGATCTTGTGAAGTCTGAGCATTTCCTGTGTTCTAGAGAGGAGATCAATCACTTCTTCACATGCAGGTAAGGATTTAAGACCATCATCAACATAGAAGTTCCTCTCAACAAACTGACGAGCATCAGAGCCATACTCTTTCTCACCTTCATGGGCGGTCCTTCTCAGTCCATAGATCGCTACTGCAGGAGATGGGCTATTGCCAAAGACATGTACCTTCATCCGGTAATCTATGACTTCATTGTTGACATCATTGTCCTTATGCCATAGGAACCTGAGATAGTTTCTGTCATCATCCTTAACAATGAAGCAATGAAACATCTGTTGGATGTCGGCCATCACTGCAACTAGTTCCTGTCTGAAACGGATTAAGACTCCTATGAGGCTGTTGTTTAAGTTAGGACCAGTGAGGAACAGGTTGTTGAGAGAGACGCCTTCATACTGAGCGCTAGAATCGAACACGACCCTGATTTGGTCAGGTTTGCGAGGGTGATACACGCCAAATGATGGAAGATACCAGCATTCTTCTCCTTCCTTTAGTGGAGGTGCAGGTTCTGCATGATCTCTCTCAAATACCTTCTGCATGAAACCTACAAAGTGTTTCTCCATCTCTGGTTTCCTCATGAGGGTACGTTTTAAAGATTTTAAAGGAAAATCTAGAAACTGCTTGCTTCAGATTGTTTGGTAGTTTTGATCTCGGGGAGCGGAAAGGTAAGGGTGCTACCCAGCTGTTGGAATCATCTTGAATGAATTCCTTGTCCATAAGTTTGAGAAATTCTTTATCAGCTATTGCCGGTGCCAGCTTGTTGTCATAACTTGTTGTATTGAACACTGTTAATCCAAGGGTGTCGTCCCCAGGCAGGAAAGTATTCACGTTGTCTCGGTGATTATGCAGCCACTTACTGTTGCTTATCTTTTCTTTCACTTGGTAGTGATGTGGACATGGCTGAAAACAAGTGCTGTGACCATTTGGTAACATATGCGTCTTAAATGAAGAAATATTGGTGGGCCTTTTCATCCTACCTATGCAGACGTTGCCAATGATAACCCATCCTAGATCGAGGCGCTGGGCAAATGGTGCATCATGTGGTCCATTAATTTGCTGGCGTATTTTGTGCAGTCTGAGAATGTCTCTACCTAGCAGAAGTAGAATGTCTGCATTTTTGTCAAGGGATGGTATTTCACTGGCTATAGCCCTTAGATGAGGGTGCTGGAAAGCCGCCTCTGGTGTGGGTATCTCTTCTCTGTTTGATGGTATCTGGTTGCACTCAACAAGTGTGGGCAAAGGTATCTCCAAATTGCCCTTGAGAGAAGCTATTACAAGACCACTGGCCCTTCTTCCAGAAACCTCTGATATGCCACTACAAGTACCCAAGGTATATGGATAAGTATCACCCTTTAAGTTAAACAGATCAAAGAGTTCTGACCTTGCAAGTGAGTGGTTGCTCTGGTCGTCCAAGATGGCGTACACCCTCAGAGCCCTTTCTGGTTGGCCCTTGGGGTATATATTGACTAGGCATATCCTTGCACAGGACTTGTCACAAAGGTCTTCTCCGCAGACTTCTGTACATGAGGAAGATACTGTGGTAGTATTTGCTGCTTGATCTGTGTTCTCCCTGCCATGCTTAGTTGGGGAAGGGGAACCTCTAGGCGGTGTGGCACTAGGCTGGGATGGATGAAGAGCTTGTACATGGTTCTCACTGCCACACTCTATACACTTAATAGCAATTTTACAGTCTCTAGCAACATGTTCAGTAGAGGCACAACATTTGAAACATATCCCTAGTTTCTTTAGAAGCTCTTTACGTTCCTGGATTGGTTTCCTCCTGAAGCCAATACACTTCTTGAGGGGATGAGGCTTCTTGTGAATAGGACACAGACGGTTAGGATTTTCTACCTTTTCGTCTTGGTTGTTGTTGCAACTGCTTTCTTCTGGTGCTGATGTAGGTATAGGAAGAATATCAGTCTTTTTCACCGAAACTGGGCCTCTGCGGTTTCTGTAGTTAGAATGTGAGCTGTCATACTTAATAGGAGGTGAACCAGGAACACTGGGATCCCCATAGGAAAAGCTTGGGTCATTCTTGGATTCTGCAATGTTCTTGATAAACTCACAGAAGTAGGAAAATGGAGGAAAGGAGACTCTATTCTCAGTTTTGTATCTTGACCCAACTGTGGTCCACCTTTCTTGAATATTATATGGCAACTTGGTGACTATCGGGTTTACCCCACGAGCAGTGTCCAGGTAACTGAGGCCCGGTAGGAGAGTGTCCGCCTTAGCCAGTAGGAGCTCCATGAGTAGGTCACTAAGTTCTTGAAATTTCTGATGATCCTTACCAGATATCTTTGGAAACCCTTGCAACCGTTTGAACAGAGCATTCTCTATTGCTTCAGGACTGCCATAGGTTTTCTCCAGTCTTTCCCAAGCAGCGGTAAGGCCTGCTATGGGGTTGTAAATGTGGACGGATCTGAGTCTTTTAGCACGTTCTGTGGAATGTGGGCCAAGCCACCGGATAAGCAAATCTAGTTCTTCAGCTGCAGTAATGCCAAGGTCACTAATTGCAGTTTTGAAGGCACATTTCCAGCCTCTGTAGTTCTCAGGTTGGTCATCGAACCTTGTGAGTCCAGTCTTAGTAAGCTCACGGCGAACCATGTACCTTGCAAACTCTGACATGTCTGTTCTCTCTGACTTTAAATATTGAGTTGCTGGCTGAGTAGCGGTGATTACGTTGTTAGTGGGGTTCTGGTTAACAGAGGTAGGTAGTGTAGGGGCTGAGTAGGCATTCAGCCTAGGAGCTAGCTTAAAGTCCATAGGTTTAGCCACATATGGATGTGAGACTGGACGGTTGTTTGCAGTCTGGTAGTATGGTGTCACATTGGTGTTTACCTGAGTATCAGTATATTGCATTTGCTGAGGTGCAAGGCTTTGGGAATCCATGAAGGAAGAAGAAACTGGATGCTGGACAGGCAGGGCATTGTACTGACCTTGAATGCGGTGTGCTTCAGAAGATACCGTGCCCTGTTGCACTGGAGAAATGTCGTCCCTGACAGGAACATTTGTGGCAAATAGGGATTCACTGCTTTGGCTTAGTACATAGTCTCTTGTGCGCTTGAGGGGATCCTCTGCTTCCACATCACACAAACTGGTGCTGTCACTTTCACTTCCACTGATGGCCTGTTCTAAAATGCTTAACCTTGCCATGGCTGCAGCGTGCTCATACTGTTTCTCTAGAGCTTCTAGTTCTGCCCTTTTTTGAGCTGCATTAGCTTCCATTTCTGCTTTCTGTTGAGCTGCCTTAGCTTCCATTGCTGCTGCATTAGCTTCCATCTCTGCTTTCTGTTGTGCAAAGGCTGCCTGTATCTTAGTAGCTTCCGCCTCTGCACGTGCTTTTATAAGTTGCTCACTGAGTGTGGAAGATTTTGAGGAACGTGACTTAGATGTACGCTTTGAACGCTTGGTAGACTCAGAAACATGGGATGCCATTTCCTGCAGTTGCGCAATTCTTGCCTCTGTCCTTAACTTAGTTTCATGTACTAAGCTTTCTCGTTCTGAATTGAGATGCTGGAAGCTTTGCAATTCAGCTAAAGAATCGTCTGTATGAAGTTTCCTCAATATGCTTTCATACTCCTCAGCTTTCATTTTATAATGTCCATGCATAGCACAAAGCTGTCACAGAGCTCCCTCTAGTGGTGATACATGGTATGCAGGCAAGCACATGGCAGATATCTTAGTCTGTATTTTCTGCCACCATTTTGAGAGTTCACAGGAAAGTTCATGCTTTAAACCTTCTAGATTGTCTCTAACCTGTTTAATTGAGCGTCTAGCCTTCTTACTGGGCTGCAGACTGAGGTCCATGCTACCTTGTGCTTCAGGGTGCCCTTCAGCCATGATGCAACACAAACAGGATAAATATAACTTTGCTGGAGTAAGATGGCTGCTTGCTAGAATCTTCTTATGCTGAGGGAGTCTGAGCTGCAGATGCAACTTACACAATGCTGATTCCTTCTGGCTTCAGGTATCTTACTGTGACTGACTGTATGTCAGAAGTTGGTGAACTGTCTTACAGCCGTATCTGGCAGTCTTTATGCATCATTTTTCACTGTTCTGACTCAATAGCTTGGCTGCAAGTGTGAGGTTGTGAGAGTGTCCTGTAGTCTCTATGCTAACCAGCAATTTACACCAAGATATTTATCAGATAGTGTTCAACTCAACTGAGGAGGCGTAGATAAGATTCCAGATGCTTTAATCCAGGTAAATCTTGTAAAACCTCATACAGCAGTAGGTGAAAAATGATGAAATACCAGGAGCTGAGCAGACATGTTGCTTACAAAGAAGTGAAACTAAACTGAGGGGGAGAGAGGAGGAGCTACAGCATCACAACTAAGGATACAGAGAGAGAGAGGGGACAAACTACAAAGACAAACAGTATCACAGATACATGTCAGTGAATTAAACCAAGTCCTGGGACATGACAGGAAGCTTGAAAGAGGTTCCCCTCTAAAGAAGGATGCAGTGTTTACTCCCTAGTTTTTTCTGGTGCTAAAATCATCAGGCAACTGGAGGATGGTTATAGATCTAAGATATCTGAATCTCTTCATAAGGATAAATCATTTTGGAATCACATCCTTTCTACAGCAGGGCAAGGTCCTTGTCACCCTAGACCTAAAGGATGCCATCTAAACATTCCAGTTTATCCTCCGCACAGAAGGTATCTCAGTTTCCAGCCACAGGAAGCATCTTCAGTTTGCAGCTCTACCTTTCGGCATCCCCTTAGCTCCCCACACCTTCATCAAGGTGGTGGCTCCAGTAGCAGCCGCACTCAGACTTCAAGGTCTATTCATAGTGCCATACTTGGACGACTGGCTAATAAAAGCTCAATCAAAATCCATCCTGCGCCAGCATTTGCAGATAGCCGTGTCCTTTCTTCAACACCTAGGTTGGCTAATAAATTGGGAAAAGTCAGAGATGATTCCCTCTACTCAAAGAAAGTTCCTGGGGTTTCTCCTGAACTCAGTCTGCATGAAAATTTCCTTAACTCCTACATCAGTTTACCCTGAAGGGGGATCTTCCAGAAGTAGACCTTATGACGACCGAGACTTAGACCGGTGGTTTCAACTTCAGTTCCCCAGTGGGATCTTGCTACAGTTCTCTCGGGTCTTTGTGGTCCTCCATTTGAGCCGTTAGAGGACGTAGATCTAAAGTATTTAGCCTTTGAAACCACCTTTTTGTTAGAAATCAAAAATATATCATATACTATTCCAATACTCATAAATATAATAGAAAACCTATAGAAAGTGTCACTTCCCAAAAGAGTATGTCTAAAATGCTATCTTTATTAATAAAATCTAAAAGATGAGTCACAATAATCTCTCATAATAGAACTTATGAGCAAGTAAAGTCGTGCATGGCCTGGGGACTTGAACGTGTGTAACACATATAATATGTCACCCCTAGTCATGAAACAACCCCTCCCCTTTCTCAGAAGTGCATGATAGTAACTTAAATTTGCTCAAAATAGGAAAGCCGACCCCCAGCAAAATATTTGCAATGCTGTTCAATGGCTGTTGGACTAGTCCTAGGCAAAAAAAAAAAACACTTCTGAGAAGCAGAAATAATTTAGTGCCAATATTCACATGGACGCGTTTCTAGGATAGCGCTAACCGCTATCCCGTCATCAGTGGTGTAAAGTTACTCAGTTCAAAGTCTATTTGCAGAGAGCTATAGTTTCCCCTGCTCCCCCTCGGCACTAATGCATGGCCGTAAGGAGGAGTAGCAGAGCCAGCCTTTTAAAGCATAAGAAACGCCCCCTGTCATCGAGACACACCAATCAAGGGGCGCCACGTGTCATCAGCATCACAGAGATGGATGAACCAGTCAAAGTGCACCAACACACTCATGCGCACTCAATGGCCAATCATGGGGCATCTAGGCAAAAACATCACTAGATAATGCCCCCTCACATGCTGGTTGCTTTGGAGAAACCAAACAACAACAAAAATACCAGCGAATAATATACTTTAATAATAATATACTTTACTTTAATAATATACATTCCTGCGCACACTATTATGCGCTATAGTGGCCCCTGCACACAGTATTATGCCCCACAGTGGCCCCTGCACACATTATTATGCCCCACAGTGGCCCCTGCACACAGTATTATGCCCCATAGTGGCCCCTGCACACAGTATTATGCCCCTTAGAGACCCCTGCACACAGTATTATGCCCCATAGCGGTTCCTGCACACAGTATTATGCCCCACAGTGGCCCCTATACGCAGTACTATGCCCCTACCCATGATCGGAGACCCAGGGTAGGATACAAACATAAAAAACAATGTCACGTACCTCTCCTTGGCTCTGATGCACTCCGGTGCGATATTTTGGCCATCTTCAATGTTGGACCGGATCTTGCGTGAGTCAGGTCGGAGTTGCGACGCATAATGACGTCAGCTGAAGTCTGGGATGTCACCAAACAGGCCCGAAGCCTGCGGAGTGTAGGAGAGGTTAGTTACAGTGTTTTTTTACGTTCCCTCACCTCCCCTGGGCCTCCAGTCGTTATACTCTGGGGTCTGAAAAGTGGCTGCCACAGGGCTCCGGGCCCCATAATGTTCCGGGCCCTGTGGCAGCCGCTACCACTGCTACCCTGGTATTTACGCCCCTGATGGGAGTGCTAGCTAGCTGCACAAGGCAATGACTCATTAGTGCTCACTATCTTGCTATTCAGATATGCATATGTGAAAGCGAGGTGGTTTTATTATTGACACCTCTGCCTTTGCTATAATAGATATCTTACATGACTTCAAGTCCCTGTTATAAACAGCAGGTGACTTTATCACAGAGCCAAGATTTCTGTGTTTTGTAGTGACAATTGGACTCACACTTGAGATTTATTTAGGGGCACAAATATATTCTGCGCCCTTTACTAATATAACAATCTATGGGAAGAACTCCTTAAATCATAGATGCACTATTGTTCTGTCTACATCTATTAGAAGTGTATTGTTGTTAACTCCATGACAATCCTAGTTACATATAAGGATCAGTGGATTAGATTTCACTTATGATAGGATGACAGTTTGTGCGTTCAATTACCTACATTTTATCACTTATATTTATGCGTACATATGCTTATATGTTGTAGTCTACACCGATGTAGGTTTTAAAATATCAATAAAAGTTATATTTTATTTTAGTGCTATTTTTGTTTAAGGTTAACTATATTGTACTTTCTTAAGGGAACAGATGGGAATGTCTATTGTGTTGCCTAATATCACAATGTAATATTTGTCTTTAACTTCTCAGTTTTTTTTTCCATTGTGTTAAAAAAAAAATTCTATGTCATTTTTATATTATAAGAGTAGTAGTGGTAGCAATTAAGATATTTCAGTTGAGAAAATCTTCTCGCTGTCTGTTCTCTGGGTCAGATTTGTTATTGTATGTCATAACTTTAGACACATACATGCAGAGAAAGTGGAAATCACATTGAAATAAATGTTTTTGTAGTGACATCACAACATTTTGTATCTTTGCACTTCTCTTTTACCTCCTTTGTAGGATCCTTGGCAGTGTATAATCAACAAAGTAAAGAAGAGAAATAAACAGAGCAGTACTCAGACAGTGGCAGCGCAAAAAATAATCCTTATTCCAATTCACATAATTAAACTGAATGGCCTATACGCCATCAGTCAGTCACAAAACAAGATACATAAGAACCAGTTCCTGCCTCCTAGGAGATGTATCGTGGCAGGAATCTGTTTTGTGAATGAAAGATTGGGGGTGGTGGGTTGATTGCTTATTACAACCCCTTGTTATAAGATGTTTTGGATATTTGAGAGACACCAAACCTGGTCTAGCTTCATTGCAGAATATTAGATGAAGTAATAGTTATTCCTGGCTTATGTATGATATATAATCCTTGTATACAGTGGGAAAAAAAAGTATTTAGTCAGACACCAATTGTGCAAGTTCTCCCACTTAAAAAGATGAAAGAGGCCTGTAATTGGCATTATAGGTAGACCTCAACTATGAGAGACAAAATTAGAAAACAAATCCAGAAAATCACATTTATTTGCAAATTATGGTGGAAAATAAGTATTTGGTCAATAACAAAAGTTCATCTCAATACTTTGTTATATATTCTTTGTTGGCAATGACAGAGGTCAAACGTTTTCTGTAAGTCTTCACAAGGTTGGCATACACTATTGCTGGTATGTTGGCCCATTCCTCCATGCAGATCTCCTCTAGAGCAGTGATGTTTTCGGGCTGTCGCTGGGAAACACAGACTTTCAACTCCCTCCAAAGGTTTTCTATGGGGTTGAGATCTGGAGACTGGCTAGGCCACTCTAGGACCTTGAAATGCTTCTTACGAAGCCACTCCTTCGTTGCCCTGGCGGTGTGCTTGGGATCATTGTCATGCTGAAAGACCCAGCCACGTTTCATCTTCAATGCCCTTCCTGATGGAAGGAGGTTTGCACTCAAAATCTCACAATACATGGCCCCATTCATTCTTTCATGTACACGGATCAGTCGTCCTGGACCCTTTGCAGAGAAACAGCCCCAAAGCATGATGTTGCCACCCCCATGCTTCATAGTAGGTATGGTGCTCTTTGGATGCAACTCAGCATTCACTCTCCTCCAAACACGACGAGTTGTGTTTCTACCAAACAGTTCTACTTTGGTTTCATCTGACCATATGACATTCTCCCAATACTCTTCTGGAACATCCAAATGCTCTCTAGCAAACTTCAGACGGGCCCGGGTATGTACTGGCTTAAGCAGGGGGACACGTCTAGCACTGCAGGATCTGAGCCCCTGGCGGCGTAGTGTGTTACTGACGGTAGCCTTTGTTACGTTAGTCCCAGCTTTCTGCAGGTCATTCACTAGGTCCCCCCGTTTGGTTCTGGGATTTTTGCTCACCGTTCTTGTGATTATTTTGACCCCACAGGGTGTGATATTGCGTGGAGCCCCTGACCGAGGGAGATTATCAGTGGACTTGTATGTCTTCCATTTTCTAATTATTGCTCCCACAGTTGATTTCTTCACACCAAGCTTCTTGCCTATTGCAGATTCAGTCTTCCCAGCCTGGTGCAGGTCTACAGTTTTGTTTCTGGTGACTTTCCACAGCTCTTTGGTCTTCATAGTGGAGTTTGGAGTGTGACTGTTTGAGGTTGTGGACAGGTGTCTTTTATACTGATAACAATTTCAAACAGGAGCCATTACTACAGGTAATGAGTGGAGGACAGAGGAGCCTCTTAAAGAAGAAGTTACAGGTCTGTGAGAGCCAGAAATCTTGCTTGTTTGTAGGTGACCAAATACTTATTTTCCACTATAATTTGCAAATAAATTCTTTACGAATCAGACAATGTGATTTTCTGGATTTGTTTTCTCATTTTGTCTCTCATAGTTGAGGTCTACCTATGATGTCAATTACAGGCCTCTCTCATTTTTTTAAGTGGGAGAACTTGCACAATTGGTGACTGACTAAATACTTTTTTTTTCCCACTGTACATGTATTACTTTATATGCTATTATAAGGTAATGGGCTTAAAGGGGTTTTCCCAACATATAACATTTTTAAAACTTGAACAACCATACAGATAAAGTATCTGCACTGTACCTGTGACTTCACCCACCTTATATGTGCCCTCTCTTTCAATATCTGCACTCTAATAGCACCATTACATTTCCAGTTTGCAACGGCCAGAGTGGGCGGTCCTTACTATGCAGCATGTGACTGCCTGCTTACTAGTAAAAACTACATTTCCCAGATATACCTTGCTCTGTGTGCTTTCTAACTAGGGATTTCATTGGGCTTTTTAAAAGTGACTTATACACTTTTGCTAACTTCTTTCAATAGGTGACAGTGATATTTTGTAAATTTAAATGTAAATGTACTTTTAATTCCCATTATTTAACAACAACAAAAAAAAAAAAAAGTTTGGCCCCCCCTATTAATCTTAATCATTTTAGTCTAATATTTGGGTGTTTGCACAGCCATTTCAATTGAATACTAATCTGATGCCGTAATTTTCGGTTGTGGGTTTATTGTCTAACGTGTTAGTCAACCTCTTTCATCCTGATTCTGTGTCCTCGTTTTGTTACTTGCTGTTCCCCTTTTGCTAATGTTGTTGGGGTGCCCTTTTCTTGCTATAAACTTTCTACTTCAGTGACTAATGGACCTTTTTCAGCCACAATTGACAATCCCTGACCTTTAATCCCTTACATGCTGTGGGCAGTAGTGGTATCTAAGGGGTTTTGAAGGGAGGGAGCTCCCTCCTGTAGGCATCAGAACCCCTGTGAACAAGATGACAGGGGTCCGTTTCCTCATCATGGCAGCGGGGGGCCTAATAGTTTAATTCTATTCGGTCAAGCCAAAGGAACAGCCTAATAAACTGCCTGTCTGAAAATGTCAGTTAGTATAATATATTGCACGATTTAAGTAGGGAAATGCATTATAAAAGTGATCAGAAGAATGCAAGTTAAAGCAATACAACTGTTATGTTATTTTACCTGCATGCTGAATGGCGCAAAAAAATTCTAAAAAAAATTATTCCAAAATTTCCATTTTGTCTGTCAGCCACAGAAAAAAACAGAAAGCGTTGTATTCCCCAAAATAGCATCAATAAAAACAACAGGTCTTCCCACAAAAAAATAAGCCTTTGCGCAATTCCGCTAACAATAAAATAATTAATTTGTGGGTCTTGGAAAGTGGAAAAAAGTTATTACAAAAAGGTTTTTGCTTGCAAAAGTAGTAAAAAGTTTACAAACTTGATATTAATAGAATGGTATTGACCCAGTGGATACATTTTTTTCTATTTTTTACCAGTAAAAGTTCATAAAAGTTAATCAATGTGCTATATCTACTAAAAAATAGTGCCATTAAATTATACCATTTGTCTTGCAAAAAAACATGCCCTCATATAGTGACTTTGCATGCGTTGAATGTGTATAGTTTGCTGAATGTTTGTCTACAGCTCATGATCTAAAATGAAACACATGAAGTGTCGTTACACGATTACGTGATTATTTGATACTGTGATGATTCTGCCTAAAAATTAGAAGCATTTAAAGAACATTTGGCCACCAGCATCCAAAAGTATACAGAAACTGCAGCAGTTTTAAAACTTGTCAAGTTGATGAAGTTGAAACATGTCTAACCCAAAGCCACTGCAATGAGGCTTTCAAAACCAGTACAAAATCTCAAACTATTTGACCTTATTTACACTGACATAACATGTCTATATAATTTTGCCCATACCAGAAGTCAATAGATAAACTGAGACTTTTACACATTGCAATTCAAGATTAAGCTGTAGATAAAAAGTTGACTTATGGATCAAATACAAATAGCAAGTTTCAGAGAAAGGTACTCATATTTCAAAGTGACAACAGATTTAAATTTATAGGAAACATAAACATATATCTTTGTAATACACCCTGAGATTGTCAAAAGACAATGTAGAAGCCAAAATAGCAAAAGCAGACCATACATTTCAACTGATTTTCAGAGACTCTGTTGCAGATTTATGTGCAAATGGCTAAATAATGTCTAAAAATCTATTTTTATTGCACTGCACAAATGATTATACTAGGTTAAGGCCCCACGGTGCAGAAAGTCAGCTTTTTTGTTGCAGATTTTACTACATTTTTTGAATACTGGAAGAGAGCTACATACTGTATAACAAAAAATAGGGCTAAACAAAAACAACGGTGGAACTAAATAAATAGCAAGCCATATAGCAAAAAGCAAATTCGACACATATAAAATTATAAAATATAATTTATTAAAATACAAAAATTCTCACATATAACTCAAATGGCCATGGGGAATTTAAATATCCACATGACATAGTGCAGTGTATTCTTACTGAACCCATAAATCTATACATAAAATTAACTGGAATACATATGAAGACGAAGTATGTACCAATATATTACAGAAAACAACATAACCTACTAGGATTTCAATAAGAGTCCATACAGTACTAGGCTAACATCCCATACGTGGGAAAGTCAATGTAAATTATCAGTATCAATGACAGTTAAGGTTATATGTATTTTACTTAGATCAGCATGATTAGTAGAGCTACATATGCACCATAATATCTAAATAAGTAACCAAAGAATATAAACTACATACCAAGATGTCACACGCCCCAATGAGCGTTTTGCCTAAAATAGGATTTGTCAGGGGGTAAGGCTTGGCCGTAGAGTGCATCCTTATAAACACATAAACTGTCATAAACACATGGAAGTGCTATAAAAGAGGACATATTTGCCATGTAATACAATGTGTCACAGGTTTACAGATCCAAAAAACTGATGTGAAAAAAAGATGAATCTTTCATTCCAGTGACTAACGTGTGAGCAATGGACTTTACATGGAAATCTGTAAAGTCTATTGCCCCAGTCCAGTCTTACTGTGACCATTATATTGCAAGGAGTCTCCTACAGTTTACCAATAGTAGTAACAATGTATATTATACACACGTGGACAAAATTGTTGGTACCCCTCGTTTAATGAAAGAAAAACCCACAGTGGTCACAGAAATAACTTGAATCTGACAAAAGTAATAATATATGAAAATTCTATGAAAATGAGCAAATGACAGTCAGACATTGCTTTTCAACCATGCTTCAACAGAATTTTTTAAAAAAGAAAACTCATGAAACAGGCCTGGACAGAAATGATGGTACCCTTAACTTAATATTTTGTTGCACAACCTTTTGAGGCAATCACTGCAATCAAACGATTCCTGTAACTGTCAATGAGACTTCTGCACCTCTCAACAGGTATTTTGGCCCACTCCTCATGAGCAAACTGCTCCAGTTGTCTTGGGTTTGAAGGGTTCCTTTTCCAGACGGCATGTTTCACCTCCTTCCAAAGATGCTCAATAGGATTTAGGTCAGGGCTCATAGAAGGTCACTTCAGAATAGTCCAATGTTTTCCTCTTAGCCATTCTTGGGTGTTTTTAGCTGTGTGTTTTGGGTCATTATCCTGTTGCAAGACCCATGACCTGCGACTGAGACCAAGCTTTCTGACACTGGGCAGCACATTTCTCTCAAGAATCCCTTGATAGTCTTGAGATTTCATTGCACCCTGCACAGATTCAAGACACCCTGTGCCAGATGCAGCAAACCAGCCCCAGAACATAACAGAGCCTCCTCCATGTTTCACAGTAGGGACAGTGTTCTTTTCAAGATATGCTTCATTTTTCCATTTATGAACATAGAGCGGATGTGCCTTGCCAACTATTTTCATTTTTGTCTCATCTGTCCATAGGACATTCTCCCAGAAGCTTAGTGGCTTATCAACATGTAGTATGGCAAATTCCAGTTTTGTCAGATTCATGTTATTTCTGTGGCCATTGTGGGTTTTTCTTTCATTAAACAAGGGGTACCAACAATTTTGTCCATGTCTGTACATCTACCATGTCCTGATATTATGTATTCACCCATAGGATCAGGACTGCAGTGTTTACACAGCTTATTGAGGCTTCTTTTTTTAAATAAACTTGCTTTTCAGGAGTTGTGGAAAGTCCACCATATTTGGTACGCAACATACTTGTAGTTGCCTTAATACTATACAGTCATATGAAAAAGTTTGGGCACCCCTATTAATCTTAATCATTTTTAGTTCTAAATATTTGGGTGTTTGCAACAGCCATTTCAATTTGATATATCTAATAACTGATGGACACAGTAATATTTCAGGATTGAAATGAGGTTTATTGTAGTAACAGAAAATGTGCAATATGCATTAAACCAAAATTTGACTGGTGCAAAAGTATGGGCACCTCAACAGAAAAGTGACATTAATATTTAGTAGATCCTCCTTTTGCAAAAATAACAGCCTCTAGTCGCTTCCTGTAGCTTTTAATCAGTTCCTGGATCCTGGATGAAGGTATTTTTGACCATTCCTCTTTACAAAACAATTTCAGTTCAGTTAAGTTTGATGGTCGCCGAGCATGGACAGCCCGCTTCAAATTATCCCACAGATGTTCAATGATATTCAGGTCTGGGGACTGGGATAGCCATTCCAGAACATTGTAATTGTTCCTCTGCATGAATGCCTGAGTAGATTTGGAGCTGTGTTTCGGATCATTGTCTTGCTGAAATATCCATCCCCGGCGTAACTTCAAATTCGTCACTGATTCTTGTACATTATTCTCAAGAATCTGCTGATACTGAGTTGAATCCATGCGACCCTCAACTTTAACAAGATTCCCGGTGCCGGCATTGGCCACACAGCCCCAAAGCATGATGGAACCTCCACCAAATTTTACAGTGGGTAGCAAGTGTTTTTCTTGGAATGCTGTGTTTTTTTGACGCCATGCATAACGCCTTTTTGTATGACCAAACAACTCAATCTTTGTTTCATCAGTCCACAGGACCTTCTTCCAAAATGAAGCTGGCTTGTCCAAATGTGCTTTTGCATACCTCAGGCGACTCTGTTTGTGGCGTGCTTTCAGAAACGGCTTCTTTCGCATCACTCTCCCATACAGCGTCTCTTTGTGCAAAGTGTGCTGTATTGTTGACCGATGCACAGTGACACCATCTGCAGCAAGATGATGCTGCAGCTCTTTGGAGGTGGTCTGTGGATTGTCCTTGACTGTTCTCACCATTCTTCTTCTCTGCCTTTCTGATATTTTTCTTGGCCTGCCACTTCTGGGTTTAACAAGAACTGTCCCTGTGGTCTTCCATTTCCTTACTATGTTCCTCACAGTGGAAACTGACAGGTTAAATCTCTGAGACAACTTTTTGTATCCTTCCCCTGAACAACTATGTTGTTTTCATTTGAGAGCTGTTTTGAGGAGCCCATGATGCCACTCTTCAGAGGAGATTCAAATAGGAGAACAACTTGCAATTGGCCACCTTAAATACCTTTTCTCGTGATTGGATACACCTGGCTATGAAGTTCAAAGCTCAGTGAGGTTACAAAACCAATTTTGTGCTTCAGTAAGTCAGTAAAAAGTAGTTAGGAGTATTCAAATCAATAAAATGATAAGGGTACCCAAATTTTTGCACCGCTCAAATTTTGGTTTAATGCATATTGCACATTTTCTGTTACTACAATAAACCTCATTTCAATCCTGAAATATTACTGTGTCCATCAGTTATTAGATATATCAAATTGAAATGGCTGTTGCAAACACCCAAATATTTAGAACTAAAAATGATTAAGATTAATAGGGGTGCCCAAACTTTTTCATATGACTGTATGTATGCTTGTATACAGTGGGTACGGAAAGTATTCAGACCCCTTTAAATTTTTCATTCTTTGTTTCATTGCAGCCATTTGCTAAAAGCAAAAAAGTTCATTTTATTTCTCATTAATGTACACTCAGCACCCCATCTTGACAGAAAAAAACAGAAATGTAGATATTTTTGCAAATTTATTAAAAAAAGAAAAACTGAAATATCACATGGTCATAAGTATTCAGACCCTTTTCTCAATATTGAGTAGAAACACCCTTTTGAGCTAGTACAGCCATGAATCGTCTTGGGAATGATGCAACAAGTTTTTCACATCTGGGGATCCTCTACCATTCTTCCTTGCAGATCCTCTCCAGTTCCATCAGGTTGGATGGTGAACGTTGGTGGACAGCCATTTTCAGGTCTCTCCAGAGATGCTCAAGTGGGTTGAGGTCAGGGCTCCTTTGTTATTTTAGCTGTGAGCTTAGGGTAACGCCAAAAAGTTCAATCTTCGTCTCATCAGACCAGAGAATCTTATTTCTCATAGTCTGGGAGTCCTTCATGTGTTTTATGGCAAACTCTATCCGGGCTTTCATAACTCTTGCACTGAGGAGAGGCTCCTTCAGGCCACTCTGCCATAAAGCCCCGACTGCTTGAGGGCTGCAGTGATAGTTGACTTTGTGGAACTTTCTCCCATCTCCCTACTGCAACTCTGGAGCTCAGCCACAGTGATCTTTGGGTTCTTCTTTACCTCTCTCACCGATGCTCTTCTCCCACGTTTGCTCAGTTTGGCTGGACGGCCAGGTCTAGGAAGAGTTCTGGTCGTCCCAAACTTCTTCCATTTAAGGATTATGGAGGACACTTTCCTCTTAGGAACCTTGAGTGCTGCAGAAATTCTTTTGTAACCTTGGCCAGATCTGTACCTTGCCACAATTCTGTCTCTGAGCTCCCTGGGCAGTTCCTTTGACCTCTTTTTTTTCATTTGCTCTGACACGCACTGTGAGCTGTGAGGTCTTATATAGACAGGCGTGTGCCTTTCCTAATCAAGTCCAATAAGTTTAATTAAACACAGCTGGTCTCCAATGAAGGAGTAGAACCATCTCAAGGAGGATCAGAAGGAAATGGACAGCACGTGAGTTAAATGAGTGTCACAGCAAAGGGTCTGAATACTTATGACCATGTGATATTTCAGTTTTTCTTTTTTAATAAATTAGCAAAAATATCTACACTTCTGTTTTTTTCTGTCAAGATTAATGAGAAATGAAATGAACTTTTTTGCTTTTAGCAAATGGCTGCAATGAAACAAAGAGTGAAAAATTTAAAGGGGTCTGAATACTTTCCGTACCCACTGTATGTACAGAATATTATTAGGGTATTGTTACCTAGCTTTCCCAGATTGTCCTTTGCAGCAATAATTTCCCCTCAGGTTTGTGTCCTTGGTCACAAAGCTGGGTAACAACATTGTAGAGCTGCCATAGTTAACACAGGTTATGTTGCCCTAATATAAATTTAGATACATACAAAGGACTAGGTTAGGTCCACATTGCACCTAGTTCTGCATGAAGAACTTTAGCCGTCATTCAAAAAATAAAACAAACAAGATGTAAGAAAGCATCTATCTTTCTTTTGTCATTACACTATGTTCACATCTGTTATTCTGTTCCGTCAGGGGATAAGAACAGTGGAGACATGGACCACTAAAATAGTGGACACCGAGGGTGCCAAATGGACTCCATTGACTATAATGGTGTCAGGTGTCCATTCTTTTAAACTGAAACTGCCGGACTTTAAAGTTCGATTTGCAGCACTTTTTCATCCGACGATTTTTCAACAGTCACTGTGACAACTCCAGCGCAGATTTGAATCTAGCCTTACATTTTTGGTGTTGACGGATTCAGACAGAATGTGCTGCATCTGCATCAGTCATTCTGTTACTTTTTCAGTCTGTTGTACTAAGTAGCAGCCATGTGAACCTATACTTACTGTATATACAGTATATATATATATATATATATATATATATATATAACTGTATATATAGTGAGAAGGTGACAGGGAGAGTGCTGGGGATGGTTTCTGACCCTGCAAAATGTTAAGTTCACTGTGGAACACAGGGCAGGCGAGCTTCAGGGGAATGCCGATGCCCTATCCAGGACCCATTGTATGTGGGCTAAAAGTGTCCGACCCTACAGGTCCGAACAAAGCGGGGGAGTATGTGAGAAGGTAACAGGCAGAGTGCTGGAGTTCCGCTATATCAGCCCCAGGTTTCTGACATATGTGTGGTCCAGAGCGGGTCTGGAGTAGGATTCAGCCCCAGGTGAGGATCCTGGGTTCGTTACTGGGCCATAAAAGCCTACAGAGCCTGCACTTGAGACCATACGGTGTTATTCTGTTTGTTCGTGTGGCTGGCAGTAAGCCACACGTATAGTTAGCTTTATATTGTTTAGTTAGTGCTCGGACGAGCATGTTTTTTTTTTATGTTTTGCCTGAAGTTAAGGCTGTATTTTATGTTGCTTATTTTGTACCTGAACTGAAGGTTTATTTATTTTGCTGTTTTTCTAAATAAACCTGTTGCACCAGATTTTTGTGTCCCTGTCTTTGACTGGTTGGGTCCGCTCCATTGCTGCTACAGAGCTACCTTGGTGCTTCAGATGCAGGCAACCCAATTTTAAACAGTCTTAAAGAGACAAACACCTATTTTTTTTCTCCCTTTCCTATGTCCTGGGTAAAGGCTGCAGGAGAGATTAAAAAGGAGACTGCCAGCATGGAGGACTTTGTGAAGCAATTTGGGCAGGTCATCCTACAGCAGCAACAAGCTCAGGTGGAAGCTAAGAGGCGACAATTGCAAGCCCAGGCCTTGGTTGACCAGAGGACGGCAGGAGAGTGTACTGGTGCCAGAGAGACCCAGAACATACAGACTGCTGCCTGAGTTGTCGTATGGAGTACGCTACAAAAGATGACGTCCACAGACGACGTGGAGGCATATCTTCAAGTGTTTGAGCGAGTAGCCGAGCGGGGAGAAATTGCCAAAGGATCAGTGGGCCGATGTAGTGACAGCGTTTCTCACCGGGGAACCTCAGAAGGCCTACTATGACCTGTGTGACCAGTAGGCTAAGGACTACCATATAACTGAGAGGTGAGATCTTGGCACGTCTCGGTGTGAACATGCATGTACGTGCTAGGAGAGTGCACCATTGGACTTTCTCTGAGAGTCTCCCACCCCGATCCCAGATGCATGACCTGGTGTATTTGGTAAAGAAATGGCTTCAGCCTGAGGAGGCCACTCTGGCACAGAGTGATGCTGGACAAGTACACCAGATCGCTGCCGCCTCAGATTCAGCGCTGGGTTGGACAAGCGGGACCTGTTACCCCCAAGACGGGTAAGACTGTACCAACTATTGTGGAGGGGAGGAAGGTTGTGATGGGAGTATGCTCAGAGGGGGAACAGGCAGCAGGGACTGTGAACTCTAAATCCAGGTCTCAAAATGGAGACCCATACTATCTCAGATGTTGACGGTGCCATGAACTGGGTCATGTTGCTGCCCACTGTCCCCTGATGAATGAGCCCATAGACTGCAGCAGTTACAGGCGGGTCTCCCTATTTGCTCAACCCGCTTGTTCGGCGGAAATTGCAACTGAACCACAGATGTGCACTGTGACTGTGGCAGGGTGTGCTATACTGGCTCTCCTGGACTCTGAGAGCCTGGTAACCCTGGTGCACCATGATCTGGTTGACCCTGCATTGTACAGTGGACAAACTATTAAGGTCTTGTGCATACATGGTGAAATTAGAGAGTATCCTATTGCAGAGGTCACCATAAAAACTACCTCTGGTACAGCCTCCCACAAAGTGGGCGTGGTTAAGTCCTGGTTCCATAGTGTTTTGGGATATCTGGGAAAAAATAGAGGCTACCATGTCCTAAGAGTGCTAATGTTGGTTATGTCTTGCCTAAGATTAACCCTGAACCCTTTGATCCTGACAGGGAAACACCAGCTGTAGGGGTGACTCATGATGGTAATAATTTTCCCCTATCTGTGTTAGCTGATGATGCTGAAGGTCAGGAAGAAGTTCCTGAGATGCCTGAGCTTGAGGTGTCCCGTGACAATTTTGGGACTGCTCAAATTAGAGATCCTAATCTGTCTCATGCCAGTGAAAATGTAAAGATGGTAAATGGTGAACCCCGGTATCCAGGGGCTGACAAGGAGTTCCCCTATATGTCCATGAACCAGGACCTACTGTATAGGGTAAAGCAGATACGGGGAGAAATTGTCGACCAATTGGTGGTGCCCCAACCCTATCAAAGAGTGGTTCTAGATCTGGCCCATAAGCATGTGTTAGGAGGACACCTGGGGTACGAAAAGACCAAAGAGCGCATTCTACAGTGTTTCTATTTTCCAGGACTTGATAAACAAACACAAGAGTATTGTAACTCCTGCCCAGAGAGTCAGCTAACCGCTCCTGTGTCACACTTCAGGAGTCCTTTGGTACCTATTATAGAGGTACCATTTGAAAGAGTGGTCATGGACTTGGTAGATCCTGTTGTAAAGTCTACTAGGGGTCATCAGTATATACTAGTGGTGTTAGATTATGCTACACGATACCCTGAGGCCATAACCTTGAGACATGCTTCGGCTAAGTTAATTACCAAGGAGCTCTTTTATATGTTCTCTCGGACAGGTATACCCAAGGAGATCCTGACTGACCAAAGGACTACTTTTATGTCCAAGGTAATGAAAGAAATGTGTAAGCGCCTGAAAATTAAACACCTGCGAACCTCTGTTATCACCTCCATACAGATGGCCTAGTAGAGAGGTTCAACAAAACCCTTAAGTGCATGTTAAAGATGGTGGTTAGCAAGGACGGCAAAGATTGGGATTGACTACTGCCCTATTTAATGTTTGCAATCCGGGAGGTACCCCAGTCCTCCACGGGTTTTTCCCCATTTGAGTTGGTGTATGGTAGACACCCACGTGGTCTCCTTGACATAGCTAAGGAAACCTGGGAACAAGAACAAACTCCTTACAGGAGTGTAATTGAACACATTACCCTGATGCAGTGTAAGCCGTGTACCGGGGGTGGGCTCCCCAGGATACAGCAAAGTCACGAACAAAGGAAGCGACTCCAAATCAATTTAGTAAAAAACAGGATTTTACTTTGTGTAGAAACACCTCTTTACCAAAAAAAACACTCCCAACTATTTACATACACTCAGCCAGGAAGCTGAGACCCTGGTGTTGTACAGCGCGGTGCCCTCTCATGTGCACCTCCAAAACACTCCAAGCTTTTACCTATCTTCAGGCTGCTACTAAACCAGCTGCTTGTTACCTTTTTATCACCCTAGTCACAGGAACAATTCAGTGAGTGTGATAGGGGCACCGGCAGCATAACACAAGAGCTTACAAACTTTTCAAAATACCCCTATTTCCCACAAACAAAGTACAACCAAGTAAATATAATAGTAGGTCAGCTTGCAAGCCAAAGAAATGTTTCAATGTATAAAATGTCGCTTCTAGACTTCCTCAGAAGCTCCTCTCTGGGAGTTACAAGTCTATAGAATTCTCTGAGTCTTAGTCCTTACTATCGAATAGGTAGATAATTCACCAGTAGTGTGACCTGTGAAGATGAATATGCCTAACTAGTCTAACTACAGGCCCTTACTCAGTCCCAAGCAAAACATTGTAATGCGGTGCGTGCACGATTACTTCTCTTACTGATCCATCTTTGTTGGGTACCTTTTTAGCCTTGATGTTGAACAGCTGGAAGTGGGGCTCATCCAGAAAACATGCGATCTCACAGACAGGGCCACTTCTCAGCCGGGTCCTTGATAGCAATCTTCAACTTAGGATGCTGTCTGAACAAACCCTGGAACAATCTCTGCTTCAGCACCCCCTTGTTATATATCTGATCCCTTAGGAATCTTTTTTTCTCTCACTTCAGTGCTTCTTCTTCTAAAAGCTCAAAAGCACACTCCTAAGATGGCTGCCACACAAACTCTGCTCCTTCTTGATCCTCCTTTGCAGAACAGGGTCTCCACGTCACTACTCCAGGGAATTATAGAATTACAGTCCTTCCCATTTCTGAGGTAACAGTGGCCTCTTGTGGTCAAATAAACAAATGTCAGTTTATAAAAAAAATAAACTTATTTACAGAAACAGGTACATATATCTTACAGCAGGACTGAATTGCAGCAGTGATGCCTATTGTGAAGGAACATATGGAGCAGGCTCAATTAGCTCAGAGCTGTGTCTATAACACAATGGTGAACCTAGTCTCTCTGCTGCCTGAGGCGGACTATAGAATGACGCCCCTCCCCAAAAAAAAAAAAATTGAGTTTGCATGCTACTAGCTTCACACGCTGTTATCGTCGCACAATATACACACAATATACACAATACACAAAGTTATAAAACAGTTTTTAAGAATTCTTCTTCCTGTATTACTTCAGTATCAGATCAACAACACGGTATTAACAATGACAATAACTTCACACATCTTCTGCTTTGTGGATGGACGAGCCCGCATGGCCCCCATTCTCTATAATAGGAGCGCCACAGATAGCTGAGTACTGGACTTCGGGTATCTTCGGCACTCCCATTGAAGTGAATGAGAGCCACACAGGTTTGTCCATCCACCAAGTGACACACCTATATATATGGCTGCGGTCAGGCTGAATTCCCACCCAGTGGGGGGAAAAAACCCAATTCTCAGGCTCAGTGGGGGTCTCAGCAGACAGACCCCCATCACTCAGGTATTTATCCTCTATCATTTAGGTGAATACAGGCCAGTAACATTTTGTGACTTACAGGTGACGTCTCTGACTAATTGGTCACATTTCCCTTCCCTTTGGACCGCCATGACCACTTCTTCCAGCTGTGACTTGTCTCTGTAAAGTTTTCAACACAGACATCTTTGGCTCCTAACTTTTTCCAGGCATCCGACCCACATTGTCCTCCCCTGCACACCCATCCTGCTGCTTCCCCTAATTATAAAATATATGATATAACCCCCCATAATGAATAATGCTCCCAAGTGCATCGTTATATTAATAATGTCCCTGTGTACCCTGTATAAATAGTGCCCCTTATTAATAATGCCCCAGGTCTTAACTAATTAAAAGGTTTTCCAGGTCATTAATAAACTAGTCAGTGGGGCTCAAAAACCCAGGACCCCCACTGATCAGCTGTTTGAATGAACCCTGGAACCTGTGTAAGTGCCGTGACCGCTTCTCTGTTTACATAGTGTCATTCATCTCATAGGGGCCATGTAATGTAACTACAGCCTCGTCCTATACACGTCTATGTGACAAGGCTGGAATTACATCACATGGTCAGTATAAACAGACAGTGTGTGATATAAACAGGCGTCATAGCCCCTGTTTATACCGACCCATTTACACATACTATAATGTTCCACAGAAGCCCCTGCACACGGTATTATGCCTTGCAGCGGCCCCTGCACACGGTATTATGCTCCATAGTGGCCCCTGAACACGGTATTATGCTCCATATTGCTCCCTGCACACGGTATTATGCCCCATAGTGGCCCCTGCACCGGTATTATGCTCCATATTTGCCCTTGCACACGGTATTCTGCTACATATTGGCCCTTGCACCGGTATTATGCTCCATAGTGGCCCCTGAACACGGTATTCTGCTCCATAGTGGCCCCGGCACACAGTATTATGCTCCCTAATGGCCCCTGCACACGGTATTATGCTCCCTAGTGGCCCCTGTACTTGTATTATGCTCCCTAGTGGCCCCTGCACTGGTATTAGGCTCCACATATTGTGCCCCATAGTTGCCCACCCACGAACTATTATTATACTCTGGGGTCTTTTCAGACCCCAGAGTATAATGATCGGAGACCCAGGGGAGCTGACAAACATAAAAATTAGTGTTACTTACCTATCCTGGACACCGGTGCACTCCAGGCAGCTTTCGGCCCTGTCTAATTGCGCACAGACATCACGTGATCAGACCGGCGACGCGACCTGATGACGTCACCAGAGGCCTCAAGCCTGCTCGGAGTAACATCGGATCGCAGGAGAGGTGAGTAGGATATGTTTTTATGTTCCCTCACCTCCCCTGGGTCTCCGATTATTATTCTCCGGGGTCTGAAAAGACCCCGGAGTATAATAATAGTAGTATTTGAGGCCCGCAGCCTCACTTACCGATGCCCGCGGCTGCTCACAGCGGCATCCACTTCCTCTTCTGCGTCCCATAGCAGAAGGGGAAGCGGGGGCGGCCACGAGCAGATGCCGGGTAAGTAAATTAATAGGTCGTCAACTCCCGGGGATACTCCAACAGGTTACGGCCTATTTATATAAATAAAAAAACTTATCCTCACCTACCTCCCTTGATGCAGCCGCCGCCGCCTCCTGTTGTCCGCGACGTCTGTGTCTCAGCGTAGGAGGTGCGATTACGTCATTGTATCGCCGCCTGCGCTGTGATGCGACGGCTCGTAAGCCAGCCCAGGACAGGCCCCTCTCAGCGTTGTTTTTTTTTAAAGCGGCCTGCCCTAGGCTGGTTTACATTAGATAGTAAAAAATGCCGCCCCCCCAGACAGTGACGGACAGTGCCGCCTGAGGCGGCCACCTCACTTCGCCTCATTAGCGGTGCGCCCCTGCTATAACAGAACGGCTAAACTCAGAAACTTTGGTCCAGGTGATTGGGTGTTGGTGTTGGTTCTTACGGTGGAAAGTAAATTTCTGGCCAAATGGCAAAGGCCGTATGAAATTATTGAAAGAGTGGGGAAAGTAAACTACAAGTTGTACCAGCCGGGCAAGAGGAAGCCCGAACAAATATACCATATAAATTTACTAAAACCCTGGAAGGACAGGGAAACATTGACAGCAGTAGGTACCCCTAGCAAGGTTACTACTGAAGGGGTAAATACTCCTGGTAAGGCTTCACCCGAAGTCTAAATATCAGAGTCCCTATCTAAGGTACAGAAACAGGAGACAAAAGAGTTTGTACAGAAAAATAATGATGTGTTTTCTGAGTTGCCTGGACAAACCAATGTAATAGAGCATGACTTTGTCACTGAGCCGCAGGTACAGGTTAATCTAAAACCGTACTGGCTATCTGAAGCTCGTAGACAAGCCATATCTGAGGAGGTCAAAAATATGTTGGCACTTGGGGTAATTGAGGAGTCTAAGAGTGACTGGTCCAATCCCATTGTTTTGATTCCTAAGCCAGATGGTAATATACAGTACGGTTCTGCAATGATTTCCATAAGCTGAATGAAGTTTCAAAGTTTGATGCCTACCCGATGCCCAGAGTCGATGAGTTAATCAAGAAGTTGGGACATGCCAGGTATATCTCCATCCTCGACTTAATCAAAAGGTACTGACAGGTGCCGCTCACTAAAAAGGCCAGAGAAAAAACTGCATTTGTCACCCCAGATGGTTTATTTCAGTATGTGACAATGCCGTTTGGTTTACATGGGGATCCATCAACTTTCCAGAGGTTGATGGACTGAGTCCTTGAGCCCCATCGAAGGTACGCTTCAGCTTATCTAGATGACATTGTCATCTTTAGCACAGAATGGGAAAGTCACTTACCAAAAGTTCAAGCAGTACTAAATTCCCTCCGGGCAGCCGGTTTGACAGCCAACCCAAAAAAATGAGCTTTGGGTCTTGAAGTGGCCCGATACTTGGGGTATATAATACGAAGAGGGGTAATAAAACCCCAGGTTAACAAAGTGGAGGCCATTCAAAATTGGCCCCGACCCTTAAATAAAAAGCAAGTGAGAGCTTTTCTGAGAATTGTCGGGTATTATCGTAGATCCATCCCAAACTTTGCAACTACTGCAGCCCCACTGACAGACCTCAGTAAGGGAATGAGTTCCATAATGGTCAAGTGGAGTGAAGAGGCTGAGGGTGCATTCCAGGAGTTGAAGTCAATTCTCTGTAAACATCCAGTTTTGGTCACACCTGACTTTAAGAAAGAATTTGTTATTCAGACTGACGCCTCTGATGTAGGTTTAGGCGCAGTGATGTCCCAAATGGTGGGTGGTGAAGAACACCTGGTTACCTATCTGAGTAGGAAGCTTACACCACCGGAGAAAAACTACAGCATTGTGGAGAGGGAGTGCTTAGCCATTAAGTGGGCCCTAGAGTCCCTAACATACTATTTACTGGGCCGACACTTTAAGCTGACCACTGATCACTCCCCTCTGACATGGATGTGCCATGCCAAGGAGAGAAACGCCAGAGTCACCAGATGGTTTCTGACCCTGCAAAATTTTAAGTTCACTGTGGAACACAGGGCAGGCGAGCTTCAGGGGAATGCCGATGCCCTATCCAGGACCCATTGTATGTGGGCTAAAAGTTTCCGACCCTACAGGTCCGAACAAAGGGGGGGGTATGTGAGAAGGTGACAGGCAGAGTGCTGGAGTCCACCTATATCAGCCCCAGGTTTCTGACATACGTGTGGTCCAGGGCAGGTCTGGAGTAGGCATCAGCCCCAGATGTGGATCCTGAGTTCGTTACTGGGCCATAAAAGCCTACAGAGATTGCACTTCAGAGCAGATCATGGGAGCAAGAGGACGCGCCTGGGTCTGTCCTGAGACACTGAGAATCTGGTGAGACCATACGGTGTTATTCTGTTTGTTCGTGTGGCTGGGAGTAAGCCACACGTATAGTTAGCTTTATCTTGTTTAGTTAGTGCTCGGACGAGCAGGGTTTTTTTGACATTTTGCCTGAAGTTAAGGCTGTATTTTATGTTGCTTATTTTGTACCTGAACTGAAGGTTTATTTATTTTGCTGTTTTTCTAAATAAACCTGATGCACCAGATTTTTGTGTCCCTGTCTCTGACTTTTTGGGTCCGCTCCATTGCTGCTACCAAGCTATCTTCCCCACATAATATATATATATATATATATATATATATATATATATATAACATACTGTATATAGATATATACACACACAAAACAATCACATAAATGTATATACTTGAATACATGCATAAAACTAAATATCATATGTGTATATAAGACATATTACACTGAAATGAGACATAAAACCTAAATTCCTCTTACAAAAGTGAAGACGAAGAATAACACCAAAAATTATCCCTTTGTGAGAGCAGAATGGCGCACCAACTTGATGTTGGCATTGAAAGAAGCAATAGTGTTCTTTAAATTTATTTAGTTATTATTATGCCAACAGTGTGGCAGTGGCAACTACAGAATTGAAGAAAACATTGTGGCAAACTGTCAGTGTGCCTGGTTGAAAAGGGAAGTGTCTTTTTAAAAACAAATCACCAAAAATAATCCGTTTTTGGATGCAGATGCTACGCAAACATGACAAAGCAATTGATTTCTTACTTTTTATGTGAAGTGTTTTCCAGTGTTTCTAGAAAATTTCCAAAACAAGCCTCCTGAAGAGGCTTTTAAAGGGCTATATGTTAGAAATCCCCTATATATCACCCCATTTTTTTAAATTACATCCCTCAAAGCATTCAAAACAGCATTTACGAAGTTTAACTCCATAAGCATTTCACAAGAATTTAAAAAAATGGAAGTGAAATTTTTAATTATTCAATTTCTTTTAATATTATATTCCCTTTTCCCTAAATTTTTCACATTCACAAAGGGTTAAAGGAAAAAATGTGTTGTGCAAGTTCTCCTGAGTATGGAAATACTCCACACATGGATGTGAACTGGTGTTTGTTTACATGTCAGTGCACTGAATGGAAGGAGAACCACAGGGCTTGGCTTTGGGAGGGCCGATTTTGCTGGAATTGTTTTCGGATGCCATGATGCATTTTTAGTAGCCCTGAGGTACCAGAATGGTGGAAAAAAGTAGCCCCATTTTGGAAATTGTAATTTGTCAAAAATTTACCATTTCAATACAATACTGTATGTCATGCCCAGTTTATGTCAACAGACACACTCCAAAAACTGTTCAGCAGGTTATCCCAGGTACAACAGTTTTTGGAGCGTGTGTCTCTGGTGACATAAGGTTGGCCACATATTGCAAACTGTAATGGTATATTTCTAAAAGAAAAAAAAAAAATATAGCAATTTTCACTTTTCACCACCTGCTGTGTATTACTTTCTGGAAAATAAATGAATGCTACACTCAAAGGATAAAAATGCTTGCTACACTCCTTGATAAATTCCTTGAGGCATGTAGTTTCCAAATGTGGTCATGTCAGGGGATTCCACTTTTCTCTCTGCAAAAGCTGTATGGCATCCAACAACCAAACAATATAAATCTGTTCTCCATAAACCAAATTGCATTCCTTCCCTTTGGCACCCTACTGTGTGCCCAAGCAGCAGTTAATACCCACTTAAGGCTAAGGCAGCAAAAAAGTGTTGCCACTGCGGTTTTTCCTGAAGAGCTTTTCACAGAAAGTCTGCAGAGGTTTCCTCTGCGGACTTTCTGCTTCCATTATACCTATAGGGAAACCACCAGTGTTTCCATTGGTATAATTGACATGCAGCGATTTCCAAAACCGCAACAGTATTTCCCTTACTTCCAACAGCAGCACAATATGGGGTATTTCTGCCCCTGTGTGCTGGTAGGACAGGCAAAATTTTTAATTTACATATTTAATTGATACTCACCTATAAGAGGCAAAGGAGACCTCCCTCCATTGTGTTTTTTTCTGTCCTGTGTGGTGGGACAGGTGTAGGGAGGCTCTTTGTCCTCCCATTTTTTCCTAAAAAGGATTTGGAGGGTTAACTAGTGTAGGGAATTGCCATTTCTATTAGTATATAATGTATCTAGCTTCTCTGCCCCTGCAGTTTGGCTTCAGAGACTCCAGGCATTCAGTGCAAGTTTTGTTTTGTAAATACAGTGAGTCAGAGACATGTGAGGCAGAGCTGTTAGGGGGAGAGATGTAAGCAGAGCTGCTGTGAGACAGACATGTTATGTCTGGGGGAGTCTAAGGCAGGTGGTAGGTGTAATTCTAAGGAGTACATAAGTATATATTTAAGAATCTATATCCTTGAGATCAGCTAGTGAAGCTGCTCTACCTTATTTCAGAGCCACCTGTTCCACTTTACTTCAGAGTATATAGTTAGGTATGTGTTACCCCCTATATACTCACAGGACCTAGCTAGTAACTGTAGTTAGGGATCCATATATATATATATATATAGTTCAGGGCAGTGATGGGTTAGGCTTCCGATGGCCAACTAGCTAGTTAGAGGCCCGGTTGCACTAGTAGTTTAGCTGGCAGGTTAAGGACTCAGTGTTAGGGTAGTCAGTCCTGCGTCTACTGCCGTCACCGTTGCCCTGTTTGCTGCCTGTGAAGAATCTCATCATCATCATCTCCTGATCGGTTGTCTGTCATCTCCTGGAAGAATCCGAGGATCCACAGTCATCCATAGGGGCCCCTGCATCTCTTCTGTTGCCTGGAGGTATTGTGCACCAGACTCTTGCTATATATATATACCCGGGTATATAACCTAAGACTGTTGTGGACTTGCTGGTTGTTGTAGTACTGCTGTGTTCTGAGTATATTGTATGTATGTACTATTACTCTTTTGATTATTATAAAGCTACTGTTATAACCTTATGTGGTATCTGTATGTACAGTGTTGGCCAAAAGTATTGGCACCCCTGCAATTCTGTCAGATAATACTCAATTTCTTCCAGAAAATGATTGCAATCACAAATGCTTTGGTAATAATATCTTCATTTATTTTGCTTGCAATGAAAAAACACACAAGAGAATGAAAAAAAAAGTCAAATCATTGATCATTTTACACAAAACTCCAAAAATGGGCCAGACAAAAGTATTGGCACCCTCAGCCTAATACTTGGTAGCACAACCTTTAGACAAAATAACTGCGAACAACCGCTTCCGGTAACCATCAATGAGTTTCTTACAATGCTCTGCTGGAATTTTAGACCATTCTTCTTTGGCAAATTTCTCCAGGTCCCTGAGATTTGAAGGGTGCCTTCTCCAAACTGCCATTTTGAGATCTCTCCACAGGTGTTCTATGGGATTCAGGTCTGGACTCATTGCTGGCCACTTTAGAAGTCTCCAGTGCTTTCTCTGAAACCATTTTCTAGTGCTTTTTGAAGTGTGTTTTGGGTCAATGTCCTGCTGGAAGACCCATGACCTCTGAGGGAGACCCAGCTTTCTCACACTGGGCCCTACATTATGCTGCAAAATTTGTTGGTAGTCTTCAGACTTCATAATGCCATGCACACGGTCAAGCAGTCCAGTACCAGAGGCAGCAAAGCAACCCCAAAACATCAGGGAACCTCCGCCATGTTTGACTGTAGGGACCGTGTTCTTTTCTTTGAAGGCCTCTTTTTTTTCCTGTAAACTCTATGTTGATGCCTTTTCCGAAAAAGCTCTACTTTTGTCTCATCTGACCAGAGAACATTCTTTCAAAAAGTTTTTGGCTTTCTCAGGTAAGTTTTGGCAAACTCCAGCCTGACTTTTTTATGTCTCTGGGTCAGAAGTGGGGTCTTCCTGGGTATCCTACCATAGAGTCCCTTTTCATTCAGACGCCGACGGATAGTACGGGTTGACACTGTTGTACCCTTGGACTGCAGGGCAGCTAGAACTTGTTTGGATGTTAGTCGAGGTTCTTTAGCCACCATCCGCACAATCTTTCGTTGAAATCTCTCGTCA
Source organism: Leptodactylus fallax (assembly GCA_947044405.1). Taxonomy (NCBI): domain Eukaryota; kingdom Metazoa; phylum Chordata; class Amphibia; order Anura; family Leptodactylidae; genus Leptodactylus; species Leptodactylus fallax. Next base: position 7,664,798 of record CAMRHE010000058.1, on the reverse strand, counting down.
ATTTTTCTTTTCCGTCCACATCTAGGGAGGTTAGCCACAGTGCCATGGGCTTTAAACTTCTTGATGACACTGCGCACGGTAGACACAGGAACATTCAGGTCTTTGGAGATGGACTTGTAGCCTTGAGATTGCTCATGCTTCCTCACAATTTTGCTTCTCAAGTCCTCAGACAGTTCTTTGGTCTTCTTTCTTTTCTCCATGCTCAATGTGGTACACACAAGGACACAGGACAGAGGTTGAGTCAACTTTAATCCATTTCAACTGGCTGCAAGTGTGATTTAGTTATTGCCACCACCTGTTATGTGCCACAGGTAAGTAACAGGTGCTGTTAATTACACAAATTAGAGAAGCATCACATGATTTTTCAAAGGTTGCCAATACTTTTGTCCACCCCCTTTTTTATGTTTGATGTGGAATTATATCCAATTTGTCTTTTTGACAATTCTTTTTGTGGTTTTCCATTGAAGACAAATTAAATGAAGATATTATTACCAAAGCATTTGTGATTGCAATCATTTTCTGGAAGAAATTGAGCATTATCTGACAGAATTGCAGGGGTGCCAATACTTTTGGCCAGCACTGTATTCTTCAGACTGTGAGATTAGTACAGTGATCCTTGTTAAGGCTACTAACTGTACTTCATGGGTAAGTCCCAGGAAGAGGTCCTCCCTGTAATACAGAGGCTCTATCCTGGGTGGAGGCACTGATATATTTCATATATGTTCCCACTCTTCCCTTCAGCAAAGGCTTCAGGTCCCATTATACACACAGGTCAGCGCCAGAGTCTGTTGCGGGAGGGATAATACTCATACCCCCCCCCCCCCCCAAATAGGGCTACATTAGTAACTTTTCTCCTTCAGCTGTTCATCTCTTTCCTTGGGAGCTTTTTACTCCTGAAGCTTCCTTGTTTTTCCCTGCTGCACTATGTCAGTGGCCATTCTGAGCTGGGTGCCTGCCCTTGTCGGATCTCAGGTGAGATGTTTACGGCTGGGCAGGTTGGGCATGCAGCGTGTGTCTGCTTCTGAGCCTTGGAGGCTGTGTTGCAGGGTTAATATTTAACCACTATGCAGCTCCTGGCCTGGCTAAGCTCTTCAGCAGAGCTTATGCTTCAGGTGTTTGTGCTCAACTACAACATCACAGCCTCTTAGACACAAGTTCCCTTCACTGCCTTCTGATACATTTATGGTTCAATCCCAGACTGCCACAAAAACACACTGCACTTGCTATAGCAGTGGAATTAAAGCAAAGAGAAAGGTTAAAGCCGGGGAAAGTGAGGATGTCACTTGAGCTCTGGAACTGTTTTGCCAGTCCTGTTTTCCCGGGACCATTTTCTTCTGTTACACTTCTGCAGCCTACTTTCTGTACTGCTGTATTGCGCTAACGGACTAGTTTTAGGCCATTCTCTTACTGCTGTAGCGGTATTAAAGACCCCATTGTTAAGGGTCTCTAAAAGAGTTTGTGTATATAAATTTTATGGGTAAGTATGGTTTTCTCCTTACCTATTTAAACGTTCCTCCTGAGACAATGGTTGTCTCTTATATAGGGGAGGCCTCTGTATGCTTCCTTTTGTTTGCTACTGTCTGCATTTTTTCCAATCTCCTGATGCTGTTCTGACTGATGTCCTCCTCTGCTTCCGGTGGCAGCGGCAACTCCAGGAGGGAAAGCTCCTCTAAGCTGAAACATTTCACTTATACAGAGTGCGACATTTCTCTGCCTGATGGTATGAGGAGCGTGGAAAAAAATAAAAAATCCAGGACTCGATTTCTCAGATCTCTAAGAAGCCTCGTACTGAGAGACATTCTCAGTCAGTTCCATCAGAGGAGGAATTTCACATACTCAATGAGAAGCACGCGCCTGATGAAGACACTTCAGAAAATTCCAGCAGACCTTTTATCCTTGGTAAGGATACCTAGGCTGTTGAAGTCCATCTGGTCAGAGCCCATGATGTTGAACATGGGGAAGCCTCTAGTTCCACCAATAGGGGGCCTAGGGCCTTCCAAGTGGACGTGACACTGTATAAAGCTTTGACAGGGGAGTGGAAACATCCCAAAAAGTGCAACCTATTTATCCAGGAGATTTAGGACCCTATTTCTCTCAGCAGGATTGTTGGGTTCCCCACCTAAGGTGGATATAGCGGTAACTAAATTGTTCCACTGCGCTGTGCAAGTTGGCTCCAATCTCCAAATCTCTATACATAGACGCTTGGAGTGCACCCTTAGAAGGGCTTATTCCTCGGCCTCTGCTCAGGCTTCTGTGGGCATCGCCTCCATTGAGCTAGTGAATAAGCTGCGCTCCGATCTGGCCCAACTGAAGTGGGACATTGACTCCGGAGTCTACAGACGATCTATTATCCCTTATGGGTCGGTTTCCTTGGCTGCAGACTATCTAGCGGAAGCTTCTGTACACCAAGCTAAGATGGCCACCAAATCTCTGGCCCTCTCTACAGCTGCTAGAAAGTCATTATGATTGAAGCCTTGGAGAGCGGACAATGCGTCCAAGTATAACTTATGCTCCCTACCCTTTGAGCTGTGTAAACATTTTACCAGAGGCCTAGATGACATCTTGGAAGGTCTTGCGATAAAAAGGATAAGTGCCTTCCGCAGTCTTTTAGAGGAAAAGCAGGACCTTCTGGCCGGGGCAGACGTTATCAGCAACTGCCTCAATCTACGCTCCAATATAAGAGATGTGCTAGATATCAGTCCAGAGGGGATGAACGTAAAGTTCCCCAAGGAAGGGGACAGAAAGAAGCCTGGCTGTTGTCGCCAGCTTCTCGCCTCCTGTAGCAGCAAATATTCCTGTTGAGGGATGCCACTCCCCTTTTTTCTCTCCTTCTGGCAGGAGAAGATCCAAGACCTTTGGTCTTACAAGTAATACAGCGGGGTTATGCAGACGATTTTCTTCGCCCGCCACAAGACAGATTCATCGCAACTTGCTTTCTTCCTGCGCTGAAGCAGGTTATACTGGAAAATTCCATTCTCGAATATCTGGGCAAGGGGGCCTTGAAAAAAGTTCCCCCTTAGAAGAAGGTTTGGGGTCTACTCTCTAGACTTCCTACTACCAATATATGATTATAGTCCTAATATATCTAAGTCTCTTCTTAGAGAAGAGCGTTTCCGAAGGGAAACCGGGAAGTTGGTCACATCCTTTTCTGCAAAGCGATGTTCTTGTCACCCTCGACCTAAAGGATGCATACTTATATATTCCAGTTATCCTCCTCACAGAAGGTATCTGAGAATTGCTATATCAATTACTGGCCACAGGTGACATTTCCAGTTTGCGGCTCTGCCCTTCAGCACTTCCTCGGCTCCCCACACCTTTACCTAGGTGGTGGCTCCAGTAACAGCTGCACTCAGACTTCAAGGTCTGTTCATAGTGCCATATTGGACAACTGGCTTATAAAAGCCTAGTCAGAAACCATCCTTCTCCAGCACCTGTAGACAACAGTGTCTTTCTCCAGTATCTAAGCTAATAACCGGGAGAAGTCAGAGTTAATTCCTTCCACATGGAAGAAGTCCCTGAGGTTCAGCCTGACTGATTTCTAGGTCGCCTAGAAATTTCTTTACCTCCGATAAGGAGAGAAAAGATAATCAGAGCGCTTCAGTATCTTCTCAAGACACTCAGATGTTCATCAGAACAACTATGAGAGTCCTAGGCCTCATGTCAGCCTCAGCCGATGCAGTCCCTTGCGCTTTATGGCATATGTGTCCCCTCCAGTCAGAAGTACTGGGGGTCTGAATTCATGGCCCTCTGAGTCTCGACAAGAGGATCAGACTTTCTCCCAGAACCCGTCTTTCTCTCAACTGGTGGATACACCCAAAGTCGGATGTCCACGGTCCAACCTCGTTGGACCCTGTTGACTGATGCATCCTTTTCAGGATGAGGAGTCCATCTGTACGAGAAGACCGTACAAGGAGTGTGGAGCAGGCTAGAAAAGATGACATCATCCATCTGAAGGGAACTCAGAGCAGTTACCTGGTACTCCTCCATTCTTCTCCTCTTCTCAGAGGAAGAGCTGTCAAGATCAGGTCCATCAACTTAGTGACCATAATAAACAGGAGGGCACCAGATAATTCTCCCTCCTCAGGGAGGCAGGTCTGATTTTCACCTGGGCAGAGAAAAATCTGACCCATCTCTCCGCAGTTCACATCAAGGGCTCCTTGAACATAGTAGCGGATCAGTTGAGTCAAGGTCTTACTGTGTCAGGAGAATGGCCTCTCAATCAAGAGTGTTCCACCAGATCACCCTGAAGTGGGGTCTTCCAGAATTAGACCTCATGGTGACCAGACTCAACGCCAAGGTAGAGATGTTCTGCTCACTGTATCAGGAGGACTATCCCTTGGAAGTGGATGCCCTGTCCATCCCTTGGAGGTTCAGGCTGGCGTACATCTTCCCTTCACTTTCCATGATACCAAGAGTATTGATGAAAGTCAGACAGGACCAAGCCTCTGTGATAACACAAAAGAGCTTGGTGTTCCCAACTCATGCTCATGAGTTGAAGGATCTATTGGAGGCTTCCCCCAATCCAGAACCTGGTTTTCCAAGAACTCAGAAGTGCCAGGATCTGAGGAGATTCAACCTGACAGCCTGAAGGTTGCCCAGTCCCTATGGAAATCTAGAGAACTGTCAGAAGTCATCCTGAAGATCCTTTCCTGCGCAAGAGCAGAGAGCACCAATAAAAGCTACCTAAGGATAGGTAATGTCTTCAAGGAGTGGTGTTCCAGACAGGAAGTGAATAGTTCAAATCCATCTACAAGAGTGATTCTAAATTTTCTTCAGGACGGCTTGGATAAGGGGCTTTCCCCTGCCACACTAAAAGTACAGGTTTCAGCCCTATCCACCTGCTTAAGCAAAAGTTTGACTCAAAACCCCTTAATTCCCAGATTTCTTAAGGGTGGTTAGGTCAGTGGTTTAAGCTCTCGTTCCACTGGGATCTATGCACAGTTCTTTCTGGCCTCTGCGGCCCGCCATTTGAACTATTGGAGGAGGTGGATCTTAAGTTTCTGGCTTTCAAAACCACCTTTTTTGCTAGCTATCTCCTCAGCAAAAAAAAATAAAAATACGAGAGTTGCAGGCTTTCTGAAGAGCCATATTTTTTTTTTTCCTGTTGGGGTCCAGCTCAGATTTCTTCCTGGGTTTAACCCTAAGGTGCCCTCTTGGGCTAATATCAACCAGTTGGTCTCCTTACCAGTTTTCTTTCCCAGCTCCATCCTCCAAGGAGGGGGGAAAACTCCATACACTGGATATAGTTTGGTGTCTCCAAAAAATGTATCTTCTGCGTACACGGCCATTCAGAAGATTGGAGAACCTCTTAATTAATATATATGGTAGAGACAAAGGTATCACGGCTTCCAAACCCTCTTTATCAAGAGGGATTAAGGAAGCAATTTCTTTTTGCTCAGGTTAACATCACCCAAATTCATCAGAGTCCATTCAACTAGGGTTGTGTCGGCCTCCTGGGCTGAGAGTCGGTCTTGCCTTTTGAGCAGTTTTGTGCAGCTGCTTTTGGTCATTCCAACTAAACTTTGTTAAACACTATCGATTAGATGTCCATAGTTCAGAGGCTACTGCCTTTGGACATTCATACTGTACTGTAGTGCGAGAGAACCCTCTCTAGGGGATCTACTTGCTACATCCCCATATTGTGCTGCTGTTGGACGTAAGGGAATTGTTGATTATAATGTTAATCTGTTTTCCCTTAGTCCGAACAACAGCACATGCTTTTCCTCCCCTTAGGAATGATTGTTGTTTTTTCTTTATTCTTTATAACTAACACAGTGGGGGGAGGTCTCCTTTGTCTCTTATAGGGGAGTATCACTTAATTAATTATGTAAATTAAAAATTCCGCCTGTCCTACCAGCACACAGGGGCAGAAATACCCCATACTGTGCTGCTGTTCGGACTAAGGGAAAACAGATTAACATTATAATCTACGATTTTATGCAATGAGTGAATGGGATTTGCTAGAATCCCATACACTTTGCAGTGACTGTAAAACACAGCGGCCTAAATGACATTTTTGTGTTATCAATGTCATATATATGGGCATAAACTGTTTGGGCACACAGCAGGGAACAAAAGGGAAAGAGCACAGATTTAGATGGCTTGGTTTTTGGACACCATGTCACGTTTGCAGAGTCTGAGGTACCAGTGAAGTGGAATTTCTCTGGAAATGACCATTACCTCATACTGGAAAATACATCCCTCAAGGAATTGATCAGTTGCTGTAGTGATGAATAGTTTTTCCGATGTGAATGCACAACAGATGGGTAAAATTGAATATTGTATGCTGTACATTGGATACACAAAATCCAACACTATTTTCCCACTAACTTCTAGGATGGGGGTATTCTAGGGGTCAGTTCTGGTGTTTTTTCCATTGTAGACTCTAAACTTGCATTGCACCCTGATATACAGTACATACAGCTAATACATTCCCTTTGTGGCGAACTTTAGGTTTTTCATTTTTTCATTGTACAAGCTAGAATTTTTTTTTCCATTGATATAGCCATATCAGGTCTTGTTTTATGAGATACATTGTTCAGTGGCACCAGTTTGGATGCCTATGGCTTATTTTTTGCTGTTCACAGTACAATGTGATTAAGGTGCTATATAATTAATATATTTTTTTATGTTTTGCTATTTTTGCAAGAATAAAAACCCATTGTAGGGTTAAAAAATAAATTGTTTTTGAGTTACCACTTTCTCAGAGGCATGCCATTTTTATTTTTCCTTCAACAGAGCTGGTTTGGGATGAGGCTAGATGACAAAAACAACATTATTTCTGGCTTTTGTTTTTCATATATGATGAGGTGATTCAAAATATGCTTTTAGGGCTTTTAACCCTTTCCCGACATCCACAGTACAGCAGTTGTATGGTATTTAAATATGGCGGCCACTTAGGGGTTGCATTATACAGATGAGACCCAGCGAAAATGGCCACAATCAGTGCCCTCGTAAAGCCTTGGTCAGAGAAGACAGAGGTGCTGTTTTCCTGGTGGCACATGGGTGCCACCATTTTGTGGCTGGTTGCCGGCCCAATCTATTGCCATGGCAGCCAGGAGCCTAATGAAGGTCATTGAAGGCATCTTGTAATAGTACTATAGCAATTTTACAATGCATTGCAATGTATTAGCATTGAAGTGCATAGTATTAGTGAATAGGCCCCCTGGGGTTGAAGACCCCTAAGGGGCTTAAAAAGACAGTAAAAAAAAATAAGATTAAAAATAAAAAAGAATTCAAAAAGTTTAAAGTCAATGGCCATTCTAAGATGAATGTGCCTTCCCTCATCAGATCGCAGATGCTGCACAGCTTTTAGGCCTGGCAAGTACCAGTGTGGGAGACTGGCTGGGAATCCCTGGTTCCATTGACTCTTAAAAAAAAAGAATTAAAAATGCAAATGTGAAAACACAGTGCAGCTGCCCTCTAGAACTGCTGTGCCAGAGTTCCCCTTCTTTCGACCCACTCACTGCCTGCTACAGACCCCGCAGTGGTTGAGAGTGGGCTAAAAGCAGTGATCAGAGTTCTGCTGTCATCCCCAATGTCCCCCCTGCAACACTGATTGGTTCTTGTGGAAGCCAGTAGCTTAACAATGACTTCCACTAGATGCCATCTAAGGAAACCTATTAGACCCAAAAGAGGTAGAATGACAGCTGTAACACACTGCAATACAGAAGTGTTGCAGTGTATTAAACCAGCCAATAATGCAATGTATGTTTTAGACCCTTAGATAGGAGAGCATATGTAATATTTTTATTGCATCTAAACCATGCTAACCAACACTGGCAGGTCACTTTCTTGGTAAGTAGCGCCCTTAGACACAGCCAGAGTAAGGAGTGATCACTTACCTTTTTATAAGATAATGTCCCCTTTTAAGGTGTGCCCCATACATCGAGCCAACCACCCCCTTTTTTGTGATGTAACTGTCACATAATGTGCCCCTGTCACCTAAGAATGCACTGGTCCTGGGAGATTTACCATTTCTACTGTAACTCTGGGAGGTCACCCCTTTCCAGAAGAGTTGGCAATAATGCAAACAATAAATCCATAGAAACAAAATCATAATGACATATTAATCATTGTTATTACAGCCTACAAAACGTATATATTTAATCAGATTACACAGTAAACACCTATTTTAGGCTTAAGCCCTATTGCTGATGTTTCAGGTGCTTTGGTGGGTTACTGTGGTCTGTACAATGCTTTATTCCACTTGAAGTTGCAGAGCAGATGTAAGGAATACTATAAACACAGCTGTTGTAATTTCTTCCTAGTCTAGGCATGAAAAGATCGCACAAAAGCACAATCTACACAGCATGTACAGTAGCAACAGTGCATATTTCAAAGGAAGTTTAACTGTTAGCCTTCTTTATTGCTCACTGAGATAATGAAGTCATTTGATTCTGCTGTATTGAACCAGCTCTTCAATGTCGAGACACTAGCTGATAAAATGATAAGCCACTTATTATTGCAACTGAATGGGCCAAGACTGGCATTACCTGTAGTACGCTGTACTTAGTGCCACTACTTTTAGTTATGAACCTGAAGGTACAGTATATTAAGGCTGCATTTTGTTTAGATTTTAGATTTTATAACTTTTTGAAAGTACTTATGCAGTACTTTTGAACTAGGAACTGAATTTCATTTCTCTGTACCACAGAGTTTTTAAGGATAACAGTAAAGATGGGTGAACCGATTCATCACGAGCCAACCACATATTCCAAATTGTTTGTTTTTTAATAAAACCGAATATATGGTGATTTAAAACCATCACCACATTTTGTACTACACAGGAAATAGTGACTCACTGTGACATTCTGGCACTAGCACTACCTGACATCAGCCGACATCCTCTTAACCAATAGTCAGTGGAGCACTGAGTGCTTCTAACACTAGGTTCACACTAGCGTTCAAGCCACTCCATCCCAGATTCTGCTTAAAATCGGCAGAGCGAAAAGTCCTGCAAGGCGGAAACAGGACGGCAACCCGGTGGACCCTGTTATAGTGAATAGGGTCCGTGGGTTTCTGTATGTAACAGCTTTAGTTTAAGACTACCAGCTGAAGCTTAAGCCCAACAACTGACAACATGCAATGCGGCGTTATATAGCCAGGAGCAGGAGAAATCAGAAAGGTAATTGGACAGCAGCACTCTGAACCACCCACTGCCTGTAATCAGAACTGCAGAAAGACTTAACACTTTCAGAGGGAATGCAGACACACTAGAACACTGACCAGCGACGCAACTCATCGCACGATAAACGCGTGAGAACTACCGCAGGAACCGCACGCCCAGTGTGAACACTCTCCTGCCTCACATCAGACAATTCACACGCAGAATGTCATCCAGACACTCCGCGCATGGACCTAAGAGGCTGAGACTGTAAAGACTGGGTCATAACAGTCACCCTTTTAGTACTATTTTTCTTAAAATGTTTTTTGCTAAAAAAGACAAACAAATAAAAACTAAAAAAATTATTATAATCACTATTATAATTAAGTAGTGTGCTGTAAAATGACTGGAAAAAAACAGGTCAGGGAACAGGCAAAAGGAGGGGGAGGAGGAAACACTCATGCAAGTACTAATAAAAAGAATGTGGGTGGAAACAGCAACTCTACTTCTTGTCTTGGTGGCATCACTGATAGCAGCAGGATTGTTGTACTTCCTGAGAATGAAGATGAAGTTTTTGATTACTTAGCTTGCTCATTTCAGTCACAGGAAGATACTGCATCTGAGAGTGATGTGATCTTGAGTCAGGCTTCTGAGTTTTCCTCCTCCTCCTTCATAACATGTAATTTACCGCTGGTCTTTTCTGGACTGTCAACCATGTCCACTTCACTGACACAGATCCCTGGTAGTGATGTGGCGCCTGCTGAGTAAACTATTTCTTTTAGTCAGAGCAGTCTTCCGACTCTTTTTGATGAGCTGTAGGAGAACAGTCAGCATTGTTTGCAAATAGAGGAGAAAGGCATGACTGTTGAGGGTGGAGGTAGTAGTGACAGGGGGTGTGGTATCTGGCGTTGGAAATTATGAGGATGTGAGGAATTACATGGCCATGTGTCAGAAAAAAAGTGAGGAAGACAATGACATTGCCGATGATGATGATTTTTTTGCGCATAGGATCTGGCAACAACTGGGTCAGGGTGACAAGGTGACACCAGATGAAGAGGATGGTGGCAGTGGTGAAAGTAATGATTCCAGACAACGCACAGGCCCAACATCCAAAAAGCCTGCCTGGGGAAGAACCAGGGGAAGCTCTCAGAGTGGGGTTTGTAGCACTAGTGGTAGTAGTGGCAGACACGTTTCTGCTTCTGTTGGACTTAGAGGCAGCAACTATATACAGTCATCCCATGTATGGAAATTTTTTTCCACATTGCCATGGATTTATCATTTGACAATGTGCAAGGTCTACAAGCAGAGACTTAGCCGTGGCAATGCAGGAAAAAATGTAGGAACCACATACTCACATGAAAAGGCATCACCATCTTATTTGGCAAAATAGATTTGGCAGTGGCACTGTCAGGGGAAGTGAGCAAGACTGTTTTGCTCCTCCCCTTGATCTTCCTTGTAGGCAGCTCACATCTGTACCTAGTACATGGTCGTGGTCATTATCATCATCATAATCAACTGTTTCTCTTACTCCTCCTCTTCCACGTCAATGTCAGTCATCCATATGGGAATATTGTTCAGGAAATAACAATATGTGCCCAGCCTTGGCAGTTCTTCAACTTAACGCACACCCGGCCAAGCTACTGGCAATGCAGTTGCTGCAGTACCACTTTGTGGATTCCACTGCATTTCGCAAACTGGTGGCATGTGCTCAGCCTCAATGAAGGATACCTTCTCATCTTCCCAGAGCTGTTGGGGTTCCCCAGGGCTAAGTCCTAGGTCCCATTCTCTTCTCACTCTACAAAGCCCCTATTGGATAAACCATCAGCAGATTTGGCTTTCAGTACCATCTTAATGTTGATGACATCCTATTATATACCTCTTCTTGTGACATCACCCTTGCATTACTACAGAATACCAGTGACTGTCTCTCTGCTGTCTCTAATATCATGTCTTCCCTTCTATCTGAAACTTTCCAAGACTGAACTACTGCTGTTTCCACCGTCAACTAATCAATTTAGCTCTTATATTTCCATTTCAATGTGCGGTCTTACCATAACACCCAGATAGAACACCTGCTGCCTTTGGGGTACATTTGACTCAGACCCTATATCCAATTACTCGCACAATCATGTCACCTTCACCTCAAAAACATCTCCAAAATCCGCCCTTTCCTTTCCATGGAAACATTGAAAAACCCTTAATCACAAAGCTCTTCATAATGCTGCACCTATCTACATTTCCTCCCTCATCTCTTTTTATCTCCCAACCCATCTTCTGGGAGGATGGTCTTCACAGAAAATGTGGTCTCAAACAGGTGGTCTTTCACAGAGGTTTCACTGTATCAGTGTAGCATTCATCTACTTCATCTAGTACCTGTGATAAATGGGGAAGAAAAACAAACACATAAATAGAGAGGGTGTGTCCAAAATAATCAGCAGAGTTGTTCCACCACTTTAGGATAGCTTGTTCTCAGCACAGTGTATGGAGCCAGAATCTGATTTCACTAGACACTGACTATTGGCTATGGTGTGCTATGGTAGCTTTGCTCCCATTCACTTGGGAGTGACAGGAAGAAGTGCACAAGTGTTGGGGCAAACAGTGCAACAGGGACAGAGCACTTTTTGCTGGAGGAGAGAATAAAAGAATTGTAAAAACAGAGATACACACACAGTTAATTCAAGGAGTGAGAAACTGAAAAAAATGTGGATTTTGTTTAACCCCATGTGAGGCTTTGGGTACATGGAGGAGGATGACTCTTTAGAATACTTATTTATGCAGTAGTACCACAAGAAGACATGCCACAATGGAAATACAACCTTTCCTAATGGAAATGCATTGAATTGACCTAGGTGTGTGGCCCCTGTGGGGTGGGAAGTCTGTTGCGCAGGTGGAGGAGTCAACATTTGCTGCAGATGTGGGGAGCTATGAAGAGTCTATGTCCAGTTTCCTGCTGTTACAGGCTCAGTGCTGGACAGCAGCGGAGGAGGATTCCAGCTCAGATGCCAGATTGGTCTTCACACCAGTCATTTGTGAATTGGGTCACATTGGGAGCATCAGTGGTGGTGTCAGAAGAACACCCAGATTTGAATTCTACATCTAGGTACAGTTGGGGAGATACTGAAATCATAACCGCTAGTATTAAACAGTTGTGTGTGACTGTTTTCCTCCTACAGGATAGTTGGTGTGCTGAGAGAAGAATTTGCCTTGGATGGCATGATATGAAAATGGTAGCTCTCCTAAGTTTAGGCCATCAATATCCAGGCTTGGACAAACCACTGAAGTGTATTTCTGGTTATTAGATAACACTGCATTGTGTTATGAGTTTATACATTTTATTGGGATATTTCAGAAGCTGATGATTACCTTTCTATATTCACTGAATATTCACTGAATTAAAATAGGACTTTACTTGCTAAAAAAAAAAAAGACACAAGAAAGAAAGAAGCACATTACAATATTTAGCTTTTAATGTTTCTAAGAGATGACCTGGAAATGCTACTCAATGATTACTCCAATAAATTCAATTCATTAAGTAAAATCAATAAAACAATGTAAATGCAGACATGATTGGAAAGGTGTGCTTCATTGGCATATGGTTAAGTATGTGACTTGTCAGACTTCCTAGTAGGGTAATAAAATATATATATATTTTAAACTGCTATAAAATGAAATAATGGCAAAGTCTGCTGAATTATAGCAAAATAAATGAACTGAAACTTTATTTTGCTTAATATATTTAACATTAATCTGTCATGGCACCACAAGTACCCATTCTACAGATTATAACAATTCTTAATAAACCATCAATGAAATAAAACTCAGACGCAAAATTTAGTGGAAGAAAACTGGCCACGGTGTATATTAAGGTAACCCAAATATTTTACAACAAATGTAATCAATAATCATAAAATAATAATAAATGATTAAATAAATCAATAATAAACTTTAATTAAATATTCCAATAAATTAATCAATTAATAAATATTAAAAGAGTCCTATCAGCATATCGGATAGACTAACCCCTTACATAAACACCATGACAATGAACTTTGCAAAAAACAGGGTGGGTGGGTGGGTGACTTGCTAGAAGATCCTCAACTGACTGGCCCCGAACAGCTGACTGGTCGCTTATTTATGTTTAAAATTCCTGCCACAACGGGGCGCTTGACCAATCAGCTGACAGCACGTCAAATCAGTGCTACACCCACTTCGAAGACTCTAGAAGCAGATTCTTCTGGCAGCTGTGACCTAAAGATGACCCTATCAGCAGAGGTAAGTAAAAAATGGGCGGGAAAAACATAAACTATAACTATACTAAGAAAACTGAGGGGAATCTAAAACCTGAGGAGAAAAAAGGGGATAACAAATTAAACATATAAACTAACTGGGGGTACTGTGGAGCCATGTGTCCCCCAAGCAAGTCTGCTCTGGGGGCCCCTGTCATTAGATCGCTGTAAAGTAAGAAGAGTAAGCAAGCATATGTTCAGCATATGTGCTTGTTGGAGTATGAGAAGGGTGTTGAAATGTTATATACTGTTGTACCAGTGGAGTGTGAGCGATGTGCTAGCAATTAAACCAAGGGTGATTGTCCTGCCTGCAATTCAGGTACCCCCAGGATCTATGTGGAGCTCAACACCTTCCTACTAGTCAATAAAAGAGACTGTCTGTAACCAGACGTAGGATTAGGGCAAAACTGAGGAACAAATTAGAATATACATTCCATTAGATTACAGCATTACATAAGAATAGAGGCACAACACATAAGTATAATGAAGTACAAGTTTGAATAACATACAGTAGCTCACTAAAAACCACTGCATCTATGTGATGGGCATGGATTGTGAGCCTATATCTGTATTGTGATTATATTGTTTTGTTTTGATTTTATTGTATTGTTATATCTATATTGCGATTAACTTTACCATCCTTAGTGCCTTTTAACGTTGGACCTAATGTACTCTTGATCTGGTTTGGTTATAACGCAATGATCTATATAGTCTATGGGATATATTATTCACATGTGGTTCAGGTCACCATCTGAATTGCCCTTGAATTGGGGATACACTTACCCTGAAATTGCTTCTCTGTTTTGGTTAATGCCTCTTCACATTGGTTGATGTACATGAGTAGGACCATGTTGTAGGATTCCTGAGTTACCAAGGACCCCATTATTAGCATCAGTAGATGGGGGTGTGTCAATAGACATACCCGATGGAGGCAGGGATGCTCCGTGTACATTAGAGGAGGAGCCCTGATGAACAGAGGGCAGGGGGTCTTCCATGATTGGGCACACCCTCTTGATGACGCTCCTCAGGTGGACGGAAACTCGGATATATAAAACGAGCCTCCTCCTTACTATCCCTGCAGCCAGTCATCACGGCCGACAGGGCAGACATGCTGCTATGTGGCATTTTGGTTCACCCAATACCTCTAATGAGCTGGTATTCATTTAAACCAGCAGTAATGCATTAGCTCGAGGGGCATTTACTTACAATATGGGGGAGGAGAGTGTAATGTAAGCTCTCCTCTGGGTATTTCAACAGGCATATCTAGCTATAGGCACAGGTGTGTGCTTTTGGGTGCTGGCTTAAATAATCCTAGCCAGGCTACTATTCACACAGTGCTAGGCAGGATTAGTGAGATAGCCTCTGTGAGGTTAACAGTTTCTTTTTAGTGAACTTCACTACGGACCTCAGCTGTTTGTTGCAAACTGCTCTTGAAGGAGGGTTGAATTTCAAGACATACAACCTTCATATGAGCATGAGCCATGCTGAGATTGTCCTAGTTGTTGATCCACCTATATAAAAGACGTTGTCAAATACTGTTACCTCTATTGGTTTTCAGTGCAGTTCAGGGTTATAACTAATCACCCCCTTCTTGCACTTGATAACAGGAGTGTATGATATCAGGGCAACCCCTTTAGCTGACGACCTATGTCTTTTTTTGTACGCTACCAGCAGTGACGTGACTATGCTGGACGCGTAGTGGTTGTTAATATAGCTATTGCGCCATCTCACACCTGTGGGAAATTTGCTAGATGTGCTGCAGAAGTACACCATACCTCCACCTATTATTCATCACTGATTGAGACATATGTGAGATGTTTTCAGGTTTTGCAATTTTAGATTATTATGAATAAAAGTTACATTTTAGTGTGCTATTTTTTATTTTGTTTTTGATTTAAATTCTAGAGTACACAAACTAGGAATCCGTTAATTTCTTGTGGTAGTTTATAGTTAAAGCAATACAAATTCCAAATATACAGGCATTAAGTAAATTTCCTGTGCTTCATTGATGTGGAATGAACAGGTTACATGTGTAGTTTACCGTGTAATCACCACATATAGTCATTGCCATAATAGTTTGCACTTCTGAAATCGTCGCTACAGAGCAGAGCTGGGATCAGAGTGCACGCCTACAGTATCAGTAAAGAAGGAGGGGCCGACCCACAGGAGGAAGCCATGGAAGGAAGAGAGGTAACTACATTTCAAAAGTGAGGTGGAACAGTATTGATTTTCTTATAGCAATACTGACACCTCTAGCAGCTTTCAAGTAAGGAGCGTGACGAGTCCAAAATCTCTTGTAGGGAGGTGGCGGATATGTCCCAATTTAAAATGAGTCTCCTGTAGTAAGGAGATATTCGAATGCTGTTTTTTAAGTAAGTGTAAAACCTGACTCCTCTACTGGGGTACATTTAGCCCCTTAGCATTAAAGGATACCACTACTGCCTTCGCCATAATAGTGGTCTGGGGAAGGTGCTAGCATGTTGCAGAGTAGCACAACCTGTTAAGTGGGCGTCTGTAAGTGTCTGAACACCTTGTGGAAGCGGTATAGGGTGGAGGGGAGTAAAGCAATACAAAACTGTAGGAACAACATTAAGAACGTAATGAACATAGAACAATGCTATAGCAATAGCAGGTGTGTGGTTGGAGATACACTCCACTAGGTGGTAAGCGGAGGAGGGGGCAATCACCAACCATAATATAGAAACACAACCTGTCTCATACACAAACACTGGGTAGCAACCTGTGCTTTTGGATGCCCGTGAGGCATCTAAAAGTACTACTTAGCTATAAATTATGCAAAATTCTAGCTAAACAAAGGTGAAACTGTCCATAATCTGACCATGAAGCATTGAGCTAATAAAGGATATAGTCAGCAGACATGTCATAATTTTCACAAAAATTATTTTTAACAATCTTATTGATTTTAGCTCTTATGCATGGTAATATGATGTAAAGCAGCAGCCAACCATATGGCAACCTTGTACTTTTGATTTAATACAATATTTAATCTAAATATTAATATTACTTCTCATGGCCCAGTCACACATTATATTTTTTCAGAGCACCAATGGACAATAGCACATATTAGAAAGAGATTTATATGTGATCATTGTTTACTTCAAAAGGATCATAATATACTGAAAAATAAATTGTTCTATAACTATTTACATTACAAATTGACAAGTGACAATGATTAATTTTTCATGCGCATGATCATTTGTAAATCAAGAATAATTAGTTTTATCATTAATTTTCTTTATATAGAATAAATATTGTTATGATAATTTGGAAATGTACTGTTTGTTAAAATTTCATCCAAATCTAAGCCACAAATCCGTTGTCAGTCATGTCGTGACCAACTAATACTAAGGCCCCACGTAGCGGGCGACAGCAAAAAAGCGCTGCAGGAAAAACCTCTGCTGCATTGTGTCATGTTTTTTTCCGCAACACTTTTCACAGAAAGTCTGCAGAGGGTTCCAAAATCATGATAGTTTTGGAAATCGCAGAATTTCCGCTGCACTTATTTTTCTGCAATGTGTGGATGGGATTTGCTAGAATCCCATCCACTTTGCAGTGACTCTAAAATGCGGCTGGTTTTTACGCCATGTAGGGCCCTGCCCTAAGGGTAAGCTACTGATGAATAATAATAATAATAATAATAATAATAATAATAATAATAATACAGGTGCATCTCAATAAATTAGAATATTTTTAAAACGTTCATTCATTTCAGTAATTCAATTCATAATCAGCGTCTTCCATGATTGTGTGTCCTACTGAACCAGACTGAGGGACCATTTAACCTCTTAACGACCTTGGACGTACTATTACGTCCTGGGCGCTAGGTACTTCACACACCAGGGTGTAATACTACGCCCGAGGCCAGCCGCCCGCTCACTATCTGAGCGGGCGGCATCGGAAACAGGTGTTAGCTGTAACTGACAGCTAACACCCTGCTTTATAACCCCCGGTCAGAACTGAGTTCCGATCGGAGGTTTTAACCCCTTGGATGCCGCGGTCAAACATGACCGCAGCATCCAAGGGGTGCCGATATCTATAATATGCAGCCCAGTGACCCCAGGCTGCCTGAAGCCCCCACTACCTAGTTGATTCTGCCGGAACTTCCCGAAGTCAGCGCTATGCGTTTCCATAGCAATGACTTCCTGTATAGACTGCAAGACACTTGTATGCTCATGTCTTGCAGTCTATGGTACAGAGCCAGCAATCAAAGCATTGTTGGCTCAGGTGTCCTAATGGGAGACATGAAAAAGTAAAAAAAAGTGAAAAAAAAAAAATAAAGTATGTGAAAAAAATTAATAAAAGAATAAAGCCCCAAAAATTTCCTTTTCCTATATAAAATGAATTATATAAAAAATAAATCAAAAAATTAATAAAAACAGTACATATTTGGTATCGCTGCGTCCGTAACAACCTGTACAATAAAACTGACACAATATTTAACGTACACGATGAACGTCGGGAAAAAAAAAAAACGGAAAAAAAACGCCGGAAGTAATGATTTTTCGTCATCTCACCTTACAAAATATGCCATAAAAAGTGATCAAAAAGTCATATGTGCCCCAAAACTGTGCCAATAAAAAGCACAGATTGTCCCGCAAAAAAAAGACCTAAACCAACTCTGTAAACTGAAAAATAAAAATGTTACGCCTCTCAGAAGATGGCGATGCAAAAAAAAACTGATTTATGTCCCCAAATGGGTTTTTGTTCTGCAAAATTAGTATCGCATAAAAAAACAATATAAATTAGGTATCTCCGTAATCATACAGACTCGTAGAATAAAGGTAACATGTTACTTACGCTCTATGCTGCATGGCGAAAAATTTAAAAGGAAAAAAGCAGTGCCAGAATTGATGGGGTTTTTGTTTAATCCACCAAGAAAGAGTTAATAAAATTTATTTAATAAGTTGTAGGCACCCAAAAATGATGTCATTACAAAATACATCTCATACCGCAAAAAACAAGCCCTCATATGGCGACATCACCAGATAAATAAAGAAAATATAGCTTGTACAATGTGAATCCTGGGTTATCCTGGGTACACCAGTGACATACATGTGGGTATAAACTGCCATTTGGGCACACATCAGGGTGCAGAAGTGAAGGAGCACTATGTACTTTTGGAGAGCAGATTTAGATTGTTGGTTTTTGGACGCCATGTCACATTTGCAGAGACCCTAAAATTGCCCCTACAAAATGGGGGTAATTTCTTGGGGAATTCCAATTTACTGTCACCTTCAGGGCTCTGTAAAAATAACATGGCGACCAGAAAGTCCCTCTAAATCTATACTCCAAAAGCTAAAAAAACACAGTGCTCCTTCCCTTCTGAGCCCTGCTGTGTGCGCAAGCAGCAGTTTATACCCACATATTTGATTTTTTTTGCTCCTGGTATAGCCCACTTAATAGTTTTAGGAGTTCATGTCTCTTATGCCACAAAGTGGTCGCAACGTATTAGGCACTGAAATTGGATATTTCTTTAAAAACTTTAATTTTCACTTTGAACATTAATTTTTGGGAAACATTTTTAGGCTCAAAATGATAATACCCCTTGATACATTCCTTGAATCAGGGCCGGCGTTAGGGGGGGGGGGCAAACTGGGCAATTGCTGCACAGGAGCTTCCTCCATTTCCAGTTCACCCAGCAATTCAGCCAAGTGTAAGTGTATGTTGTGTGTAAAATATGTATATTTAATATGTATATAATATGTATATATCTGTATATTTGTTTACAGTATGTGTGTTAGCTACTCTGTGAGTACTGTATGATTGTAGACAGGTATGTGTGTGTGTATATATATTGTATATGAATGTACAGTGGGGAAAAAAAGTATTTAGTCAGCCACCAATTGTGCAAGTTCTCCCACTTAAAAAGATGAGAGAGGCCTGTAATTGAAATCATAGGTAGACCTCAACTATGAGAGACAAAATGAGAAAACATATCTAGAAAATCACATTGTCTGATTTTTTAAGAATTTATTTGCAAATTATGGTGGAAAATAAGTATTTGGTCACCTACAAACAAGCAAGATTTCTGGCTCTCACAGACCTGTAACTTCTTCTGTAAGAGGCTCCTCTGTCCTCCACTCATTACCTGTAGTAATGGCTCCTGTTTAACATTGTTATCAGTATAAAAGACACCTGTCCACAACCTCAAACAGTCACACTCCAAACTCCACTATGGTGAAGACCAAAGAGCTGTGGAAGGACACCAGAAACAAAATTGTAGACCTGCACCAGGCTGGGAAGACTGAATCTGCAATAGGCAAGCAGCTTGGTGTGAAGAAATCGACTGTGGGAGCAATAATTAGAAAATGGAAGACATACAAGACCACTGATAATCTCCCTCGATCAGGGGCTCCAAGCAAGATCTCACCCCATGGGGTCAAAATGATCACAAGAATGGTGACCAAAAATCCCAGAACCACATGGGGGAATCTAGTGAATGACCTGCAGAAAGATGGGACTAATGTAACAAAGGCTACCGTCAGTAACACACTACGCCGCCAGGGACTCAGATCCTGCAGTGCCAGACGTGTCCCCCTGCTTAAGCAAGTACAAATCCGGGCCCGTCTGAAGTTTGCTAGAGAGAATTTGGATGTTCCAGAAGAGTATTGGGAGAATGTCATATGGTCAGATGAAACCAAAGTAGAACTGTTTGGTAGAAACACAACTCGTCGTGTTTGGAGGAGAGTGAATGCTGAGTTGCATCCAAAGAACACCATACCTACTGTGAAGCATGGGGGTGGCAACATCATGCTTTGGGGCTGTTTCTCTGCAAAGAGACCAGGATGACTGATCCTTGTACATGAAAGAATGAATGGGGCCATGTATCGTGAGATTTTGAGTGCAGACCTCCTTCCATCAGCAAGGCCATTGAAGATGAAACGTGGCTGGGTCTTTCAGCATGACAATGATCCCAAGCACACCGCCAGGGCAACGAAGGAGTGGCTTCGTAAGAAGCATTTCAAGGTCCTGGAGTGGCCTAACCAGTCTCCAGATCTCAACCCCATAGAAAACCTTTGGAGGGAGTTGAAAGTCCGTGTTGCCCAGCGACAGCCCCAAAACATCACTGCTCTAGAGGAGATCTGCATGGAGGAATGGGCCAACAT
The DNA here is from genome assembly GCA_947044405.1 of Leptodactylus fallax. Classification (NCBI taxonomy): domain Eukaryota; kingdom Metazoa; phylum Chordata; class Amphibia; order Anura; family Leptodactylidae; genus Leptodactylus; species Leptodactylus fallax. The sequence goes on along the minus strand of CAMRHE010000058.1, from coordinate 7,644,279 downwards.
ACCAGCAACAGTGTGTGCCAACCTTGTGAAAACTTACAGAAAATGTTTGACCTCTGTCATTGCCAACAAAGGATATATAACAAAGTATTGAGATGAACTTTTGTTATTGACCAAATACTTATTTTCCACCATAATTTGCAATTAAATTATTTAAAAATCAGACAATGTGATTTTCTGGATTTGTTTTCTCATTTTGTCTCTCATAGTTGAGGTCTACCTATGATGTCAATTACAGGCCGGCCTCATCTTTTTAAGTGGGAGAACTTGCACAATTGCTGGCTGACTAAATACTTTTTTTCCCCACTGTATGTGTGTAAATATATGGTATTTATGTAGGTATATACAGCATATTATTGTCTATCTATCTATATTTTCTTCTGTACATGTGTACCATTTTACATACTAGAATTGTATTGTATAGTGTGATGCTCAGTATATTGAGATGTTAAACAGGTTGTCCAGGAATTACTGTTTTCTGCAAGGAGGCCGGGGAAGATGAAAAATAAGAAAGCGCATACTCACCTGTCCACGGTGTCTCCCACAGCTGTCCGGTCCAGTGGCACCCGGGGGCTTGTTCTGGCAGAAGTCCTGGCCGCACGTAACTGCTGAGGCCAATCAGCGGCCTAAGGAAAGGACACGGGACATCACAGGTGACATAAGTGAGTGACATCCAGGTTCCTTTCCTTAGGCTGCTGAGGCGGATGATAGGCCTCAGCGGTTACGTGTGGCGAGAACTGCCCCTGGAACAAGCCCCAGGGCACCGCTGGACCGGACAGGGGTGGGAGGACCAGGGACAGGTGAGTGTGGGTTTTATTTTTCACCTTCCCCGGCCTCCTTGCAGAAATTCCTGGACAACCCCTTCAAGGATTAGCCCCAACACAGCAAAACGCAGCAAAAAAGCACAGGAGATAAAAAGCAGCAAAAACACATTGTTTTTTCCCACAACGTTTTTCTTTGAGCTTTTGATGCATTTTTCTCTGCACTTTCTTCCCCTATTACGGTAAATATATGTGGAAATTCTGGCACATTTCTGCAGCCGCCATAAACACTGTGTTTCACGTTACAGAAAAGCGAATTTTTTGGTTGCAGATTTTGTTGCTGTTTTTGAGCCAAAGCCAGGAGTGGATTGAGCAGCAGGGAGAAGTGTAAGAAGCTTCCTAGATATTTCACAAGTTGCGTTCTCAAGATGGGGAATGGAGTAACTCTGATCGTAGTGAAGTGTTTGGCGCTACGAGGGGAACATTATAAGTAAAAGTCACTATTTGTGGATTATACTATGAGGACAGAGGGGAATCTGGCAGTAAGTGGCTGACATGACAGTATTTAGTCCTGGTATAGCAGTCAGCAGGTGACGTGACAGTATTTAGTCCTGGTATAGCAGTCAGCAGGTGACGTGACGGTATTTAGTCCTGGTATAGTGGTCAGCGGGTGACGTGACAGTATTTAGTCCTGGTATAGCGGTCCTATTTGATAATTCTGTATGTATGTACATTTTTTTAATTGTGTGTAGGAAAAGGCATATGCCTTGTTACTTGTGCACCTGATTTATAAAGGGTCACAAGCAACTAGTTTGGCTATGCAAAAAAATTTACAAACAAATGAAACAACCCCTTTATGCTAAGGCCCCATGCTGCGGAAAAAACTGTGGCGGAAACGCACTGCGTTTTTTTTCTGCAGCGTTTTTCATTGCGATGTCAGAGTTTTCCTCTGTGGACTTTCTGTACCTATTATACCTTTACGGAAAACACCAGCATTATTGAAGGTATAATTGACATGCTGTGAAAATGCAGTTTTTCCGCTCCAGATTTTTTTTTCTGCAATGTGTGTATTGGATTAGTCAGAATCCCCTCCACTTTGCAAGTACTGTAAAACGTTGTGTTTTCACAATGTGGGGGGCCCCGGCCTTAAAGACCTTAGGAACATCCCTGTAAGCACTACAGCACATCAAATTAACAGAATGTGACTATGTAGTAGGTACAATATTTCAACATTTGGGACCCACTTTTAATTTTGCCCGGGGACCCACTTTCTCTAAAACCGGCCCTGCCTTGAATGGTGTAGTTTCTAAAATGGGGTCACTTTTGAGAGGTTTCCATTGTATTGGTACTTTAGGGGCTCTGCAAATGCGACATGGCACCTGAAAACTATTCCAGCAAAATCTGCCCTCCAAAAGCCAAATAGCGCTCTTTCCATTCTGAGCCTCACCATGTACCCATACAGCAGATTACAACCACATATGGGGCATTTCTGTGTTCAGAAGAAATTGTGTAACAAACTGTGGGGTGTTTTTTCTTCTTTAACTACTTGCAAAAATTAAAAATATGTCGCTAAATGGACGGTTTATTGGCAAAAAAGTAATTTTTCATTTTTACGTCCCAATGTCAATAAAATCTGTGAAACAGCAGTGAGGGCAAAATGCTCACTATACACCTAGATAAATTCTATGAGGGGTGTAGTTTCCAAAATGGGGTCACTTTTTGGGGGTTTCCATTGTATTGGTACTTTAGGGGCTCTGCAAATGCGACATGGCACCTGAAAACTATTATATAAACTCTAAAGATATGTATCAGATAACAAGGTATGTGTACCAACAAAATAGAGAAAAAAAGAAATAAGTACACTTAAAAACTAACGTTTATTAATATCCACTAAAAGTATATAAATCTAAATATAAAAGAAAGCACCTGATAAGGAGATGCCATACTATAATGGAGTCATATAAAGGGTAAAGGTAGCCTACCTCAAAATAGGAGGATAGTATGGTGATACCTGTATCACTTCACAAACACCCCTCAGTTATAAATTGCAATTCCCAATATTTAGATATCAATTCACTGAAGGGGAAAAGTAAAGGATAAATCAAATGAGGTATAACACACACACACATACACACCAGCTGGCTAGAGGTCAGTAAAAGACCGACCAAATTGTCTGACTAGCCACTGCCTAGGGAGCTTACATTACACTCCCACAATTGACTGCCTAATACCACAAACAAACAAACACCATAGACGATACAAAAAGGAGTATTTGCCCTAACTCCCAGCCTGCCTGACGCGCGTTTCTGCTGAACTACACCAGCTCATCAGAGGCACATGCATAAGGGCAAAGCAGAATACACCATAAATGTGTGGAACTTTTATTGCAACAGACGGTGGAAAAATTTGTATCTTATACGAAAGAGAGAAAACACTTTCAGTTTAAGAGAGATTTGACAGATTTTAAGGAAGGACGTGTGTTTGATTTTGTGGGGAAACAGGCAGGGAAGAATAGGAACCCAGATACGGAGGCTTCATCATCTGAATGTGAAGGCTCAGATGTGGAAACTCGCAGGAATTATTCTAGGAAAGATAGATCTGAATTAGCCTTATCACCGATGGTTGAGAGATCTCCTGGTAATACCTATCGGGGGAGATTTAGAAGTAGGAGGGATCTGAATATACAAAATAAGAAAGGTTTTTTATCACAGGGTCCCCCCATATCTGACTACCTTCTAAGAAATCGGAAATAGTTAATCCCAAGGGTGGTTCCCCTGATTCTATGGATGAAATGCAGATTGTTAATTTATCAAAAAAGATCTTAACAGAAGATGAATTGGGAATATTAAAGAAAGGTTTATCGTTTGTTCCTAACCCTCGTTTTGACCCCTTCACATGGATTAAGGATCTTAACCTATTTTGCCGTAAATTGAAGTGGAAAAAATTCTTTAAAATGGCAGATAGACGAAAATGTGAGGAACTGGGTGTCACAGAGGATTTATCATCTCTCAATTTGCTAGGAAACTTATGGGATGAAGGACAAAGGGGTTTAGGTGAGGGACCCTTTACAACACGGCGTCTTCCTTCTACAAAGTATCCTCCAATTGGTGATGAGGGAGCTATAGATGTGTTCCTGCGGGTGGTCACAAAAGAGATCATGAATTTCCAGGCATTATCTTATTCAAATCATAATTATAGATCTAATCTGAATGGATGAGAAGTGATGGCTTTGAAGAAGCTGGAGAGGGATAGTAACATCATAATTAAACCCTCGGATAAGGGTGGTAATTTGGTAATATTGGATCGGGCACAATATATTACTTTGTGCCATTTCATTCTATGTGATAATAAGTGTTATGAGGTTGTGGGTAAGGAATCTATGCGGGGTTATATGGATGAACTACGCATGATTCTGGATAGGGCCCTGGAGAAAAACCTCATTAGTAAAACAGAATATGATTTTATGTTGCCACAACACCCTATTCAGGCAACTTTTTATGCTTTGCCAAAAATTCACAAGGGGTTGTCCCCTCTTAAAGGACGCCCCATTGTGGCTGGTATTGGATCCATCACTCAGAATGTTAGTCTATATATAGACGACATTTTACGACCCTTTGTTACCAGTCTTCCATCTTACGTTAGGGACACCATGGATGTCCTCCATAGATTAGAGGGTATCCAGGTGTCCCCAAGCGTGTTTCTCGCCAGCTTGGACGTTGAAGCATTATACAGCTCCATACCCCATGCTAAGGGATATGGGGCTGTGGAGAGCTTCCTTAGAACCAGAGGTAGCCACATGAAAGAACATAATGTATTGATATTGGATCTTTTGAAATTTGTCCTGGAAAGGAATTGTTTTCTGTTTGAGGACAAGCTCTTCCACCAGCTCAGGGGGGTGGCAATGGGGAGCCCTTGTGCCCCCACTTTTGCTAACCTCTACCTGGGCTGGTGGGAGGCTGAAATAGTTTTTGCGGACACGATGGACCAATGGACCCAGCAGATACTTCTCTGGGTCCGTTTCAGTGACAATATTTTAATACTGTGGGATGGACCCAGGGAGGAATTTATTGCCTTTATTAAGGTATTGAACTGTAATGACTTAGGCTTATATTTCACCTTTGAGATCCAGGAGAGTAAAATGACTTTCCTAGACCTATCTATTTTTAAGGAGACCTCAGGCCGTCTTTGCACTTGTGTTCATAGAAAGGCGACAGCCACGATCTCACTATTGCAGTGGGGGAGTTGGCATCCTCCCTCTTTGAGAACTGGGATACCCAAGGGGCAATATCTTCGTGTCCGTAGAAATTGCTCAAGAATGTCCGATTTTCAGGTGATGGCTAGGGATTTACAGGGGAGATTTAGGAGAAGGGGTTACCCAGAGAAGGTATTACGTAAAGCATATCATGAGGCGTTGACGGTGGATAGAGCGCAGCTTTTGAATCCCCGCAATAGGGAAAGTAATAAGGTTGATGTTAGGATTGTAGCGACTTATGACCAGGCAGCGGAAGATATAAGGCGGATCATAGGGGGATCATGGAATATTTTGATGACCGACCCTGAAATAGGATCACTTGTGGGCCCTAGACCTAGTCTATCCTATCGGAGGGGGCCCAATTTACGTGATAAATTGGTGCACAGCCATTTCTCTAGTACCCCAGGAAATATGTGGTTACATAAGATGCAACGAGACTTGAATGGAAATTTTCCCTGTGGATCATGTAAATCATGTGGATACATAAAAAAAGGGAATGAACTTCTGAGTAGAGTTTCCGGTAGAACTTTCAAGGTGAACCAGTTTATTAACTGTAAGACTAAGGGGGTTGTGTACCTTATCACTTGCTCCTGCGGACTCCAGTATGTTGGTAAGACTTTCCGGGAGTTCCGCAGGAGGATAAGGGAACACATCAAAGATATAGCTAGGGAGAAGGATACATCTGTATCCAGACATATATACGGGAAAAACATGGTGGTGATGCTAAGCATCTTAGTTTTCAGGGTATTGAGATGGTTGTGCGGACCCCTAGAGGAGGTAATTATGACAGACGTGTGCTCCAGAGGGAGGCACGTTGGATTTTTTTGTTTGATACGGTCTATCCCATGGGCCTTAATGAATTTATATTTTACTCATCCTTTATAGATTAGGGTTATAATCATCCATCCCTAGTGACTGTTTTTAGGCACTTTATATCTAGTGTAATTACCTTTCCCCTTATTCTGTGTTTTTTTTTTTTTTTTTGTGAGCCTTATCCTTGTTGTCAACTTCGTTTTTGCTGAAGTACGTTGACTTCTTTTTGTGCCCGCAATTCTGAGATCCCTATGGGGTGGTTTACAATTTGAGTCCTCTGTATGTGTTCTTTATGTGATTGTTATCTTCTGTTTTCGTGGGTGTTACTTGGCTCCCTCTCATGGTGTTTTATATCTCTAAAGCCTGATCGTCAGCTATACTGCGACGTTAGGGTCCGGGTGTTACCATGGATGCAATTGTGCATCTTCTTAGACCTTAACGAACGCCCTGTATGGGCGTTCCTTGCTTACATCACTGTCCGGAGCTTCTGGGTGTTGGTGCTCTGTGATTGGGCGCACCTCTGATGACACGGACTGCTAGGGGGTGTGGCTTAGCAGATATCAAGCTAGGCTGTGTGAGCCGGCACTCGCGGTCATTCATCACGGCCGCCCGGGCGGTTATACTAGGCGCACTAAATTATACAGGCAGTTTGCACACATTTATGGTGTATTCTGCTTTGCCCTTATGCATGTGCCTCTGATGAGCTAGTGTAGTTCAGCAGAAACACGCGTCAGGCAGGCTGGGAGTTAGGGCAAATACTCCTTTTTGTATCGTCTATGGTGTTTGTTTGTTTGTGGTATTAGGCAGTCAATTGTGGGAGTGTAATGTAAGCTCCCTAGGTAGTGGCTAGTCAGACAATTTGGTCGGTCTTTTACTGACCTCTAGCCAGCTGGTGTGTATGTGTGTGTGTGTGTTATACCTCAGCTGATTTATCCTTTACTTTTCCCCTTCAGTGAATTGATATCTAAATATTGGGAATTGCAATTTATAACTGAGGGGTGTTTGTGAAGTGATACAGGTATCACCATACTATCCTCCTATTTTGAGGTAGGCTACCTTTACCCTTTATATGACTCCATTATAGTATGGCATCTCCTTATCGGGTGCTTTCTTTTATATTTAGATTTATATACTTTTAGTGGATATTAATAAAAATTAGTTTTAACTGTAATTTCTTTATTGGGGATTTTCACCCGAAAACTATTCCAGCAAAATCTGCCCTCCAAAAGCTAAATAGCACTCTTTCCATTTTGATCCCTGCCATGTACCCAAACAGCAGATTACAACCACATATGGGGCATTTCTGTGTTCAGGAGAAATTGTGTAACGAACTTTGGGGAGCTTTTTCTCCTTTGTCCTCTGGTGAAAATGAAAAATTTGGGGCTAAATTGACGGTTTATTGGAAAAAAAAAGTAATTTTTCATTTTAATGTCCCAATGTTAATAAAATCTGTGAAACAGCTGTAGCATCAAAATGCTCACTATACCCCTTGATATGTTCTGTGAGGGGTGTAGTTTCCAAAATGGGGTCACTTTTAGGGGGTTTTCATTGTATTGGTACTTTGGGGGCTCTGCAAATGCAACATGGCACCTGAAAACTATTCCAGCAAAATCTGCCCTCCAAAAGCCAAATAGCGCTCTTTCCATTCTGAGCCCTGCCATGTACCCATACAGCAGATTACGACCACATATGGGGTATTGCCGTGTTCAGGAGCAATTGTTTTGAAAACTGTGACGTTCTTTTTCTCCTTTAACCCCTTGTGAAAATGAAAACTTTGGGGATAAAGTGACATTTTAGTAATTTTTCATTTATACATTCCAGTGTTAGTAAAATCTGTGAAACGGCTGTAAAGTCAAAATGCTCACTATACCTATTGATGAATTCTGTGAGGGGTGTAGTTTCCAAAATGGGGTCACTTTTATGGGGTTTTCATTGTATTGGTACTTTGGGGGCTCTGCAAATGAGACATAGCACCTGAAAACTATTCCAGCAAAATCTGCTTTTCAGACGCCCAGTGTCGCTCCTTCCCTTCCGTGCGCTGCCATTCACCCAAACATCAGTTTACACCCTTTGTGAATGTGTTAATTTTAGGGCTAAATTAAGGAATTAGTGGAAAAAAATTAAATGTCTAAATTTCACCTCCATATTTTTTAATTCTAGTGAAATGCTTAAAGGGTTAACAAACTTCCCAAATGCTGTTTTGAATTATTTGAGGGGTGAAGTTTTGAAAATGGGGTGATTTATGGGGGTTTCTAATATACAGGCCTTTATAATCCTCTTCAGAACTGAAGTGGTACCTAAAAAATTAGTTCGGGAAATTTTCTTGTAAATCTGCAAAATCACTGTTACACTTGTAAGCCTTCTAACATCCAAAATAAATTACAGGACGATTAAAACATGATGCCGATATATAGCAGAGATATGGTAGATAATATTTATTAATGTATTTGGGTGGTATGACTATCTTTCTGAAAAGCAGAGCATTTCACATTTTGAAAATTGCGATTTTTTTTCCAAATTTCCATCAAATTTCCTATTTTTTTTTATAAATAAATACAAAAATATTCATTAGTGTTTACCACTAACATGAAGTACAATGTGTCACGAAAAACCATTCTCAAAATCACTTGTGTAAGTTAAGACGTCTCAAAGTTATTGCCATATAAAGTGACGTGTCAGTTCTGAAAAACGAGGCCTGGTCCTTAACACACTTTTGGGCTGGGTCCTTAAGGGGTTAAAGGCTTAGGAAACCTTGGCAGGTGACACACTGAATTTACAAAATTTTACTTTTTTACAATATTCAAATTTTCTTAGATTTTGGTTTTCATTACCTGTAATCCATAATCAACATTTACAGAAATAAAACACTTGAAATAGAAAACTCTGTGTAAAGAATCTAGAAAATATAGGAGATCACTTTTTTCATTTAATTACTGAAAGAAATAAACGTTTCAAAGATATTCTAATTTATTGAGATGCACATGTAATTATAATACATTTTATTTATATAGCGCCAACATATTCCACAGCACTTTACAAATTGTAGGGTTCAAGTAATAGTCCATTCACACACTGGGACTGAGGACCTTGCTCACAAGAGCTTACAATCTATGAAAAGGAAGCTTTATTAACGTAAAGACGTCCTTAATTGAAGAAGGAGCAGTTACATCGCAGAAAGAAATTGGAATGCGTTTAGACACTATGACTATAGATCAAAATGAACACCTGTTTTTGTAGACTGGCGGATATATACCTGGAATGTATAGGAACAGATGGTATTTATTCAAGCATGGGCAAATGCTCTATTGGAACTACTGGTATAATCACTAACAGCCTTGTTTAGGATATTCATTAGCTTTCTACATTCATATGTAAAAAATATTTTAAAAATTATAGAGTTTTAAGCTGGAGATATCTTTAGTTTCGGCACTGATCTCTGCCCACTGTCAGAAGAGCGTTCCTGTACAGACCAGCTACATAGTACAGAGCTATGTATAAGTACTGTCGGGGGGGGGGGGGCATTCCTCACAGCCCAGCTAGACTGTAAGGAACACCCTTCTGACAGTGGGCAGAGATCGGTGCCGAAACTAACGGCACCGATACCTCCAGCCTCGGGGCACATAGCGAGAAAGCCAACAGTGTGCTGAATTCAGTGCACTGTCGGCTTTCTGCTGTATTCAGCGCACTGTCGGCTTTCTAGGGGTATATTAAACCGCATGTGCATGAGGACGTGAAAGGTCCTCTTTAATGTACAGTATAAACATGTCACCTATGTTATAAGAGCAGATCTGACATTGCTCACTAAAATTAAATCCATTATGATCTTTAGCAAAATAAGTACTAAGTCATTAATGTAGAACAGGACAGCTTTATCCATAGGACAATTGTAACAGCTATACCAGGTCTACCTGATGCACATATTTCCACTCCTACACACATGTAAAACCTCTTCCAGCCTCCTCACACTGTTACAGCCATTCTGAGGGGATGTGTAGTTGGCAATCGGGGGTGGGCAATGTATTGGTGGAGACTCGGTAACTAAATTTACAACTAAGACACTCTACGGGAGCATGTAAAACTAGCAAACTGTGTTCAGTAACAATGTGTGTAGCAAGCGGTACAAACCGCCTGGCATACTCTGTTAGGTGATGCTGTTCATGCCATACTGCAGTGTAGGGGGAAAGGGGGAGTTATTTCTGTTTTGCCTTGGAAAGCATTCATTAAACCTTGGCACCACCAATGGTTAAAAACAGCCCAGCCTGGTGCTGGGTTGCCAGTAACTAGAAAGAATAACAGTCCCTAGTCATAAGGGATGACTGCTTAAGTTACAGAACGATACAATAGTTTGCAATTAACATTTTCAATAAAATTGGGGAAACAGGCTAGATCTGCTTGTAAAGAGTATTTCTGGACTTTGTAAATATAGCACTGCTCCTCAGGATAGTAGGCCTCTGAAAAATATCATTTCTGCCACTGTTCTCCCTAAAGGCTTTTTGTGCTGACTCTTAGAGACGCAATGTTTTGTTATTGCAGATCCTCTTCTCTTTGAGTATCTACAACCAGTGATAGGATTCAAAGATGGAATTGTACATACATTTATCTAATTCCATTCGTCTTATGCCAATTACAGTGCTCTCTTCTGTACAGAAACATACAGTACGTCATGTGAGTAACCTATAGCATTGTATTTTGGCTTTTATATTTTGCCTTTATCATTTAGGTGCAGATTAGAGAAATCAATCGGTGTTGTACAGCATCAATGTAAAGGCCATCTATAACAGCAAGTAATCTATCGACACCTCCCTAGTAAGCATAAGCATAGATTCATTTCACAGTGTATTTATTACTATATAGGGAATGTAAAGATTTCTCCAGGATAGTAAGCAAATAACAGGAAAAGCTTTAATAACCTCATTTATGCTTTGGTCAATATAGTTTATGGATCTTCTTCATAATATTTAGAGTTGCTATACTGATGTATATTGCTAATGTAGCATGGTTGTATATTATGCTAAGGGCTCTCTCTGAAGTTAGGCCATGTTCACATGTGTGTTGTAAAAGCCACAGTGGGGACACCAAGTTACACTGATAGATACATTTTTACACCCGTATTATGGATGAATATCCTGGCTATGACGCAGGTCTACTGACCTAAACTCAGCATCATAGGAATCCACTCATTCATAATGCAGGTGTCAAAATGTACCTGTAATACACTTGTCTGAAATAGGCCATAATCTGATGCTGCTGCTGAAACTACTTCTAGACTTAGGATTTCTTCTGCAGTCCCTGTACTTTCCTGCTTTGCCTCTGTATAATTTCCTGCAGCAGCTTTCTTTATTAAGCTGCATCTCTTTTGTTGCACTTGTGTTTGTGGCTGTGTTTCTAGCTGCTCAGTAAGGGTGTCTTCACATCTGTCTCTGATCCATTTTTCAGGTCCATCGTAGAACCAGAAGAACAGGTTAAACAGTAAAGAAGGTCCGTCTATTGATGGACAATAATGGATCCAGAGGGACCCCATAATGGGTTCATTCAGTTATGCATTGTTTTCTCCTAGACATCGCTGGATAAAAAAGTCCTGTCTGCTGGATTTATACATCCACGATTTCAGACGGCCTGGCACAGATGTAAATGTAGTCTTAGTGTTCTATACAGCCTACTCCCTGCAGAACTACTCTTTTCTGCTCCTTCGGTTCCAGGGGAGGTGCACAAAGATTTCAGGATGAACTGCAGGGTCCTTATGCCTACCACCTAGCTGATGAATCACTGCATCCAGCCAGCAAGGACCAGGGGAATAAATCACAATATTTTAATATCTTACACAACTATATTTAGCTTTATGGAGAAAAAAAAAATGTTTATGTGTTGGTGCATTTTGAGAGCCATGGTTTTATTATTGGATTTTATCTTTGGGAAAAGAGAGATGGTCTCTCTTTTTTGTCTGCACTAGTGGTCTATTGTCTACATTGAAAGAAGAATAAAGCTAATATAATTAGGGAAAAAGTAAATGTTGAAATGAAATGCAATAATTGTTACATGTCCTGCAATGTAAAGCTAGATTTTAAAGGGGTTGTCCAGGATTTTTTTTTTAAAGCCCCAATTTACCTGAGCTGCAATGCCATCACAGTCCATGCCTAGACAAGACAGTCCACTTCTGTAGAGAATAGAGGACACTGAAACAAAAAAGACTATTGTACAAGTTCTCTGGACATCAAAGGCTGAAAGGTAGATACTACATAGCACTCTACTGTATGGCTGCTTTGAGAAGAATGAGCAGCATTTACAGATGTAGCAGTTACATTTCTCTATGTTTGTATGTATTGAGATATACAGTACCCTGCAAATACAGTTTTGTAGTCTGAACCAATACATGCACCTTTATCATCTGAAAGTACCACTTTGGGGTTTGAGTGATGCTTCTTTCCCAGGAAGCATCTGCATGTAAACACTGTTATAATTTTTACACAGTATGCAAGTCCATATGAGCACAGACTATCCACTACATTTGGCAAGCTGACACAGGCTAAGGCCCCACATAATGAAATACAGCTAAAGAAAAAATGTGGGAAAAAAAACGATTTTGCTGCATTTACTTTTGCATTTTTTTTCTTCCCCTATTAAATCTATAGGGGAAATATTTGCAATTCCACAGCTAAATTAACATGCTGCACAAATTTTTGGAAACACTATTTTTCCGCAAGTTTTTTTCCACAAAAACACTGCATTTCCACAATGTAGAGCCTTAGCCTGATTGCATCTCTTGAGCCAGAAATTATACCACAACAGCCATAGTCAGGACAGGGTATTGACAAACACAGGAAACTCACAATGTAAATCTGGCCATGGAAAAAAACCTTATAGATGTACAGTAGCAAACATGACACTTAAAGAGGTATTATCATCTCAAGGATCCAATCTAAACTGCTAGTTTATGTAAATTCAAGAGTTTTCTAAAGACATTGCTTTAGAAATTGCTGCATCATTTACCTGCTATGTGAAACTCCCCTCCCCATTGTTTACACAATGTTTCCTGGCCTGTTATCTGATCTCAGGATGGTGACATGACTCACTGCTTTCTGGAGGGGAGGGGGGCTGAGTGCTCAGATCGTGCTTGCTCTTAGAGCTGTTATCTACTGCTCTTATCAAGTCAGCTAATTGCATTTTGCTGACAAAGGCTCATACAGGGAAGTTTCTCACTGCCTGTTGTCTCACAGAAATAAAGGTTGACGGTAATGCAAGCCCACTGTCTGTCCTAGCAACATGTATTTTTTTTCTCTCCAAACCTGAGTAATATACATTTACTGTGCATATTGTTTTATCCACATTTATATTAGATTTCTAGTAATCATACTAAATAATCTTTCATGGTAAAGGCAATGTCTATAGCTACTGATATCATAGTGTCTTGTCCATCAAACAGTCAAAGCGCACCCACCAGCTTGTTGGTGAATAAAGTAAGTGACAAGAAGACAAGCAGGCAAACTGGTGAGAGAGGGAGATAGGGAAACCCTTTAACTCTTTAGTTACACTATGGCACAGAAGTTTAACTTGACCTTGTCAATGGCTTGTGTTATGTTCAGTTATAAGGTATCACACTACAGCAGTAAAATTTTTCTATATCTGTACATGCCTGCCTATTCTGGACCTGGTAGAATATGAGCAGAACCCACTGTGAGCAAAGTCCCCTTTAATGCACTGTCTACAGTGACTTCAAAACAGGGACATCCACAGTTACTTTGAGTGGCCAATCAGGAGATGCTTTCACTAACTTTTTCAGGTCTCTCCAGAGATGCTCAATTGGGTTGAGGTCAGGGCTCTACCTGGGCCAATCAAGAATGGTCACAGAGTTGTTCTGAAGCCACTCCTTTGTTATTTTAGCTGTGTGCTTAGGGTCATTGTCTTGTTGGAAGGTGAACCTTCGGCCCAGTCTGAGGTCCCGAGCACTCTGGAAGAGGTTTTCTTCGAGGATATCTCTGTACTTGGCCGCATTCATCTTTCCTTCAATTGCAACCAGTCGCCCTGTCCTTGCAGCTGAAAAACACCCCCATGGCATGATGCTGCCACCACCATGCTTCACTGTCGGGATTGTATTGGGCAGGTGAAGAGCAGTGCCTGGTTTTCTCCACACATACCACTTAGAATTAACGCCAAAAGTTCAATCTTCGTCTCATCAGACCAGAGAATCTTATTTCTCATAGTCTGGGAGTCCTTCATGTGTTTTTTGGCAAACTCTATGTGAGCTTTCATATTTCTTGCACTGAGGCTTCCTTCGGGCCACTCTGCCATAAAACCCCGACTGGTGGAGGGCTGCAGTGATAGTTGACTTTGTGGAACTTTCTCCCATCTCACTAATGCATCTCTGGAGCTCAGACACAGTGATCTTTGGGTTCTTCTTTAACTCTCTCACCAAGGCTCTTCTCCCACAATTGCTCAGTTTGGCTGGACAGCCATTTCAAGGAAGAGTTCTGGTCATCCCAAACTTCTTTCGTTTAAGGATTATGGAAGCCATCGTGCTCTTAGGAACCTTGAGTGCTGCAGAAATTCTTTTGTAACCTTGGCCAGATCTGTGCCTTACCACAATTCTGTGTCTGAGCTCCTTGGGCAGTTCCTTTGACCTCATGATTCTCATTTGCTCTGACATGCACTGTGAGCTGTGAGGTCTTATATAGACAGGTGTGTGCCTTTCCTAATCAAGTCCAATCAGTTTAATTAAACACAGCTGGACTCCAATGAAGGAGTAGAACCATCTCAAGGAGGATCAGAAGGAAATGGACAGCGTGTGAGTTAAATATGAGTGTCACAGCAAAGGGTCTGAATACTTACTGTATGACCATTTGATATTTCAGTTTTTCTTTTTTAATAAATTTGCAAAAATATCTACATTTCTGTTTTTTTCTGTCAAGATGGGGTGCTGAGTGTACATTAATGAGAAATAAAATGAACTTTTTTGCTTTTAGCAAATGGCTGTAATGAAACAAAGAGTGAAAAATCTAAAGGGGTCTGAATACTTCCCGTTCCCACTGTAAAGAGCCATAACTCAGATTGTGATGAACTGCAGGAGGTGCGGGTGTTGTGTCTGATATGGGTGAGAAAAACGCAATGCATATTACTCCTGACACACACACACACACACACACACACACACACACACACACACAGTCATTTATGGAGACATACTGTGGTGGAAAAAGTATTTTCTGACTAATGGAATTTTAGAATATATGTATTTCTAGAAAAGTTGCCAGGATATTTACGCTGATAAAAGACCCCATAAGTGACATTCAAAGAGCAAGAGTTCTCTCTGACTGATAAGGAAGAAGATCCGATCTTCCTGTAATGAATCCCCAGATTGCATTCATTCAATGTAGTCACAAGTTGATGGAGGGGGCTACAAATTGCAGGGGTACAGTCCATAACCAGACAGAAGTCAGCCTCAGTTAATCAGCAGAAAAGCTAAGGATGCAGGGAAAGTAGGCAAAGACAAGAACAAACCAAGTCAAAGCTGTAGAACCAAAAGTACCAGGCAGAAGTTGAAGAGGCTAATACAAGTGGAGTGTCAGGAGGGAATCCAGTGCAGTAACAGGAGTAGACAGAAAAAAAGCAGAAATGATCTGCAGAATAGGCTTTACCTAAAGCAATGTCTAAAGCCCGGGACTGGATTTAAAGGACACCTCTAAGGTGATTTTTCCACCCTGAACTGGTCCCCATATGTGCAGCATAAAGTCATGACCTTTCCTATGGTGCCCCTCACTAACACTTCTTATGCAAATTTACTTTAGTCTAAACAGGGAGCGGCTTCATTTAGTCATGCAGTCATTGTGCTAAATCACACTCTGTGCAGTGTCTGACATATTCCTCACAGTCAGACCTCAGCCTGATACCCTACCTAACTGCTGGTCTCACAGGGTATGATTTAGCCCGATACTAGCATAACTACATGAAGCTGCTCCCTGTCCTACGTGACTAGTTAAGGTAAATTTGCATATGCCAATCTAAGGTTTTAAAAATTTATAATTTGACTTTTCAGCAGCAAAAATCATAGGGGTTCCATAAGAAAGGCCATTACTTGATGCTGCACATACTAGGAAAAGTTGAGGGTGGGAAAACTATCTGACAGGTTCCCACTGGTGAAATCATCCCTATGGCAATCTGCCATCACTGCAGTGGAGAATTAAATGAACTTACAGCAGAAAGAGCAGGCAAGCACTTCTTGTCGTGGATCTTGCGCAACAAAGAAGGGAGAAGTAGAAGTGGATTTTGAGCAGAGCTGGAGTTGGGACAGTTGAGTAACATAGGTTTAATATAGCTTATTCTGTTTTCCAATTTTGTTTGGTTCCTACTGACTGCTACCTGTTGTATGTGCCCCTTGGACTTCTGTCTATCTACCTGTTGCTGACTTCTGCTTAACTCAGAAAATCGTATCTAGTCAAAGTTTCTGCATACTGTACAAATAGGGATATTTTACCTCCACTCTTCTAGGAGTATAAGATGGGAGACATATGTGATGACAAACTGGTTAAATGGCATTGCCTTTTGAGACAAGATAATACATAAATCCTTTGGATCTTTTGGTTGATATCTTGAGATATATTGTAAAACTGTCCATGATATAAGAAAAGACTCTGACTAGGATTTATGATAGCACAGAATGTGTACAATTAGGCAGATTTATAAGAGGCCTAATACTGCAATTAGCAAAGACTGTCTCTTAATTAGATTCTTGTGTTATTGTCAACATCTCTAACATAGTTGTGACAGACAGTTACTCCTCAGGAAATAACTTGATCAAGTGACAGATTGTTGTGGGAGACAAGGAATTACTCCAACTGCTTGGAGCCCAGGATTAATTGGAAGGTAACATACAGATTTCTGCCAGATCTAAAATATTGAATTAAATGTACCCTGATAAAACACAAGTTGTCTTTATCAAGTTTGCTTAAAGAATACTAAAATAATTATTAATTTCTATATAATGCAGGCACTTTTCTGTTTTATTTTTTTTTAGTCTGTGCCTTCCAAAAGCCATTACTTTTTCTATTTTTAGGTTCACAAAGTCATATGAGGGTTTACTTCTTACGGGAAAAATTGGACTTCCTCATGGTACCATTTAATATTTCATGCAAGGTTTTGGGAAGCTAGAAAAAAATCTGAAAGTGAAATTGAAAAAAATGCATTTGTGCCATTGTTAAATTTTAAGAGGCAAAGTGATGAAATAAAATACTTT
Source organism: Leptodactylus fallax (assembly GCA_947044405.1). Taxonomy (NCBI): domain Eukaryota; kingdom Metazoa; phylum Chordata; class Amphibia; order Anura; family Leptodactylidae; genus Leptodactylus; species Leptodactylus fallax. Next base: position 7,627,232 of record CAMRHE010000058.1, on the reverse strand, counting down.
TAGATTATTTTTATCTGTTACTGCGTTCATTGTATGGAATGTATATTTGTATATTTTAATATTTTCAGATATGGAGATTCCCAATGTGTTTATGCTTATTTTTGTTTATTCTTATATGTGTTTTTTAGACCCCCCTTGCAGCTTGTACCTGCAATCACTAGATCACTAATAACATAGACTGCTATACCATAGTACTAACAGTAGATTCCAGGTGTGCCATGTATGTAAGTCTAGATGCCAGTAAATGTTAAAAAAAAAAAAATAATAACATGTTAGGCCCAATTCACATCTGCGTTCGAGTTTCCGTTCGGGGAGTCCGCTTGGGGACCCCCTGAACGGAAACCTATACGCATAAAAAAGTGGTTACCTGGGAAACCCGCGGACCCCATAGACTATAATGGGGTCCGTGTGGTTTCTGCACAAAACATGCGGAGAGAAAAGTGCTGGCTCATTAATTGCAAAACCGCATGGCATGGCGGCACTTTCCCTTACAGCCTTGAAACAAGGGTAGAAGAGTAGGAAGAGGAGTGGAAGCGACGTATTGCCCTGGTGAAGATGCTGGCAGGAACCAGAGGAGGTAGATGGGCCCTGCATGTTGTTGAAACTGGGCCTGCACAATTGGGGTGGAACTAGCACCTGGACTTCCTGCGTTGCTGGACTTGGGCTGCTGACGCTTAAGAGATTGACTCAGTGGGCTGTTAAAGCCATGTATTGCCCTTGACCATAATTGCTGAACCATGTGTTGACAGTGGCGTGCACCTTTCCCCAAACGTATGTATGTAAGGAAGGGGCCTTGTTCTCCGACACATGGTGACATAAAGTAGGGACAGCTTTCCTAGAGAAATAACGGCGGCTAGGTATCCTTCATCAATTGTTGAAATGCAGTGTAATCCACAAAGTGGTATGGCGGCGACTGTACCGCCACAGCTTGGCCAGGTGTGAGTCAAGTTGCACAACTGCTGGATGACTAGATGCATATTTGGTCTCCTGACCACACATTCACTTATGGATGACTGACGTTGGCATGGAAGGGGAGGAGGACTAACAGAAACAGTTGGTGATAATTTGGCCTGCCTACCAGGAAGATCACGTAAAGGAGTAGAAGACCTTGCTCATTTTCCCTACCACTGCCACTGTCAAGTCTATTTTTTCCAAATAAGAGAGTGATACCTTTTCATGTGAGTATGTAGAGATGTTGTTCCTACAGTTGTTCCATCAGTACCAGCACCCCACCCTGAAAGGTTCCTCTAGGTCCGTGATGGCGAACCTATAGCATGCGTGCCAGAGAGGGCACACAGAGCCCTCTCTGTTGGCACACGCGCCGCTGCCATGATCGCTCACTAATGGGGAATCCATTAGTGAACGATCGCTTCTTTCAGCTGCATGTGCAAATGCACATACAACTGAAAACTCAATCGGTAAAGGCTAAATACTGTTCTCTGGAAGGACCTTCTGACGTCATAAGGTCACGTGACAGGGTAGGCGTGTCTTTACTTGTAAGAAGGTCCTTCCACATGAAGAAAAGTTGTATCCTAAGCAGAGGAGGAATATGGACAAATGAGGGGTGGGAGAGATGTGGGGTGCAGGGAGTACTGTGGGATGGGAGAGATGTGGGGTGCAGGGTGTAGTGTGGGGGGAGAGATGTGGTGTGCAGGGTGTAGTGTGGGAGGTTGAGATGTGAGGTGCACGGTGTAGTGTGGGGAGGAGAGATGTGGGGTGCAAGGTGTATTGTGGGGTGCAGGGTGTAGTGTGGGGGGGAGAGATGTGGGGTGCAGGGTGTAGTGTGGGGGTAGAGATGTGGGGTGCAGAGTGTAGTGTGGGGAGGGAGAGATGTGGGATGCAAGGTGTAGTGGGGGGAGAGATGTGGGGTGCAGGGTGTACTGTGGGGGGGAGAGATGTGGGGTGCAGGGTGTAGTGTGAAGGAGAGGTGTGAGGTGCAGGGTGTACTGTGGGGTGGGAGAGATGTGGGGTGCAGGGTGTAGTGTGGGGGGAGATGTGGGGTGCAGGGTGTAGTGTGGGTGGGAGAGATGTGGGGTGCAGGGTGTAGTGTGAGGAGGAGAGATGTGGGATGCAAGGTGTAGTGTGTGGGGGAGAGATGTGGGGTGCAGGGTGTACTGTGGGGGGGAGAGAAGTGGGGTGCAGGGTGTACTGTGGGGTGGGAGAGATGTGGGGTGCAGGGTGTACTGTGGGGAGGAGAGATGTGGGGTGCAGGGTGTAGTGTGGGGGGAGAGATGTGGGGTGCAAGGTGTAGTGTGGGGGGAGAGATGTGGGGTGCAGGGTGTACTGTGGGGTGGGAGAGATGTGGGGTGAAGGGTGTAGTGTGGGGGGGAGAGATGTGGGGTGCAAGGTGTAGTGTGGGGGAGAGATGTGGGTGCGGGGTGTACTGTGGGGGGAGAGATGTGGGGTGCGGGGTGTACTGTGGGGGAGAGATGCGGGTGTACTGTGGGGGGAGAGATGTGGGGTGTGGGGAGAGAGATTTGGGGTGCAGGGTGTACTGTGAGGAGAGAGATGTGGGGTGCAGGGTGTAGTGTGGGGGGAGAGATGTGAGGTGCAGGGTGTAGTGTGGGGGGAGAGATGTGGGGTGCAGGGTGTACTGTGGGGGGGAGAGATGTGGGGTGCAGGGTGTAGTGTGGGGGGAGATGTGGGGTGCAGGGCGTACTGTGGGTGGGAGAGATGTGGAGTGCAGGGTGTAGTGTGAGGAGGAGAGATGTGGGATGCAAGGTGCACTGTGGGGAGGAGAGATGTGGGGCGCAGGGTGTACAGTCATGGCCAAAAGTTTTGAGAATGATACAAATATTAATTTTTACAAAGTCTACTGCTTCAGTTTTTCTAATGGCAATTTGCATATATTCCAGAATGTTATAAAGAGTGATCAGCTTAACAGCAATTACTTGCAAAGTCAATATTTGCCTAGAAAATGAACTTTATCCCCCAAAACACATTTCAACATCATTGCAGCCCTGCCTTAAAAGGACCACCTAACATCGTTTCAGTGATTGCTCCATTAACACAGGTGTGGGTGTTCATGAGGACAGGGCTGGAGATCAATCTGTCATGATTAAGTAAGAATGACACCACTGGACACTTTAAAAGGAGGCTGGTGCTTGCCATCATTGTTTCTCTTGTTAACCATGGTTATCTGTAAAGAAACACGTGCAGTCATCATTGCACTGCACAAAAATGGCCTAACTGGGAAGAGTATTGCAGCTAGAAAGATTGCACCTCAGTCAACAATCTATCGCATCATCAAGAACTTCAAGGAGAGAGGTTCCATTGGTGCCAAAAAGGCTCCAGGGCGCCCAAGAAAGATCAGCAAGCGGCAGGACCGTCTCTTAAAAGTGTTTCAGCTGCGGGATCGGGCTACCAGCAGTGCAGAGCTTGCTGAGGAATGGCAGCAGGCAGGTGTGAGTGCATCTGCACGCACTGTGAGGCGGAGACTCTTGGAGCAAGGCCTGGTCTCAGGGAGGGCAGCAAAGAAGCCACTTCTCTTCAGAAAAAACATCAGGGACAGACTGATATTCTGCAAAAGGTACAGGGAGTGAACTGCTAAGGACTGGGGTAAAGTCATTTTCTCTGATGAATCCCCTTTTCAATTGTTTGGAACATCTGGAAAACAGCTTATTCGGAGAAGAAGAGGTGAGCGCTACCACCAGTCTTGTCTCATGCCAACTGTAAAGCATCCTGAAACCATTCATGTGTGGGGTTGCTTCTCAGCCAAGGGAATCGGCTCTCTCACAGTTTAGCCTAAAAACACAGCCATGAATAAAGAATGGTACCAGAATGTCCTCCAAGAGCAACTTCTCCCAACCGTCCAAGAGCAGTTTGACGCTCAACAATGCCTTTTCCAGCATGATGGAGCACCTTGCCATAAAGCAAAGGTGATAACTAAATGGCTCAGGGAACAAAACATAGAGATTTTGGGTCCATGGCCTGGAAACTCCCCAGATCTTAATCCCATTGAGAACTTGTGGTCAATCATCAAGAGACGGGTGGACAAACAAAAACCAACAAATTCAGACAAAATTAAAGCATTGATTCTGCAAGAATGGACTGCTATCAGTCAGGATTTGGTCCAGAAGTTGATTGAGAGCATGCCAGGGAGAATTGCAGAGGTCCTGAAGAAGAAGGGTCAACACTGCAAATATTGACTTGCTGCATTAACTCATTCTAACTGTCAATATAAGCTTCTGTTACTCATAATATGAATGCAATTATATTTCTGTATGTGACAAAAACATCTGACAAACACACATAAAAACCAGGAGGGCAGCAGATCATGTGAAAATATAATATTTGTGTCATTCTCAAAACTTTTGGCCATGACTGTAGTGTGAGGGGGAGAGATGTGGGGTGCAGGGTGTAGTGTGGGGGGAGAGATGTGGGGTGCAGGGTGTACTGTGGGGGGGAGAGAAGTGGGGTGCAGCGTGTACTGTGGGGTGGGAGAGATGTGGGGTGCAGGGTATACTGTGGGGAGGAGAGATGTGGGGTGCAGGGTGTAGTGTGGGGGGAGAGATGTGGGGTACAAGGTGTAGTGTGGGAGGAGAGATGTGGGGTGCAGGGTGTAGTGTGGGGGAGAGATGTGGGGTGCAGGGTGTAGTGTGGGGGGAGAGATGTGGGGTGCAAGGTGTAGTGTGGGGGGAGAGATGTGGGGTGCCGGGTGTACTGTGGGGTGGGAGAGATGTGGGGTGCAGGGTGTACTGTGGGGAGGGAGAGATGTGGGGTGCAGGGTGTAGTGTGGGGGGAGAGATGTGGGGTGCAAGGTGTAGTGTGGGGGGAGAGATGTGGGGTGCAGGGTGTACTGTGGGGTGGGAGAGATGTGGGGTGAAGGGTGTAGTGTGGGGGGGGAGAGATGTGGGGTGCAAGGTGTAGTGTGGGGGAGAGATGTGGGGGAGAGATGTGGGTGCGGGGTGTACTGTGGGGGGAGAGATGTGGGGTGCGGGGTGTACGGTGGGGGAGAGATGCGGGGTGTACTGTGGGGGGAGAGAGAGATTTGGGGTGCAGGGTGCACTATGGGGGAGAGATGTGGGGTGCAGGGTGTACTGTGAGGAGAGAGATGTGGGGTGCAGGGTGTAGTGTGGGGGGAGAGATGTGAGGTGCAGGGTGTAGTGTGGGGGGAGAGATGTGGGGTGCAGGGTGTACTGTGGGGGGGGAGAGATGTGGGGTGCAGGGTGTAGTGTGGGGGGAGATGTGGGGTGCAGGGCGTACTGTGGGTGGGAGAGATGTGGAGTGCAGGGTGTAGTGTGAGGAGGAGAGATGTGGGATGCAAGGTGTAGTGTGTGGGGGGGAGAGATGTGAAGTGCAAGGTGCACTGTGGGGAGGAGAGATGTGGGGCGCAGGGTGTACAGTCATGGCCAAAAGTTTTGAGAATGATACAAATATTAATTTTTACAAAGTCTACTGCTTCAGTTTTTCTAATGGCAATTTGCATATACTCCAGAATGTTATAAAGAGTGATCAGCTTAACAGCAATTACTTGCAAAGTCAATATTTGCCTAGAAAATGAACTTTATCCCCCAAAACACATTTCAACATCATTGCAGCCCTGCCTTAAAAGGACCACCTAACATCGTTTCAGTGATTGCTCCATTAACACAGGTGTGGGTGTTCATGAGGACAGGGCTGGAGATCAATCTGTCATGATTAAGTAAGAATGACACCACTGGACACTTTAAAAGGAGGCTGGTGCTTGCCATCATTGTTTCTCTTCTGTTAACCATGGTTATCTGTAAAGAAACACGTGCAGTCATCATTGCACTGCACAAAAATGGCCTAACTGGGAAGAGTATTGCAGCTAGAAAGATTGCACCTCAGTCAACAATCTATCGCATCATCAAGAACTTCAAGGAGAGAGGTTCCATTGGTGCCAAAAAGGCTCCAGGGCGCCCAAGAAAGATCAGCAAGCGGCAGGACCGTCTCTTAAAAGTGTTTCAGCTGCGGGATCGGGCTACCAGCAGTGCAGAGCTTGCTGAGGAATGGCAGCAGGCAGGTGTGAGTGCATCTGCTCGCACTGTGAGGCGGAGACTCTTGGAGCAAGGCCTGGTCTCAGGGAGGGCAGCAAAGAAGCCACTTCTCTTCAGAAAAAACATCAGGGACAGACTGATATTCTGCAAAAGGTACAGGGAGTGGACTGCTAAGGACTGGGGTAAAGTCATTTTCTCTGATGAATCCCCTTTTCAATTGTTTGGAACATCTGGAAAACAGCTTATTCGGAGAAGAAGAGGTGAGCGCTACCACCAGTCTTGTCTCATGCCAACTGTAAAGCATCCTGAAACCATTCATGTGTGGGGTTGCTTCTCAGCCAAGGGAATCGGCTCTCTCACAGTCTTGCCTAAAAACACAGCCATGAATAAAGAATGGTACCAGAATGTCCTCCAAGAGCAACTTCTCCCAACCGTCCAAGAGCAGTTTGACGCTCAACAATGCCTTTTTCCCCCTTGTGGGGGCCCTTGCCCTAAAACCAAGGTGATAACTAAATGGCTCAGGGAACAAAACATAGAGATTTTGGGTCCATGGCCTGGAAACTCCCCAGATCTTAATCCCATTGAGAACTTGTGGTCAATCATCAAGAGACGGGTGGACAAACAAAAACCAACAAATTCAGACAAAATTAAAGCATTGATTCTGCAAGAATGGACTGCTATCAGTCAGGATTTGGTCCAGAAGTTGATTGAGAGCATGCCAGGGAGAATTGCAGAGGTCCTGAAGAAGAAGGGTCAACACTGCAAATATTGACTTGCTGCATTAACTCATTCTAACTGTCAATATAAGCTTCTGTTACTCATAATATGAATGCAATTATATTTCTGTATGTGATAAAAACATCTGACAAACACACATAAAAACCAGAGGGCAGCAGATCATGTGAAAATATATTATTTGTGTCATTCTCAAAACTTTTGGCCATGACTGTAGTGTGAGGGGGAGAGATGTGGGGTGCAGGGTGTAGTGTGGGGGGAGAGATGTGGGGTGCAGGGTGTACTGTGGGGGGGAGAGAAGTGGGGTACAGGGTGTACTGTGGGGTGGGAGAGATGTGGGGTGCAGGGTATACTGTGGGGAGGAGAGATGTGGGGTGCAGGGTGTAGTGTGGGGGGAGAGATGTGGGGTACAGGGTGTAGTGTGGGGGGAGATATGTGGGGTGCAGGGTATAGTGTGGGGGAGAGATGTGAGGTGCAGGGTGTAGTGTGGGGGGAGAGATGTGGGGTGTGGGGTGTACTGTGGGGGGAGAGGTGTGGCGTGTGGGGAGAGAGATCTGGGGTGCAGGGTGTACTATGGGGGAGAGATGTGGGGTGCAGGGTGTAGTGAGGGGGGAGAGATGTGAGGTGCAGGGTGTACTGTGAGGAGAGAGATGTGGGGTGCAGGGTGTAGTGTGAGGGGAGAAATGTGAGGTGCAGGGTGTAGTGTGTGGGGAGAGATGTGGGGTGCAGGGTGTACTGTGGGTGGAGAGATGTGGGGTGCAGGGTGTACTGTGGGGAGGAGAGATGTGCGATGCAGGGTGTACTATGGGGAGAGATGTGGGGTGCAGGGTGTAGTGAGTGGGGAGAGATGTGAGGTGCAGGGCGTACTTTGAGAAGAGAGATGTGTGGTGTAGGGTGTAGTGTGGGGGGAGAGATGTGGGGTGCAGGGTGTAGTGTGGGGGGAGAGATGTGGGGTTCAGGGTGTAGTGTGGGGGAGAGATGTGGGGTGCAGGGTGTAGTGTGGGGGGAGAGATGTGGGGTGCAGGGTGTAGTGTGGGGGGAGAGATGTGGGGTGCAGGGTGTAGTGTGGGGGGGAGAGATGTGGGTGCGGGGTGTACTGTGAGGGGAGAGATGTGGGGTGTGGGGTGTACTGTGGGGGAGAGATGCGGGGTGTACTGTGGGGGGAGAGATGTGGGGAGAGAGATTTGGGGTGCAGGGTGTACTATGGGGGAGAGATGTGGGGTGTAGGGTGTGGTGAGGGGGGAGAGATGTGAGGTGTAGGGTGTACTGTGAGGAGAGAGATGTGGGGTGGAAGGGTGTAGTGTGGGGGGAGAGATGTGAGGTGCAGGGTGTAGTGTGGGGTGAAAGATGTGGGGTGCAGGGTGTACTGTGGTGGGAGAGATGTGGGGTGCAGGGTGTACTGTAGGGGGGGTGCATGGTGTACTGTGGGGGGGAGAGATGTGGGGTGTGGGGAGAGAGATTTGGGGTGCAGGGTGTACTGTGGGGGAGAGATGTGAGGTGCAGGGTGTACTGTGAGAAGAGAGATGTGGGGTGCAGGGTGTAGTGTGGGGGGAGAGATGTGAGGTGCAGGGTGTAGTGTGGGGGGAGAGATGTGGGGTGCAGGGTGTTCTGTGGGGGGAGAGATGTGGGGTGCAGGGTGTAGTGTGGGGGAGAGATGTGGGGTGCAGGGTGTAGTGTGGGGAGGAGAGGTGTGGGGTGCAGGGTGTAGCGTGGGGGGAGAGATGTGAGGTGCAGGGTGTAGTGTGGGGGGAGAGATGTGGGGTGTAGTGTGGGGGGAGAGAGATGCAGGGTGCAGGCTGCGTGCAAGAGGGGGGAATGGGGGTGCAGGCTGTGGTGAGCAAGAGGGGGGATGCAGGTTAATTTAAGGTGAAATTTCCGTGTTTGCACTTTGCGATAATTTAGTGAGCTTTGGGTTGCAGTTTGGGCACTCGGTCTCGAAAAGGTTTGCCATCACTGCTCTAGGTCTTCCACGCACAAGCTTTTTGAATGTTGGGCCTGCGTAATGGCTGGAATTACTACCACCATTGCCACCACCCTCTTCATCTGATGTCACCTTGTCACCCTGACTCTGTTACCAGGTCCTATCCCCAAGAGAATCATCATCGGCAATGTCATAATCATCATCTTCTCCACTTGTTTCCGACAAATCATCATGGCCATGCATACCCTCAGAGTTTCCACCTTCAGATATCGTCCTAGCTCCCCTGCCAGAACGACTACTAGAAATAGTAGTAACACACCTCCTGCCACTACTACCTCCACCACCACCACCAGTCATGTTTTTCTCCTCTGCTTGTACACAATGCTGCTTGCTCTCATCCAGCTTATCAAAAAGAGGAGGAAGACTGCTTTTACTAGAGGAAATAGATTGCTCACCAGGTGCCACATCACTACCAGGGATCTGTGTAAGTGAAGGAGACATGGTTGACAGTCCAGAAAGGTCCTGCAGTAAATTATATGTTATGTAGGAGGAGGAGGGACACACAGAAGCATCACTCAAGATCACATGACTATCAGATGCAAAATCCTGTGACTGAGATGAGCCAGTGCAGCATCCCAGAGGCTGCTGCTTTTAATGTTTGTGTCTGTGCCTCTGTGTTTTATGTTGGTATGTCCCGTTCTATGTTAAGTGTTCTATGTTATATGTTATGCAGCTTTTCCCTTGGCATTTTTCCCCCTACAGTGTTCAAAACCTTGCCTTGGTTCAGCCCTGGCCTATCACAGGCCACTGGGGGGGGGGGGGGGTAGGGAGGTCTCGTCTCCCCGGCGACGGTTGTTCTGCAGTTCTGTGTGTGTGTGGGTCTACAAGAGAAGGTGTGCAGAGCTGACCTGCCACCAGCCTCAGGACTGAGGGTTAACTGTCACCTCTACAGCCCCAGGAGGTATATCACCAGCCTCAGGTTCATCTAAAGACAGCCCTGAGCAAGGGAGAAGTGCTGTCTGGACTTTTGACCACTTTCAGTGCCGTGCCAGGAGGAACAAGAGAGGACTCTAACAGGAGAACTATATTCGGGCCTAGACTCCAGGTAACCAGATCCCTATCGGGACTCCCTGTAACTCCATCCCAAGTGTACCCGTCAGGGAGAGGCAAAGAGGAGTAGTATAAAATCATACTGTGGAGCCTATAACATCCCTGAGAACCATCCTAGAACCAAGGATGGGGGTTGGATACTGTAGGACTACTACCCCCATTTGGAACTGCCGGTTACCTGTTGTTCCTGTTGCCAAATAAAGGCTGTTCTCTTGTTTACCTGCACCTCTGACTCCTGAGTCATGCCTGCTTCACCATCAGGGCCCTTCCGAACACCACCACTCCGGCTCAGAGAGAAGAGGTCCCCTCTTCAACTGGAAGTGCCCCGTGGGAAAGAACTACTACCACCACCATCCAGTAGTGCTGCAGGACCCCCCTCGACTTTGTCCAGCCCAGGAGTGGGACTGGAGTGGTTGGTGAGCATGCTCGGTCTGCTAGGTGGCACATGATCCGCCACTACTACTCCCATTCTCCGGTCTCCTCCGTCTGGGTTGCGGCACCAGCTAAATAATCAAAAACTTCATCAACATTCTTAGGAAGTACAACAATCCTGCAGCTACTGGCGGTGCCACCAAAACCAGAAGCAGTGTTGCTCTTGCCACTCACATTCTTATTGTTAGTAGTAGTACTTGCACAAGTTTCCTCCTTCCCCCTTCTTTAGTCTGTCGCTTGCCTTGTTTCTTTACACTCCATTTTTAATCCATACAGTGCTTATTATTAACAAACAAAAACACTGAAATAACGGAAATTCTTTTTTTTTTTTTACATTAGCAAAGGATGCACTACTAGTGGTACCAAAGCCATCTCTACCACTGTACTGTACTACGGTATGTGACCTATATCTAGAATTACATATGTGCACATGAAAAAAACATGAAATTCCTAAACGTTTATTTAAGATTAGAGCAGGTTAGACTGTATTGGGTAAAACACACCAAAAAAAAAAAAAAAAAATGAAAACACTAAAATAAAGGAGATTCTTTCTTTCCATTGAGAAGGATGCAGTACTAGTACCATAGCCACCACTACTACTGTAGTGGACTATTGTGTGTGATGAAATTCCTAAATGTTTTTTTTTTTTTTAAGATTTGAACAGTCTGTATTGGGTGAACACACCAAAAAATGCTGAAATAATGGAGATTCTTTTTTTTTACATTAGCAAATGATGCACTACTAGTACCACGGCCACCACTACTACCATACTATTGTGTGTGACCAGTGGTGTAACTATCGGGGTAGCAGCAGCAGTGGGGACATTAGCTACAGGGCTCGGGACATTAGGGGGCCCGGTGGGCCCCTGATGTTTTTTTTTTTTTTTTTTTAAATAGGCCATTACCTTCTGGAGTAACACCAGCAGGTAATGGGCCCTATTTACCTACCAATCCCCGTTCCTGCTCACGGCCATCTGCGCTTCCCATTCTGCGGAAGCGGAGGTGGCTGTGAGCAGGAGTGGGGATGGGTAAGTAAGGCCCGCGAACCCCACAAACACTGCTATCATTATACTCAGACCCCTGAGTATAATGATCAGAGGGCCAGGGAACATAAAAAACAATTTTACTTACTTCTCCTGCTCTCCAGGAGGCTTCGGGCCTATTTGGTGATGTCCCAGAGGTCACGTGGGCCGGGCCTGCATCATTATGCGTCGCAACCAACTTTGTACCAACTTTGAAGATCGCCGAAATCAGTGCATTGGAGCCAGGGAGAGGTAAGTAACACTGTTTTTTATGTTTGTATCCTCCCCTGGGTCTCCGATCATTATACTCTGGGGTCAGAAAAGACCCCAGAGTATAATAATTGTTCATGGGTGATCCACAATGGGGCATAATAGTGTGTGCAGGGGCCACTGTGGGGCATAATAGTGTGTGCAGGGGCCACTATGGTGCATAATAGTGTGTGTAGGGGCCACTATGGTGCATAAGAGTGTGTGCAGGAATGCGGTTTGTGTAGGGGAGGTCGGTCGGGGTCATGTTCCTAGTTACGCCACTGTGTGTGACATTTATCTAGAATTACATATGCGTATGCAGTACACTCATGCAAATAGAGAAGTGCTTAAAATTTTGTTCAGATTAACAGCAATGCTCCTTAATGTTAAAAACGTGCCGAAGAAGTACTTAACAAAATATTTTTCACTAATAAGATTGTCTTCCTCAGTACAAAAGTATGTTTAAAGAATGTGTTATGTGTATAGAGAAGAGAAAAAAATTGTTCTGTCAGACAATATAGATGATCGCCTGGCAATGAAAGGGTTAACTGTCTGCAGCAGACTCACTGTCCTCTCTGTGTCAGTCTATTCAGTTCTATTCTAGCACTACTAATCTGCCTGTGTACAATTATTGCTTGACTCTCTAAGTACTCCTAGAACTATTGTTCATTTATCTGACTTGAGCTGCCTATTACTGTCTATTAGCTTGCAAGGCTGTCAGATGTTGCTATTACGTGATGTATTAGTCACTGCTCACTTTTCAAAACTGTGGGTAAATAACTTTGTTTCAAGCATGTGATGCTCGTTCAAACTCACCTGTGGCAAGTAACAGGTGTGGGCAATATAAAAATCACATCTAAAACCAGATAAAAAGGAAGTTGACTCAATCTTTGCATTGTGTGTCTGTGTGTGCCAGACCAGAGAACTGAAAGAGGAGAAAAGAACTGTCTGGGGACTTGAGAACCAAAATTGTGGAAAAATATCAAAAATCTCAAGGTTAAAAGTCCATCTCCAGAGATCCTGACGTTCCTTCAGGATCCTGCAGGCTTAGGGTACATCAATGTCAGCATAAACTATCCGTCAACATTTGAATGAAATGAAACTCTATGGCAGGAGACCCAGGAGGACCCCACTGCTGACACAGAGACATAAAAAACTAGACTAGTTTGCCAAAATGTATGTGAGTAAGCCAAAATCCCTCTGGGAAAACATCTTGTGGACAGATGAGACCAAGTTAGAACTTTTTGGTAAGGCACATCATTTTACTGTTTACCGAAAACAGAATGAGACCTACAAAGAAAAGAACACAATACCAACAGTCAAATATGGTGGAGGTTCATAGATATTTTTTGGTTGTTTTGCTGCCTCTGGCACTGGGTGCCTTGACTGTGTGCAAGGCATCAAGAAATCTGAAGATTTTCAAAGGATTTTGGGTCTCAATGTAGGGCCCAGTGTCAGACAGCTGGGTTTGCCTTTTAAGTCATAGGTCTTCCAGCAGGACAATGACCCCAAACATACAGTGGGGAAAAAAAAGTATTTAGTCTGCCACCAATTGTGCAAGTTCTCCCACTTAAAAAGATGAGAGAGGCCTGTAATTGACATCATAGGTAGACCTCAACTATGAGAGACAAAATGAGAAAACAAATACAGAAAATCACATTGTCTGATTTTTTAAGAATTTATTTGCAAATTATGGTGGAAAATAAGTATTTGGTCACCTACAAACAAGCAAGATTTCTGGCTCTCACAGACCTGTAACTTCATCTTTAAGAGTCTCCTCTGTCCTCCACTCATTACCTGTAGTAATGGCACCTGTTTGACATTGTTATCAGTATAAAAGACACCTGTCCACAACCTCAAACAGTCACACTCCAAACTCCACTATGGTGAAGACCAAAGAGCTGTGGAAGGATACCAGAAACAAAATTGTAGACCTGCACCAGGCTGGGAAGACTGAATCTGCAATAGGCAAGCAGCTTGGTGTGAAGAAATCAACTGTGGGAGCAATAATTAGAAAATGGAAGACATACAAGACCACTGATAATCTCCCTCGATCAGGGGCTCCACGCAAGATCTCACCCCGTGGGGTCAAAATGATCACAAGAACGGTGAGCAAAAATCCCAGAATCACACAGGGTGACCTAGTGAATGACCTGCAGAAAGCTGGGACTAACGTAACAAAGGCTACCGTCAGTAGCACACTACGCCACCAGGGACTCAGATCCTGCAGTGCCAGACGTGTCCCCCTGCTTAAGCTAGTACATATCAGGGCCCGTCTGAAGTTTGCTAGAGAGCATTTGGATGTTCCAGAAGAGTATTGGGAGAATGTCATATAGTCAGATGAAACCAAAGTAGAACGGTTTGGTAGAAACACAACTCGTCGTGTTTGGAGGAGAGTGAATGCTGAGTTGCATCCAAAGAACACCATACCTTCTGTGAAGCATGGGGGTGGCAACATCATGCTTTGGGGCTGTTTCTCTGCAAAGGGATCAGGACGACTGATCTGTGTACATGAAAGAATGAATGGGGCCATGTATCGTGAGATTTTGAGTGCAAACCTCCTTCCATCAGCAAGGCCATTGAAGATGAAACGTGGCTGGGTCTTTCAGCATGACAATGATCCCAAGCACACCACCAGGGCAACGAAGGAGTGGCTTCGTAAGAAGCATTTCAAGGTCCTGGAGTGGCCTAGCCAGTCTCCAAATCTCAACCCCATAGAAAACCTTTGGAGGGAGTTGAAAGTCCGTGTTGCCCAGCAACAGCACCAAAACATCACTGCTCTAGAGGAGATCTGCATGGAGGAATGGGCCAACAAACCAGCAACAGTGTGTGCCAACCTTGTCAAGACTTACAGAAAACATTTGACCTCTGTCATTGCCAACAAAGGATATATAACAAACAGGGGCGCACCGCTAGTGAGGCGAATTGAGGCGGCCGCCTCAGGCGGCACTGTCCGGGGGGCGGCATTTTTACTATTTAATGTAAACCAGTCCAGGACAGGCCGCTTTAAAAAAAAAAAAATAAAACAGAGCTGAGCGCGGCCTGTCCTGGGCTGGTTTACAAGACGTCGCATCTCAGCGCAGACGGTGATACAATGACGTCATCATGCCGCCTACGCTGAGACACAGACGTCGCGGACAAGAAGAGGAGGCGGCGGCGGCTGCATCAAGGCATTGCAGGTGAGTATAACTTTTTTTTATATATATAAATAGGCCGTAACCTGTTGGAGTATCCCCAGCAGGTCAGGGCCTATTTATTTACCTACCCCCGCCCCTGCTTCCCCTTCTGCTATGGGACGCAGAAGGCGAAGTGGATCGGTAAGTTAGGCTGCGGGCCGCAAATACTACTATTATTATACTCCGGGGTCTATTCAGACCCCGGAGTATAATAATCGGAGGCCTAGGGTTGGTGAGGGAACATAAAAACCAGTGTTACTCACCTCCTGCGATCCGATGTAACTCCGAGCAGGCTTGAGGCCTCTGGTGACGTCATCAGGTCGCGTTGCCGGCCTGATCACGTGACGTCTGTGCGCAATTAAACAGGGCCGAAAGCTGCAAGGAGTGCACCGGTGTCCAGGATAGGTAAGTAACTCTGGTTTTTATGTTTGTATTCTCCCCTGGGTCTCCAATCATTATACTCTGGGGTCTGAAAAGACCCCAGAGTATAATAATAGTTCATGGGTGGTCCACTATGGGGCATAATACCCTGTGCAGGGACCACTGTAGAGCATAATACCCTGTGCAGGGGCCACTCTGGAGCATAATACAAGTGCAGGGGCCACTATAGAGCATAATACCGAGTGCAGGGGCCACTATAGAGCATAATACCGGGTGCAGGGGTCACTATGGAGCATAATACAAGTGCAGGGGCCACTATGGAGCATAATACCAGTGCAAGGGCCACTATGGAGGATAATATCAGTGCAGGGGCCACTATGGAGCATAATACCGTGTGCTGGGGCCACTGTGGAGCATAATACCGTGTGCAGGGGCCAATATGGAGCATAATACCGTGTGCAGGGGCCAATATGGGGCATAAAACTGTGTGCAGGAGTTGCTGTGGAACATAATACCGTGTGCAGTGGCCAATGCGGGGCATAATACCGTGAGCAGGGGCCACTATGGAGCATAATACCGTGTGCAGGGGCCGCTGAGAGGCATAATACAGTGTGCAGGGGCCGCTGCGGGCCATAACACTGTGTAACACTGTGTGCAGGGGCTGCTGTGGAACATTATAGTGTGTGTAAATGGGGTGCTATAAACATGGGCTATGGCACCTGTTTATATTATACGCTGTCTGTTTATAGTGACCGTGTGATGTAATTCCAGCCTTGTCACATACTGTAGACATGTACAGGACAAGGCTGTAGTTACATTACATAGCCGCTATGAGATGAATTACACTATGTAAACAGAGAAGCGGTCGCGGCGCTTACACAGGTACCATTCAAACAGCTGATCAGTGGGGGTCCTGGGTTTTTGAACCCCACTGATTAGTTTATTAATGACCTGGAAAACCTTTTAATTAGTTAACACCTAGGGTATTATTAATAAGGGGCACTATTTATACAGGGTACACACGGACATTATTAATATAAAGATGCACTTGGGAGTATTATTCATTATGGGGGGTTATATCATATATTTTATAATTGGGGGTAGCAGCAGAATGGGTGTGCAGGTGAGGACAATGTGGGTGCCTGGAAAAGTTAGGAGCCAAAGATGTCTGTGTTGCAACCTTTACAGAGACAAGTCACACCTGGAAGAAGTGGCCATGGCGGTCCAGAGGGAAGAGAAGGGAAATGTGAAGGATTAGTCAGAGACGTCACCTGTAAGTCACTAAATGTTACTGCCCTGTATTCACCTAAATGATAGAGGATAAATACCTGAGTGATTGGGATCTGTCTGCTGAGACCCTCACTGAGCCTGAGAATTGGGTTTTTTCCCCCACTAGGTGGGAATCCAGCCTGGCTGCAGCCATATATATAGGTGTGTCACTTGGTGGATGGACGAACCCGCGTGGCTCTCATTCACTTCAATGGGAGTGCCAAAGATACCCGAAGTCCAGTACTCAGCTATCTGCGGGGCTCCTATTATAGAGAATGGGGGCCACGTGGGCTCATCCATCCACCAAGCAGAAGATGTGTGAAGTTACTTTCATTGTTAATGCCGTGTTGTTGATCTGATACTGAAGTAATACAGGAAGAAGAATTCTTAAAAACTGTTTTATAACTTTGTGTATTGTGTATATTGTGCGACGACAACAGTGTGTTAAACTAGTAGCATGGAAACTCAGCTTTTTTTTTTTTTTTTTTTTTTTGGGGGGGGGGGGGGGGTCGTCTTTCTATAGTCTGCCTCAGGCAGCAAAGAGGCTAGGTTCACCACTGATAACAAAGTATTGAGATGAACTTTTGTTATTGACCGAATACTTATTTTCCACCATAATTTGCAAATAAATTCTTAAAAAAATCAGACAATGTGATTTTCTGTATTTGTTTTCTCATTTTGTCTCTCATAGTTGAGGTCTACCTATGATGACAATTACAGGCCAGCCTCATCTTTTTAAGTGAGAGAACTTGCACAATTGGTGGCTGACTAAATACTTTTTTTCCCCACTGTACTTCAAAAAGCACCCAGAAATGGATGGAAACAAGGTTCTGGAGACTTCTGAAGTGGCCAGCAATCCGGATCTGAATCCCATTGAACACCTATTGAGAGATCTTAAAATTACTGTTGGGAAAAGACACCTTTCAAATATGAGAGAAGTTTGCAAAAGAAGAGTAGTCCAAATTTCCAGTTGAGAGGTGTAAGATGCTTGTTGATGGTTATAAGAACCAATTGATTTCAGTTATTTTTTGCAAAAGGTGTGGAACCAAATATTAAGTTGAGGGTGACAGTAATTTTGTCCGGCCCATTTTTGGATTTTTTTTTTCTCAGTTTTTTGTGTTGTTCCAGTACACGCAAAGGCAATAAACACGTTTATAAAAAAAAACATGTGTAATTGCAATAATTTTCTGGGAGAAATAGTTCATTTTCTGGAAAAATTTCAGGGGTCATTTACAGTCATAACTGTAATTTGAGCTCTCTAAATATATCCCTCTCTGATTTTTAGAGTTCCCAGAGGTATGAAAAAAAAAGTTGCTCTCCCGATCGAGACAATGTGGCATTAAACAACTCAAATATATTTTCCAGGACACGTACAATCTCCCAACTCATGAAGTCTTTTAATACCATCAGGAAATAACTGCCCAATCCCCTGGTGCCACTGACCCCCCCTCACCAGCCGCACTTCAGACTGTTCATTCTCATCTTTTGAATCTGTTACAGAGGAGGAAGTATCTCAGATACTTTCTTCTCCTCGCCCTACAACCTGCAGTAGTGACCCTTTCCCCTCACACCTTCTCCAGGCTCTGTCACCTGCTGTCACGACTTACTTTACTAAAATATTTAACCTCTCTCTCTCTTCTGGAATTGACCCGTCCTGTGCTGCTAACTATCGACCTGTCTCTAACCTCCCTTTCATCTCCAAAATCTTGGAACGCTTAGTCTATTCTCTTTTAATCCACTATCTTTCTGCTAACTCTCTTCTTGACCCCTTACAATCTGGCTTCCACACTCTGCACTCTACTGAAACAGCCCTCACAAAAGTCTCCATTGATCTCCTGACGGCTAACTCCAAAGGTGACTTCTCTCTTCTTATTCTTCTAGATCTCTCAGCAGCATTTGACACTGTTGACCATCAACTCTTCCTCACTATGCTCCGCTCTGTCGGCCTCACGGACACTGCTCTTTCCTGGTTCTCTTCTTATCTCTCTGACTGCACTTTCTGTGTATCATTTGCGGGCTCTGTTTCATCCCCTCTTCCCCTTGCCATTGGGGTTCCTCAGGGCTCTTTCCTAGGTCCCCTGCTCTTCTCCCTCTACACAGCCCCCAATGGACAAACCATCACTAGATTTGGCTTCCGGTACCATCTTTCTGCTGATGACACCCAATTGTAATACATCATCCCGTGACATCACCCCTGTAATAAGGAACACCAGTGACTGTCTCTCTGCTGTCTCAAATATCATGTCTTCGCTCTATCTGAAACTGAATGTCTCAAAGACTGAATTACTGCTGTTTCCACCATCTAATTGATCTGTCCCTGATATCTCCATTGCAGTCTCCGGCCTTACCATAAGGCAGGGTTCACACTACCGTTGATATCCGTTCTGATGGTGTCGGTTAAAAAAAAGAAAAACAAAAAAAAACCGGACACCTATCATAACAGACATTAACGGACACTAACTGATGTTAATGTGTCCGTTTTTTTAACTGATCCAATTAATGGATTAGTTAAAAAAAACGGCCACATTAGCATCAGTTAGTGTCCGTTTTTTAACACTGTCCGTTTTTTTTTTTTTTTTTTTTTTTGCTTTCTGAGCATGCGCAGGAAAAAACGGACATAAAATAACGGACAGTAACTGATGGCTGTCAGTTACTGTCTGTTATAAGTCCGTTACCCATAGTCTTCAATGTTTAAAAAAAAACGGACACTTGCTGTCCGTCAAGAATCCATTTTTTTCAAACGGACAAAAAGTCCTGCATGTAGGATTTTTTGTCCGCGAAAAAATAACAGACTTCTGACGGATTTGGTGTAAACAGACACAATATAAAAACCCATTGAAATGAATGGAAATTTTAACGGATTTCTGACAGTTCAGCTAGTGTCCAATGCTAAAATCTTGTAATGGACAATAGCAACGACACAGCTACACTACGGTCACCAACTTGTAGTGTGAACGTCCCCTAACTCCTAGGCAGTATGCCTGCTGCCTCGGGGGTTATGTTTGAGGCAGACCTTTCCTTCACCCCCCATATCCAATCACTCGCACACTCATGTCATCTCCACCTCAAAAACATCTCCAGAATCCACCCTTTCCTTACCACTGATACACTAAAGACACTTATTGTTGCCCTGATTCACTCTCGCTTTGACTACTGTAACTCCGTACTAATCGGTCTTCCCCTTACTAAACTCTCCCCTCTACAATCTATTCTGAATGCGACGGCTAGGCTCATCTATCAGTCTAGATGCTACAGCGATGCCTCCAGTCTGTGTCAGTCACTGCATTGGCTGCCTATTCAATACAGAATACAATATAAACTTATCACCCTCATCCACAAGGCTCTCCATAATTCTGCACCTCCCTACATTTCCCTCATCTCTGTCTATCACCCAACCCGTACTCTCCATTCACTCAATGACCTAAAACTAACATCCTCTATTATCAGAACCTCCCATGCTCGTATATAAGATTTCTCCCGAGTTGCACCACTTCTCTGGAATGCTCTATCCCGGACTATCAGATTAACCCCCAATTTCCACAGCTTCAAGCGCAAACTAAAGACATCTTTTCAGACAGGCCTATCACAACTCCTAATGTAAACCCTTCCGTAGTTAGAATCCCTAAAATGTACCCTCCTCTGTTTACGCTCAAACATTACCACACAGGATATGATGCTGTATCAGACTAACTTTATATGTCCAGGCACCATCTGCACATTAAAGGACACGACTGGTGGCGGCTCATACAGCTTTATATATGTGTAATGACAGTAACTTCTATCACAAAATTGTCTGACCATTGTATAAACAATGCTACCTCTGATGCCGCCCCTGCTACCTCTTGTGTCACCCCCTCTACCTCATAGATTGTAAGCTCTTGCAAGCAGGGCCCTCGGTCCCAGTGTGTGAATTTTGTATTTCTTTGTAATGAATATTTTTGTCTGTAACTTGAACCCTACAAATTGTACAGTGCTGCGGAATATGTTGGAGCTATATAAATAAAATGTATTATTATTATTATTATTAATACTTCTAGGCTTTGTGATTACACAAAAGAGGTCCTTGTAAATCACGGTGACAACTTGATGTTAGTTGTTTTATTGGTCTTCATGGTTGGGTTGACCTGATTTTGAGCCGATTATTTTGTCTTATTTTGGTACGTTCATATCATTGAAAAATCTACCAAAAATATATTTAAAATCAACATTTAGTGGCCTGGCTGTGCTTTTGCAGATCAACTCCCATTTAAATGGATGAGAGCTGATCTGTAAGTAGAGATGGACAAACCTCTGAAGATTTGTTTAGTTTTGGACTTGGGTGGTTTGGTCCAAAGATTTGTTTCAGGTCGAATAAGTTCAGTACGAACCAGAGCTTAAATTGGCTTAAAACATAGTGTCAGGGTCCCTATCTAGCCTATTTCTAGCTCTCTGAGGCAAACACAGCTGAAGATATGTCAAAGTGATGGTAGCATGTAAGGATGATGACTGGCATTGGAAAGGAGGAGGAAGAGAAGCAGATGGAGATGATAATTATAACGACTGGAGATGGGTGAACCTTTTAAGATTCATTTAGTTTCGGGTTGGTTCGGGACCAAGATTTTTTTCAGGTCGAACAAGGCAAACACAGCCGAAGTTATATCACAGTGAAGTGACATGTACAGTATGACTACAGAAAAATAGATGGCATTTAATGGATACGAACTCCATTCCGAGCCCTACCACTCACTTTTATGTATTTTAACATTAACCTTTTTTAGGGGAAAGGTGCTTGCTCGTGAGTTTTTAGACACACATGGCATGTATATTGGAAAAAGCAATGGTTTTAAAGACACATTTGCTTGTTTTGATGACTTGTAATTGCTACAGGCTTGTTATTATTTGGGATACAAGTGTCACTGTAAGCCTAGTTGAAAAGGGATGAAGAATTGGCTTACCAAAAAAAAAAAAAAAAAAAAAAAATCCCTTTATGGGAGCAGATATAAAATTAAAATGGTTTTGATTTTTTAACCCCTTAACGACATTGGATGTGCTATTATGTCCTGCACGCTTGGTACTTCATGCAACAGGGTGTAATAGTACGCCCTAGGGCGGCCTCCCGTTCACTATCTGAGCGGATGGCATCGGAACCGGGTGTTAGCTGTAACTGACAGCTAACACCCTGCTCCATAACCCCCGGTTGGAACTTAGTCCCGATCGTAGGTTTTAACCCCATGGATGCAAGGCAAACACAGCCGAAGTTATGTCAAAGTGAAGTGACATGTACAGTATGACTACAGAAAAACAGATGGCAAGTAATGGATACGAACTCCATTCCGAGCCCTACCACTCACTGTTATGTATTTTAACAAGGAGTTCTGCCATGTTGCCAACCCCCTCGGCACCCTCCGTGGCGAGATCGTGGGGTGCCGATATCTATAATCTGCAGCCCGGGGTCTGCCCAGTGACCCCAGGCTGCCTGGAGATCCCGTTACCTGGTTGATCCTGCTGAGACCTCCGGAAGTCAGGCTATGCGTCTGCATAGCGCTGACTTCCTGTATAGACTGCAAGACACTTGTATGCTTGTGTCTTACAGTCTATAGTACTGAGCCAGAGATCAAAGCATCTCTGGCTCAGGTGTCCTAATGGAACACATGAAAAAATAAAAAAAAGTGAAAAAAAAATAAAAGATAGTGTGTGAAAAAAAATTTATAAAAGAATAAAGCCCCAAAAATTCCCTTTTCCTATATAAAATGAATTATATAAAAAAACACCTAAAAATTAATAAAAACAATGCATATTTGGAATCGCCGCATCCGTAACAACCTGTACAATAAAACTGACACAATATTTAACGTACACAGTGAACGTCAGGAAAAAGACGGAAAAAAAACGCTGGAAGTAACGATTTTTCACCATCTCACCTTACAAAATATGCCATAAAAAGTGATCAAAAAGTCATATATACCCAAAATAGTACCAATAAAAAGCATAGGTTGTCCCGCAAAAACTAAGTCCTAAACCAACTCTGTAAACTGCAAAATAAAAATGTTACACATCTCAGAAGATGACGATGCAAAAACAATTCACTTATGTCCCCAAATGGGTTTATGTTCTGCAAAATTAGTATCACATAAAAAAAACTATATAAATGAGGTATCACCGAAATCGTACCGACCCCCAGAATAAAGGTAACATGTTACTTATGCTTTATGCTGCATGGTGAAAAATTTAAAAAGTAAAAGGCAATGCCAGAATTGATGGGTTTTTTTTTTTATCCACCAAGAAAGAGTTAATAAAATTTATTCATTAAGTTATAAGCGCCCAAAGATGATGTCATTACAAAATACATCTCACCCCGCAAACAGCAAGCCCTCATATGGCTACATCACCAGAGAAATAAAGAAAATATAGCTTATACAATATAAAGACAAAAACCCCAAAAATCGCCAAATCATTAGAACATAACCTGTATAACCTGTGCGAGCGTATATTACAGTACACCCCAATTTTAGAGCTTTCGAGGGAATATAAACCAGAAGCGACCCCCAGAGTGACCCCCCAATAATAGGAACTACTTGGGATATAGTAGGGAATTTGGTGTTCCCAATGCACTCCGCGTAGCTTACCTATTCACTTTTCCCCATCCGCTGTGTATTCACGCCTGGGATATTAATGTTCACTACACCCCTTGATAAATTCTTTGAGGGGTGCACTTTTCAAAATGGGGTCACTCCTTTGGGGATTCCACTTTTATGGTACCTTACAGGCTCTGCAAACACGACATGGCGTCCAGATCCCAAACATCTGAATCTGCGCTCCTTCCCTTCTGTGTCCTACTGTGTGCCCAAACTGCAGTTTATACCCACATGTATGACACTGGTGTACCCAGGATAATGTGCTTAATGTCATATGTGGGTATAAACTGCTGTTTTGGCACAGAAGGGAAGGAGCACTATTTGGTTTTTGGGACATAGACTTGGACGGTTTGGTTTTTGGACACCATTGCACTTTTGCAGAGCTGAAAAGCCAGTACAGTGGAACCCCCTGACATATGACCCCATTTTGGAAACTACACCCCTGAAGGAATTTATCCAGGGGTACTGTGAGCATTTTAACCCCCAAGTGTTGCTATAATTTATTATCCATAAATGAATATGCAGCGTATGGTGAAAGGTGAAAATGACAATTTTTCCAGGAATGCGTCATTTCAGTGCGTAATATGCCAGGCTTGTATCAGAGGCAAACGCTCAAAAAGCTGTTGTGCCTGGGACACCTGCTTAACAGTTTTTGGAGTGTGTGTCTGTGCAGACATAAGCTGGGCACAACATATTGGGCACTGAAATGGAGAAGCTCTGGAAAAATGTTATTTTTAGCTTTTCATTATCAGCTGCGCATTCATTTCTGGAAATTAAAAGAATACAACACTTAAGGGTTAATAATGCTCACTACCCCACTTGATAAATCCCCTGAAGGGTGTAGTTTCCAAAATGGGGCGACATGTCTGCGGATTTCACTTTACTGGCAATTCATGGGCTCTGCAAAAGTGGCATGGTGTCCAAAAACCAAACTGTGCTCTAAAAACCAAAATAGCGCTCCTTCCCTTCTGTGCCCAAACAGCAGTTTATACCCACATATGACATTAAGTATATTATCCTGGGTACACCAGTGTCATACATGTGGGCATAAACTGCCATTTGGGCACACAGCAGGGTGCAGATGTGAAGGAGCGCTATGTGCTTTTGGAGCGCAAATTTAGATTGTTGGTTTTTGGATGCCATGTCACATTTGCAGACTCTAAAGTTGCCCCTACAAAATGGGGTCACGTCTTGGGGAATTCCAGTTTACTGGCACCTCCAGGACTCTGCAAAAACAACATGGCGTCCAGAAAGTCCCTCTAAATCTATACTCCAAAAGCTAAAAAAACACAGTGCTCCTTCCCTTCTGAGCCCTTCTGTGTGTCCAAGCAGCAGTTTACACCCACATATATAATTTTTTTCCTCCGGGATAGCCAACTTAATAGTTTTGGGAGTGTATGTCTCTGATGCCACAAAGTGGCCAAAACGTATTAGGCACTGAAATTGGATATTTCTTCAAAAACTTCAATTTTCACTTTGTACATTAATTTTTGGGAAGTATTTTAGGCTCAAAATGATAATACCCCTTGATACATTCCTTGAGGGGTGTAGTTTCTAAAATGGGGTCACTTTTGAGGGGTTTCCATTTTATTGGTACTTTAGGGGCTATGCAAATGCAACATGGCACCTGAAAACTATCCCAGCAAAATCTGCCCTCCTAAAGCCAAATAGTGCTCTTTCCATTCTGAGCCCCACCATGTTCCCATACAGCAGATTATAATCACATATGGGGCATTTCTGTGTTCAGAAGAAATTGTGTAACAAACTGTGGGGTGTTTTTTCTTCTTTAACCACTTGCAAAAATTAAAAATATGTCGCTAAATGGACGGTTTATTGGAAAAAAAGTAATTTTTCATTTTTACGTCCCAATGTTAATAAAATCTGTGAAACAGCTGTGAGGTCAAAATGCTCACCATACCCCTATATAAATTCTATGAGGGGTGTAGTTTCTAAAATGGGTCACTTTTGGGGGTTTCCATTGTATTGGTATTTTAGGGGCTCTGCAAATTCGACATGGCACACGAAAACTATTCCAGCAAAATACGCCCTCCAAAAGCTAAATAGCGCTCTTTCCATTCTGAGCTCCACCATGTACCCAAACAGCAGATTACAACCACATATGGGGGATTTCTGTGTTTAGGAGGAATTGTGTAACGAACTTTGGGGAGCTTTTTCTTCTTTGTCCTCTTGTGAAAATGAAAAATTTGGGGCTAAATTGATGGTTTATTGGAAAAAAAGTAATTTTTCATTTTCATGTCCCAATGTTAATAAAATCCGTGAAACAGCTGTAGGGTCAAAATGCTCACTATACCCCTTGACATGTTCTGTGAGGGGTGTAGTTTCCAAAATGGGGTCACTTTTAGGGGGTTTCCATTGTATTGGTACTCTAGGGGCTCTGCAAATGCAACATGGCACCCAAAAACTATTCCAGCAAAATTTGCCCTACAAAAGCAAAATAGCGCTCTTTCCATTCCGAGCCCCACCATGTACCCAAACAGCAGATTACGACCACATATGGGGTATTGCTGTGTTCAGGAGAAATTGTTTAACAAACAATTGGGGTCTTTTTTTCTCCTTTAACCCCTTGTGAAATGAAAACTTTGGGGTTAAAATGACGTTTTAGTAATTTTTCATTTATGCATCCCAATGTTAGTAAAATCTATTAGTAATAATATTTATTAATGTATTTGGGTGGTATAACTATCTGTCTGAAAAGAAGAGCATTTCACATTTTGAAAATTGCGATTTTTTTTTCCAAATTTCCATCAAATATCCTATTTTTTTTATAAATAAATACAAAAATATTGATTACCACTAACATGAAGTACAATGTGTCACGAGAAAACAATCTCAAAATCACTTGTGTAAGTTAAAGCGTCTCAAAGTTCTTGCCATATAAAGTGACATGTCAGTTTTGAAAAACGAGGGCTGGTCCTTAACGCACTTTTGGTCTGTGTCCTTAAGGGGTTAATGCCAACACTGTGGCACCAGCATTGTAGTATAGTAAAATGTGATGACCCAGGCCGCAGGACACATCTGGATGAGTGTTGGCAGTGGTAGTAGCTGTGGCAACATGAATGGCAGTAAACAATAGATTAAAATGATGGACCAGGCTGCAGGACATGTCTGTCTGAGTGGTGGCAGCTTTGGCAGTATGAGTGGCAGTACAACCTCCCCTTAAATAATGGAGATTTTTTTCAAATTAGAGCAGGCTGAGAGACTATTGGGTGAACAGCAAAAAAACGATTAAGAAACTGAGATTGTCAACCTGTTTATTGGGTTGGGAGAAAGAAACAACCTTGAATAACAGAATTTTTTTCAGATTAGTGCAGAAGGAATCAGTGTTTTGCTGTAAGAATAGTATTTTGTATGTATTTAATGGAAAAAAAACTCTCTGTATGGGGCATGTGTTTAATCTGGTTATTCGCCACTTTTTTAACCTGTATCGTACTTTAAAGAAGGTTCTCCTCATGGGCAGAAAAATCTCTGTGCATTTCAGCCATTCTTACACCAAACAGTCTGCCTTTGAACTGCCTTATCTACAACGTTCCAACTCAGTGGAAATCCACATTAAAAACCACCTCTGTGTGAGCATCAGAAGGTGGTAAACAATTATTGCATACAGCAGACCACAGGGACAATGTGTTACTTCAAGATACGTCATTGGAGGCTCATTGAGGGAAATGTCCTGCCTGTTAAGCTCTTTGAAGAAGCCACCAAATTTGTCAGCAGGGATGACTGCATCATCAGCAATGTGATCCCTCTATTGTGTAAGGAAACTCTTACACTCATGCAATAAAGGATGGAAAATGAGGAACAGTTTCCGTCTCTTAGTCAACGTCATTGCACTGTGTTGATGGAGGAGAATAATGATCCGGGTCAGGGTCATTATGGTATGGTAAGTGTATTATTAGCATCAAACAAAGAGATGAGTACTGGATGGCAGTAATCTTAGACCCTCACTATAAAGATAAAATGAGGAACATTTTCCCCGCTTCCCAAAGAGAAAAAAAAAAATAGAATATTATGAGGATAGGCTGTATAACCAGCTTACTGTAGAATTTAGGGAGACCACTGCAACTGCCAGTCACACGTGTATCCAAGTGACCTCTGCCTTCTACCAGCCCACCTGACTCAGTCAGCGCTCCACCTCCTCTGCCAGTGCCACCTTTTCAGGAGGAGTAAAAGCAGCAGTCAGGCCCAGTACAGTATCTGGAATATGATGAAGCAGAAAATCTTCAGTTCACATTGCCAACCAGAGCCACAACAGGCAACTGACACCCATCAGCTACACCAGCAGGTACATTCATACCTTGAGTGCACCTATAGTCCACCAGATAACTGACCCCATGGATTCTGGTCCAAGTAGTTAGAGCAGTGGAAGGAGCTGGTCCAATTTGCCATGGGAGTTTTATTTTGCCTATCTCAAGTGTTATGGCCAAGAGGGTGTTCAGTGCTGCCGGCGACGTGGAACACCTAAAAGGACGAAACTGTCCACAGGTAGCGTGAAAGAAATTACTTTTATCAAAATGAATCAGGCTTGGATCCATGAGGGTTTTCAAATACCTCCGTCAGATGCCTCCAAATAATGATGTCAACAATCTCCCTCAATCATCGTCTTACATTTACTGTACTGAGGCTGATGCTGCCTGCTACTCCTAAACAGCCATCACCACTGCCACCACTCAGCCAGACATGTCCTGCGGCCTGATCCATCATATTATGTCCTGCTGCACTGCCACATAGGTTGCTACAGCTGCCTAGTGCCTCCCACCTCTTCCACCACTCAGGCACACATGTACCTGTGGCCACAAAACAGTCACCGTAAAGAGATATGTGTGCTCCTTACTACATCACATAATCACCAAAGAAAGTTAAGGTGTAAAAAAATAAAACTTAACTTTTAATAGTACTAGTTCAAAAGGTGTAAACATAACATGACGCCATACAACAGCATCAGTGTAACTAAGTGTAAGTAACACTACCTGTATCAGGGTGGAAGTAGATTTGTGGGAGTAGTGAGAATATGTACCTAAATACAATCCCTACAATAGCCTCCGTAACACATGTAACTGGGATCAGCAATGTTCAATTAATACTGCACTCCTTTTCAGGTCCCGAACCATTCAAATCCAAAATGATTCTTGAGAGGTTCGCCCATCTCTAGTTCCTACAAATGTGTCTGCACAGCCATGGCTAATTCAGCCATTGCTAATTTTCTGGTTGAAGATCTTGTACTTTGTCATTTGGTAATGTACAAAAAAATTCCCAAAAAAAGGGAGATGACCGAATGTAGCTACTGTCACAAACGCTAGCAGCAGTGGAAAGGTGTCTGCCAGTGCCACCACACCTCAATCTTTCCTTAGACTTACCACAGGCAGGTTTTTGGATGTTGGGGCTGCACATCGGATGGAATTCTTACTATTACAGCTGCCACAACTCTGATGTCACCCTGACCTGTTTGCCAAGTCTTGTCTGCAATAGAATCATCCTCAGATTCAGTAATTTCCTCATCTTCTTCACTATTTCTGACTCATAATGGCAATGGGATTCCTCTATGCCCTCACAATTCCCAACATATTTCCCCCTAGTGCCCCTACAAGTACACCTACCAGTAGCACACCCCCTGCCACTACTACCCCCACCAACAGTCATGTCTTCCACCTCTACCTCCTCTACATCCAAAAACACTGTCTGTTTTCCAACTCCTCAAGAAGAAGTCTTGGTCTATGAAGAATATTTCTCTCAGCAGACGCCACATAACTATATTAGAGAATGGGATCTGTGTCAGTGAAGATGAAAGTGCAGTAAGACAGCATGGTATATTATGTGTTATGTTAGTACTTGTATTGGTGGATGGAGTGACAGTAGCAAAAGTGTTTCCTCCTCCTTCTTTAGCCTGTCCCCTACCCTTGTTTTTTCCAGTAATTTTATTTCACTGCTTAAATAAGTGATTGGCGACAATTCCGACACTGTGTATTTGTTTTGTTTTACACAAAACTATAGTTGAAGAAAATTAGGAAATGAAATTAGATTTAGCTTTGAAAGGGTAACCTGGCCTTTATTAGTCTATAACACACTGTGGTAGTCAGCTTGTTTTTTTTTTTTGTTTTTTTTTTTGCTGCACTTTGTACAGTATACATTGGTTACTAAAAAAAATACCCTTAATAAATGGAGATCTTTCAGACTACCACAGGCTGTGTCTGTGTTTGTGCCATAACAATAGCAGATGGTTATCAAAAAATTGGTTAACAAAAAAAAAAAAAACCTTAACAAATTCAGGTTTTTTAGACTGACATGGGCTGCATCAGTGTTTTTGTTATTACAACAAAAAAAACCTTTTCAGACTAACACAGCTTGAATTAGTGTTTTTGTTGTTAGAATGACACTATTTTTTTCATTAAATACATACAATTTCCCTCCAAAAAAGTTACAAAAGATTTTTCACTAACAGGACTGCCTTCATCATTAAAAACAAGGTACTCTCTGTGGACAATCACAGACCAACCTGACACTGTATTACAAAAAAAGAGACTGCTCTATTCAAATAAAGATTTAACAAAATTATAATATTGGCAATGAAAGGGTTAACAGTCCAGTGTCTGTACTGCAGCACAGTGCTGAAATTCTCCCTCCCTCCATTCTTATGATTTCTTCTAATATCTGCCTAAAAATTAATAACTAGTTCAGGCCCGTGCCATTTTCCTAGTTCAGAACCAGATACATTTTTGTTTTGTTTTTTTCATACATGCCGTTTTGACGGTTACATGTTTTTTTCCTTTGGTTTTTCAAATAATTTTTGCATTTCTTTTTTGATAAATACGGTTTTATTGTTATGTTGAGTTTATTTTAATAAACAAAAGAGGAGAAACGTGTCTATCACATTTAACATGTTTTTTTGTTTTTTTCAATAGCACAAAGTGCTAGTAAAAAAATTTTTGTATAGTTTTCCTCTCCATTGTGTTTTAATGTAGACACTTACTGTGGTGCCACTGAAGGCAGGGCTAGAACCTGTGATGTGGGCATGGAAGTGTCTTTTTTCACTTTAATTTTTCATCATTTCACTTTTATTTTTCATTTAGTTTTTTAACACATTGTGCCTCCCCCCCATAAGGTCATATT
Organism: Leptodactylus fallax; assembly: GCA_947044405.1. Taxonomy (NCBI): domain Eukaryota; kingdom Metazoa; phylum Chordata; class Amphibia; order Anura; family Leptodactylidae; genus Leptodactylus; species Leptodactylus fallax. The sequence goes on along the minus strand of CAMRHE010000058.1, from coordinate 7,597,242 downwards.
AGAACTTTAGAGGGGCATTTTAACTTATTTTTTATGCTGATTTCCCCTCATTTAGCACTGTGTGCACAGCAATCAGGAAGGAAGGGATGGTAATGAAACATCCCTGCATTCCCTATAGGAGCTTGTACAGTTGCTTAACACTGCAAAGATGTATGAGGTATATAGTCTATGGGCGGTCCGATAGCGATTAAATCTAAACTTTGTTCCACTTGCCCTCCTCCTATTATTCTGTAGTTCTATTGCACTGTTGCTGTTGTTTTCCAGTAGAAAATGCAGCTATTGCTTTGGATCATGCAGTGATGATGATAGCATAAGTGTCGGATTGAACACATTCCAAAATGGCTCTCTCTTCCTCATCTATAATATTATATTGTGTCTGTGACATCAGCCCTGTAAAGGCTAAGAGGCTGTCAAAGGATGCAAGATTCATAGCCAACATCACAGATACATCTCCTCTGTATTTTCACTGGGCAAAGCACATTGCGGCGGCCATTTTTGTTTGGCCATAATGATTTGCAAAGTATTTGGTTAAGTTAAAAATTGAACAATCTGGAATGTAAGAATGGTAAGAGACCACTGCAAAATGGCGACGGAACATGCGCAGTTGGCTGTTCCGTTGGCCATTTTGCAGTGGTCTCGTGTAAGAAGAGGAGTGAAGAGGAGGAGACGCGTCAGGAACAGAAGACAAAGGCGGCGCTGGAATCGATGGCAACACTGTGCTCTGAGCACAATTAGCATAATGAAGAAAAGAAGAAAAATTCAAAAATGGTGGTGCGAACCTGCAAAATAAAGGAAAGCGTTGAATAGTCTTTCTAAAGGCTATTCCTACGTGCTTTTAGTTTAAAAACTTTTTTTTTAATGATAGAATCCCTTTAAAAAATGGGACTTCACATGGCCATTATTCACTGCTATGTGAATGTAGCCTTACTGTGCATATAATTTGATCTGCATTATTTTATATTTCTAATAATCATAGCAAATAATCTCTAATGGTAAAGACAATGTCTGTACCTACAGCATGTGGAAAAATAAAGGAAGCGAGGCGAATAGACAGCAGGCAGACCAGTGAGAGAGGGAGATGGAAATTTTCAGTCTTGGGAACTCTTTAAGTATAACAAGTAGTGAAGCAAATATATGTTTGTCTTTAAATATTTAAATAATTCAGTGGTTTGCCACCCAATTGACTCAAATTGTAATCATCTAACACCCCCAAACTTAGTTTTCTTAGGAATTCTAACACACCATCATCCTCTGTAGGAAAGGCCTGGACAGTGGAGAGAAATGGCGCCTACTTGCCTCTTACGTAATATAATGGAATAAGCATTTTGGATAGACCTCAAGCTTTTTGAAACCTGTAACACTGACTCTAATTGCTATGAGCTTTTAGCATCTACCCCTTATATTGTATCCCGCAGGCATAAGAAAGCGGTTTAGAAGCAGCTCATGAAGCAAAGCCCAGGTGACATCACAGGGCCAGAAAATCTACTTGCTAACATCTGTTTCTAGTTTCAAGTTGAGCTTTTTTAAAACATTGTTATATGGCATGAAACAGTCTGCAAAAAAAAACATTGTAATTACTTACAAGTATTAATATATTATTTTACTGTATAATACAGTTTTATTACAAGCAGAAACGCAAGATTCCTATTTTCCTTCACATAATTATAAACCATGCTGCGTACGAATGGGGGTTAAATCAAGTTCAGATCAATTCTTTTAAGATACTGTATGTTAGCAAAAAAAAAAAAAAACACTGTTAATTTATCACCATATTTTATAAAATAATGTTTAACTTATATTATAATCATACGCAGCTGACTAAGAGACAGATACAGAGTACTTAAGATAGTTTTATCATGTCCTGTGAGGGATTTTAGTCTACATTTATAACTCTAAGACTAGATTTACATTAAAGAGGTGCATTTTTCACGGTCGTCTTGCACCCTAGAGGCAACCGTTTTAAGAGATCCCCTATATATTTCAGAGTATCAAGGGATCCGTGATAACAGACAATAATAGGAAATGACCGTCAAAATAATGGTCACGTGAATAGCCCTATTCACTGACATTGAAATTATGGCTGCCATGTGACTGTCATGTGAACGTAGCCTAAAGCTGGAGCCACATACAGAAAAACATGATTCAGAATTTCCGTTGGTATTGCTCTGCAAGCTACTGTGACTTGCCCATATGTTTTTCTAGGAGCCTCCTGCAGATTTGGACATTTATGGTGCCGCAATAATTGACATGTTGTGGGCTTAACCACTTTTATTGCTGCAGCATATACCTCATGCTGCAGTAATATAAATTTAAATGATCTATCGCAGTGCTCTGCGATTGAACAGAACAGGCTAAGTGCTCATTCACACAACTATGATGTATACTTGGCCGTGAAAATCAGCCAAATGGGGTCGATTTTCATGGCCAATGTACATTCAAGTGTCCATTTTTTATAGACGATAGCAAATCGTTTTCATTGGCCATGAAAAAAAAAAACTGATTTCACCAGTGCCAACCTCCAGCGGCACCCAAAGATGGCCACATGATTGCTCAGGTGCCATTTTCAGAGCTTCTGCTGGATTTCCTGTGCTATTGCACTGTTTTCATGAGCTTCTCTTCTGTGAACTCAGTGCTTTTACTGTGGCTGATTTCTTGGCAATTGGGAGAGCCTCCGCAAGTGGTGGAAAATAAAACAAGGATGAAGCATTGGCGGTACTGAGTGCACCCTGTCATCTGTCAGCATGCTTAGAAGGGGTAATTTTCACACGCTGTACCAGGATCTGTGCCACCAACCTATTTTCTGACATATATCCATCTAGACCCTTTAACAGTTTGCTAGGTTGCTTCAGGTTGGTATCAAAAGAGCAATATGATATGGTTGGTTTCTGCTGAGGAACTTCTGATTATTACCTTGAAGTAAGTTACAGTTTCTCACCAATAGTGACATTTCAGCCTTGTTCATTTCCCCCTTAGTAACCAGGTCACCCTCATTAACATTATGTCATCCTAATATTTTTTTAAATCATATTGTATTATTATAGGCAAAAGACTTGTATTTTTAATATAGATCCAGTGCATTAATTGTATATTGTATTGTATAATGCATTAAAGCGGTTGTCTGGCCCCAAACTGTTTTTTCATACTGATGACCTATCCACTAAATAGGTACTGGCAACCGGACGCTGTAATAACAGCTAAAATCTTCGGGGTCCAGGTGTCTGACCCAACAGATCACATAATGATGACCTATCCACTAAATAGGTACTGGCAATGTTGCAGAGTGTGAGTGCTGGATGTGGCAGAGTCAAAACCAGATAGACATTTGTGATGTAACAGGAACAGACTTTACTGGAACATGAGTGTAGTAAGTGAAGGTCACCTCACATGGTGATTAACAGATCTAATACAGCACAGTGTACCAAAGTGTACCAACAAGCAACAAAGTACAGAGTGTCTACAGATAAATATTTGGTAACAGCTACATCTAGTGTCATAAACGTGAACTGCAGTCAATCCAGCAAATACAGACAAAAACTAAGTTGTGGTATATCCAACAGGCAACCGAAAGCTGTAATAACAGCTAAAATCTTCCTGAAGATAGGTCATCAGTATGAAATAACTGTTTGCGGACGGAAAACCTCTTTAAATTTTAGTCATAAAACATGGTGAAATGTTATGTTCTGTAATTGTAGCTGACTAATTTTTGTATATTGTTTAACATTTCAAAGATTTCTGGTGACTGGAATCACATTTGCCTCTCTGCATTTTGAATTTTTGCTGGGAACATTGATAATTACAGGGATCATCTGGTCAACTTGTCAAGTGATATGGACATCTCTCAAGGCAGCGGTGATGCCACCATCCACTCTGGAAGACTGGGACAAAATTGCTGCAGAGTTCCAGGAGATTGCGCAGTTTCCAAACTGTATAGGGCTAATGAATGGAAAACACATCCGTATTAAGAAACGGTTGAAATACAAGCAATATTTCTCAGCCATGTTATTGTCTTTGGCTGACAGCAGTTACTGTTTGTGGATATGTTGTGGATATAGAAATAAATGCGAGTACCACAGACTCTGACACTTCACTGCTTCCAGAATAGGTCTTCTTAACAACCAGATGTCCCTACCAGAACCTTGCTCCCTGCCCGGCTGCTCCAGAAAAGTAGCAAACTTTGTGATTGTGGCCGATAAGGGGTTTGCAATTTCCATTCATGTTTTGCGCCTTTTTGAGGCTGGACACTGGCAGAGTGAAACACCCTCTACTTGTTTGCCAGGATCCCAAATGCACATTCAACATTCCGACGGGCCCCGGTAAGTCAATAGTTTAGTATGCATCCTGGCAAACAATTGGATGGTGGATGCAGAGAACGTGGACATGGTCAACTTGTATATTGTTCCACAATATTCTCTAGATTCATGAGACCAACATTGACCTAGATGTTGAACGGTTCCCCTCCTCTTAAGTTTCTGTGGATACTATGATGCATGGAAGACCTCGATAGTTGAGCTTTGTTGTTCGAGACTAGGGTGCAAACTAATTATGACTCTAGAGGGGTTGGTTCCTTGGCAGCAGGGGTCCATGGCTCGAGACTCCCTCCTGATTAGGCCCATTCATCCGGGCCTAATCAGGAGCAGGATGACGCGACAGAATGCTGATGCACTGCATCCAACAATTGACTTACTGGGTAAAACTGGAACAGGAGATTAGTTGTACAGGAACGGGTCAAAACCAGGAGAAGACATCAGAGGCAAAATCAGGATACAAAAGAGATATCCAGTAGCAAGCCAAGGGTCAAATCCAAACGGATACGTCAAAGGCAAAATCAGCAGGCAATCAAGTATCCAAAAAGCAAGCCAAGGATCAGTATGATGCAAATGTGAATGAACACAAGACTGTTTCAAAATGAGTCTTCATGTATTTCTGGCCTGGAGTTATGCTTGTGAGAACTATTTAGGGGTGGCTGAATAGTAGATTTATGTACGCCTTTCATGGCAAACCAATGGTATTTTAGCAGCTGCTCTCTTCATCTGATGAATTTGTCTGGCAGAAACATTCCTCATTTTGCCTTTATCTGCACAAACCCATCTGTGCTCTGAATCAGCCACAAATCTCTTCACAGTACAATGATCATGCTTACGTTTTCGTGAAATAGCTAATATTTTCATAGCTTGTCCAAGGCATTGTACTATTTGACACTTTTCAGCAGCAGAGATCCTTTTTCTTTTCCATATTGGTTGAAACCTACTTAAATGTGGAACATCCTTCTTAGGTTGAGGCCCCACATTGTGTAAATGCATCTATTTTTTGTTGTAGATTTCGTTGTGTTTTTTTGAGCCAAAGCCAGGAGTGGATTGAGCAGAAGGTAGAAGTATAATAGCTTCCAGTATATTTCCCATTCCTTTTGTAGCCATTTCTAGCTTTGGTTCACCACCTATGAGCAATTATTATACTATGGGGTCTCTTCAGACCCAGAGTAAAATGAGCGGAGGCAAAGGGTAGGTGAGTAAACATAAAAAACATTGTTACTCACCTCTTCTTGGCTCCAGAGTGGATCTTCGGCCTCTTCAATGCCGTCACCACTGAGGTTACAGACCTCGTCACTTGGGTTACACCAGCATCATTATGCGTTGTGTTTGCTGAGGCCTGTAAAAGAATGTACAGTCATATGAAAAAGTTTGGGCACCCCTATTAATCTTAATCATTTTTAGTTCTAAATATTTGGGTGTTTGCAACAGCCATTTCAATTTGATATATCTAATAACTGATGGACACAGTATTATTTCAGGATTGAAATGAGGTTTATTGTACTAACAGAAAATGTGCAATATGCATTAAACCAAAATTTGACCGGTGCAAAAGTATGAAAAGTATGGGCACCTCAACAGAAAAGTGACATTAATATTTAGTAGATCCTCCTTTTGCAAAAATAACAGCCTCTAGTCGCTTCCTGTAGCTTTTAATCAGTTCCTGGATCCTGGATGAAGGTATTTTTGACCATTCCTCTTTACAAAACAATTCCAGTTCAGTTAAGTTTGATGGTCGCCGAGCATGGACAGCCCGCTTCAAATTATCCCACAGATGTTCAATGATATTCAGGTCTGGGGACTGGGATGGCCATTCCAGAACATTGTAATTGTTCCTCTGCATGAATGCCTGAGTAGATTTGGAGCTGTGTTTTGGATCATTGTCTTGCTGAAATATCCATCCCCGGCGTAACTTCAAATTCGTCAGTGATTCTTGTACATTATTCTCAAGAATCTGCTGATACTGAGTTGAATCCATGCGACCCTCAACTTTAACAAGATTCCCGGTGCCGGCATTGGCCACACAGCCCCAAAGCATGATGGAACCTCCACCAAATTTTACAGTGGGTAGCATGTGTTTTTCTTGGAATGCTGTGTTTTTTTGACGCCATGCATAACGCCTTTTTGTATGACCAAACAACTCAATCTTTGTTTCATCAGTCCACAGGACCTTCTTCCAAAATGAAGCTGGCTTGTCCAAATGTGCTTTTGCATACCTCAGGCGACTCTGTTTGTGGCGTGCTTTCAGAAACGGCTTCTTTCGCATCACTCTCCCATACAGCTTCTCCTTGTACAAAGTGTGCTGTATTGTTGACCGATGCACAGTGACACCATCTGCAGCAAGATGATGCTGCAGCTCTTTGGAGGTGGTCTGTGGATTGTCCTTGACTGTTCTCACCATTCTTCTTCTCTGCCTTTCTGATATTTTTCTTGGCCTGCCACTTCTGGGCTTAACAAGAACTGTCCCTGTGGTCTTCCATTTCCTTACTATGTTCCTCACAGTGGAAACTGACAGGTTAAATCTCTGAGACAACTTTTTGTATCCTTCCCCTGAACAACTATGTTGAACAATCTTTGTTTTCAGATCATTTGAGAGTTGTTTTGAGGAGCCCATGATGCCACTCTTCAGAGGAGATTCAAATAGGAGAACAACTTGCAATTGGCCACCTTAAATACCTTTTCTCATGATTGGATACACCTGGCTATGAAGTTCAAAGCTCAGTGAGGTTACAAAACCAATTTTGTGCTTCAGTAAGTCAGTAAAAAGTAGTTAGGAGTATTCAAATCAATAAAATGATAAGGGTACCCAAATTTTTGCACTGGTCAAATTTTGGTTTAATGCATATTGCACATTTTCTGTTAGTACAATAAACCTCATTTCAATCCTGAAATATTACTGTGTCCATCAGTTATTAGATATATCAAATTGAAATGGCTGTTGCAAACACCCAAATATTTAGAACTAAAAATGATTAAGATTAATAGGGGTGCCCAAACTTTTTCATATGACTGTAATTGACGTCATGTAAGAGACTCAGGAGAGGTGTCATTGTCATAGGTGATGGAAACATTTGGTGGTCACAGGAGAGAAAAGAAGTGCAGCAGAGACCCTGTTTCTGCTCCCAGCATCTTGGAGCAGAAGGCACAATGTAGTGATGTCACTTATATCTCAGCTTCTACTCCCTGAAGGCTCCTGGAGCTGAGAAAGAAGAAAACTTTGCAAGGGAATGAGGCGAGGTAAGAATAATTTTTTTACATTTTTTCTTTATTTGAGTTATCATACTGTGGGGCAACTGGAGGTGGATCTGTATACTATGTGGGCAACTAGAGGGGGACATTATAATATTGGGGGGTAGGTTAATGTTTGGGGGCAACTGGGGGCAGGTTAATATCTGAGGGGCCATTTGGGGTGTATAGGTTAATATCTGAGGGGCCATTGGGGGTCAGGATAATGTCTGAGGGGGCACTGGGGAGACATGTTAATGTCTGGGGGGGTCACTGGAAGGGGATAGGTTAATATGTAATGGGCATTATATTGTATGGGGCCACTATGGAGGTATTATACTATGTGGGGTCTACTGAGGCAACATTATAACTTGGGCGTGTCAGGTATGTCTAAGTGGTGGGAGGAGCCCACTAAAGAAACCTTTGCACTGAGGCTACCTATGTGTTAAAATAGCCCTGCTGCCAGTGGCGCTGCCAGCTGGAAATGCCGGGGCCCCGGACCACCATAATAGTGGTCGGGGAACCAGGCCCAGGGCCCCTTTCCAGTTAATGACAGCCCAGGGTAGGTGACTAAAAATTAAAAAAAAAATATTTATACTCACCTGTCTGAGGCTCTTCTGGCTGGTTTCTGAGGTTTTCCTGTGCTCTAGATGTCACTGCTGGGGCCTGTGATTGGCCCCAGTGGTCACATGGGGGCGCGCTGGCATGACATCATCGCGCCCCACGTGACATCTGAGGCCCAATCAGAGGCCCCAGCAGTGACATTTGGAGGGCAGGACCTCAGTCACAAGACAGAAGAGAAGCGAGGATACACAGGTAAGGTAAGGTAAGGTGAGTATAAGTTTGTTATTTTTAATTACTTCCCCTGGGCCTCTATTTATTATACTCTGGGGTCTGAGGAGACCCCAAAGTATAATAATAGCACCGGCTCTAGGGGGGGATGCTCTTGGGAGCTCATAATACTCTGTGGGGGCCACTGTGGGCATATAATACTCTGTGGGGTTCACTGTGGAGCACATAATGCTGTGTGGAAGCCACTGTGGAGCGCATAATGCTGTGTGGAGGGCCGCTGTGGAGCGCATAATGCTGTGTGGGGGGCTGCTGTGGAGCGCATAATGCTGTGTGGGGGGCCACTGTGGAGTGCATAATGCTGCGTGGGGGCCGCTGTGGAGCACATAATACTGTCCTAGCAGGGGCGTAACTACCGGGGTAGCAGCGGTAGTGGCTGCCACAGGGCCCGGGACATTTGGGGGCCCAGAGGGCCCCGATGCTTTTCTTTTTTTTAATAGAACGTTACCTGCTGGAGTGATCCCTGCAGGTAACGGGCCCTATTTACTTAACAATGCCAGCTCCTGCCCATGGCCGCCTGCACTTCCCATTCTGCGGAGGCGGAGGTGCTGTGAGCAGGAGCGGGGATCAGTAAGTGAGGCCGCGGGCCGCGAACCCCACAAACACTGCTATCATTATACTCGGGGGTCTTTTCAGACCCCCAAGTATAATGATCAGAGGGCCAGGGGAGGTGAGGGAACATAAAAAACACTGTAGCTTACCTCTGCTATGCTCCTCAGGCTTCGGGCCTGTTTGGTGACGTCATGTGGGCCAGGCCTGCGTCATTATGCGTCGCAACGCTGACCCGGCTCACGCGAGATCTGGTCCAACATTGAATATGGCCAAAGTAGCGGGGAGTGCGCCGGAGCCAGGGAGAGGTAGGTAACATTGGTTTTTTTTTGTTTGTATCCTCCCCTGGGTCTCCGATCATTATACTCTGGGGTCTGAAAAGACTCCAGAGTATAATAATTGTTCATGGGTGGTCCACAATGGGGCATAATACTGTATGCAGGGGCCACTATGGGGCATAATACTGTGTGCAGGTGTAAGATGGGGAAACAGCCCTCATGTTATTAATGTACCTGTTTCTGTAAATAAGTTTATTTTTTTTTTTATAAACTGACATTTGTTTGTTTGACCACAAGAGGCCACTGTTACCTCAGAAATGGGAAGGACTGTAACTCTGTAATTCCCTGGAATAGTGACGTGGAGACCCTGTTCTGCAGAGGAGGATCAAGAAGGATCAGAGTATGTGTGCCAGCCATCTTAGGAGTGTGCTTTTGAGCTTTTAGAAGAAGAAGCACTGAAGTGAGAGGAAAAAGATTCCTAAGGGATCAGATATATAACAAGGGGGTGCTGAAGCAGAGACTGTTCCAGGGTTTGTTCAGACAGCATCCTAAGTTCAAGATTGCTATCAAGGATCCGGCTGAGAAGTGGCCCTGTCAGTAAGATCGCATGTTTTCTGAATGAGCCCCGCTTTCAGCTGTTCATCAAGGCTAAAAAGGTACCCAACAAAGCTGGATCAGTAAGAGAAGTAATTGTGCACGCACCGCATTACAATGTTTTGCTTGGGACTGAGTAAGGGCCTGTAGTTAGACTAGTTAGGCATATTCATCTTCTCAGATCACACTACTGGTGAATTATTTACCTATTCGGTAGTAAGGACTTAGACTCAGAGAATTCTATAGACTTGTAACTCCCAGAGAGGAGCTTCTGAGGAAGTCTAGAAGCGACATTTTATATATTGTCACATTTCTTTGTCTTGCAAGCTGACCTACTATTATATTTACTCGGTTGTACTTTGTGGGGAATAGGGTTATTTTGATAAGTTTGTAAGCTCTTGTGTTATACCGCCGGTGCCCCTATCACACTTACTGAATTGTTCCTGTGACTAGGGTGATAAAAAGGTAACAAGCGGCTAGTTAGGGTGGGTTCACACCTGCGCTTCAGTCCGTCCGCTGCCAATCCGAGTGAAAATCTCGGGGAATGGGATCGGCATCGGACACCGACAGGTTAGCCACGCATTGGTTAAAAACCCATTCATTTGAATGGGTTTTTAAAGCAATGCGCGGGTGTCCGATTGCACCCTCTGCACTGCGTATCCTTTTTTTTTCGTCGGAAACAAAGTCGGAAATGTAGGACTTTGTGTCCGACGAAAAAAAACGGCTTCGCAGCTCAGAGGGTGCAACTCAGATTGGCAGCGGACGGACTGAAGCGCAGGTGTGAACCCACCCTTAGTAGTAGCCTGCAGATAGGTAAAAGCTTGGAGTGTTTTGGAGCTGCACATGAGAAGGCACCGCGCTGTACAACACCAGGGCCTCAGCTTACTAGCTGAGTGCATGCAAATAGTTGGGAGTGTTTTTTTGGTAAAGAGGTGTTTCTACACAAAGTAAAATCTTGTTTTTACTAAATTGATTTGGAATCGCTTCCTTTGTTCGTGACTTTGCTGTATCCTGGGGAGACCACCCTGGTACACGGCTTACACAGGGGCAACTATGGGGCATAATACTGCGTTCAGGGGCCACTATGGGGCATAATACTGTGCTCAGGGGCCACTATGGGGCATAATAGTGTGTGCATGGGCCACTATGGTGCATAATACTGTGTGCAGGGGCCACTATGGGACATAATACTGTGTGCAGGGGCCACTATGGGGCATAGTAGTGTGTGTAGGAATGTGGTTTGTGCGGGGGGGGGTTGGAGGGGGGTGGTCCGGGGGTTGGGGTCGGCGGTTCAGGGGGGCCCATGTCAAATGTTTGCCTTGGGGCCCAGCCATTCCTAGTTACGCTCACTCGCTGCAGCACCCGTAACCGCCACTATTGAGAATTCGCTCTAGGGAGGGGGCCCCGGACAAAGGTTTGCACCCGGGCCCAGAAGACTTTAGTTACTCCACTGTCTGCTGCCATGTGAATGAGCACTAACACTTTGTCAGCCCAATCCCCAGAGATGACAGAGAACTGAACTAATCAGTTCTTTGCCACATGCACAGGCTGAAAACAGTCTTTAAAGTGAGCAACAGGATCTGAAGGAGGAAAAATGAGCTGAGTACTCCCAGCAACCCCTGAATACAGAGCACAGCTAATCGTGACCTAAGGCCCAGGAGGTATTAAATCACTATTATCTGTGATCTGTATACACAGGAATGCTGGGAAAACATAGATCATTCTATCCCAGTTCCTTTAGACATTTGGGGAGCACAGAGTGTTAAATTTTTTTTTTTAAATTAATAAAAATAAAGTCTAAAAAAGAAAACGTAATAATAATTTGTAAAAAGTCTATGAATTAAAAACTGTGAATTTTTTTTTTTTACAACATTCTAACCCTCCCACTTTCTCGGGGACTAATCTCTGTGATATGTACACATTTTACATCAATTTTATGGACACATGTATAATACATTAATATCACAGAAAATACGTTATATCAAATCCACATAATTTACTGGCCGTCATTAGTTTTTGTCTCCCTAGCACTGCTACTATTTTCTGCTGCATCTGCAATAAAAATTTCTGTACACAAGCACTTTGTGCCTATTTACAAATCCTACATGCAAAACAAACGCAGACAACATGCTAGAAAAAATGGTGACCTTTCTTCTCAGGAGTTATGGTGATGATGGAAGTGGAGCAAAATGCACATACAGTGCCTTGCAAAAGTATTCGGCCCCCTTGAACTTTTCAACCTTTTGCCACATTTCAGGCTTCAAGCATAAGGATATAAAATTTTAATTTTTTGGTGAAGAATCAACAACAAGTGGGACACAATCGTGAAGTGGAACGAAATTTATTGGATATTTTAAACTTTTGTAAAAAATAAAAAACTGAAAAGTGGGGCGTGCCAAATTATTCGGCCCCCTTAAGTTAATACTTTGTAGCACCATCTTTTGCTGCGATTACAGCTGCAAGTCGCTTGGGGTATGTCTTTATCAGTTTTGCACATCGATAGACTGAAATTCTTGCCCATTCTTCCTTGGAAAACAGCTCGAGCTCAGTGAGGTTGGATGGAGAGCGTTTGTGAACAGCAGTTTTCAGCTCTTTCCACAGATTCTCGATTGGATTCAGGTCTGGACTTTGACTTGGCCATTCTAACACCTGGATACGTTTATTTGTGAACCATTCCATTGTAGATGTTGCTTTATGTTTGGGATCATTGTCTTGTTGGAAGATAAATCTCCGTCTCAGTCTCAGGTCTTTTGCAGACTCCAACAGGTTTTCTTCCAGAATGGTCCTGTACTTGGCTCCATCCATCTTTCCATCAATTTTAACCATCTTCCCTGTCCCTGCTGAAGAAAAGCAGGCCCAAACCATGATGCTGCCACCACCATGTTTGACAGTGGGGATGGTGTGTTCAGGGTGATGAGCTGTGTTGCTTTTACGCCAAACATATCGTTTTGCATTGTGGCCAAAAAGTTCGATTTTGGTTTCATCTGACCAGAGCACCTTCTTCCACATGTTTGGTGTGTCTTCCCAGGTGGCTTGTGGCAAACTTTAAACGAGACTTTTTATGGATATCTTTGAGAAATGGCTTTCTTCTTTCCACTCTTCCATAAAGGCCAGATTTGTGCAGTGTACGACTGATTGTTGTCCTATGGACAGACTCTCCCACCTCAGCTGTAGATCTCTGCAGTTCATCCAGAGTGATCATGGGCCTCTTGGCTGCATCTCTGATCAGTCCTCTTCTTGTTTGAGATGAAAGTTTAGAGGGACGGCCGATCGCTTGCACAGTGCTCCTTGGGATGTTTAAAGTTTGGGAAATCTTTTTGTATCCAAATCCGGCTTTAAACTTCTCCACAACAGTATCATGGACCTGCCTGGTGTGTTCCTTGGTCTTCATGATGCTCTCTGCGCTTTAAACAGAACCCTGAGACTATCACAGAGCAGGTGCATTTATACGGAGACTTGATTACACACAGGTGGATTATATTTATCATCATCAGTCATTTAGGACAACACTGGATCATTCAGAGATCCTCACTGAACTTCTGGAGTGAGTTTGCTGCACTGAAAGTAAAGGGGCCGAATAATCTTGCACGCCCCACTTTTCAGTTTTTTATTTTTTACAAAAGCTTAAAATAACCAATAAATTTCGTACCACTTCACAATTGTGTCCCACTTGTTGTTGATTCCTCACCAAAAAATTTAAATTTTATATCTTTATATTTGAAGCCTGAAATGTGGCAAAAGGTTGAAAAGTTCAAGGGGGCCGAATACTTTCACAAGGCACTGTATTTGGTATCAGTATACTTGGGAGAATACATTGAGTATTTTGTGACATAAATTGTCTGGTTTAACTATTTATATTAAATTACAAAATGAAAACAGGAGATGTGCTTTTTTCCCTCTATTTTCCCAATTTCCACTACAGAAGACCTAAAAAAATTGAAAGATAAAAGAAAAAATATATTTTGTGAAACTATAATACAAAAATTCAGCTTTGAAATGTAGCATTCAAAAAAAGCATTCAAAATTTCTGCACATTTGGGCATCAGAATCTTTTGTCTTAAAAGGGTGGATAGGTTAAAACCTGCAATGAGCACTGTGTGTTTCAGTAACTGCTACTCTAGATCACAGTGGTTTATTTGTCTGTGAGATCCCTGCCTAACGCTGTTTACAAAGCATCAAATGAGCGTCTAGTCTCAGTAGTAAGCAATGTATTCAACACAGTAGCACCTGCTTGTGGCCAGAGCCCCACGTTGCGAAAACACCGTGGCGGAAACGTTGTGGCAAAAACCGTAGTGTTTCTCAGTACCTGAAAAGTGGATGGGATTTTGGGTAATCCCATCCACACATTGTAGAAAAATATTTTTGTAAATTGCTGCATGTCAATTATACCTACGGAAATGCAGGCATCTTCCATATACAGTAGGTATAATAGGGACAGAAAGAGTTTTCCTCTGCGGACTTTCTGTGAAAAGTTCTGCGGTTAAAAACTTGATGCGTTTCTGCCACGGTCATTTCAGCAATGCTTTTTGGCTGTGGATCGCTATGTGGGGCCTTAGCCTAAAGGGGGTTTGTGACCAGAAGACAGCATATCAACCCAGACCTGTAGATAGATAAGTTAGGGAACCTGAACTGGCTGAAAAAAGGCCCAGCCTGAGTTTACAAGGCACTCTTCATCCAATTTAATACATATGCAAAACTATAATGTCAAGCCTGTTCAATACACTTGTTTTTAATTTTAGGGCTAAATGTTTAAATCTTTGTATATCATACATGGGGCATCCATTTTTGTACACTTTAGTAGAAATTCACTTGAACATATATCACAAGGCTGTATGAAAAAATATAGCAAAGCAACTATAAATCAAAAATAAAATAAAAATCTTGAACTTGTAACTCCTAGATTTTGATGCGGTTTTTTGAGCCACAGCCAGGAGTGGATTGAGCAAAAGGTAGAAGTATAAGAGCTTCTTATACTTTATCTTCTTCCCCATTTCTTTTGTAGCTATCATTAGCTTTGGATCGAAAAAAACGCAACAAAATCTGAAACAAAAAAAAATGCGTTTCCGCAACGTGGAGCCTCAGCATAAAGAACTTTTTTAACTGATTAGCTGCAAATGGCATCAGGAATAAAAGAAGCAGCTAACCTTTACAAGCATCTAAGTTCTTATGGAATACTGTAAGGGAATCGCTAGAGGAGAGATTCCACAGTAGCTGCTGGAGAACTCTTGGGGGAGGGGCACAACAAGACAGTGGACCCTAAGCTGAATCCCCCCCCACTGTCCCTGCCTACTTGCCCGATCTGTCCTAGGCGACAGCCAGCAACAAGTCGACAGTCCCTGCTTATAATAAGTGATACCACAGAACATAGACAGGACGAACAACACAAAGGGAGGTCAGCTAGCCAAGGGGTCGGTAATAATCGAGCAATGCAGTACAAAATCACAATCCAAGAGGAAAGTCAAAGGTAAGCCAGTGGTCAGAAAATAAGAAGAACAGGTGACAAAGAACAAGGAGTATCACCAGTACGGATAATGCAATAGCAGGCGCCAATGGGAAAGTGAGCAAACAATAAATAGGGAGGAAGAACCCGTCCCAGACTTTATAGGAGGATAGGCTGTCAATCACACAGGTAAGACTAAAGTTATCTCTTAGTGGAGCAGAGGGAAAGCAAGGTGAAGGAGAAGGGTGTGGTGGAAAATCAATTAAGGAGATAAGGGAATAGGACAGTGTTCAGACAATACAAGAAAAACCCAGAGGAAGGAATCACAACTGGACACACCTCCTGCGCCGCAGCGTGCGCCCGGAGGATGGTGCCAAAGCCCAGAAAGGCAAGGTTGTTACAAATACCCATTAACCCCTTCACGCATTCTCACGTACATGTAAGTGGGAGAATGTGGTTAGTTAACGCATCCCCATGTACAGGGACGTGACGGTGATCGAGCGGGCTCAGAAGCAGAGCCCGTGCGATCAACGCGGGGACCTGTGATAACACCGATCCCCACTGTTTAACCCTTAAGATGCCGCTTTTTAAGTGTTTGCTAGCGGCACTGACTGCCGCCGACGGCATCGGGAGAGGGTGTCAGCTGTAACTGACAGCTAACACCCTGCTCCTTAACCTCGCATCCACGGGGTTCCGCCATGTTGCCGCCCCCGGCACCCCCCGCGGCGAGATCGCGGGGGTGCCGATATCTATAATATGCAGCCTGGGGTCTGGCCAGTGACCCCAGGCTGCCTGAAGCCCCCACTATCTGGTTGATCCTGCCGGGATCTCTGGAAATCAGCCTATGTCTACATAGGCTGAATTCCTGTATAGACTGCAATACACGTGTATTGCAGTCTATAGTGCTGAATCAGAGATTCAGGTGTCCTAGTGGGACATATAAAAAAAAGATAATATTTATTAACTTATTTGGGTGTTATGACTATCTGTTTGAAAAGCAGAGCATTTCACATTTTGAAAATTGTGATTTTTTTTCCAAATTTCCATCAAATTTCCTATTTTTTTTATAAATAAATACAAAAATATTGATCAATGTTTACCACTAACATGAAGTACAATGTCTCACGAAAAAACAAACAGTCTCAAAATCACTTGTGCAAGTTAAAGCGTCTTAAAGTTATTGCCATATAAAGTGACATATGTCAGTTTTGAAAAATGAGGCCTGGTCTTTAACGCACTTTTGGGCTCAGATCTGAAGGGGTTAATGCTCTAGAAATAAAAATTTGTATGTGTATCTGTAATAAACATAATAGATAGACTTTATCAAGTAGACTATAGCATTATTTCTTTATACTGGGATTCAAGTCAGTTCAAGCATAATCTGCTGGTTTTATCACTGTAATAGATGCAAAGGAGTAAAAAAGTTACTTTGTTTTACTTTATTTTAGTCTTTTTACTAGTTGAGCCATCTTATTTCAAGCCAACCTCATTCTGATAATTGGTTTCAAACCCTGAAGTCTTGGCAGGAAGTTGTGAACTTAAGCCTAAGAAAAAGTTATCCAATTTAATGAATGTGAATTAACTGCTGCCAACATGCACGACATGGGCCTGTCATTTGGATTGTTTTGAATCACAGATGGAATTTAGAAAAAACACAATAAATGTAAAGCCTTTGAAAGTCAATGAGGATGGCAGAGCTATTATTCTTGTCTACCATTTTCTTTCTGGTAAACCTGTTTGACTCATTTGATGCATTTGAGACAAATAATGGTTCACATTATTAGTATTATTATTGTTTGGTATTGGAATAAGTCCCTGGGTGATCCTATCCTAAAAATTTCTAGTTCCTATGATAATTCTACAGTATGATATTGTGGCAGTCAGTTCTATAATCTCACTGCTCTTACTGTAAAGAAGTCCCACCTATGACTTGTAAAACCTCTTTTCCTCTATACGTAGAGGATGTCCTGTTGTCATAGTTACAGGCCTAGGTGTAAAGAGATCATTGGAAAGATCTCTGCACTGTCCATTTATATATTTGTACATGGTAATCAGCCGTCTTTTTCCCTGAAACTGAACAACCCTAAGTTTGATAACCTGTCTTTATACTGCAATCCTCCTACCCTCCTAATTACTTTGGTCACCCTCCTCTGCACCCACTTCAGTTCAGCTATATATTTTCTATATACTGGGGCCAAAAAGTGTGCAAAGTATTCTGTGTGTGGTCTGATCAGTGATTTCTATTCCTCTCTGGGTCTGTACACTGTGTGAAATAACATTTTCTATTATCTGAGGCTTCCAGTATCCATAGGAAGGCTTGGAACCTCTATCCTGCAGATTCCATGGTCTTTCTCTAGTAAGTCTGGCAAATTTGGAGACTCAACAAATCTACATCCCCTTGTATGGTATTTTTTTTTGCATTAAAGTACAAGTCATACCATACCTTTGAAATATAGATAGGACTCTGAGATGCATGTAAGAAGTGGTTTTAGTTTCAACAGTTTTTATTAAGGTTTTTACAAATTAAGAAGAACAAAGGAAAATAACATAGAAATATATCATAATCCAGGTAAGCAGCATATTAGAAAATGTATAGCATAACCGTGACAAGAATACAAAAGGCACATACTGCTATCATGCATTGAAATAAAACCAAACAAATTAATGCATACGAAACATTAAACATTAGAGGCAACATAGTTGAGGCTTCAGCAAAAAAAAAACGTCAAACGCGTTAACGTGCAGACAATAATGTCTCGGATCTGGCTAAAGGAGGATTACATGAGTCTTAATGAGGTAAAATAAGTTGAAGTGAAAGGAGATGAAAAGCATATCAAATACTTCTGTCCAGTAAACCTGAATAATCGGACATTGTCACAAAATATGGAGCAAGGTTCCCTTCCCCCCACAACCTCTCCAGCATACTCCAGAGACAGAGCGGTAGGCCAGCTGTAAAACAGAGGGGGTACGATACCATCTCAACGTAATTTTAATTGCTGTTTCAACATGCGTGCTACATTTCAAGGAAGTATGAATCAGTTTAATAGCTCATTGCCATTCAGTGGGAGTAAAGGTCACTCCCAAATCTCTTTCCCAATAACGAAATGGGGTAGATTTGGTGTAGGAAGAGGTATCATCCATCATGTCATACAGAAACCTCAGGCCTCTCATTTTTTTTTACATCCATGTGAAGATCATGCTATTGTGAGGTGTAGGGGCAGAAGGATTTTTACATAGGAAATGCAGTATTCGAAAATGCGTGTAGAAATGTCTCATAGGGATCTCAAACTTCTGTCTCAGTGCAGTAAAAGGTAAGACTGTTTTACTATCAGAGTATAGCTGAGAAATTTGGGTAATCCCCTTGGCTTCCCATCCTGAGACATCTAAATCCTCAATTGCCCAAGATAGAAGGGACAAAGGCATATCAGAGACATTAAAATGCTTCGTAGGAGTCGATTTCCCATGAAGCATTGCCCATGCGGCCAAGAAGGTCCGCATAATCGGGGAAAATTATTTAGGTGGTGTGATGTTCCAAAAGGGCAGCAACAAAGCATTCCCGAGCCATAGAGGCGCTATAAAAGAGTGCTCTATGTGCAGCCAGGGAGCTGATACATCCATTGACCACCATCCAGCGCACTGAACAGCAAGGGAGGCTAAATAATAATTACGCACTATGTGAACACCCAGGCCTCCAGCGAGCTTATTTTTAAACAGAAAACTTCTGTTAATTTTAGGCCTTTTGCCATTCCATATATATTTCGAAACCACTCTCTGCACAGTTTCAAAGAATGAAACAGGGAGAGAAATCGGAAGAGTGCGGAACAAGTAAAGAAGTCTAGGCAATAGTAACATCTTAAACGTGGCCACTCGCCCAATCCAAGAGACATCTGTCAATAGCGTGCGTTCAGTTTCATTAGGTAAAGTCTTTACCATTGGCAAATTATTTTCTTTATAAAGTGACCTAGGGGAGGAAGACATGTGTATGCCCAAATATTGAATGCTATCCATCCTCCAATCAAAATTGTACATTGATTGTAAGGAGCAAAGCAGGGTAGAGGAAACACTAAATGGAAGGGCCTGCGATTTTGACAAATTTAGTTTATAATAAGACAGCAGTTCGAAAGTACTGTCTGTTCATGTGTCCTCTGATTTGTAAAGTGCCACGGAATATGTTGACGTTATATAAATAAAGTTATTATTATTATTATTTAAGTATGAATAATAACCATAAGGCGCGGGAGGGACACCCTTGGATTAGTTAACGTAAGAAGAATGTCATCGGCATAAAGCGATATAAGATGGGTTCTATCCTTTACAATAATGCCTTGTACTCCAGGGTCTAGTCTAAGGCATTGGGCCAGCCGTTCTATGGAAAGGACAAAAATCAAGGGTGACAATGGGCATCCCTGTCTAGTACCATTAGTAATTAAAAAAGGGTCCGACACAGTGCCATTTGTAAAAACTCTGGCAGAGAGTGTCTCTATAGCTCCCAAAATCATGTCGGAGAAGCCCATAACTCTAAGAAACGAGAAGGCATACAACCAGCAAATGCGATCGAATGCCTTCTCGGCATCCAATGCAAGCAGCACCGCCTCCATAGCCCCCGAACCAATATGATGAACCAAGTTCAAAACTCGTCTGGTATTTTCATAGGCTTGACGCCCTTTAACGAATCCTACTTGGTCATAATTTATCAAAGTCAGGAGACAGTGCTCTAGTCGTGTTGCGATTACTTTGGCATAAATTTTCAAATCGGAGTTTAAGAAAGAAATAGGTCTAAAATTCTGGGCCGAAGTTGGGGCTTTACCAGGTTTGGGCAAAGTAACCACCAAAGCCTCTTGATTTTCCCGAGGGAATGATTTAGAATCAACTGCGACCTTCAGAAAGGACAACAGTGGATCCAGCAGAATCTGAGAGAAATTTTTATAGTATTCATTAGTAAGGCCATCTGGGCTTGGGGACTTGTGGGAAGGCAACGACTTAATTATTGTAGATAGTTCCAAAGCGGTTATGGGAGCATTTAAGGACGCTAGCTGAACCTTTGTGAACTGGGGCAAACGGGCCAATGCCAGGAATAAATCAATATTTGACTGTGTGGGGGGAACCACAGAAGAATCATCGGCTATATTATAAAGTTCAGCATAAAAGGATCTAAATGCGTCAGAAATACCTCTAGGGTCGTAAATTTTGTGGGTACCGTCTTTACTATGGAGGAACGAAATCCTGGATTTGGCATGTCTCTGTTTGAGTTTAGAGGCCAAAAATTTACCTGCTTTATTGGATTGAGAATAATAAGTGTCTCTCACCCACTTTAAATTCTTTTCATATTTATGTAGTAGACAAGTAGTAAGTTGGCGGCGTAACTCAATTAACCAACTTAGCTGTATTCGAGGGGATAGATTTTTTGCTATCAGTATCTAGGATTTTTATTTGACGTATAAACCGGTCAATCTCCGCTAATCTAGTTTTCTTTTCAATGTGACCAAGGCAGATAAAGGTGCCCTTAATAATGCCTTATGAGAGTTCCATAATATATCGGGGCTAGATGCTGATGGAGCATTAACCTGAAAAAATTCCTTCAGATCACTCTCCAGAACTGCCTTAAATTTCGGATGTGATATCAAAAATTCATTACATCACCATACATAGGACCGAGGACAGTCATATTTCTCTGACAGAGTAAGCGCAACCGCCGCATGGTCAGACCAGGTTATTTGCGAGATGGAAGACTGCATGACAAGAGGGAGAGTATATTGGTCCAACAAAAATAAATCAATACGAGAGTAGCTATTATGTGCAGATGAAAAAAAGGTATAATCTTGCTCAGTGTTGTGCAGAATACGCCAAACATTAAATAAGTTATGATGCCACAGAGCCTGTGAGAAAGAGGGGAGTCGCTGGAAGAGGCCAGACGTAGTATCCACCAAAGGGTCAGGTGCCATATTGAAATCTCCCATCAGCAATAAACAACCCTGCTTTCTTTTGTCAATAGCTTTCAGAAGCCTCCCAAAAAATGCTACCTGTCTCTTATTGGGAGAATAAACAGACACCAACGTATAAGTAACATTATTGATGAGACACACCAATATAACAAAACGTCCCGCAGGGCCTGAGTATTAAGACAGCAACTGAAACACCACTGAGTCTCTGATCCTGATCAATACTACTGTACGTTTGGAGGAATAATGAGCGTGAAACATATGAGGGTATGATGGGTGTTTAACTTGGGTAGCATCCTTTTTCAAAAGGTGTGTCTCCTGTACTGCTAAGATGTCACAACTCTGAACTCGGACCTCACCCCACAAATTAGGCCATTTTTGAGGGGTATTCAAACCCTTAACATTCATGGACATAATCTTAAGAACCATAATGCAGATCTAATAAAGCTATAAGAATCACCACATATAGACTGATAAAAAAAATAAGCAGGAAAGTACGAAGCTGCCTCCGTGCCAGGGAGCTGTTTCACCCATGGTGCTAGAACCTGTAAGAAATCAACCAAACCGTAGAACCTAAGAATAATCACTCGGACTGGGAATTCCCATTTGTATAGGATTTTATGTTGGCAAAGTGCGGCTGTAATGGGGATAAGCTTGCATCGTAGTTGTAAAGTTGCAGCCGACAGAGATCTTATAGAATGGTTCAGGAAGACAGTCCAGTTTACGAGAAGCTAATAACACTAAATCCTTAGTGCTAAAAAGTGAATCCCCCCTAGGACGTCTCGTGGTATTGATTTGTCCATATGCGAGGGTCTGGGGACTCTATGTGCTCTGTCGATAGTTAAGTCCATAGATTGAAGATCAGGTCATAAGGCACGCATTAGACCCTGAAGGAAAGTAGTTAACTCTCCCCCCAGAATTCCCCTGAACTTCAAATTATTCCTTCTCGACCAATCCTCCAGATCAGCTAGTTTAGCCTTTAGAAAAGTCACATCTTTTTCCACATCATAGTGGGCATCTATAAGGTCATTGTGGGACGTGACAAATTCCGCCATCTTAGATTATATATGTACAGTACGGCCTTTCAGATCTTGAATATCTCGATCAAGTGGTGTGATCATAAGAAACATATCTGCCTTCAATGACTTACAGAAGGCTGTCAACATAACTTTCATAGAGGCCTCAGTCAGTAAATTCCCTGATGCCAGTATGTCAGCGAAAAAAAATCAATGCATGAGGTTGCAGAGTGTGTGTCTTGTCTCACCTCGCTGTCTGAAGCAGCAGCTTCCTGGAGTCTGGGTCTCTGTTTAGCTGGGATGGCGGTAGGTGACATGGCTTTAGCCGCTATGGAAGGAGATGTAGACGCCTCTGCATCGTCTTCACCATCTTGGGAGGACGGCCAGTCCATGCAGGCCGCCGCCTGTGCTGGAGAAGACCCTGCATATCGCGGCTCTAGAACATCCAGCAACTGGGGTATTGATGGAGCTGAGAGGGTTCTCCGCTGCGTAGAAAAGGTAAGCGGCTCGTCGGGGAGGGTATGCAGGGGAGTCGAGGCTCCGGAGCCCGCGTCCGCATGGGGACCGGCACCATCTTGGGTTCCCTCGCTCCCATGCGGGAAGTAGAAATCTAGAATTTTTTGCGGTTTGGCCGCCGTTTTGCGCTTCTTCGGAATCTCTGGGGACAGTGAGTGTTCTCCGGCCAGTATATGTTTAGGCAGCCACAGGATCATCTCTGTAGATGTCGCTTTGGAAGGCTCAATCCGGGAGCTGAGGAACTATGCGACCATCTCAGTCCGCGGTTAAGCTCCGCCCCCGTAAGAAGTGGTTCTAGTCAATGTGCAAACAAGATCCATGGAGCACAGGGGGCATTGTCTTCACTTCCTGAGCACAGCCACGCCATTAGTAACCACTCCCATCATGGCTTCTTGTTTGGCCCCCTGGGCAGTTAAAGATCAGTGTCATACAGCCCTGATGTCACTCAAATTCCCCACATGCACAGTACTCTGTATGGGCTGTATGACTCAAGCTCCTGCTCAAAAGGAAGAAAGCATGACAAAGTGGAAGATGTCACTCAAGAAATAAGGGGAATTAGGGGTAGTTATCTAGAGCAGAGAATGAAGCCCCAGCAAGAGAAGAAATGCCCCTAAACCCCTTTTCAGCTAATCTGCATAAGAATAAAACACTGGTTTTCATGAAAATTGAGCTGCAATGTGGAATAAGAAATGTATATTTGGAAAGTATGGAGGTAACCCTCCAAGGTACTATTATTAGTTTGATACTGATTTTCCTATTTACACCTCATTCTGGGGCAGATTATAATACAATCATGTAATCAACTGTATCGGCACCAAACTTTTGGACCAAACACATCCTAACTGGAACTGCTACTATTATACTCTAGGGTCTCTTCAGAACCCAGAGTATAATAAGCAGAGGCTCAGGGGAGGTGAGTAAACATAAACATTGCTACTCACCTCCTCTGGGCTCCGGCGCACAGGTCCTTGCCCTCTTTAGACCTCTTCTGGCCAACAGAATGACATCAGTGACTGAGGCCTGTGATTTGGCCTTAGCAGTCATGTGGGTCATGCCGGCGTATTGAAGTGCACATGTAA
The DNA here is from genome assembly GCA_947044405.1 of Leptodactylus fallax. Lineage (NCBI taxonomy): Eukaryota > Metazoa > Chordata > Amphibia > Anura > Leptodactylidae > Leptodactylus > Leptodactylus fallax. Next base: position 7,573,450 of record CAMRHE010000058.1, on the reverse strand, counting down.
ACATGATTATGTCCACTGGTGTAACTAGGAATGGCTGGGCCCCAAGGCGAACATTTGATATGGGGCCCCCCGAACCACCCCCTCCAACCCACCCCCAAAAAACCACATTCCTGCGCACACTATTATGCCCCATAATGGCCCCAGTTGGAGATATTCAACATCCAGCTTCGTCTCTATATTTGCTGGATTGACTGCAGTTCACATTTATGACACTAGATGTAGCTGTTACTAAATGTTTATCTGTAGACACTCTGTACTTTGTTGTGTTGATACACTTCCTGTATTTTAGTGTGTGCTGTACTAAATCTGTTGTTCACCATGTGAGGTGGACCTTCTCTTACTGCATTCATGTTCCACTAAAGTCTGTTCCTGTTATATACAAATGTCTATATGGTTTTGACTCTGCCACATCCAGCAATCACATTCTGCAACAGCCCCTGCACACAGTATTATGCCCCATAGTGGCCCCTGCACACAGTATTATGCAGCATAGTGGCCCCTGCACACAGTATTATATCCCATAGTGGCCCCTTCACACAGTATTATGCAGCATAGTGGCCCCTGCACATAGTATTATGCCCCATAGTGGCCCCTGCACACAGTATTATGCAGCATAGTGGCCCACTCGTGAACAATTATTATACTCTGGGGTCTGGAGAAGCGCAGGAGAGGCAACTACATTGTTTTTTATGTTCCCTCACCCCTGGGCCTTCGATTATTATACTAGGGGGCCTGAAAAGACCCCCGAGTGTAATGATAGCAGTGATTGAGGGGTTTGGCCTGCGGCCTCACTTACCGTTCCACGCTCCGGCTCACAGTCATATACGCAAAATCGGGAAGTGCAGGCGGCCGTGAGCAGGACCGCGGGGATCGGTAAGTATATAGGGCCCGTTACCTGCTGGGGTTCGATTCGTTTCTCGTAATATGATGTCACACATCTCGGGAGTCATGATTGACTTGAATAGCTCTTTTGCTGTATACAGGTTGCTGATTGCTGCAGGGCCACCTCTTTGTCGTAGGACATTACGAGATTTTGTTTGTGCATTGAGTTTTATCCTTAGCAGTCCAAATGTCACCTGCACTTTGAGGCACAGACTCATCCTCAACACTTTCGTCTGAGTCGTATTCTTTTTCCTGCTCTATGACCATTTCTTGTTCAATGTCTGAATCTTCTTCAGTAACATCCACTTGTGGTACATAGTTTTCATCATCAGATGCAACATATGGTTCTTCCTCATGCTCAGAATCAGATTCTTCTAGCATTCGCATTATTTCGTCAGACGTAAATCTGTAAATATGAAAAAATGAAAAATAAATAATTTTCCAAAATACTACACAATACAATTATTGGCTTTTCACAAAATGATACTAACCTGCGAACACGTTTTCTTGGATTATGGCGGAAACTAGATCCAGCATCACTATCACTCATGATGACTTGGTAGATGAATTTTGGCTTCGTAATTTAGTTCAGTAACACGTGGCAAGTAGAATGAAACTCGATTCTAAAGTGCAGATAAAAAAGTAAATTATTTATAGTGATAATTATTTATAAATGTAATTTATATATTATGTAAACCGTATACGGTTACAGAATTTTCATTCCATCTTCGACTGTTTTTTCGACCAATAGGAAAATTGTAACAGAGCCACCATCTTTATTTTGTGCTGAATATAAGTAAAACATCGTAAAACAATATGTAGATACTAATTATTATCCATTTTTCGTATAAAAATCATACCTATAGTGATAAGTTTCATACAAAATATATATAAGCCAAGTCTAGGCTCAAAGACAATTTCTGACTGTTCTGTCCCCACATAAGGCGAATGAAGGTATAACTGGCTGTTAGATGCTGTGAGACTTTCCTACCTTCGTATCCAAGAAATTGAAGACTTCACAAGCCTAGAAATGTGTGTGTGCTCACAGCAATGAGATGAACAGCAAAATGGCTACTGAGAGGAGGGAGGCAGGAAGAGAAGTAGAAGCCACTCCCAGTTTGAATCAACTTAATTGACAGCAACATAAGTGAGCAGTAACAACACTGGCCAATAGATATCAGCATAACATTTGTAGCTGAATGAACTTTAGTTTCTGAAACCAAGTAAAGGAGAAAGTCTTCCCACAGTGGAGGTATATATGAAGGTACAATTGTACCTCTGCAGCCTGTTAACGTTGTAAAATTATGCAGCCTGACGAAGGTTAAAAAAAAAAAAAAAAAAAGCACTGGGGGCCCTCCGGGCCCCATAATGTCACAGGCCCTGTGGCAGCCACTACCGCTGCTACTCCGGTAGTTACGCCCCTGATTACGTCCATGTGACTGCTGAAGCCCAATAACAGGCCTCAGCAGTCCCTGACATGATTCTGGAGGAAAAATACCCGAAGAGAGCCCGAAGAGTTTACTCACCTCCAATGGCCTCCGCATATTATACTCTGGAGTCTCATGAAGCCCCAGAGTATAATAGTAGTTAGTGGGTGGCAAACCTCAAAAATTTCATGATCACCTGAACCCAAACTTCTTGTAAAATTCATAATGAGAACCTGTTCAGTCATTCCTATGTATGTGACACTATGACAAATTATACTATGTGGAAGGAGCCACTGTGGGACATTGTAGTGTGTGGAGGGACCTCTATGGGACATTATTCTATCACAGAGATCTTTGGAGTGAATGGGGGGGGGGGGTGCTTTCTTAACAGCCCGGGGGCCATGGTACCCTTAATCCATCCCTGACCTCACTAGTATTTCCCAATTTTCCCTCAACCAACATAACAGGGTCTGGTTGCATCCTACAAAAGTGAGTTAATAAGCATGATTTTAGATTTTAGTACAGGGACTCACATACATGGGGACCCTTGATGCTAGTTGCAACATGGCATATTTTAGCCAAACTATTTACTAATACCTCATTGTTATTATCTCATGAGTTAAAGGCAGAATTAAATAATTTAGTAAAATAAAACTTTAACCACTTCTGGACCTCCCATAGTCTATATACGTCCAGATAGTGGCTTCCTTGTTCTGCAAGGACATACTGGTACATCCAAGCAGTTTTCAGGAGCTGCACAAAATCAAGCAGCTGCTGAAACAAGGAACCGGCTGTAACTTCAGTCGGAGGTCCCAGAGAGAAGGCAGAGAAGGTTTATTACCTAAATGTACCAGCCCCAGTTACAGGGGAAATCAGCCTCCCCCACAAAAAAAAAACAAAAAAAACAGTGATCAGATATATTATGACATTATGGGGAGACAATGTGAAAAAAATAAAAATAAAAAATTAATAGAAAAGTAAAAAAAAAAATATAAAATAAAATAATAAAAATATAAATAAAATAATACATCAAAAACACCCCCTTATTAGGGGGTTGTAGGCCCACCTCTGACGACACAATGCAAAATAAAAATTACCATAACAGGGAGAAAAAAACTATTTTAGGCCGCAGCATTTTACAGTCAGAGCAAAGTGGATGGGATTCTAGCTAATTTCATGCCCACTTTGCGGTAAAAACTGCGCTGCGGATACGCAGCGATTTCCAAAACCGGCGCGGTCTTTCTGTCTAAAGAGCTGTGGCAAGAACCGCGATGCGTTCCCGCCGCGTTTTTTCCCACAGCTCTTTTTTGCTGCGGGATGCCACGTGGGACCTTAGCATTAAAAAGTTTTTAGTAGCAGTTTGTGCTATTAAATAAAAAAAAAATAAATGAAAAGTGAAAAACAGACACGTTTTCCCTCCTCTTTTGTTTATATTTTCCCAGATATAAAAAAAATTTTTAAAAACATGCAAAAATAAAAACAACATAAAAATAAAGCCCTATGTGTCACCGAAAAAAAAATGTTACAGCCCTCAAAACCGAACATACAAAATACCCAAAAAATGTGTCTGGTCCTGGACCAGAAATAGGCCCGGTACGAAAGTGGTTAAAAAAAGCTTTGTATGTTCAGCCTTTATTAGTAAAAAGTAGATGACTCTTCTTTTCAGGTTTGTCCTGCATGTGAAGTTACAGTAGCCTGTAGTTCCCAGTGTGCAGCTGAAATCAGACCTGTAGTACTTAGGTCCCCGCCCATTCAATAACTACCTGCAGGTTCTCAGGCAGCCGTTGTTTATTAGCAACCCAACACCCACAGCAACGATTTATCTCCAGATACCATTGTAAAAGCATTCAGCTAGGCAACACAGGTAAGCTTACTGTCTCAACTACATGTAATTATGTGGGGGTATTTACTAACTTTTTACTGAAGTAATATGCAATTGTTCTCTGCATGTGTATGTGGCTGGGTCTAATGTACAGGATATTGTGATCTGCACATTTCACTTGGCTCACTAGTGACAGTAAATATTAATACTGAAGTGACACTCCACTGTCCAACACATAATGTAACTTTCATTTACAGTAAGGATGCATGTATGCTCACAAATGATCAAATTTGCTGCAGACGTTTCGGTTGCATATGTCTAAATAGGGTTTGTAAATGTCCATGCACATGCTCCATGTCAGGCTTGATTCACACTTGCGCCCGGAGTCCGTCCGCCGTGAATTTGACCTAAATATCAGAAAAAAGGATAGGGAAAGGTTTGCAAGTGGTCTGTTTAAAAACCCATTCACTTCAATGGGTTTTTAAAGCAACCTGCAGGTGTTCGATTGCAGCCTCTGCGCCGCGAAGCCACTTTTTTTGGTCGGACACAAAGTCCGGCTTTGCAGCTGCAATTGGACACCTGCGGGTTTCTTTAAAAACCCATTGAAGTGAATGGGTGTTTAAACAAACCACTTGCAAACCTTTCCCTATCTTTTTTTCTGATATTTAGATTGGATTCACGGCGGACAGACTCCGAGCGCAAGTGTGAACCAACCCTAAATGAAACAGATTTTCAGATGCAGAAAGTTCTGAACATACCATAATGAAGAGTAATCACTCATGGGAATACTTGTTCTCAGGATTAGATATATGTAAAGAAGTAGCAAAGTTTATCTTGACTCTTGCATTTAGTGTGTTAAGGTTTTTTTTTTTCTCCACTAAAGCCACACAACCAATCCATAAGAGTGAATAAATGTATGATGGGTGGGGGTCCACCACTAATCTCAAAAATTGTGGTCCCTTGCACCCAAGTGTAAATGGAACAGCTTCTGTGCAGGCTTCCAGTTCATTCATTGCTATGAGACTGCCAGAGTTAGCCAAGAATGTAGTCTTCTACCTCTATAGAGATGAGTGGAGTAACAACATGCCTGAGCAACTGCTGCTCCATTCAGATGGAAATATAAGGGACCTCCGTACTCAAGATTGGTGGGGTCCCAGCAGTCGGATCCCAATGATCAGACACTTCTCCCTACTTTGAAGATGAGGGTAAGTCTCTTTATAGTTTCAAAATTATTTATTGAATTAAGGCACAGATATAGCATGCAAGCAAGATAACAATGTGTAAGACATTCTGAATAAAATAACATATAACAGAGGTGGTAAAATCAGCAATGATGATAGACATGAAAAAATAACCACACTTTTTAAGTACAAGAGTGCAATGATTAACTAAAGACTGTAAATTTCATAGAATAATAAGGATAAAAAAGTAACAATCAAAAACAAATAAAGGGGCATAGACAGCGCTATAGTGCAATAATCGGAAGCGGGGAGAATGTAAGGGAAGAAAGGAACCCCTGCCTGGAGGGTAGAAGATGAACACATGGTCCATTCAAAAAGAAAATCACAGTTGGAGACAGTACAAAAGACCTGGGATGTTAATCCTACTGCAGCATCCCGGAGTGCTACTGCTATAAGTGTTTGTCTATTGTGCCTCTGGGTTGTGTTGGTATGTCCCGTCCTCTGTGTTCTATGTCATTGTATATACTGTTATGTAGCTTTCCTGTTGTTTTCCCCAGTGTTTCAAACCTTTTCCCTTGGTTCAGCCCTGGCCAATCACAGGCCACTGGGCAGGGTTGTAGGAGATCTAGATCTCCACGGCAACCATTGAAGTTCAGTCATGTGCCAGTCACGTGGCCGCCTATACAGCCTCTAGGAGGAGAGATTACCTGCCCCAGGCTCATCTAGAGACAGCCCTGAGAAGGGAGTACCGCTGTCTGGACTATTGGACACCGTGTCAGGAGGAGCAGTGGCATGAGGAGTTCACTTGGGCCTAAGCAAAGGTAACCAGATCCCTGTCAGGACTCCATGCACCACTATACCCAGTATCCATAGCTGGGAGTAGCACGAGAGGAGGTGTATTTGGAGAAGTCTGCCATAGAGCCTGTATTATCCCTGGGCACCCTCCTATAACCAAGGCTGGGGGACTGGACATTGTGGTACTTCTACCCCCATTTTGAAGCTGCTGTTGTACCTGTGTCGTGCCTGCTTCACCATCAGGGCCCTTCCGAACGCCATCACACCGGCTCAGAGAGGAGAGGTCCCTTCTTGTCACGTACGGGCCTTCCAAGCACTTGGTGCGGCTGTCAGGGATCGGCTCAACTCTGCTCACTCAATCTTGCACTCACCCTTCACTCAGGCTGCAAATTGAGCGTAAGTCGCACCCCAACACAGTCCACGCACCCCAAATACACGCCGCTGCCACCACTGCTGATTCTGGTTAGCAGAAACCTTGCGCACATATACACTTCAAAAAGGTAATGGGTTCATAGAGCATACACAAAATAGCCTTAAAGTTAACACTTTAATACCAAGATGGTTCAGTGCTACAGCTATAGATAGATAACAAATGGCACACAATACAAACAGCTATAAAATAAAAATGAATAAAGTAGAAGAATACTTAAGTCTTTGGTTCCAGGAAGCTTGGAGATCTTCTGTAGTGAAGTGGACACACCCATTTCTCTTAGCTGCTTTCACAGATGTGTCAAAAAAAGTAGGTCTCAGTCTCAGTTAAGCCAGTGTCCAGTCACACCTCCCTGCTGGGAGCCCCCCTCCTCTTAGCCCCCCATTGAGAAAGAAGGATGTTTTTCTGGCTGCTGGAAAGCTGTGTTTCTCTGATAGCTTTAGAGGTCAGCCCAGGGTACCCTCCTTCCTCTCTCAGGGTCACTAAACCAAAACGTCATAAAACAACATCTGGTCAGCCATGGAAAGACAATTTCTCCTCTGACCCCATTGTATGCACACAAACCACTGAGGCAGGTTGATAACACAGCATAAACACAGCATTCCTAAAGGTACAGGTGCATCTCAATAAATTAGAATATACAGGCTTAGGAAACTCTGGCAGGTGACATACTGAATTTTTTTACAATATTCAAATTTTCTTAGATTTTGGTTTTCATTACCTGTAATCCATAATGAACATTTACAGAAATAAAACACTTGAAATAGAACACTATGTGTGTAAAGAATCTAGAAAATATAGGAGATCACTTTTTTAATTTAACTACTGAAAGAAATAAACGTTTCAAAGATATTCTAATTTATTGAGATGCACCTGTATATGTAGGACTAATATGAATAAGTAACAATACATATCATAGAAAAATACATAACTGGGTGTCTCTCATCATCACACCTCTTTCGAGGGAAACTACTACCACCACCATCCAGGTAGTGCTGCAGGCCCAGGAGCGGGGTTGGGGTGCGTGGTTGAATGTGCTCGGCCTAGCAGGTGGCACATCATCCGCCACTACTACTACCATCCTCCGGTTCCCTCCATCTGGGTTGTGGCACTATTAACCCATGGAGACCACACCTTGTCGAAACGTGGACAAGTATCTGAAATGATAGCATTGATCTACTCGTGACGTATGATCATGTCCACGCAGCTATTGACAGAGAGGTTTGTTTATTTTCCAGCTAGAGGCTATGTAGATTAGCCAGCCATTAGGATATATTGTAGTAATTTCTACTGTGCATATCTAACCTTAGCTGGCTTAAAGGGGTATTCCCATGTACATATCCATTTTTAAATTTGTAGATAATTAAAAGTTAAACATTTTTACAAATATAAATAATTAAGCATTTTACCTGAGTTTTATAGATTTTCTCTAAATATCTTGTGGTAACAGTCTTGTTGTCTTGATCGGTTGCCAGTGGATACGACCATGAATGCAGGACCTTTCTAAGGTCAGAAAATCAGCAAAGATTTCCTTATTGTGGCCGGGATATCTTCTGATAAATGTAGTGTCCCTGCCTGATAACCCAGCTACAATAAGAAAATCATGGCTGGGTTTTTCACAAGTCCCAGACCATAGAAAGTTTTTGCATTCGTGGTTGTATCCATTGGCAACATATCAAGACAACAGACTGTCACCATTTAGATAGTTAGGGAAAATCTTTAAAATTCTGCAGAATTTTTAACTACTTATATTTGCAAAAATGTTTAACTTTTAATCATCTACAAATATAGATATGATTATGTTCATGGGAATACTCCTTTAAGGCCAAGAAGGAAGATCAGCACAGTGAGAGGGATTGACTGGTCTATGAGTCGTTGCACTATCCGATGAATTGATAGCCATAAAAGGCTATCCACCAAATATTGAGAGTATCTCCTACTGCATTTCACCCAGTTTAGAAGCCCATATAAAATTTAAAAATTCCCTTCTGTAGGCCAGCCAGAGAGGAGGCTGTTTCTGGGGTGCGGAAATAATAATGAATGTGCGGTAAAGTAACCATCCAAATCGTGTGGATCCTACCTACCCAGGAGAGGGTAGGGCAATGCCAAGCATCTAAATGTTTTAGAAGTTTTGGAATAAGGGTCACATAATTCCATTTAAAGTGGGTGTCTAGAGGGCAGCAAAGGTTAATACCTAGGAAAGGTAGGTACTTATCTAGAGTTTGGAAACCAAAGTTTAATCCTATCAGCTTTTTAGTAGCCTGAGGGACATGTAAGATTTCCAATTTAGTGGTATTAAGTTTGAGGCCTGAGTATGAGTTGTGCAAAATGGGAAAGGGTGTTGATTAAATTTGGGAAATTTGATTAGGGGTTTTGTGATGGTAAGTAGCATGCCATCTGCAAATAGGTTAGTTTTATATTCCTGGTGTCAAGCTGCTCTAAGTGGTCATGTAACTTGTGAAAAAAACGCAACCGGGGACCCCTTTAGGGCCTAAGAGTTTACTAGATATAGTTGACTGCCGTTGAGGCTGCATCGGATGATAATGTACCTCCCCTGTGGGTTCATTAGCATATTATCAACCTGTAGAGGGACTGAATTCTTAGGTAATACCACAACTCCCCTGCTCTTAGATTGATTTGGGGCATGCCCAAAAAGAGTGTGCTGGGAGTGAAGTGAAATCTTGGATCAGTGGCGTAACTAGGAATGGCTGGGCCCCAAGGTGAACATTCAACTTTCAAGTCTGAAAAGACCCCGGAGTATAATGATAGCAGTGTCTGTGGGGTTTGTGGCCCACGGCTTTACTTACCGATCCCCACTCCTGCTCACAGCCACCTCCGCTTCCACAGAATGGAGTAACCCCAGCAGGTAACAGCCTATTAAAAAAGCATCGGCCCTGTGGCAGCCACTACCCCTTCTACCCCGGTATTTACGCCCCTGTCTTGGATACAGAGTATATTAGGGTGTAGCTTCTCATATTGTAGAAACACCTTACAACGTTTTTGAGGAGAGTTAACCCATTCCCGCCGGAGGAATTTTTCGACTTTCGTTTTTGACTCCCCCTTCCAAACCCCATGACTTTATTTTTTTTTATTTTTCCATTCTCAGAGCCATATGAGGTCTTAAAGTTTGCGGGACAAATTTTTCTTCATGATGCTGCCATTTATTATTCTGTACAATGTACTGGGAAGCTGGAAAAGAATGGGGTGGATTTGAAGAAAAAGTGCATTTGAGTGACTTTCTTACGGGCTTCGTTTTTACGGCATTCACTCTGCAGCCAAAATGGCATGTCACGTGTATTCTATGTTTCAGTACCCTTCTGGGGATACCAAATTTACAGGTGCATCTCAATAAATTAGAATATTTTTGAAACGTTCATTCATTTCAGTGATTTAGTAATTCAATTCATAATCAGCGTCTTCCATGATTGTGTGTCCTACTGAACCAGACTGAGGGATCATTTAAAGGCTTAGGAAACCTTGGCAGGTGACACTGAATTTACAATACTGAACTTTTATACAGTATTCAAATTTTCTTAGATTTGGGTTTTCATTACCTGTAATCCATAATGAACATTTACAGAAATAAAACACTTGAAATAGAACACTATGTGTGTAAAGAATCTAGAAAATATAGGAGATCACTTTTTTAATTTAATTGCTGAAAGAAATAAGCGTTTCAAAGATATTCTAATTTATTGAGATGCACCAGTATATGGTTTTAATTACATTTTAACCACTTAACAAAAATCTAAAATTGTGAAAAAACGGAGGCTTGGCACTTTTGATTTTTTTTTCCCACTATGGCGTTTACCGTACAGGAAAAATATTTTTATAGATTTGTTGACTGGGCTTTTTCAGACATAGGGATACCTAATGTGTATATGTTTCACAGTATTTAAGTACTTTTATATGTGTTCTAGAGAAGGGGGAGGAGGATTTGAATTTTTATAGATAAAAATATATATATATTGTGGGGAACCACTCAGGTAGATGCTTGGTAGCAGTGCAGGAAACAGGGACACAGAGACTGGATCACACTCAACTTTAGAATTTATTCACTTGTAAGTGTAATAACAGGTTTGCCTTTACAAAGGCACAAACGAAAAACAAAACCTTCTTGGCTGAGAAATAACTAACATAACAAAATGGCCCCTCTCTATACAAGAGCGTGGCTGCCAGACTCTCGTTCTGGTTACTTTAAACGGGTGGCACAGAATTACCTTCATGCAGGTTCAGCTACACAGCTCACACTTTTCCTCAGTGTAGTGCCACACCTCCTAGTACTGACACACAACCTATATCAGGCCTTAATTGGTCAGCTGACCTCCCTGCTGTGGGCTTTTAACAGACACCCTTTAACTGCCTGGCTGGAACATACCTGTTCTCCCAAACCACACCCTTCACTTTCTCACAATATATATATATATATATATATATATATATATATATATAGTGTAAAAGTTTGGACACACCTTCTCATTCCAAGAGTTTTCTGTATTTTCATGACTATAAAAATTGTAGATTCACACTGAAGGCATCAAAACTATGAATTAACACATGTGGAATTATATACTTAACAAAAAAGTGTGAAACAACTGAAAATATGTCTTATATTCTAGGTTCTTCAAAGTAGCCACCTTTTGCTTTGATTACTGCTTTGCACACTCTTGGCATTCTCTTGATGAGCTTCAAGAGGTAGTCACCTGAAATGGTTTTCACTTCACAGGTGTGCCCTGTCAGGTTTGATAAGTGGGATTTCTTGCCTTATAAATGGGGTTGGGATCATCAGTTGTGTTCAGAAGTCAGGTGGATACACAGCTGATAGTCCTGCTGAATGGAGTGTTAGAATTTGTATTATGGCAAGAAAAAAGCAGCTAAGTAAAGAAAAACGAGTGGCCAGCATTACTTTAAGAAATGATGGTCAGTCAGTCCGAAAAATTGGGAAAACGTTGAAAGTGTAGCCAAGTGCAGTGGCCAAAACCATCAAGCGCTACAAAGAAACTGGCTCACATGAGAACTGCCCCAGGAAAGGCAGACCAAGAGTCACCTCTGCTGCGGAGGATAAGTTCATCCGAGTCACCAGCCTCAGAAATCGCAGGTTAACAGCAGCTCAGATTAGAGACCAGGTCAATGCCACACAGAGTTCTAGCAGCAGACACATCTCTACAACAACTGTTAAGAGGAGACTGTGTGCAGCAGGCCTTCATGGTAAAATAGCTGCTAGGAAACCACTGCTAAGGACAGGCAACAAGCAGAAGAGACTTGTTTGGGCTAAAGAACACAAGGAATGAACATTAGACCTGTGGAAATCTGTGCTTCTGTCTGATGAGTCCAAATTTGAGATCTTTCGTTCCAACCACCGTGTCTTTGTGCGACGCAGAAAAGGTGAACGAATGGACTCTACATGCCTGGTTCCCACCGTGAAGCATGGAGGAGGAGGTGTGATGGTGTGGGGGTGCTTTGCTGGTGACACTGTTGGGGATTTATTCAAAATTGAAGGAATACTGAACCAGCATGGTTACCACAGCATCTTGCAGCAGCATGCTATTCCATCCGGTTTGCGTTTAGTTGGACCATCATTTATTTTTCCAACAGGACAATGACCCCAAACACACCTCCAGACTGTGTAAGGGCTATTTGACCAAGAAGAAGAGTGATGGGGTGCTACGCCAGATGACCTGGCCTCCACAGTCACCAGACCTGAATCCTATCGAGATAGTTTAGGGTGAGCTGGACCGCAGAGTGCAGGCAAAAGGGCCAACAAGTGCTAAGCATCTCTGGGAACTCCTTCAAGACTGTTGGAAGACCATTTCAGGTGACTACCTCTTGAAGCTCATCAAGAGAATGCCAAGAGTGTGCAAAGCAGTAATCAAAGCAAAAGGTGGCTACTTTGAAGAACCTAGAATATAAGACATATTTTCAGTTGTTTCACACTTTTTTGTTAAGTATATAATTCCACATGTGTTAATTCATAGTTTTGATGCCTTCAGTGTGAATCTACAATTTTTATAGTCATGAAAATACAGAAAACTCTTGGAATGAGAAGGTCTGTCCAAACTTTTGGTCTGTACTGTATATATATATATACATACACACACACACACACACACTAGGGAAAAAAAAGTATTTAGTCAGCCACCAATTGTGCAAGTTCTCCCACTTAAAAAGATGAGGCCGGCCTGTAATTGACATCATAGGTAGACCTCAACTATGAGAGACAAAATGAGAAAACATATCTAGAAAATCCCATTGTCTGATTTTTAAAGAATTTATTTGCAAATTATGGTGGAAAATAAGTATTTGGTCAATAACAAAAGTTCATCTCAATACTTTGTTATATATCCTTTGTTGGCAATGACAGAGATCAAACTTTTTCTGTAAGTCTTCACAAGGTTGGCACACACTGTTGCTGGTATGTTGCCCATTCCTCCATGCAGATCTCCTCTAGAGCAGTGATGTTTTGGGTCTGTCGCTGGGCAACACGGACTTTCAACTCCTTCCAAAGGTTTTCTATGGGGTTGAGATCTGGAGACTGGCTAGGCCACTCCAGGACCTTGAAATGCTTCTTACAAAGCCACTCCTTCGTTGCCCTGGTGGTGTGCTTGGGATCATTGTCATGCTGAAAGACCCCCATGCTTCACAGTAGGTATGGTGTTCTTTGGATACAACTCAGCATTCACTCTCCTCCAAACACGACGATTTGTGTTTTCTACTTTGGTTTCATCTGACCATATGACATTCTCCCAATACTCTTCTGGAACATCCAAATGCTCTCTAGCAAACTTCAGACGAGCCCGGATATGTACTGGCTTAAGCAGGGGGACATGTCTGGCACTGCAGGATCTGAGTCTCTGGCGCCGTAGTGTGTTACTGACAGTAGCCTTTGTTATGTTAGTCCCAGCTTTCTGCAGGTCATTCACTAGGTCCCCCCGTGTGGTTCTGGGATTTTTGCTCACCGTTCTTGTGATCATTTTGACCCCACGGGGTGAGATCTTGTGTGGAGCCCCTGATCGAGGGAGATTATCAGTGGTCTTGTATGTCTTCTATTTTCTAATTATTGCTTCCGCAGTTGATTTCTTCACACCAAGCTGCTTGCCTATTGCAGATTCAGTCTTCCCAGCCTAGTGCAGGTCTACAATTTTGTTTCTGGTGTCCTTCCACAACTCTTTGGTCTTCACCATAGTGGAGTTTGGAGTATGACTGTTTGAGGTTGTGGACAGGTGTCTTTTTATACTGATAACAATGTCAAACAGGAGTCATTACTACAGGTAATGAGTGGAGGACAGAGGAGCCTCTTAAAGAAGACGTTACAGGTCTGTGAGAGCTAGAAATCTTGCTTGTTTGTAGGTGACCAAATACTTATTTTCCACCATAATTTGCAAATAAATTCTTTAAAAATCAGACAATGTGATTTTCTGGATTTGTTTTCTCATTTTGTCTCTCATAGTTGAGGTCTACCTATGATGTCAATTACAGGCCTCTCTCATCTTTTTCAGTGGGAGAACTTGCACAATTGGTAGTGCCTTGCGAAAGTATTCGGCCCCCTTGAACTTTTCAACCTTTTGCCACATTTCAGGCTTCAAACATAAAGATATAAAATTTTAATTTTTTGGTGAAGAATCAACAACAAGTGGGACACAATTGTGAAGTGGAATGAAATTTATTGGTTATTTTAAACTTTTGTAAAAAATAAAAAACTGAAAAGTGGGGCGTGCAATATTATTCAGCCCCTTTACTTTCAGTGCAGCAAACTCACTCCAGAAGTTCAGTGAGGATCTCTGAATGACCCAATATTGTCTTACATGACTGATGATGATAAATATAATCCACCTGTGTGTAATCAAGTCTCCGTATAAATGCACCTGCTCTATGATAGTCTCAGGGTTCTGTTTAAAGCGCAGAGAGGATCATGAAGACCAAGGAACACACCAGGCAGGTCCGTGATACTGTTTTGGAGAAGTTTAAAGCCGGATTTGGATACAAAAAGATTTCCCAAACTTTAAACATCCCAAGGAGCACCGTGCAAGCGATCATATTGAAATGGAAGGAGTATCAGACCACTGCAAATCTACCAAGACCCGGCCGTCCCTCTAAACTTTCATCTCAAACAAGGAGAAGACTGATCAGAGATGCAGCCAAGAGGCCCATGATCACTCTGGATGAACTGCAGAGATCTACAGCTGAGGTGGGAGAGTCTGTCCATAGGACAACAATCAGTCGTACACTGCACAAATCTGGCCTTTATGGAACAGTGACAAGAAGAAAGCCATTTCTCAAAGATATCCATAAAAAGTCTTGTTTAAAGTTTGCCACAAGCCACCTGGGAGACCCACCAAACATGTGGAAGAAGGTGCTCTGGTCAGATGAAACCAAAATCGAACTTTTTGTCCACAATGCAAAACGATATGTTTGGCATAAAAGCAACACAGCTCATCACCCTGAACACACCATCCCCACTGTCAAACATGGTGGTGGTAGCATCATGGTTTGGGCCTGTTTTTCTTCAGGAGGGACAGGGAAGATGGTTAAAATTGATGGGAAGATGGATGGAGCCAAATACAGGACCATTCTGGAAGAAAACCTGTTGGAGTCTGCAAAAGACCTGAGACTGGGACGGAGATTTATCTTCCAACAAGACAATGATCCCAAACATAAAGCAAAATCTACAATGGAATGGTTCACAAATAAACGTATCCAGGTGTTAGAATGGCCAAGTCAAAGTCCAGACCTGAATCCAATCGAGAATCTGTGGAAAGAGCTGAAAACTGCTGTTCACAAACGCTCTCCATCCAACTTCACTGAGCTCGAGCTGTTTTCCAAGGAAGAATGGGCAAGAATTTCAGTCTCTTGATGTGCAAAACTGATAGAGACATACCCCAAGCGACTTGCAGCTGTAATCAAAGCAAAAGGTGGCGCTACAAAGTATTAACATAAGGGGGCCGAATAATATTGCACGCCCCACTTTTCAGTTTTTTTATTTTTTACAAAAGTTTAAAATAACCAATAAATTTTGTTCCACTTCACAATTGTGTCCCACTTGCTGTTGATTCATCACCCAAAAATTAAAATTTTATATCCTTATGTTTGAAGCCTGAAATGTGGCAAAAGGTTGAAAAGTTCAAGGGGGCCGAATACTTTTGCAAGGCACTGTGAGATAGATAGATATATATAATTTTAATTTTATTTTTTTGCATTTATTAGACCCCCTAGGGGTTTTGACCCCAGGGGGTCTGATCCCTAATGCAATACATTACAATGCTAATGCATTGCAAAATATTGGCACTTCTATTGCAGGCTGCATAGAGCATAGAGCAGCCTGCAATAGAAGTAAATGGCAGACAAGCCTGGGAGCCTTCAAATGGCAAATGGGATCCCTGACAAAATAGCGCCTCGGTCAGCTTTGACTGAGGCGCTGGGGGCTAATGCCCGCGATCAGTGTAGGCACTGATTGCGGGCATTAGTGCCAGGTCTCTGCTGTTTCGGCTATAATACAGTAGAAACCCGGCGGCTATGGCGTCTGCTCAGCTCCCGAGTGGCTGCCATATTTACATACCTGTTATCGAAGCAATCACTCTTTGATATACATTACAATAAGATCAGTTTTTCCTTTTTATCTATGTGATTGTTTATCTAGGATAACTCTGTTTAGTCTCCACATGACCATTGTTTATTACGGCAACAGGCCACACCCCCTAGTGACGAGACGGAGGCTGGGCGAGCATTATCATTTTATTGGCTCATTTTCAGTGTACGCCCCTCAGGTGGGTGGAGCCTGTACCAGGCGCTTTGGCTTAAAACTACAGCCGAGTGCAGTGTGAGCGTCGGATATCCTAAGTACCAGGGCTCACCATTAGAGCCCCGGGAACTGCAGTTTTTACTGCTTTCTGAAAGCTGTGATTGTACCTAATTGCCTGAGAATCAGAGGGGAGTTAGGCATAGGGGGATAGACTCTAACGCTTGGATCTAGATTTATCACTGCCAGGTTTTAGAGGCAGGGGTAGCGTTTGGAGATATCATAGGTCCTGCTATGTGGTATATACAATCACTACTATTTGCTCCTGATGAACTCATTTCAATATGCTAATGAGGGAAACGCGTTGAGCTTTTAAATCGGCACTGGGATCCATTGTTCTCAGAGCTGTTTGTTTGCTTAGCTGTTTAGAGCTTGCAAATTGGTGCTGTGATTTATTACTCTTAAGGCTTTGTGTGTACAGTATAGCAGCTTAGGAGCTGCACTACTGCTCTTACACCAGGCATTAGCTTATTAAGTGGTGCTGGGATAAATGACTTTCAGCACTGCTGTGTGTATACCAGCCTAGGTGATCTTGGAGTTGCACATACTGCTCTGACACCAGACATTCAGCTGATGTATTAATTATAGCTTTGGGTAATCTATATGGGATGCGAGTGTTGGGCTGGAATCAGATTTGTTCTGTTTATGAGTTTCCAGTGATCGTCATCACAATACCATATATTTGTTAGACACTCACATAAACAGTGGCTTGTCCACTTTTATTAGAGGTGATTTTGGAGCTGCATTACTGCTCTTACACCAGGCATTAGCTTATTAAGTGGTGCTGGGATAAATGACTCTCAGCACTGCTGTGTGTATACCAGCCTAGGTGATCTTGGAGTTGCACATACTGCTCTGACACCAGACATTCAGCTGATGTGTTAATTATAGATTTGTTCTATTTATGAGTTTCCAGTGATTTTCATCACAGTACCATATATATTTTTAGACACTCACATAAATAGTGGCTTGTCCACTTTTATTAGATTATAATAAATGTTAAGTTTTATTATATTATTTTTTTGAATTCCACTCCAATTCTGTGACATATATGCCTGTAGGGGAATGGATATACACCCTCTGTGATTTTGTTTTTTCCGATATCGAGAAGGGGTTAAATACCCTCTCATTATGGGAGATAATCTTACACATAAGAGAGAGCTGAAAACGGTGGCATAAGTCTTGTGGGCTCCCGGTGCAAACTTTTGTCCTTGGGCCCCCTACCCCCTTCCTACAGCGGATTCTTGATAGTGATGGTTACGAGTACTGCAGCGGTATCTAAGATGTTTGAAAGGGATACAGCTTTAGTATCCACAACTGCAGTTATCAAGAATATGGTGAGTGAGCAGCGCAGCACCCGGTATGTAAACAATATGATGTTATTACACCTCAGTCACAGGCCGGAAGAGCCCTGGAGAGGATGTTGTGGAGTGTCAGAAGCCCAGGAGATAAGTATTTCTTATTTTTAGTCAACTCCCATGGGCTAACATCTATTGGAAATCTTTCCCTGACTGCTATCATGGTGGTCTGGGGCCTGGCCATCTCCAGCTGTCCATCAGCTCCATAACCCTCCTGCGCTATTGTTAGACCACTGGTGCTAAGGTTAGTAGGCTACTGAAGACTGTAACATATGAGTCCGAAAACCACCCCAGAAGGGCTAAAGAACAATAGCAGTAACATCACCTGCATGGAAAACACCTTTTTAAACAATAGGGCCCTTGACAGAGTATAAAGTCAGTTAAGTGAAGTTGGTCAAAGCTGGAAACTGAAGGCCACAAGGAGCATTTCTGGAAACACCTTAGTAATGTTCATACCATAGGACCTGGAAAGAGAATAAAATAACCGCCCAATACTTATCGTGGAGGTGTCTAGGATTGTGAGGGATGGGCAGGACCCAGCAGTTACTTGCACTTTGGTTGCCAGACATGTAAGGGTTACTGAGGAAGAAGTTCAGAAGGGTCTGGTTCATCCACCTGAAGTCCTTCACGTCGAAGTCCTTATTGTTGATAGAACATGCAATCTGGAAGGGGAATCCCCAGTGATAGCGTATTTGAGCCTTTTGTAGAGCAAGAGTGACTGGATGCATGGTTCTGCGCCTATCCAGGGTAGCTGGTTTCAAGTCCGCAAAGAGTTGAGCAGATGGGGCCATTCCCAGTACAAGGTTGGAGGTTTGAGGCAGCAGATAAGATTTGGTCACAGAGTTCTGGGTAGTGTAGTTTGAGGATAATATCCCTGGGAATGTTCTGATTTTTAGGGCAACCCAGTGCTCTATGAATGCGGCCCATACAGAACATAGCGGGGTCTGCCTGTGGAAGTAGTGTCGTAAATAGATCCGTAACTGTTTCCCTCAGGGTGGTTACCGATTCTGCTACACCTCTGATATGTATGTTAGTCATCCGGCTAAGTGTTCCAATTTAAGATCAATGGCCTCTAATTTTTGAGCATGATCATCATGATGGGTTTTGTCTTCCTCTAGGGCATCGGCCTCCTCGTCCTTTCTGTCTCCAACCTCCGAGACCCTAGACCCCAGGTCTGTAGAGAACAGTTGTTTGATTTTCACAAAGAGAGCTGTGGGGTCCAGGTTGTCAGCCAGTACTGCCGTGGGGAGAGCTTCCGACAGCAGAAGGGCACAGTAATCGGAACAGTTCCGATAGAGTATGCCATGCAGCAGAGTCTTCTCTAGGTTTACGGATGTTTGTTTTTTTGAGTGTGTGTAGACATCTTACAAGGCAAGCAGGTGGAAGGGCGGTAAGTGGATCAAAATCAGGCCGTTAATGCGGGTGAGGCTGCTGTGGTGAGTAGCTAAGACGTTAACCAGACATCATTTGTGGAGCTGGGCCAAGCCAGAAAGCAGAGAGAGGTTCAATGGCAGGTAGCGGCATGCCGCAGCTTTAGCAGGGAGTAAAGTAAACAGTCCAATTTACAGTCAGTGGTGCCCTCTGGAGAACTGGAATAAGGTGCTGAACTCATCATAAAAGTAACAAATCGAAAAATGGCTGCCTGCAATGAGTGAGTGATATATGAGTGCTAGGGTAGCAATAACAGTAGGAGCCATAACACCAGGAGGTACCTAGCACTCAGAGAGGGAGAAGATGGTGGTCAGTATGCTCCCTGAGGCACTCAGCATCAGAGAGAATTCACAGTAACAGAGACAGGAAAGTTCACAGCAGGAGAAACAGGAGAGCTGCACTGCCACAATACAGGTCATGGGTGCCGAGTAGGGAGAGATTGTGGAGGTGATGGCAGCTAGCTGAAAGTTGTTGCGGTCCACTGCTGTAACGATGTGCTGAGACAATGGGAGCGGGTCCACTGTGGAGCAGGAAAGATGGAGGCCGCAGCATGTGTGAGCGCTGTCCTGGGTCTCGACCGCAGGCGCTGAAGGATTCACAAACCCCCCGCCGAGTGGGACCTGAGGGGTTAGTGCTGCCAAAGATGTAGCAGGAGAGCGGGGTATCACCAGTGGGGACCCCTAAAACAGCACAATCTCCTGAGTTGGCGCCAGAGCTGATGTGAAACGCATCCGGTCCTCTTCAGTGTCAGACCAGATCCCAGGGTAAGTCTCTTTAGTGGGAAACCCAAGTATCCAGTTAAACTTTGCTACCTCTATCTATTATCTATTCAGCCAGCACGTGATTATACAGCCTATACTCCCCTTGTTAGTTAGGGGCATCAATAATGCAAACTGCTCTTTCAGTACTAAACCGAAACAGATTGTAGAATCTTCTAAACCTAATTAATTTCAACTTTAGGGATTTTACCAGTTGCTCAGATTCAATGATATTTCTCCTTGGAATAGTTCAACTGTTTCTTTGCATTTTAGAAAAACACTTAAACACAACACAAAAACTAAATCATAGGAAATGAAATTTTATAACAAAGAAACGTTCTGTCAGGGAAATAAGCAGCCATGACCAACAATGTGTATTATGTAATCCTCAGTGTTTTCAGTTAGTCATTGCTAAACCTTATTCTCATTAGGTTTCTTTGCTACTGACCTAGATCTCAAAGAGAATGAATGAGAATTGTAGGCAATGTTATTCTACAAAATAAATCAAAGTTATGTGAAAAAAAAAAAAAGTAAATCTTTTTTTTCCAATGGAAAATAATGCCAAATGTTTCCACAACTTGCTTACTCTTATGCAAATAAGGCAGTTGGTGCACTGGCCATCACATGCCTGCACCACCCTGTGTAGTAAGAGTGGATCCTCCTACTGCTATGACATCATCCATCCTACTTAAAGAGGACCTTTCACGTCCTCATGTATATGTGGTTTTTACATACCGCTAGAAAGCTGACAGCGTGCTGAATTCAGCGCACTGTCGACTTTCCCTTTATATGCCCCGAGACTGGAGAAATCGGGGGTCTAAATTTCATCGTTCACTGTCAGAAGGACGTTCCTGACAGTCTAGCTGCACTGTGAGGAACGCCCTTCCCTGACTGTGCTCGTCCATAGCACTGTACTGGGGGGGCGTTCCTCACAGCTCAGCGTCATCACTGGGTGGTAAGGAACGCCCCCTCTCTCACTGTCCTCGTCGTGAAATTTAGACCCCCAATATCTCCAGCCCTGGGGCACATAACGGGAAAGTCGACAGTATGCTGAATTCAGTGCGCTGTCAGCTTTCTAGAGGTATGTAAAACCGCATATACATGAGGACGTGAAAGGTCCTCTTTAAGCAGAGAACGCAGTGCTCCCAGGGCAGAAGACCCGCACCCAGTGCACCAACTGCCTCATTTACAAAAGACTTCAAAGTTGTTTTTCTTCAAAAGTGACATAATTAGCAAAGCTAGTGTGTTTATCACTGTAATGTTCTCTGTAAAGCAGTGGTGACAGTTAAATATACTTGGGGAGGTGGTAGACTCCCTTTAATATTTCGGAAGCCTATAAAATTATACAAACTATTCCAGGGGTCAGCAACCTCTGGCACCTGTGCCGAAGTTGGCATTTCAGGCTATTTGCTTAGCACAGGTTTCTCTCTAATGTTTAAAACAAGTCTGCTCCAGGAAGTCCATCTCTCTCTCATGGACCATGTACACACAGTTGGAGGGGAGGAAGCAATAAGGGGAAGAATGTGGCATGGCATCCCACTGTAATGGCACTCCGTGCATGGCTGTGAGCTAGCATGTACAAAGTGTATAACGGTGTGACTTGTATAGCTTTTATGTAGGGGTCAACATCTTTACAATTAATGCATGGCATACTCATTGTTTCATCTTTGACTTTTTTAAACAATCGGCACACAATACATAAAAGGTTGCTAAAATACTATATACTAACACATTATACTATTCTGATAAATATATACTGTATGTATGTACACTGATGAGCAAAAGGGTAACAATGTTTTGAACTTTTGACTTTCACGCTCCATATTTCACCATCCAGTACAGCAGGGGTAGGCAACCTTCGGCATGCCAGCTGTTGTCAAACTACAACTCCCAGCATGCATACTTGCTCTGCTGTTCTTGGAATTCCCATGGAAATGAATGGAGCATGTTGGGAGTTGTAGTTTCCCAGCAGCTGGAGTGCCGGAGTTTGCTGACCCCTGCACTACAGCTTTGAATATGAGACTACCATCATTTTATAGACAATCCTCTTGGCTAGTTATGCAGATTCTTGTCTTGTTACGGTTTTGCTCCTGCTGGTGGAAAAATCTTTTTCTTCTTGTATACTACAAATAACACACTGAGCTATTAGGGAATGTGAAAACAGGTTGTAATTAGGTTGATTGGGAAGATTTCCCAACAAAAGAGAAACCGCATCATCCAGCTCATTGATCGCAGTTTCTCGGTCAAGGAAATTGCCAAACGTTATCACATGAGTGCCATGAAAGTTGGAAGAATGCAAAATGAAGTCCATCCATCCATTCAAAAGGCAAGAGGTGGATGTCCAGGCAAAATATTGAAGTTAACACAAGCTCATCAGAAAGTCTATCAGCTCTTGCACGACAAACACTGCAGTGGAGGTGGCTCGTATGCTTTGTAATAGTGAGATCACAGATGTCCATGCAAGCGATGTGCAGCATGCAGTACACAAGCATGGAATGGTGGCCTGAAAAAAACTGAATAAGCCTCTACTTCAATATTGTCATAAGAAGCATCAACTCAAGTTTGCAAAAAAGTACAAAAAGTGGACAGTAGAAGATTGGAAACGGGTGATTTGAAGCGTTTAGCTGAAAGACAATAGACTGGGCTCTGATGGGTGCAAATGGATCTTTAAGAAACAAGGGAAATTGAAGGAACTGTCAAGTTTGGGGAAGTAAGCCTGATGATATGGTGTTGTTTGATAGCCAAAGACATTGGATGCTTGACCAGGATCGATGATGATCTCAATGCTGAGCTATATGTGAGTATCCTACAAGACAAGTTACGTCGTACACTCGAGTACTATGGGTATGAAAAGGACGATCTAGTGTTCCAGCAGGACAACATACCAAAGTATACATTGAGATTAGCGAAGAAATGTTTCAATGACAATAAAGTAAAGGTGCTGGTTTGGCCCCCACAGTCGACAGACCTCAATCCAATCGAACACTTGTGGGTAGAGTTGAAGAAAAGGCTGTATTCGTACCCAAGTAAGTCGAGCAGTATGCACCAACATTGGGAATGTGAGATCAGATTTTGGTCGAGGCATGCTTGAATCTGATCGAGAGCGTTCCCAGAAGAATTCAGGCAGTGTTAAAGGCCAAAGGTGGATTTACAAAATAATAAAAATTAAAATCTAGATTTTTAGGAGCAAAACAGTAACAATGCAGTTACATGACAAGAATCTGCATAGCTAATCATATGCTAAATAGTTGCAAGTCAAACTTATGACATGACCAAGATGATTGTCTATAACATGATGGTAGTCTCATGTAGCTGTAATGGATGGTGAGATACGGAGCCGGAAAGTCAAAAGTTCAAAACATTGTTACCCTTTTGCTAGTCAGTGTATGTGTTTCAAACATTGTATTCTCTATTTATAAAAACACTAATATTCCGTAAAATTTGAAAAAAAAAAAGTCAAAAAGATGTAGCCATAGTATTTATCATTTAAGACATCACAGCCTGAGCAGAAACAGACAAGAGACTGTGCAATACTATAGACTGTACAGTGGTTCTCAACCTGTAGTATGCTATCCCCAGGGGTAAGCCCAACAGTGAAAGCCCCCACCCTTCCCCCATAATGGTAGTTCAAGGAGTTCACCACCCTCAAACTACTATTATACTCTGGGCCTCTGAAAACAGTGTTACTCACCTGCCCTGGGCTCCAGCACAGTTCTCATTCCTCTCCAGCCTTTTTCGGCCCCCCGAGTAACGTCAGGGCCCGCCCAGACCTGTCATTGGGCATCAGCAGTCACATGGGCCATGTGGTGTCGCCGCTCAGGAGACCAGAAGAGGTCTGAAGAGCGGGCAGAGATGCACCAGAGCACAGGGGAGTTGAGTTACACTGTGTTGTATGTTTACTCTCTTCCTGGGTCTCTAGTTCGTGGGTGGTGACCCCCCCCCCTCACCCCCTAAAAAAATAAATAAATAAATAAATAAATTTTGAGTTCAGCCAAGTCCGAAATTGTTGGAAAACTCGTAATGCGAACCAACTGCAATACCTCTGTATGAGAGATTTGTTTTCATTTTATTAACGTAGGGGCAACATAATAGTGTGGGGGCTGCTATGGGACATTATACTGTGTGCAGGGATGCTATGGGACATTATACTGTTACAGGGATGGGAGGTACTGTGCTTTCTGGACAGCCTGAGGGTACCCTTAATCTTCTCTGAGAGTAGATAATGAATTCAGCTTAAACATCACTGAGCATGGGGGCTATTATATTATATGTATTGGCACTGTGGAGGGGCATTTTATTATTTGTGGGGGCACCGTGGATAACATTATTTTTCATGTGGAAGAAGTGTAAGGACCATTTTATTACATGTGGGTCACTGTGCAGGCCATTACATAACTGTTAATGAAGGCTCCAAACGAAGCCTTATTTATAAGTTATCCCTACTTTGGAGGTACTCGGTTGGGACATTTTTTTACTATAGGGGACATAGTGAATGTAGACTAAGGACTTTTTCATACATCTGTATTTCACGTACATATGCTGTCTGCATTTTTCAGACATTCAAGTGGACCCGAAGAACGAACACCCGAGTGCAGGTGTGAACCTAGCATAAGTGAAAACGACTGATTAATGACTTTTCCTCATTACTTTCCATTTTGTGTTGCAGGTTACCCTGCAACCAGTAATAAGGGAAGGTCCATAATCAATTTGTGCTTTCACGTACATAGGCCCTGTCATTTCAACAAACATTGCCTAAATGAGTAGTATAGGCAATTCTACAAAACTATGGAATATATTTAATCACAGAGAAATGCCTACTTCTGGTCTTATGAGGTTGTTTCCTTGCACCCCCTCCCCCTGCTAAACTGCCTTTTACTCTAAAAATCTGAGATATCCGTCGCAAGATAGTCTGTAGACGTCTATTTGGGCATGCAGGAGATTAAGAGAAGAAAGACAGGTTTAGTTTCATGATAGAGCTAAATTGCAGCTTTCTATCACAACCAAAATACTTTATTCACATCAGTTCATTTCAATACTTTTCTATATACAGTGGGTACGGAAAGTATTCAGACCCCTTTAAATGTTTCACTCTTTGTTTCATTGCAGCCATTTGCTAAAAGTAAAAAAAGTTCATTTTATTTCTCATTAATGTACACTCAGCACCCAATATTGACAGAAAAAAACAAATGTAGATATTTTTGCAAATTTATTAAAAAAGAAAAACTGAAATATCACATGGTCATAAGTATTCAGACCCTTTGCTGTGACACTCATATTTAACTCACAAGCTGTCCATTTCCTTCTGATCCTCCTTGAGATGGTTCTACTCCTTCTTTGGAGTCCAACTGTGTTTAATTAAACTGATTGGACTTGATTAGGAAAGGCACACACCTGTCTATATAAGACCTCACAGCTCACAGTGCATGTCAGAGCAAATGAGAATCATGAGGTCAAAGGAACTACCCAAGGACCTCAGACACAGAATTGTGGCAAGGCACAGATCTGGCCAAGGTTACAAAAGAATTTCTGCAGCACTCAAGGTTCCTAAGAGCACAGTGGCCTCCATAATCCTTAAATGGAAGAAGTTTGGGACGACCAAAACTCTTCATAGACCTAGCCGTCCAGCCAAACTGAGCAATCATGGGGTAAGAGCCTTGGTGAGAGAGGTAAAGAAGAACCCAAAGATCACTGTGGCTGAGCTCAAGAGATGCAGTAGGGAGATGGGAGAAAGTTCCACAAAGTCAACTATCACTGCAGCCCTCCACTAGTCGGGACTTTATGGCAGAGTGGCCCAAAGGAAGCCTCTCCTCAGTGCAAGAGATATGAAAGCCCGCATAGAGTTTGCCAAAAAACACATGAAGGACTCCCAGACTATGAGAAATAAGATTCTCTGGTCTGATGAGACGAAGATTGAACTTTTTGGCATTAATTCTAAGCGGTATGTGTGGAGAAAACCAGGCACTGCTCATCACCTGCCCAATACAATCCCAACAATGAAACATGGTGGTGGCAGCATCATGCTATGGGGGTTTTTCAGCTGCAGGGACAGGACAACTGGTTGCAATTGAAGGAAAGATGAATGCGGCCAAGTACAGAGATATCCTGGAAGAAAACCTCTTCCAGTGTGCTCTGGACCTCAGACTGGGCTGAAGGTTCACCTTCCAACAAGGCAATGAACCTAAGCACACAGCTAAAATAACAAAGGAGTGGCTTCGGAACAACTCTGTGACCATTCTTGACTGGCCCAGCCAGAGCCCTGACCTCAACCCAATTGAGCATCTCTGGAGAGACCTGAAAATGGCTGTCCACCAAGGTTCACCATCCAACCTGATGGAACTGAGAGGATCTGCAAGGAAGAATGGCAGAGGATCCCCAAATCCAGATATGAAAAACTTGTTGCATCATTCCCAAGAAGACTCATGGCTGGACTTGCTCAAAAGGGTGCTTCTACTCAATACAGAGCAAAGGGTCTGAATACTTATGACCATGTGATATTTCAGTTTTTCTTTTTTAATAAATTTTGCAAAAATATCTACATTTCTGTTTTTTTTCTGTCAAGATGGGGTGCTGAATATACATTAATGAGAAATAAAATGAACTTTTTTGCTTTTAGCAAATGGCTGCAATGAAACAAAGGGTGAAAAATTTAAAGGGGTCTGAATACTTTCCGTAACCCACTGTATGTCCTACATGTTCCTGGGGCTATTTTTGTGTAAGAGAGAGTCCATTATAGAGAAGATTTGCTTGCATTAACCATTAACGGATTGAAAACTAGGCATGTGTAGTGCCCCACAGAGTGGGTCGCTATAGATGTCACCTCACGTGATCTCTACTGTGTACTGTGAAGGTATAGTGAGAACCAGTTAACCTGTTAGCATTAGACAAATCACCAGTGACTGCCTCTTTAAAAGGGGTGGAGCTACTGCCTAGAAAGTTTAGTTTCGTTTTTGGGAGCAAGGAGAAGGAGACCCATGAGGCAGGGCTGCAGGGAGCTGGTGATACAACAGTCTGCAGAGAGGGTAATGAGACAGCACAGGAGTCCAGCGTTTTGATGAGAACAAGTATCTATCAAACAAGGAGCTGCAGAGTAAGGACCATCGATTCCTAGCTAAGTGTCTACCACACTTTGAACATCGAGAGAATTACTGGGTCCAGGTCCAGTAGTGCATATTTCCTGGAGGCTCAGTAACACATAGAGTTAGGGTGAGTGTGCGTACCCAGCACCCGACAGAACTCGCGTTACCTGCCGTCTGGAAGAGCCACAGATCTGGTTATATCTGACCTCTGAGCTTCTGGAATCCAGAATCAGGGGAAATCGATTAGAGGTACAGCAGCATTGGAAGGCTGAATTACCCATGTGGTTAAACTGGCATCTCACTATACCAGAGCAAGGTGAATTCTCCTGTAAGATCTGTTATTCCTTGCTGACTATGGAAGTAAACCGTAAGTGTTTGGTTAACCCCTGACTGGACTGTATTTCTTATTAATCGCCTCTTCACTGCTCCTCTTCCTGCACACCAGCTCTTCCTCATATATCAGTTGGCCCTGGGATCTGCCCTAGTTGGGGAGGGTACAATATCTGGCACTCTATCACTACCTATTCCCAGAGGCCCAACCAGCAGTGCCGGGCTTGCCTCCATCGCAAGCTAAAACCCCAACTGGCGTCACGATAAACATTTATTTTATTCCCTTTCAAGGCGCTGTCGACCCCAGTACCGGGCCTATTCGCACCGTGAACTCGCCAAGGCCGGGCTGGGGCGACGCACATGCAGAAGGGGAAAACTGCTAAATAATGCAAAATATAAGTTATGTGACAACCAGAAATAGTGTTACTTTTTATGAACACACACGCAGCTTATCCCAGAAAGTGAAAGCATTTGCAGGCATCTACTTAGGGTATATTCACACAGAGCTCTGGAGCTGATTTTGAAATAGTCTTTCTTTAAAAAAACTGCTAGCTGAAGCATTCTGCCCAATTTTCAGGTGGATTCCAGGTGAAACTCCCATAGAAATGAATAGCTGCGGAAGAGCTGCAACATTTTTTTTTCTGCAGTGCTTTTTAGAGCGGTGTTCCACTAAGGCCCCATGTTGTGGTAAAGCTTTTTTTTTTTTTTTTTTTTTTTGGTTGCAGTTTTTACTAATGTTTTTTTTTTTTGAGCCAAAGCCAGGAGTGGGTTTAGCAGAAGAAAATTTGCCTGACAAAATGCTCCGTGTGAATTTAATAAATCAACGGTTCAAGTATTATATAGACAATGTAACATATATTACCACATTTATTTTAGTGTAATTAATAATATAATATAATTATTTCCATTATTTTTCAGAAGTATAAATTTTGCAACTATGGGTGCTTATGCCAGTAAATTTCATGAAAGTGGAGGTACAATTGTTCTAGAATCTATGGATCCTTCCCAACCAAATTGGATTACAGCACATTCTGAAGCCTGTAAAAGTAAGTAGTTGCAAAAGCTTGAAGCTTTGACTCCAAGAATAACGCCTATATGTTTTTTGCAATGCAGCACACCATCAAGATGCATAATTACCAGTGTTTCAGAGTCCAACCTAGCACTATCACTCTGGATTAAGGCTAAGATTCTATGTTGCGAGAAAAGATTCTTTTTTTGTTATTAAATATGATACATACATATGCATACATTATGTAGGTGTGTGGCTGGGATTGTGGAGCTTGTGGGCAACAGATGAGCACTATGCCGTACTGTAGCCACTCCGTGTACCCACACTTAGACTAAGGCCCCATGTTCCGGAAAACATTTTTTGTTGTTGCAGGTTTTGCTACATGTTTTTGAGCAGAAGGGAGAAGTATATAAGAGCTTCCTTTAAATTTCCCATTCCTTTTGTAGCCACTCCTGGGTTTGGCTAAAAAACTGCAGCAAAATCTGCAACAAAAAAAGCAGCTTTTCCGCAATGTGGGGCCTTAGCCTTAGAAATCAGGGTGAAGATTGATAAGTAAGAGCATCCAGACCACACCTCTGGTGTTCATGCCTAGTCTGCTACTGGAGAGAGTGTCTGCTGCAAAAAGCAGAGATATTTAGTGTGCAGTGGCCTAGCTGTGCTATTGCAGCTCAGCTCCCATTCAGATAAATAGGGAATAATAACCATCCTTCAGGACATCAACAACAGCCATATCCAATGTTACACAATCTCTACTTTAAAAATTTTAACCTTCATGAATACTCCTGGTCCAGCCCATAAGGCATAACAAGGTCACCTATGAGGGCTCCTGAGCCAATGTGTGACAGCTTCCACCTATATTAGTCTGCACAGCCCTCTAAACCATGTGCAAGCAACATTGAATCTGTTGCTTCTGATTATGTTTTGGTTTCAAACTATATTGCTTCAGTATTATCGTTTATTGATCATGCTTCTGTTTGTGATTCTGTGCTGCTGCCTACCAGTGTACAACCTCGTCCTGTCCTAGACTACTGAACATCAGCTGCCTGCCATGACCCATTGGTTTGTCTATGACCTTGTTTATTTGCCACGTGCCGCTGATCTTTAGCCTGTTCCCAACTATACCTCTGCCTGCACCCTCTGTTGCCTCATACTAGAGTCCGCCTGGTCCCTGGTTATCAGCCACCTATACCAGGACCCTTCCGGTAGGTAGCACAGTGGGTCCACACACCTGCTCCCTGTTACAATCTGGAGCAACTAAGATCCAACAGGAGATAACTTTATTTCATGCAGTCCAGAGGCAACCAAACCACACAAATTCATTAACTTGAGTTAACCCACCATAACTTGGGTCTCAACATCAAACGTGGATTTGACAGACCATATTTAACAACTGACATTTTCTTGTTGACAATCACAATATTCCTTGTCTTATCCCCACTTGCCATGACCAGGATACCGTTTATGGCATTCCGATACCACCATAGGTACCCAACCCCCTCCCCTCCACCCTTTTTCCCACGACCCCTTACCTTGGCACCGGTCATGCCATGTAAAATAACTAGGCCAGACCCCAAGGACAATGGAATTGTGCGGCCACGGCAGCCAATTTTATTAAATCTTTAGGAATACAACAAAGTACACTAACTTTTATTAACTGTTTCTTTTTCAAAAATTTCCTAGGGAAGTCTGGCGGGGGTCCGTCAGAAGCAACACCCGACTAGCAATTCTCCCAGCCACATCACACCGACTCGGGAGCTGACAAATATGTCCCGGGTGCTGCATAACGTTATGCCATGTCCTTTTATAATTAACATTCCGACAAACACCATAAACCCCAGGGGTCCATACCAACGGTCCCCTTTTCCATGAAAGATCTGCCTTGAAGCGTTCCCTGCCAGACCTTCCTACCGCCACAGCGATCATGCGTGACACCTTATGCATGAGCGACTCCCCAAAACTGAAGGGCCCGTTCAATGCCCTCTTGAATGCCTAGAGCCCAAATGTCATAGCCCACATCGTTGAGGTGGACCCCGTCCCGGTTCATGTGGCTGCTAGCAGGTTTCTCTAAGTCACGGTGCCGTACCACTATACCACCATTACGAGCAATGAAGCTGGACACTGACTTGTTAGCCTTGTTTAGCCTAGGCGAAAGGTTATCTACAGACCGAGCATAGCGCCAGTATAACCGTGCCACAATCTTGGACCAGACAATCACTTTCCCGGGGAACAATGACCATATGCGAGGATATCATACTTGATA
The DNA here is from genome assembly GCA_947044405.1 of Leptodactylus fallax. Classification (NCBI taxonomy): domain Eukaryota; kingdom Metazoa; phylum Chordata; class Amphibia; order Anura; family Leptodactylidae; genus Leptodactylus; species Leptodactylus fallax. Next base: position 7,542,898 of record CAMRHE010000058.1, on the reverse strand, counting down.
TCGCGGATCAGATCACGTGACGTCTGGAGGCCTAGGTCATTGCCCCCAACATGGATGACCAATATATGGGGCAGTCGAGCCAGCCTGGAGTGGAAATGGAGTTCGGGCAGTAGCACTCCACAGCATGCCTCTTACTCCTATCCATAGAACCTCGACTTCCTTGTGGGGAAAACCCATCTGTCTACCGTCCGGCCTGACCGCTGCTCGGATAGCACCCCAGTGGACATAGGAGTGCCCCAGTATCCAGACGAGACGTTGAACAGTACCTGCAAGAAAATGTTAAGGAGGCAAACCAGTAACCATGACAACCAACAGACATTTCGAGTAGTGGAGAGGGAGGGGTTGGAAAGGCGAGAGGACGGTGGAGAGAAGAAAAAAAAAACCCAAAACACTCAGAGTAATTGAAGACGGACATACAAACGAAAGCGCCTGGACTACCAACAGCCAATGCGCATAATGACAGATTCCGGAAGGCCCCGCCGAGATGCCTCGGTGGCCGCTCCAATCCGGAAGGAATGAGAGTTATAAGCTAGGTTAGAGACCCCAAGCGCTGACAATACTTTGTGAAGCACTGTAACAAACTGGAAGCGGGATAAAGCCTTACCTGAAGCATGAACCAAAAAGGCCCCTCTGTGTGAGGGCCGACCGTGCAAGTAAAGGTGCACTGATTGTATCAGGCAAGACCATGTGCCTGGGACCACGTAGAGCCAGATACATGACCCTCTACCATGTTTATCAGTTTTTGAATAGGACCGCCAACAACACACAAAACCATCATCCAACAGCACCTGGCTCCAGCTCAGGCCGTCGTGTGCATGTCCCGCAGTACTGACCAATTCGCCTATTCGAAATGCCCCATAAAAGACAAGTGAATAGGCCGCTCGGAACAACGCAGCCTCGTAAGCATTGGTACAAACCTCCGGCAATTTTTGAATGATGCGCTCAAGCAAATCAAAGGAGATTGGCCTCCTAGCGTCAGGCCGAGGTGCAGCGCGGCAGTAGCCCTTTAGAGCCTGGCGAATTAGAAAATGCTTGGTGTTATCAGGCAAAGCAAACAATTTTAACCAAAAAGCCAGTGCTGACAAGCCCCTTCGAACCGCAGATTTTGACAAACCATTACAAAAACTCACCCCAATCCAGTACAACAACAATAACACCGGTGCACCTGTATAGGCATCATGTCCCACTCCCTGACAGAGGATCGTTCATTCCTGCCAAACCGAGGAATATGCCTTCCAAGAACCCTCAGAGAGCGATCTGCCAATTAACGACAAAGCTAAACGAACGCCAGGTCCCAGAGGTGTGGTGGGCAAGGGGTCTCATGCTGCTCCGCCTCTGGTGCCAACACGCGAAACCTGTCCCACTGAAACCGATAGATGGAATCAGCTATTGAATTAGACACATCGGGAACATGACGCGCAGACAGCCACACATTCAGAGACAAACAGGACAGGACTAGGTGCCGCATGAGACGGACCACAGGGGAAGAAGAAGCAGAGAGACGGTTCAAAACATTGACAACGGACAAATTATCGCAGAGGAAACGGACCCGCCTCTTGCGGAGCTGGGGACCCCAAACATGAAGAGCAGCAAAAATGGGAAAAAGTTCCAGCAACGTTAAGTTATGAAGGAAGCCTGCTTCCCTCCAAGTAGTCGGCCATTCCCCAACTATCCACTGACCCTGGAAAAAGGCACCACACCCATAACCTGCCGCCGCATCAGTGTACAAGAATAGATCCGAGCTATCGCTCCAAGCCTCCTGCCACACTGATCTACCATTGTACTGCGATAAAAATGCAAGCCAAACATTGAGGTCGGCCCTAAGCTCTGCTGTAATACGGATGAAATGGGTCGGACTCCTAACTCCCGCTGTGGCTTGAGGCGAAATTAAGCTTTCCCAGAGTAGACTGCAGTTGCCATAGCGTCACTTTTTTGGCAACCTGCAGCTGAGACACAGACAGACGCAAATCAATCAGCTTGTCTGCGGGAAGCCTACATTCCATGGCCACCGAGTCAATCTCGATTCCCAGGAATTTTAATATAGTAGTCGGACCCTCCGTCTTATCTGGCGCCAGTGGTATGCCAAAACGGCGCGTCACCTGCTCCAGAGTAGACAAAAGAACCGAGCACACTAATGAATTGGGTGGACCGATGCATAAGAAGTCATCGAGATGGATTGCAACTGTGACTCCTCTCTAACAACCCATTCAACAAAAGTGGTAAAACGTTCAAAATATGCACAGGAGATGGCACATCCCATAGGCAGACAGCGGTCCACATAAAAGGAGCGATCCCACTTGCAGCCAAGCAGGGGGAAACTGTCTGGGTGGACCGGGAGGAGCTGGAAGGCGGACTCGATGTCCGCCTTGGCCATTAGGGCCCCGGGACCAAAGCGGTGCACCCAGTCAACGGCCCTGTCAATCGAAACATATGACACTGAACATAATTCATCATCTATCCCATCGTTAACAGACTGCCCTCTAGGATAGGACAGATGATGAATTAATCTGAATGTTAGCTTCCTTCTTGGGCACTACGCCCAGTGGGGAAACACGCAAACGGCAATAGGGGGGAACAGGAAAGGGGCCGGCTATATGGCCTAAAGCAACTTCCTTTTTTATTTTGTCAGCAACCACCTGGGGGTGTTGCGTAGCGGATTTCAAATTACGGTGACAAGCAAACGGTGCATCAACTGTGGACGATATCTTAAAACCGGCCCTAAAACCGGCAGATAGAAAAACTGCAGTCTGCCGATCGGGGTACCTATTTAGGTAGGGCTGCATCATGTTTATGTTCACTGGAGTCATCCCTTTTGTTAGAATTATCGGATTGCCTACTCTTCTGCTTCTTAAAGCAACAGGAAGTGCTATGGGAGCCCCCACAATGGGAGCACTCATGTTTGCAGCGGCATGTGCCGGCGAACCGCCACTGCCCTTCATTGTATTGCCAGCAACAGCCAGGGCGCAGAGGGAGGGAAGACGTCTGACTCGTGGGTGAGGCACCGGCTCCTGAACGAAAGGGCTGAGGGGACATCCTAGTTACCACCATAAGCCGCATCCACAGGCTTATGTCCTTATGGTCCCACCGAATCGATGGGCGGAACGCCTTTCTCTGACAAAATTGCTCGTCATACCTAAGCTAGGCGGTCCTCCCATAGACCCGGTAGGCCTCCCCAATCAAATCCAAGTAGCAAAACAAACCTGAGCAATTCTGTGGTGCTTTTTCACCAATAATTCTTGCCAGAATCGTAAAGGCCTGCAGCCAGTTAGAGAGAGGGCGGGGAATGAGGCGGTACCTGCGCCTCTCCGCCTCCTCCTTCTTGGATTCAGTAAGCTTCACCTTGTCGAGTTTGAATTTTTGTAACGGTAAAAGAGAAAATATCTCCACATATTCGTCCTTCCATATTTTCTCTTTTACATCAGGCTTTACGTGGGAACCCAGGGGACCGTCAAAACATATGTATACTTCTTCTCCCCTTGCCGCATCCTCCAGCCTAACTGGGTCCACCATGGCGTATCTCTGTGACCCATCGGCCACATCGCCCGCAAAAATAGAAGGGGCTTGGGCCGAGGCGGCCGAAGGAGCAGAGGACGAGGAAGGAGGAACCCATGCCGGAATGGGGGATGGCGACACTAACCGCGGCATACATTGATCTAGGAAACTACGCACTCCCATCAACAAATTAACAAAGGGGTCAGACATAGTGGCAGGAAGGGCAACAGGAGGAACATTGACAGGAGGCACAGGGAGAGGACCAAAGCAAAATGGGGAGGGTGGTATAGGAAGGGGGTGTTGTGACTCACCAGGCTGAAGGTTTGCCTGTCATTGTCCTCAAAGCTGGAAGTGGAGGAGGACCTAGGTCTTGGGACAGGCTGCCCCGCCGCTGTTCCGCTGGAGTTCTGAATTCGACGGCTCCCAAGTGACGATCCACGGTGTGCCACAGGTGAGGCAGGGGCGTGCTGGTTCTGAGGGGCATCCAGGACTGCCCCCTGCTCTGGCTAAACGGCGTGGCGCTCCTCTATGGGAGGAATGTACTCTCCTCAGCTTTTCTAGTTTTCGGATGCCCCAGGTGTTTTGGATTTAGGCATATATTTGCAGGAAAACATAGCTTTAAAACACCCCTTTACTTTAAGAAGCTTTTAGTTTTTGGGTAGTTTACCTTTAACTGAGACACCTCAAAACAGGGTTAACTTAGCTTTAATGGGCCCTGAAGACCAAAATTAATAACTTCCCTCCAAGATATCTCCCTCACAGAAGTCTATGAACAGGGGAGCTGCTGAAGTGAGAGAGGCAGAGATACAGACTGTGCTGCAACATGTAGGAAGTGCTTTACTTCACCCTAGTTCTAGATTTACTGCCACACTGGTCAGCTTTACTGTATAATACTATCCATTCTTCTGCTGAGACAGAGAAATCGAATTAGACAAGCAGGTCTCATCTTCTGTGTATATATAAGGGTGTGTTCACATATATCCGGCGCAGCTGTCAGTTTCCATCTGGCGTGGTGCACACAAGCCGGAGGGAAACTGATGCCAGGATGAATCCCATAGTTTTCTGAATCTGAATCTTTAAAATTAATCCAAGCTCATCTTCATAGCCCTTAACTATCCATGTTATCTCTTCTCCTATCACAGAGCATACTATACTTTTGCTCTCTTATTGTCACACAGAGGCAGGGTTCGGACTGGCCCACCAGGGAACCGGTGAATCCACCGGTGGGCACCGAGCCCCGACTATTAGTCCTCATGTCATGGGGGCCCGATCGGGATCCTGAGTTTAGTAATAGCACCGGAGGAGGGGGCTATTGGGCGCATATAATACTGTTTGGGGGCCACTGTGGAGCTTATAATACTGGGTGGGGGCCACTGTGGAGCTCATAATACTGGGTGGGGGCCACTGTGGAGCTTATAATACTGGGTGGGGGCCACTGTGGAGCTTATAATACTGGGTGGGGGCCACTGTGGAGCTTATAATACTGGGTGGAGGCCACTGTAGAGCTTATAATACTGGGTGGGGGCCACTGTAGAGCTTATAATACTGGGTGGGGGCCACTGCAGTTCTGTTGTTTTCTTCCAGCTGAAGTTCCCCCTGCACATGACTACCTGTGACGTCACGTGACCCCTGATGCCAATCAGTGGCCTAAGGGAATGGACCTGGGACGTCACAGCCAGTGAGGAATTCCGGCAAAAAGAAGACAGCGGAGCTGCAGGACCGGACCGTGCTGGGAGGACACCGGAGCAACGGAGACAGGTGAGTTTGTTTAGTATGTTTTGGTTTTTTTTGGGGGGGGGGGGATTCACCTCCCCCAGACTAATTATAAAAAAGAAAAAAAAATTATACTGGCCAACCTCTTTAAAGTGTGGCGCATTAGGTGGGCCCTGGGGGGTATATTAAAGGGGTTGTCCAGGCATAATTTGTTATGGTTTATCCTCAGGATAGGCCATAGATACCTGATCTGTAGGGGACTGACCCCGGACCGATCAGCTGTATGGAGCCACTTCTGATGCCCGTACTGTACACAATACAAGGCCAGAAGCAGAAAGCTCTGTCCACTGTATAGGGGGTGGGCACCTTCACTGTATATCGGCACTTATTGAAGTCAGTAGGGGCTGAGCTGCAGTGAAGGCGTAGGGCTGCTATACAGCGGATGGAACTTTCTGCTTCCGGCCCTGTGTTGTGTACAGAACGGGCTCCGGAAGTGGCTCCGAACAGCAGATGGGGCTGTGTGTCAGCCCCCTACCGATCAGGTATTTATGGCCTATCCTGAGCATAGGCCATAAAAAAGATTAACCTTGGACAACCCCTTTAATATGCCCCACACAGTTTAATGTCCCCCCCCCACAGGATGTTAGCCCCCATCACTGCTTCCACACAATATAATGACCCCATCACTGTTCCCCATACAGTATGGGGGACCAGTGAAGAGGCCACTATGTGGGAGGACCAGTGAAGTGACTATAGAAAAATTTGGTCCAGACAACCCCTTAAAAGAGGTTGTCCATAAACTGGAGGGACCACTGTGGCAGCCGCCAGGGAGGTGTAAAAATAAGAAATTTTTTTAAAAAAGCATACTCACCTGTCCCCAGCACCCCGTTGTCCCCTGCCGGTGTCTGTTCGGTCTCATGGCAGTGCCTCTTTTCTGGAAATCCTGTACCTAATTGGTCTTAGTGGTCACATGAGGTGCAGGACTCCCAGCAAGGAGTCACCGGCATGAGACTGAATGGACACTGGCAGCAGACAACGGAGTGCCGGGGACAGGCGAGTATGCTTTTTAATTTACTTATTTTTTACTTTACACCTCCCGCCAGCTACATGGGTTGCTCCAATTCCTGGACAACCTCTTTTAAAGGATTTATCCATCTTTCTAATATTGATGGCCTGTCCTTAGGATAGGCCATCAATATTACATCTGCGATGATACAACAGCCAGGACCTCTGCAGATCAGCTTTTCCAGGACAGTGCGGCTACAGGTAAAGGTAACAATTCTTGGAGCCACGCTTTTCACTTGCCATACAAGGTGTAGCTGTAGGTTTAGGTAGTGCAGTGGTGCACATGGTACAGTGGGTGAGCAGCATGGCTCCCGACATGTTATTACCTTTAGCCACCCTGTCTCGGTACTGCTGATCTGCAGGGGTCCTGATGGTGGGCCCCTAGAAACAATTCCACTGGTGGGCCCTAGACATCCCAGTCCGACACTGCACAGAGGGATAATGTAACACCCCTCTGAACCTAATCCCTGGGGTATTCTTCTGTAATACCCCTTGAGCATAACCAGGAAGTTTACTGGCATTGTGACCCAAACATTTACCATCGTCTAGGTTGCAGCACCAAAAGCTTTGCACCAAGCAATCAATAAAGTTTACATTTTTTCACTGTCCATATCTGATCTTTATAGAGTAAAATACGGCGACTTCCTCTCTAGCGATATATCCGTTACACGCTACACGATAATAGCAATAGCGATTATCACCAGAGATGAACATATAAAACATTTCTGACAGGTGGCAAAGTTCCGTCAGAGTCAGCTAATGAATTTTTACCCATTAAATGTCACCATGTAATATCCCAGTTTTTGGCAGCTTTCAGATGGGGTGTTTTTGTTTTGTTTTTTTGGTTTTTTTTGGCACCCACAGTACAAACGAGTCACCTGCACTTCCAGTAGATCATCAGACTCTCTAATACCAGTAATGATGAACCGCAGGAATTTCAGAGGTTGTGTTCATAATACGTGAGCAATAATGAGCAATAAAGCTGTCGTGTTACACCAATCTGAACACGGCCCTAGTTATCACATTAGTTAGGTATAGCGATTATAATTATTCATTAGAGATACAATTTTTACAGGGGGATAAAAAATAGTGTTCTTATGTAAGCTTCTATTTAATTTGCATGCAAAGGGTTAAACTGGGGACAAATGGATGGGGACATTAACTAGAGTACGTGGATAGCTGGAGCGGACATTATATTGTAAGGGGCCACTAGGGAGGCATTATACTGTGTTAGGGCCTTTAATGGGTCATTATAATTTGTGCAAGTTGGATATTCCTAAATGGTGGTGATGGGGGGTGGGGGGGGCACTTATGAAACCATTGTACTGAACCCACCAATGTGTTCAAACAGCCCTGCTAAGGAGCATACTGAGGAGGAACAATAATGTACTGTAATAATTGTACTGTGTGGGAGCACTGTCAGTACCCACAATATAATGTTCCTTAATGCCCCCCTACAGTATAATGCCATGTTATTGCCCCCTGCACAGTATAATACCACATTAGTTGCCCCCACACCATGTAATGCCACGTTAGTGCCCCCTGCACAGTATAATGCTATGTTAGCCACCCCACACAGTGTAATGCCATGTTAGTGCCCCCCCCACAGTATAATGCCTTGTTAGTCACTACCCGTACACTATAATGCCACGTTAGGGCCCCCTGCACAGTATAATGCTATATTAGCCACCGCGCACAGTGTAATGCCACGTTAGTCACTACCCGCACAGTATAATGCCACGTTAGTCGCCCCCGATCTAATCCTTATTTTTCTTGTTTAAACCTGGGGTGCGTCAGATATTTCTTTTTGTCCGAAAAATACCGTAAATACTGGACGTGTTCAGTTTGGACCTTTACTTGATGGCGGAACCTGGTCGATGGAAATTTACTAAAAGTAGTTGAGTACCCCTACTCTATTTGCCTCGGCAGCCCATCATGACTTGTGGACCATCATGGTAAAAACTGATGACAACTTATGGTTTTGGAGTAGAAATTTGTAAAAAAAAAAAAAAAAAGCCTGATGACAACTGATGCATTTCCGCATCAGTTTTTGCATCAGTTGTAATGACTGAGGGACAAAAAAACTGATGCTGATGCAACTGATATATGTGAACCTGCCCTAAGAGGACAGCCAACAATAACATTGAGGAAGTGGTTGCTATTAGCTGTATCTCCACTATATCAGATGCTGCAAAAAGGATAACTTTGAGTACTAACATGCAGAAACATAATGCAAATAATGTGAATATATGAATTGATGGTCAGGCAACTGACCACTTTCTGCTACCATTCAATAAAGCTCTACTTTCAAACTAGGTACAGTGGGGAAAAAAAAGTATTTCTCGCTTATTTCACTGGGGGACACAGCACCATGGATATAGACCTGGTCACTAGGAGACACACTAGGGAAATGAAAACTGTTGGCTCCACCTCCAGGCTATACCCTGCCACAGCCACTATGCGTGAATCAGTTTTAAATCTAGTGTCCATAGGAGGCAGACACGACCTGACTCAGGTCTTCTGTCTTATATCATTTTTATTTTTCTTTCAGGTGCAGGGGGTCTTCAGCGTGTGCGACACACTAGTCGTACCCTCCTGTGGGTGCAGCGCTCTGCAAAAGAGCGCCTCGTCGGTCACCCAGTCCCCACTCGCCACACCGGCGGCCGGAGTACTGGTGGCCGAGTGGGTGACCTGCAGCGCCTGAAGGCACCAGACAGGTGAGTATGAGAAGAGTAGAAGACAGGTGAGTATGAAAGTTACCTCAGCCCCTCTCCTCCTCCACCTCATGCCTCACTCAGCCTCTCCGTGCCACTCCCAGGGGGAAAATAGCATGGGTCCTGGTTAGGGGGCATCACAGGGACCCCCAGAGCTGGGCTTTAAATTTTAGCAAATAAGCCCCTTTTTTTCTGAGGCATTTTTGGGCCTTCTGCTCGCTCCTACAGAGCGGCCCCCGTGGGGGGGGCACCTGGTTCCCCTCCCCACCCTTCGTGTGAGGACCCCCTTTCCTGGCCCCCTGGTACCTTTCCCAGGTCTCCGTCGGGACTTCCGGAGTTTGTGGCGGTGCCTCGCCACCGACGGTGCATCGCAGCCGGCCGCGTTTCTACGCGAGTCCGAGGCCTGGCCAGGAACTAGGCCGCAACTAGGTCCACCCCTTTCCCAGGCTTTTCTGGCATCCAGACTCCGCCTGGGGCCTTCCATTGGCCAGGGGTCTGTCCTGGCAAGTCATCCAGCCTGCCCAGTAGCTACTGAGCCTGTATTACCAGGGGAAGGGCTTTGCTCTCCTCAGAATCACTTTTTATTTGCTTCTTGTCTTTTTGGTTTGATGGGACAGTGGGGATTCCTCTTATTCTCCTCACAGCTCCTTGGGAGACATTGCACCTGCGGAGCCCTCTCTGTGTTGCCCTTTCTGCAGCAGTTGGTGAGCGGCCATCTTTTCTGGTAGGCTAACCCCCTGGATTACCCCTAATTTCCATGGGTCCCCTCTGCTTTGTCACTCACCCTCCGGCCCCTCACATTTTTATACGTGCGCCCGCTGTATCAAAAACAGTTGCCGTGCGGACAGCCTGAGCCCATGTGCTCTCTCTGCCTTCTGCTTCAGCCAGTTACCTCCTGGTCTCTCTCCAGTTCATCCATCCCCGGATTGGGCGGCCTCCCTCACCTTGGCCATGGTGTCCTTACCAGACTTAACTAGTCAGTGCTGGAAACTTGGAATGGCGGCTTTCCCAGATCGCCGTTCAGTCGGCGGCTTCTAGGGATCTCCCTGGGCACCCTCATAGTTCCCGTCGCAGCTCCAGGAGCCATCCCCTCAAAAGAACCAGGAAATCTTCCTACAGTTCACAGTCTGCCACCCCTTCCTCTGGGTACTCCCCAGATAGGGACTCAGCTCACAGCTCCACTCCGACAGGCGGATACCTGCCTCCCCTGCTCGGTCTACTTACCTGGGGACGCCTCTGACTCCGACTCGGAGCTTCAGCTAGGCTCATCTATATCTGCTGCTACGCAGGAGCTCATCCATGTGGTAGAGATATCCTACAGATCTCTGAGGACCCGGACCCATCCTCTCAAGTGGACATCTCCTTCTGCCACTGGGTGTTTGATCACATCTTGAGGGCACAATGGCTTCTCCCTGGACCATCCTCTGTCATCTTCTAGGAAGTCGGACATCCCTTCCCTTGAACTGTGTGTCTCCAAGTGGAAGGTGAGCTCGGGCAGTTTTGCCAGGCTATGCTGTGACACATGTCTCTAGCTCTCCCTGGCTGGCAATGATGAACATCCGAGGTAAAGGAAGCAGGTTACTCCAGTGGTGCAGTCGGTTAGCGCGTGGTACTTATATATCAGTAACGAGTGAGCGCAAGCCGGCCTGTCTTGACATCTTGTCAGCGAGCCGCCCCATGTGTCCTTTCCTATCATTAAGAGCCTCCCGCGGTGGATCCCGTGATAGTTAGGCTCTCCAAGGCTTCTCAAAAAGCAAGACGTGAGCAGAAGTGTAGAATACTATGTAATTTGTCAAAGTATTACACCAATTGCAGCAGATTAACTATAAATAGAAAGCACTGATGCAAACAATAGTAAAATTTAACATTTAATAATAAATTTAAAATACAGAGGCCCCTAAATCTGAATCAACCATCATAAATTTGCCACTCTATGAGTATCATGTTATAGCAGATACATATAAAATCACCACCATAAAGAGTTGTATATTATGGCAGCTATACAGATAAATAATGAAACGATCTTACCAACATCTGAAGAAGAGTGAAAGTAAGGTGAGGGTGCATCACAGGAGGAAGAATCACAGTTCCTATTCCTCCCCCTAAAACTCTTACCCTTACACCCAAAATGACTCCCGCCCTAACAAGAGCAGTATCAAGCTGACCCTAATTTGACCCTAGTTATCCCTAGTTCCTACGCGTTTCCTGGTACAGTAACGCACTAATCATCAGGGGACTTTCTAGATTACGCATAAACTCCAATATTCTTGGTCAAAGAAAATGTTTAAATACTGCCTACAGTGGTAAAGCAAAGCAAATAAAACCCCACAATGGAGGAAAAGAGCTATCTGACTCAATGTAGTGACAATGGTAGCAAGATCCCTGTGTCTTTGGACGTGTTATATAGTGAAGGCCTCCACACCCTAACTCAGGTGTGCCCAAACTCACGTGACTGATGTTCAAAATTCGCGGCAAATCGGCGCACAATGATGATGTCACTAGCGGGACCGTCTCATCACTATTATATTGAAACCGATACATCCATTTCATCGCTGTGCGCACGCGCGAAATAAAGATATTGCGCATGCGCACATGCTACAGGTCTCAGACCAATCGTAATGCATTAGAAACAAGCATGCGCAATGGGGTGATCTTTAAACCACACCTCTCATATGCGCGTCGGCCAGGAGGATTATTTCAATTACCTTCTCCTAGCACCGACATATACCTAAATCCAATGACGCGTCCTAAAGTCATACAACAACAAACCAATTGCTAGGTAACAAGACGCTTAAGGCTATTACAACAAAGTCATCTGGAGAGGCGTTCTTTGAATTTCAAAAAATACCTACTGTAATAAGCAATATAAGGAGACACATGCATCAAAACAGAATATACCACTGAAATCGAAATCGCAAAGCTGGCAAGGTATCATGAGGCATATAATACAACCAAAAGATCTCTCTTTATATATGAATGGAAAAAAGGTTTTTAATCTATACTTTCAAAATGCAGCACCCTTTCAAAAAATCACCCATAAAATGTTTTATTTTATTTTATTCTATGGGAAGGAGGAGGGAGGAAGAAAGAAAGGAGGGGAGGGGGAGAAACAGCGAAGGACAATCAAATGAAACAGCAAAAATTTAGCCGCTCATTAAGCCCATCTGGAATCTCAGTTTTTAGCTTAAATATCCACTTTGCCTCACGTTGCAATGTCATCCTATACCAATCTCCCCCTCTTGAGTGAGGTTTCACCAAATCAATGCCAGTGAAACGCAGGCAGTTTACATCTCCCCCCCGTGGCAAGATTCTTCCTCCTGTGATGCGCCCTCACCTTTCTTTCACTCCCGTCTTCAGATGTTGGTAAGATCGTTTCATTATTTATCTGTATAGCCGCCATAATATACAACTCTTTATGGTGGTGATTTTATATGTATCTGCTATAACATGATACTCAATAGAGTAACAAATTTATGATGGTTGATTCAGATTTAGGGGCCTCTGTATTTTAAATTTATTATTAAATGTTAGGCTCTCCAAGGCTTCTATTCTGCCTTCAGCTGACTCTGCCTACCTCAGTGATCCCTTGGAGTGAGATCCGATCGCTTCTGTTGTATTGTTTGCAATGCAGAAGTGATACAGTGCATTGTCCTAAATGCTGGCTATTGTATTGCTGCAAGAAGGTGGCTTCCCTCGCCAGGGTGGCCTTCATAGTGGCTGGCTTCTCCCTGCGGCCCTCCTTCGCTGCCTCTTGGGGCAGCAAGGGTTGCTTTTCCTGGGCCAAACAGCTTCAGTAATACCTCCCTGATGCAGCTTCCCTCCAGGACCTCCAGCTGCTCGTCTCTGAGATCCTGAACGCTTCCAAACACCTGGAGATGCCTCCCAAATCTGCCAAGGCGGCCGCCAATGCAGTGGCTATCCGCCATAGCGTTTGGATCCGTTGTGGAATACTGAGTCTGCCTCCAAGAAGCGAACGCAGCCCTTCTCCCTTTCCAGTTTGACATGGGCCGAATTTTTGTTTAAGGCGTCAAGAAGCTTATCCCTGAGGCCAAGGGGGAATAGATTCTTCCTCCCTCAGAGGTGTCCTATGTGTCAGCCGTTCTCCTGTTCTAGAAAGCTTCTTTCAAGTCCAGGCCTCCCTGGCGGTTCTGCACCAAGTCATCCAGATCTTCCTCTTCCTAGCCCTCCTCGGCATGAAGTTTTTTTTTCCCCTCTCTCGGCCTCCCAAGTGGCAGGACATCTGGGTCCTGGGCCTGAGAGGTGGTGTCTTCCGGCTACTGCAGCTTTCGCTGGAGTCTCTTTGCCTTCCCTACGTCGGACAATCCAGGCTGTCTCCAGTGGCAGGGAGTCAGCCTCCCCGTTGCTGCTTCAGAGCGTATCTGGGTTACTATTCCTACCTGTTCTCCATTCCCAAGAAGGACGGCTTCCTTCGTCCAATCATGGACCTGAAAGGGCTCAACAGGTTCGTCCATGTCTGCAAGTTCCGCTGTAGTCTATGCAGTCTGTGGTGGCATCCCTGGAGATGGGCGAATTCTTTGTCCATCTACATCATCGCACTGTGCCGTCAGCGGTTTCTTCGTTTTGCGGTGGATCCTTGACCTTTCCAGTTGTCGCTCTCTCCTTCGGGCTGGCCTCTGCCCTCTGGGTTTTTTTCCTCAGTGATGGCGTCACTCACGGTCATCCTCCGCGCCAGAGGTGTTGTGGGGTTTCCAGACTTGGACGACCTCCTGGTGAAGCCCCTCAAGGTCAGACAATCTGACCAGCTTGTGGCTCACCTTGGTCTTTCTTCGCCAGTTCTGCTGGCTCATCAATGAGGATGTCTCGTGCCCTCTAAGCACATGGAATCCAGGACATGATCCTCTACTCGCTCCAGGGCGTGATTCTCCTCCCAGAGGCCAGGATCCTGAGGTCCGATGTGTCCCACCTTCGGAGGTACTCTCCTTGCTCTCTTCGTTTCGGTATGTGGGTCTTGCGCACAATGGCCTCGACCTTCTAGGCTGTACCTTTCATTCACTTACTCTGTCGTCCTCTCCACTTGACGATTCCGGCCTGCTGGGATAAATATCCAGACAGCCTCATCTGCCTGGTTCTCTTTTCTCCTTGGTTCGCCGAGAGATTCTTTAGTGTGTATCCTCCCCAGGAATTTCTCAAGGGAAGTCCTTCTTCCCCTCTGTTGGTAGGTGATTCCCACTGATGCCAGTCTCCCCGGCTGGGGAGTGGTCCTCGATGCTTTGACTGTTCGTGGTCCTCGATGCTTTGACTGTTCAGGGCCTGTGGTCCAAGGCCAATTCCTCCCTCCGGTTCAACCTGTTGGAACCCAAGGTTATCTTATTTGCCCTGTCTCCTTGGACCTCTCTTCTTCAAGGACATCTGGCCACAGTCCAGACTGACCTCTCCTCCATGGTCACCTACTTGAACCCTCAGCGGGGCACCAGGAGCCGTGCGGCCTTAGTAGAAGACTCACAATCTCTTCCTTGGGTGGAGTGCCTTGATCCAGCTCTTACGGTGGTCAACCTTTTTCTGGCGTGGATCACTGGGTGGTAGACTACTTGAGTCAAGAAAATATTGCTCCGTGCGAGGGTCACTTTATCAGCAGATCTTCCTTCAACTGTGCTCCCGCTGTGGCATGACAGACACCGACCTTTTTTACCTCCATCGGAACCACAAGGTCCCCGGTTAAATTGCCAGGTCTCTGGATCCTCGAGCCATCACCGCTGACGCTTTTGTGAGTTCGGTTTTTCGCTTCCTCTTCTCCCTCGGGTCCTCCAGAATCTAAAGACCAAGGGGGTTCAAGCTATCCTGGTGGCACCAGGTTGGCCCTGCCGGGCCTGGTACGTGGATCTCATGTTCCTGTTGGCGGATGCTCCTTGGCCTCTTCCTATGCTGGTCGATCTTCTGTGTCAAGGACCGGTGTTCCACCCCACCTTGGCTCAGCTACGTTCAAAGCGTGGCTGTTGAAACCGAGGTTTGAGGCGTCGTGGTTTTTTCGGAGTTTATCCTACCATACTCAAGGCCTGTAAATTCCAGATAGCTTAGATCTGTCATCAAACGTGGAAGGCTTACGTCCACCGTTGGGAGAGTAACGATTCTCATCGGATCTTCCCCAGTCTGGTCTGGATCAAGGTCTTAGTCTTCTTCCCTTTTAAAGAATTTCCTACAGGAGTGCCACTCTGTGCTCCTTTGGAACCCTTGGGATCTTAACCTCGTCTTTAAGGTGCTTCAGGTTCCCCCTTCAAGCCTTTGATATCCCTTTTTTGTCTTCTGCAGGGGTCCCAAATTGGCTGCCCTTTTTTCAGCAGCCTCCCTTTCTGGTCCTCCACAAGGATAAGGTTTTCCTCGGTCTGCCACAGTCTTTATTTCTTAGGGTGGTTTTCCTCCTTCAACATCGAGGACTTTGGTCTTGCCCTCTTTCTGCTCGGTCCCCAGACCTCCATGTGAGTGCTTTTTTCCCAGGCGATTTGCGTCTATATTGTCCCTCATGGATCCTTTCTGTTGTTTGGACGCTTTGCTCGTTCTGCCTGAGTGCCCTTGCAAGGGCCTGCCTGCTTCCAGAGCTTCCATCTTCCGATGGCTTTGGTCTGAGATTAGGGAGACCTATCGGTTTAAGGGTAGGGCTCTGCCTTTCCATTTGACAGCGCTCTCCTCTAGAGCTGTTTGACTTCCCTGGGCCTCCGGTATCAAGCTTCTGATTCCCAGGTCTGTAAGTATCCCACTGGGCCTCCATCCTCTTTCTCTAAGTTTCACCAGATCCATTCTGTGGCCTCTGCCGATGCCAGTTTGGGTTGTAAGTTTCTAGAAGTGGCTGAGCGTTAAGGGTTTGCATGGCCATGTTATTCCCACCCTCTTGGACTGCTGTAGAACATCCCATGGTGCTGTGTACCCCAGTGAAATAAGCGAGAAAATGGGATTTTTGTACTCACCATAAAATCCTTTTCTCATTGTATACACTGGGGGGACACAGATCCCACTCTTGTTTTTCATTTTTGTTCCTGTCCGAACTGTGTTGGTTCCTTTTTGGGTTCAGGCATTGTTGGTGGTTGTTGGTTCCATGTTCCTTTGTGTGTCTCTCCTACTGCTACGGTACAAACTGATTCATGCACAGTGGCTGTAGCAGGGTATAGCCTGGAGGTGGAGTCAACAGCTTTCATTTCCCTAATGTCTGTCTCCTAGTGACCCATGGTGCTGTGTACCCCAGTGAATACAACGAGAAAAGGATTTTACAGTGAGTACAAAAATCCCATTTTAGTCAGCCACCAATTGTGCAAGTTCTCCACTTACTAAGATGAGAGGCCTGTAATTGACATCATAGGTAGACCTCAACTATGAGAGTCCTGGAGTGGCCTAGCCAGTCTCCAGATCTCAACCACATAGAAAACCTTTGGAGGGAGTTGAAAGTCCGTGTTGCCCAGCGACAGCCCCAAAACATCACTGCTCTAGAGGAGATCTGCATGGAGGAATGGGCCAACATACCAGCAAGAGTGTGTGCCAACCTTGTGAAAACTTACAGAAAACGTTTGACCTCTGTCATTGCCAACAAAGGATGTATAACAAAGTATTGAGATGAACTTTTGTTATTGACCAAATACTTATTTTCCACCATAATTTGCAAATAAATTCTTATAAAAATCAGACAATGTGATTTTCTGGATATGTTTTCTCATTTTCTCTCTCATAGTTGAGGTCTACCTATGATGTCAATTACAGGCCTCTCTCATCTTTTTAAGTGGGAGAACTTTCACAATTGGTGGCTGACTAAATACTTTTTTTTCCCTACTGTAGCAGCATACCAACTATACATGACATTTATCTGCAAAGTAATCACATGACCAGGGTATTGCCAACTCGATCCTTCTTCTTCCTGCATACCCCTTCTTTCCTGAAATAAAGACTAGACACCATCTTGGATTAAATTGGCCACAGCAGACATTTTATTAAATAAAATAATAAATAACGAAGTGCAAAATTACAACCAACATTCCTACCAATAAATACCGTAAATACCCATCGTGTCTAACCCAGCCGTTATCTGTAAACCACCTGAACGACGACTGAGGTCCTCGAGCCCCAAAACCCAATTTGAACTAATGTCCCATTGGAGCACCAGCTATCTTACCCCCAGCCATTGCACACCAGCTCAGGGGCGCCAATTTATTTAAGGGCCCTGGTGCTCGCTCTGTCCCCTTTGCCTAACCGGGCCAAAACCCTTTAAACCACTTTAAACCATAACCCAATTCCAACCAAACCTTGCCAATGGTTTGGGGAGTCCAGTCCCTACCATGGGGCCCTCCCCACCAAAAGCTTTACCAAATCCACTAGCCTCGAGGACCCCCCCCACCGCCAAGACTACTGTAACAATAGCCTCTCCGCTAACAAACCCCTCTTAAGGACCCATAAACACCAAAACACAGGGCAGGTGGGCGGGGGCTTGCTCCTGTACTGCCTCCCAAGAAGTGGTGGGAATTTTCCTACTCTTTCTTTAAATACGCCCTCCCTACCTCCCCCCTTCTTCTCTCTGCCCTCCTCTTATCCAGCATTCGTCTTCTCCTCCACTGTAACGGCCAGTTTAACCCCTTCCACACCCCCTTCTCCTGTCATCCCCTGTCATGTAGGCCTCCACTTCAAGGCTTTGCCTTCCATCCGGCCTCAATTTACAGCAAAAGAAGGGTCTGTCATCTTGGAATCTGTATAGAAGAGTGCATATACTTGTAACTCATTTAGCAAGAGGAATACATATGTAATACCCTAGTACTAGGTACTGTGTTGCATTAAGGCTGAGTCAGGGATGTATTCATGTTATAGCACAGGGTACTGTTATATTTATATGTAATGTGTATATAATATGTTATGTCTTTAAGAAGTATTGCATCAGCCATTGCATCTGTGCCAGCACTGGTAAGGTTAATGCACAGCACCTCACACCACATGTGCCCAACACTTAGCCCTCATTGGACAAAGGGGGTGGGGACACTTTGGTGTACTCTAGCATACCTCCCAACTTTCAAAGGACTGAATGAGGGGAAAAAAAACGTGCGGTGCGCGATACGCATCGCTGCAAATTTAGCTCCACCCACTTCTATGTTGACTCCGCCCATTCTCATCCATTTTTCCATGTGCCTCCACACAGTATAATGCTCCTATAGTCACCCTAACATTATATGCCCCCCACATTATTCTGTTCCCCTCCAATTGTCCCACAGTATTGAGTCCCTCTCCTCGTTCCCCAGTTTAAACTGGCGGAAACTAGAGGGGGGACATTAAACTGGGGCAGCTGGAGGGGGATATTAAACAGTGGGAGTAGTTGGAGGGGGACATTAAACTGGGGGCAACTAAAGGCAGACATGTCCCCCTCCAGCTACCCTCCATGGTTTAATATTTTCCTCCAGTTGCCCCCAGTTTAATGTCCCCCCCTTCGTTTGCCCCAGTTTAATTGCCCCCTACATCTGCCCCCAGTTCCCCCCCCCTCTTGCTCACACATGCTGTCTCTCCTCCTTACCTTTCATTATTCTCCGTTCCCAACAGCTTCCTCTTTCTGTGTAATGCCACACTGTCCTGTAGATCCAGAATAGCTCCACCCACACAAATGTCTGATCACATGGTCATGACGTTACCAAAGGTCCTTTAGCCCACTAGTATTTAGCATCTACCGTTTAGCCTTTACCCTACCCTGAGATAAGAGCCAGTGGATGGAGGCAAAGTTTAACAGAAAACACTTCAGGGGCATAGCGGGACAAACTGTAAGCTATCCGGGACGGTGGGACAGCAGTTTTAAATCAGGACGGTTGGGAGCTATGGTTTAGGCACACTGGGAAAGTCTGGTTAGTTCAGGCGAACATTTGACATGGGGCCCCAACCGCCCCCCACCCCCCGCACAAACTGCATTCCCCACATTCCTGCACACAGTATTATGCCCCGTAGTGGCCCCTGCACACAGTATTATGCCCCACTGTGGACCACCCATGAACAATTATTATACTGATTATAATGATCGGAGACCCAGGGTAGGATACAAACATAAAAACAATGTTACTTACCTCTCCCTGGCTCCGGCGCACTCCCCCGCTACTTCAGCCCTCTTCAATGTTGGACCAGACGTCACGTGAGCCAGGTATGCGATGCGACGCATAACGACGTCGGCCTGGCCTACTTTGACGTCACCAAGGCGGCCCGAAGCCTGCTGGAGCACAGGAAAGGTAAGTAACATTGTTTTATGTTTCCTCACCTCCCCTGGGCCTTTGATCATTATACTCTGGGGTCTGAAAAGACCCCAGAGTATAAAGATAGCAGTGTTTGTGGGGTTTTACTTACCAATCCCCGCTCCTGCTCACAGCCACCTCTAATTCCGTAGAGTGGGAAGCGCAGGCAGCCATAAGCAGGATCGGGGATCGGTAAGTAAATAGGGCCTGTTACCTGCTGGGGTTACTCCAGCAGGTAGTGGCCTATTTAAAAAAAAAAAAAAAAAAAAAATCAGAGGCCCTCCGGGCCCCCTAATGTCCTGGGCCCTGTGGCAGCCGTTCCCGCTGCTACCCTGGTATTTATGCCACTGCATCATACTCATATATATGAGAGGAACTCTTATATCCTTCACTACCGTTCTGTTTGAACTGTGAACCTGATGTTTGCTGTTTGGAAGTTATCTGCACTAAGTAAAGTCTGGCACAACTTTCACCATCCATCTTGCCTGTGTGTGTGTGTCTGAAGCTAACCTGCACCAACCACCATCTTGGGTACATCGCAGGCCAGTCCACATTACTACACCCATCATTCACCAGACGGAGTACCCCGGGGAAGCTATCCAGTACAACAACTACCCAGGTGCGTTCCCCCACCACAGTGCTGTACCCAAGGGAGAGAGCCTGGAGACGCATGCATCGTGACTACCACTCCTAACATCCACCACTCAGGCATCGTCTCCACCTTGCAATCCCCCTTGGGACACCACACATAGTTAAACACACATTATGAAAAGTTTAACTGCAGATAATGCCTGCCTATTTTAAGGATCACTAACACATAAACCAACTTTAGAGAACAATTATCAATAAACTAAATCACAGAGGGAATTATAACTCAAGTATAAATATCTCCAAATGGATTAATGATTAGAATAAAACTTAACATTTATTGGTAATATTTAGAGATGAGCGAATCGATTCTGCAGAAGTGAAATTCGATCCGAATTTCAGGAAATCTTCGATTCTCCACGATTCCGGATTTCCTGATGCTTCGTGGTAACAAATATTTAGTAGGGAACTTTGTGACATCAGACGGTCACAAGATATTCTCTAGTGATGTGATTGTGTAGGCGTGTCTTTGCTTGTTAGCAGATCCTTCCACAAGAATAAAAGTTGTCCCTGCTGAAGAGAGAGAGAGAGAGAGAGAGAAACATGAACGCGGCATCCAAGGGCTTCCCTATCAACCACTGATAGGGCCACGTCCATGACTTCTCAACATAGAAATTGCAGACACAGAAATTTATCAGTGGATTAATGAAAGGTCATACTGAACCTTGTACCCCAAAGGTATACATCAATCAGCTCATCCCATTCTACTGTATAATTCACTGACATGACCCCATTAATCCCTTCCTGCTGCAGGCATTTTTTGATTTTCAATTTTTAATTTTTGACTCCCTGCCTTCTAAACCCCATAACTTTTTTATCTTTCTGTTCACAGAGACATATAAGAGCTTACTGTTTGCAGGGCAAATTATACTTTGTACCATTGGTACCATTTAATATGCCAAAAGATGTACTGGGAAGTTGGAAAAAAATTCAGTATAGGGTGGAATTGGAGAAAAACTGCCTTTCCGCATTTTTGTGATATTCGCTGTACAGCACAAATTACATGTTACCTTAATTTTAATGGTCGGTATGATTCTGTGGATGCCAAATTTCTATAGTTTATAATTCGAAGTTTGGCAAAAAAAATTTCTTGGAGTTGCCATATACTTTGGCAACAATAACTTTTTTTTATGTTTTCTTATATGGGGATGCATAAGGTGTCATTTTTTTGTAGGGCCAGATGTACTTTTTTAGTTATACCACTTTTTATAATATTTTTTTATGGATGGTGAAATGGCGAAAAAAAACAGAAGTTTGGCGTTTGCCATATGGGAAATTTATTTTTATATGTTTGTAGGCCGGGCATTTTCGGACACGGAGCTGTAACTTTTTTATGTTTTGTTTTTGTTTATTTTTATTTACCCCAACATAGCAATCGTGTACCCTATGTGAGTGGCATCACCACAGAATCCCTCCTCCACATAATTCATCCTTGACTATATGCTGCTGACCAACTGATATTTTTGCCATAAAATAACTAATTTTCTCCTTTCTGAAAGTGTAAGACTGTGTATAATAAATCTTCTCCCTTTAGCTCCCCAGAGGGTATCAGTCATGAATTTACAGGAATCAAAGGAAATCAGAAAGGAAATTAGAAAGAAGTTTATCCAGCCCCAATATGGTGAGGGTGACCTTTTGGCCCCCTTGGCTTCTGGGCCTGATCACAGCCAGGATTGAGGATTGATTATATATTACAACCCAATTTTAATGAAGTTGGGACGTTGTGTAAAACATAAATAAAAACAGAATTTGATGATTTGCAAATCCTTTTCAACCTATATTCAATTGAATACACTACAAAGACAAGATATTTAATGTTCAAATGGATAAACTTTATTTGTTTTTTGCAAATATTCACTTTTATTCACTTCATATTTTGAATTTAATGCCTGCAACACGTTCCAAAAAAGCTGGGCCAGGGGCATATTTACCACTGTTACAGTGCCTTGCAAAAGTATAAAATTTTAATTTTTTGGTGAAGAATCAACAACAAGTGGGACACAATTGTGAAGTGGAATGAAATTTATTGGATATTTGAAACTTTTGTAAAAATAAAAAACTGAAAAGTGGGGCGTGCCAAAATCTTCCCTGTCGCTGCTGAAGAAAAGCAGGCCCAAACCATGATGCTTCCACCACCATGTTTGACAGTGGGGATGATGTGTTCAGGGTGATGAGCTGTGTTGCTTTTACGCCAAACATATCGTTTTGCATTGTGGCCAAAAAGTTCGATTTTGGTTTCATCTGACCAGAGCACCTTCTTCCACATGTTTGGTGTGTCTCCCAGGTGGCTTGTGGCAAACTTCAAATGAGACTTTTTATGGATATCTTTGAGAAATGGTTTTCTTCTTGCCACTCTTCCATAAAGGCCAGATTTGTGCAGTGTACGACTGATTGTTGTCCTATGGACAGACTCTCCCACCTCAGCTGTAGATTTCTGCAGTTCAACCAGAGTGATCATGGGCCTCTTGGCTGCATCTCTGATCAGTCTTCTCCTTGTTTGAGATGAAAGTTTAGAGGGACGGCCGGGTCTTGGTAGATTTGCAGTGGTCTGATACTCCTTCCATTTCAATATGATCGCTTGCACAGTGCTCCTTGGGATGTTTAAAGTTTGGGAAATCTTTTTGTATCCAAATCCGGCTTTAAACTTCTCCACAAGAGTATCACAGACCTGCCTGGTGTGTTCCTTGGTCTTCATGATGCTCTCTGCGCTTTAAACAGAACCCTGAGACTATCACAGAGCAGGTGCATTTATACGGAGACTTGATTACACACAGTTGGATTATATTTATCATCATCAGTCATTTAGGACAACATTGGATCATTCAGAGATCCTCACTGAACTTCTGGCGTGAGTTTGCTGCACTGAAAGTAAAGGGGCCGAATAATATTCCACGTCCCACTTTTCAGTTTTTTATTTTTTGCAAAAGTTTAAAATAACCTATAAATTTAATTCCACTTCACAATTGTGTCCCACTTGTTGATGATTCTTCACCAAAAAAATAAAATTTTATATCTTTATGTTTGAAGCATGAAAAGTGGCAAAAGGTTGAAAAGATCAAGGGGGCTGAATACTTTCGCAAGGCACTGTACATACTTTCATTTTAACAATACTCAATAAGCATTTGAGAACTGAGGACACGTGCCACGCATTTTCAATGGGAGACAGGCCTGGACTTCAGGCAGGCCAGTCTAGTACCCACACTGTTTTACTACAAAGCTACGCTGTTGTAGCACATGCAGAATGTGGCTTGGCATTGTCTTGCAGAAATAAGCGGGGACGTCCCTGAAAAAGACACCGCTTGAATGGCAGCATATGTTGCTCCAAAACCTGTATGTACCTTTCAGCATTAATGGTTCCTTCACAGATGTGCAAGTTACCCATGCCATGGGCACTAACACACCCCCATACCATCAGAGATGCTGGCTTTTGAACTTTGTGCTGATAACAATCCACACAGTCCTTTTCCTCTTTGACCCGGAGGACACAACATCCATGATTTCCAAAAACAATTTGGAATGTGGACTGGTCAGACCACAGGATACTTTTCCACTTTGTGTCAGTCCATCTCAGATGAGCTTGAGCCCAGAGAAGCCGATGGCGTTTCTGAGTGGTGTTGATATATGGCTTTCACTTTGCATGGTAGTGGAGTTTTAACTTGCACTTGTAGATGTAGTGACGAACTGTGTCCACTGCCAATGGTTTTCTGAAGTGTTCCTGAGCCCATGTGGTAATATCCGTTACAGAATGATGTTGGTTTTTAATGCAGTGCCGTCTGAGGGATCGAAGGTCACAAGCATTCAATGTTGGTTTTTGGCCTGGCCTCTTACTTGCAGAGATTTGTCCAGTTTTTCTGAATGTTTTGATATTATGGACTGTAAATGATAAAATCCCTAAACTCCTTGCAATTGTACGTTGAGAAACTGTTGAGAAATTGTTCTTAAACTGTTGGACTATTTGCTCATGTAGTTCACCTAGTTGCGAATCTCGCCCCATCCTTGTGAATGACTGAGCCTTTCGAGGATACTCCCTTTATACCCAATCATGACACTCACCTGTTTCCAATTAACCTGTTCACCTCTGGAATGCTTCAAACAGGTGTTTTTTGAGCATTCCTCAGCTTTTGTTGCCCCTGTCCCAGCTTTTTTGGAACGTGTTGCAGGCATAATATTCAAAATGAGTGAATATTTGCAAAAAACAAATAAAGTTTATCCATTTGAATATTAAATATCTTGTCTTTGTAGTCAATTGAATATAGGTTGAAAAGGGTTTGCAAATCATCGTATTCTGTATGTATTTATGTTTTACACAACGTCCCAACTTCATTGGAATTGGGGTGTATACTCCTAGTATCACAATGCAGTTTGTGTTATCATATTTTAGCTCTACTTGATCATTGAATGTTTTAAGTGGCTGATCCACTAGAATATCATCACTCATGTGCTTTATAGACTAAATGACTCTTTAAATCATATGGCGTATCTTTGCTATATTCCTTAACATAGCATTATCTGTAGGGTTCCAACCTCTGGGTCCCCTGCCAATATAGACAATAAGGAGCAGAGCTTCCTTTTACATTTCTCCTTCACAGTTAGGCAGATGTAATCCATGAACAAACCTATTAAAAAATGTATTTCAACCAACACTGACCTTCAATTAAACTGAAAACCCATTGAGCTTCTATTAGTTTCTTTTACTGCAAAGCATAGTATTTCATGAGAATTTACAGGTCTAATAAGGTTAATAGTGTTATGTACTTTTTGGTCATTTTTCACTTTTTTCTTTTCATACTTTATGACTACCTTTTATATTGTTTACATTTTTTTCACACATGAATATCTAAAAACTATGTCCACTTAATTTTAATTTGAAGCTTCTAGGAATACAGTGCCCTTTTGCTTAGAAGTCTACCATTGCTTTTCAATATCAGATTTTAATGGATGGTAAGTTAAGCAAGGCTTGTTAGGAATAGGATGCTCTTCTGTCTCAAGTGTCAAAACAAAATAAATTTTGTTTAGGCTATGGCCAGACCTGGTGTATGCAGGGCCATTTTAACCCATTGGTGGGTCCAGTGCAAAAGTTTCATAAGTGGGCCCCCCCATCACCACCACTTAAACATACCTGACCCACCCAAATTAAAATGGCCACCACATAGTATAATTCCTTTTTACTGGCCCCATACAATATACGTTGCCATGCCCCTGCACTTATAAATAATAGTTCCTGTTCACAGCTGACTGCCCCCTTATCAATAATATTTATAAGGCGTTCATTATTTATATGCAGGGACTATTATTTAAAAGGGGGGCTAAGATTCCTTGCTTATAAATAATAATGCACCCTTATAAATAATAATCCCTTTTTATAAATAATAATGCCCCCTTATAAATAAAGTTCCCTGCTTTATAAATAGTGCCCCTTATCAGTAATTGTCCCTCCTTATAAATAATAGCCCTCCTTATTAATAATAGTTCTCCCTTCTAAATAGTTCCCTCTTGTAAATAATAGTTCCCATTATCAATAATAGCCCCCCTTTATAAATAGTACTACTTTATAGTTTCCCCTTTTAAATACTAGTCCCCATTTATAACTAATACCCCCCTGTTATAAATAATTGTTCCCCTTTATTTATAAGGAAGGAAACTATTATTTATATGGGGGAACTATTATTCATGAGGACTATTATTTATAAGGGAGAACTATTATGAGGGGAAAACATATATTTTAAGGGGGGCTTTTTTTTAAGGAGGAACTATTGTTTATAAGTGGAAAACTTTTATTTTTAAGGGGGTTATTATTTATAATATTTTCCCATTCTAATAATATTCTCCCCTTTATAAATAGTAGTTCCTACCTTTATAATAACCCTCCTTAAAAATAGTAGTTCCACCACTATAGATAATACCCCTTTATAAATAATGTGTCTATGTTCAGAAGTAAGTGCACCCTCAGCAGTAATTGCCCTCTTTGTCTTTAAACACAAAAAACAATAAATCTTATACTCACCTTACCACGATCCCACGATGACTAGAGTAGCGGACATCTTCTGCTGTTGTTGCACTCTGGGTGCAGGTCTGGGCATGGCGCAGGTGACACAATGCAATGACGTCATCAGCTGTGCCAGAACGTCCTGCACAGACATCACTGTAAGGCTCCTATGGCAGAACAAGGACTTTACAGCTCCCTGCTCTGTCATAGGTTTCAACTGCATTGGCGTGCACAGCATGCCGATACAGTTGTGAGTTGAGCTCTCCCGGGCAGAAAGCCTTGTGCCCGGATCCGGGGGCCCCAGCAACCATAGGGCCCGGTGCAAGTGCACCGTTTGCCCTATGGTTAAAGTGGCCTTGGGTGTGTTCTGTGGGATATATACAGCAGGATACCCCACAGCAGACCTACTCATGGCAAAAACTGGCTATAGTTTATATATAGTCTGCCAGTCCCCATAGCACCTTTAAAAACTGGAGAGGGGAAATTAAGTGACATGACCCATGAAGTGACGAGATCATGTGAGATGGGGTCAGAACCAGCCCAGAACCCCAAAATTCCTTATCTAAAATAGTGAGTAACTATTCAAAGGATTCTTAGAGAATCCCTTTAACCCCTTCCTGCTCTGCACCATGCTATTAAAGGTTTATTCCCATCTCAAGTAGCCGAGCTATACTGCTAGCTTATGTAAATTGAATAGTTTCCTAAATATATTGCTTTAGCAATGCTGCTTTGTTTTCCTGCTATGTGAAATTATTCTTTCCATTGTTTACACAGTGTTTCCATAGAGCTAGACCTAATTGCAGTTTGCTGATAAAGCCCTGTCTATAATATATCTCTATGTAAATGCACAGATAACACTGAGTCCGTTCTCTAGAAGCATGTGCATATTATTTGATCAGTATTTATATTAGATTTCTAGTAATCATAATAAGTATTGCGATACTTCATAGTGTCCTGTTCAGCAAGCTTGGTGGGGAGGTGGCTTTGACTGTTTGATAATGAATACAGTAAGTGAGAAGAAGAGACAGCAGGCAAATCTGCTGAAACAGGCTCAGTGCTGTAATATTATGGTGTGCTTGGCTATATTACACAGCTGGGACTAGCCACTGGAGTTGGAAAATATTCTTGCGGCTTAACCCTTCAGATGCCATAATGATTAGCGATCACAGCATCTGGATGGTTAGGGGAGAGAACCACCCCCCTTTCAGCCCTTCATATTCCCTGTGATGAGACTGCAGTGTTCTAGGGGTTGCTTTCCCTATTGCCCTATATTCTATGTGCGATGTACGGCAATACAGGAGTTAAAAAAAGTTTAAAAAGTGTAAAATAAAGTATTTAAAAATAAAAAATAATAAAAAGTTTTAAAAAAGCCCATTAGAATTCAAAAATATACAGTGCCTTGCGAAAGTATTCGGCCCCCTTGAACTTTTCAACCTTTTGCCACATTTCTGGCTTCAAACATAAGGATATAAAATTTAAATTTTTTCGTGAAGAATCAACAACAAGTGGAGCACAACTGTGAAATGGAACGAAATTTATTGGTTATTTTAACCCCTTAACAACGCAGGGTGTAATCGTACGTCCTGAGTCGCATGACGATGTATGGAGCGCGCTCAGGAGCTAATACAGCCAGGACCCGCCACTAACAGCAGCGATCGGTGCCTGTACCGATCGCAGCTGTTAACCCTTTAGATGCCGCGGTCAAATGGGACCACGGCGTCTAAATTGTGCAGCCGCCACGGGCGCCGCCACTTTTCCCTGATCGCCGCCCTCCAGAACGTCATCGGAGGGCGGCAATTGGTTGCCATGACAGCCGGGAGCCTATTGAAGGCTCTGAGGCCTGTCATTACATTAGAGCTATTACACGATGCCAGAGGCATCGTCTAATAACAGTGAAGGCATTTTGCTATTCACAGCGATACACTAGTATCGCAGTGAATAGTATGATCAATCAGACTCCCTAGGTTTCAAGGTCCCTAGGAAGTCTGATCATACAAGTAAAAGTAGAAAAAAAAAAGTTTTTAAAAGTATGAAAAAATTTTAAAAAAATACCCCCCTTTCCCTAGATCAGATATAAAAGTAAATAAACAAAAGTAAGCATAAACACTTTAGGTATCCCCGCGCTCCAAAATACCCGAACTATTCAAATAAATCTAAATGGCCAAATAGCGTTTTTTTCAACACTTTTCCTCCTATAAAAAATTGAATAAAAAGTGATCAAACCATCAGATCTTTCCCAAAATGGTATCAATAAAAATGTCATGTTGTCCCGCATAAAAAGATGCCTTACCCAGCTCCATACATGTAAATATGAAAAAGTTACAGGTGACACAATATGGCGACGCAAATTTTTTTTTTCTATTCAGCAAAGTTTTTAATTTTTTAAAAGGTATCAAAGCATTACAAATACTATATAAATTTGGGATCACCGTGTTCGTACTGACCCGCAGAATACAGGTAACATGTCATTTTTACCACACAGTGAATGCTGTAAAAATTAAACCCATATGAATTTGGCGCAAATGCAGTTTAATCTCCAATTGCACCTCATTCTGAATTTTTTTCCAGCTTTCCAGTACATTGCACAGCATATTGAATAGTGACATTAGAAAGAACAATTTGTTTCGCAAACAATAAGCCATCATGTGACTCTGTGAACTGAAAAATGAAAAAGTTATGGCTCTTGGAATGTGGGGAGGGAAAAACGAAAATGCAAAAACAAAAAATGGCCCGGTCATTAAGGGGTTAAACTTTTGTAAAAAAAAATAAAAAACTGAAAAGTGGGGCGTGCAAGATTATCCGGCCCCTTTCCTTTCAGTGCAGCAAACTCACTCCAGAAGTTCAGTGAGGATCTCTGAATGATCCAATCTTGTCCTAAATGACTGATGATGATGATAAATATAATCCACCTGTGTGTAATCAAGTCTCCGTATAAATGCACCTGCTCTGTGATAGTCTCAGGGTTCTGTTTAAAGCGCAGAGAGCATCATAAAGACCAAGGAACACACCAGGCAGGTCCATGATACTCTTGTGGAGAAGTTTAAAGCCGGATTTGGATACAAAAAGATTTCACAAACTTTAAACATCCCAAGGAGCACTGTGCAAGCGATCATCTTGAAATGGAAGGAGTATCAGACCACTGCAAATCTACCAAGACCCGGCCGTCCCTCTAAACTTTCATCTCAAACAAGAAGACTGATCAGAGATGCATCCAAGAGGCCCATGATCACTCTGGATGAACTGCAGAGATCTACAGCTGAGGTGGGAGAGTCTGTCCATAGGACAACAATCAGTCGTACACTGCACTAATCTGGCCTTTATGGAAGAGTGGCAAGAAGAAAACCATTTCTCAAAGATATCCATAAAAAGTCTCATTTAAAGTTTGCCACAAGCCACCTGGGAGACACACCAAACATGTGGAAGAAGGTGCTCTGGTCAGATGAAACCAAAATCGAACTTTTTGGCCACAATGCAAAATGATATGTTTGGCGTAAAAGCAACACAGCTCATCACCCTGAACTCACCATCCCCACTGTCAAACATGGTGGTGGCAGCATCATGGTTTGGGCCTGCTTTTCTTCAGCAGGGACAGGGAAGATGGTTAAAATTAATGGGAAGATGGATGGAGCCAAATACAGGACCATTCTGGAAGAAAACCTGTTGGAGTCTGCAAAAGACCTGAGATTGGGACTGATATTTATCTTCCAACAAGACAATGATCCCAAACATAAAGCAAAATCTACAATGGACTGGTTCACAAATAAACGTATCCAGGTGTTAGAATGGACAAGTCAAAGTCCAGACCTGAATCCAATCGAGAATCTGTGGAAAGAGCTGAAAACTGCTGTTCACAAACGCTCTCCATCCAACCTCACTGAGCTCGAGCTGTTTTCCAAGGAAGAATGGGCAAGAATTTCAGTCTCTCGATGTGCAAAACTGATAGAGACATACCCCAAGCGACTTGCAGCTGTAATCAAAGCAAAAGGTGGCGCTACAAAGTATTAACTTAAGGGGGCCGAATAATTTGGCACGCCCCACCTTTCAGTTTTTTATTTTTTACAAAAGTTTTAAATATCCAATAAATTTCATTCCACTTCATGATTGTGTCCCACTTGTTGTTGATTCTTCACCAAAAAATTTAAATTTTATATCCTTATGTTTGAAGCCTGAAATGTGGCAAAAGGTTGAAAAGTTCAAGGGGGCTGAATACTTTTGCAAGGCGCTGTATATATACTTTGTTGGCAATGACAGAGCAGTGATGTTTTGGGGCTGTCTCTGGGCAACACAGACTTTCAACTCCCTCCAAAGGTTTTCTATGGGGTTGAGATCTGGAGACTGGCTAGGCCACTCCAGGTCCTTGAAATGCTTCTTACGAAGCCACTCCTTCATTGCCCTGGAGGTGTGCTGGGGATCATTGTCATGCTGAAAGACCCAGCCACATTTTATCTTCAATGCCGTTGCTGATGGAAGGAGGTTTGCACTCAAAATTTCTCAGCATTCACTCTCCTCCAACACGACGAGTTGTGTTTCTACCAAACAGTTCTACTTTGGTTTCAACTGACCATATGACATTCTCTCAATACTGTTCTGGAACATCCAAATGCTCTCTAGCAAACTTCAGACAGGCCCGGATATGTACTGGTTTAAGCAGTGGGACACGTCTGGCACTGCAGGATCTGAGTCCCTGGCGGCGTAGTGTGTTACTGACGGTAGCCTTTGTTACGTTAGTCCCAGCTTTCTGCAGGTCATTCATTAGGTTCCCCTGTGTGGTTCTGGGATTTTTGCTCACCGTTCTTGTGATCATTTTGACCCCACGGGGTGAGATCTTGCGTGGAGCCCCTGATCGAGGGAGATTATCAGTGGTCTTGTATGTCTTCCATTTTCTAATTTTTGCTCACAGTTGATTTCTTTACACCAAGCTGCTTGACTATTGCAGATTCAGTCTTCTCAACCTGGTGCAGGTCTACAATTTTGTTTCTGGTGTCGTTCCCCAGCTCTTTGGTCTTCACCATGGTGGAGTTTGGAGTGTGACTGTTTGAGGTTGTGGACAGGTGTCTTTTATACAGATAATTTCAAATAGGTGCCATTACTACAGGTAATGAGTGGAGGACAGAGGAGCATCTTAAAGAAGTTACAGGTCAGTGAGAGCCAGAAATCTTGCTTGTTTGTAGGTGACTAAATACTTATTTTCCACCATAATTTGCAAATAAATTCTTTAAAAATCAGACAATGTGATTTTCTGGATTTGTTTTCTCATTTTGTCTCTCATAGTTGAGGTCTACCTATGATGTCAATTACAGGCCTCTCTCATCTTTTTAAGTAGGAGAACTTGCACAATTGGTGGCTGACTAAAATACTTTTTTTTTCCCCACTGTATATATACACACACGTGGACAAAATTGTTGCTACCCCTTGTTTAATGAAACAAAAACCCCGCAATGGTCACAGAAATAACTTGAATCTGACAAAAATAATAATATATAAAAATTCTATGAAAATGAACAAATGACAGTCAGACATTGCTTTTCAACCATGGTTCAACTAAATTTAAAAAAAAAAGAAAACTCATGAAACAGGCCTGGACAAAAATGATAGTTCCCTTAACTTAATATTTTGTTGCACAACCTTTTGAGGCAATCACTGCAATCAAACGATTCCTATAACTGTCAATGAGACTTCTGCACCTCTCAACAGGTATTTCGGCCCACTCCTCATGAGCGAACTGCTCCAGTTGTCTCAGGTTTGAAGGGTGCCTTTTCCAAACGGCATGTTTCAGCTCCTTCCAAAGATGCTCAATAGGATTTAGGTCAGGGCTCAAAGAAGGCCACTTCAGAATAGTCCAATGTTTTCCTCTTAGCCTTTCTTGGGTGTTTTTAGCTGTGTGCTTTGGGTCATTATCCTGTTGCAAGACCATGACCTGCGACTGAGACCAAGCTTTCTGACACTGGGCGGCACATTTCTCTCTAGAATCCCTTGATAGGCCTGAGATTTCATTGTACCCCGCACAGATTCAAGACACCCTGTGCCAGATGCAGCAAAGCAGCCCCAAAACATAACAGAGCCTCCTCCATGTTTCACAGTAGGGACAGTGTTCTTTTCAAGATATGCTTCATTTTTCCATCTGTGAACATAGAGCTGATGTGCCTTGCCAAAAACTTCGATTTTTGTGTCATCTGTCCATAAGACATTCTCCCAGAAGCTTTGTGGCTTGTCAACATGTAGTTATATATTATTACTTTTGTCAGATTCAAGTTATTTCTGTGACCATTGTGGGTTTTTCTTTCATTAAACGTGGGGTACCAACAATTTTGTCCGTGTGTGTATATTGTGACAATTGGGGGTAATTTAGCTTTAAAGGTGGCAGCTTCCTGGACGTAGAGGTGTTTGTGGCGCTGGGTGCCAAATAAACAGCATATCAGGTAGTGGCAATCCAAAATAAATGGCTTTATTCAGCTTGTAAGTGATAACCGGAACAAAACAAAAAACAGCCTATCCCACACACAGGGCAATACCTCACTACTTGAACCCTGACTCACTTCTAAGGGCAAGATTTACTGAGGTTTCTTCTTAACAGTCTGGCTCACACTAGAGCTTAACTAAATCCGTTGTGGAACCTAGTTCTCTTGGGACAGACCACCTGTATGTCTCTAACTGGTCCACAGTTACCTGCTCTCTGCAGGTCACCAGCAGCAGCACTGTCCTGCCATCTGCGCTCCCTCTGGAGTGACGCTCCACCTATGGGTGTGGTTGAGGTCCTTTTCAACCCTTTTTTTGGATCGCTCACCAGCGCCCTCTAGGTTCACACTCTCACAAAAAAAATATATATATATATATATATATATATATATATATATATAATAATTTTTTTTTTTTTTTTTTATTATTATACTGTATAAAAAATAGCTTCTGATTTTGACCTTAGACAAATTTCCTTGCATGTCAGTAGACACAATTTAAACCCTTCAAAAATGGAGCCGTAGCATCAAACAATGTGCTGGCTGATTCCCTGTGATAAATAATGATGTGACAGTGAATGAGGATGCTCTTAGCAAAGGAGGTTTTTCAGCCACACATTTATCACTTAGAGAGAGGAATGACTAATCAGATGCTTAATTACCAAGTAAGGGGACATAAAAAAAAACGTGATAAATGTTAAAGTTTTCCTGAGAAACCTGTTCATCTTTGTTTCACTGAGCTATAGCAGGAGATCAATAGGAAATATGGCACTGGCGCTCATTTACTAACCTGTAAGCTAGTGGGTTTTTGGACAAAAATCTGTATTATGGATGCATTTTTTTGCTATCAAATTCGACCTTTCTCTAAACCAATAAACTGTGAAGGAGAATAAAGGTTTAACATACCTCTGTAAACACAAGTTATATAATAGTGAAAAGTCAACTCTTTAACAACTGCCTATATGTCCAAAATCATTAGCAGCCTCTACCATTGAAAGATGTATTTTTAAGTCAATAAAATCACACAGAAGAAGGAAAACTGCTCAATAAGCTTACACTGCAAAGTATTCTTGGGTCTGGGAAATGGGTAAGTAAAGATGCTTAGCCAGGGAACCTTTTGAGTCTACTCTAAATAATATAGATTGAGCAAATCACATTGCTGGATTCACAATGGCTGTAGGAGTCCACACAGAGCACTTGAAATGCATTACAATGATAAGCTATCGAGAAAAATACAAGTTTTGATTGAAATTAGTCATAACTTTAATTTATCAGGATATATGATAGCAAATGCAGAATACAATGTAACAAAAAAATTGGAAAGATTAACCCGAAAAAAATATATACAGATGGTGTAAAGGTTAACATGACTCATAATGCGTTAACAACACTATGGCACAGAGTGTTATCTCAACTCTTTCAATGGGTTTACAATTACTTTTTTTGTCCTCTGATAGGATATCATGACACAAAGTTATCATGCAACAGAGAGTCAAGTTAAACAGCACTACATCTGTATTTCCCCTCACAAATACAGATGTGTCAATCCTTGCCTTACCTAGAATTTTGTTAAGAACTCATGAAGCCAATTCAATGCAATATTCCAACATGCTAGCAAAAAAAAAAAAAAGACAGGCCATAACTCACAATACAACCACTGGGTGACCACACAAACACATATAGAATAGACATCTCATGGCAGAATATTAAAAAATCCCACAAAATGCCACATTAGCTGTTATTTCTGCATTTTGTAAGAGACAGTCATTTGTGAAATGTAATTGGTTCCTTTTTGTAGGGTATTTTCACTAAAAGGATTGATTGCATATCAGTTATATATAGAAAACAATGATCAGTGATCATATGAATGTATAATCCTTACATATAGTGAAAAGCCTTTAACTCCTTCCTGCCACTGGCATTTTTCGTTTTTTTTTATTTTTGACTCCCCGCCCTCCAAACCCCATAACTTTTTTTTTTTTTTTTTCCCATTCATAGAGCCATATGAGGGCTTAATTTTTGCGGGACAAATTGTTCTTTATAATGGTACCATTTATTATTCTGTAAAATAACAAAAATCCAAAATTTTGCAAAAAAAACATTTCTTAAAGTTGCCATATTCTGAAACCCATAACTTTTTTATATTTCTGTGTACTGAGATGCATAAGGCTTCTTTTTTTGCAGGCCAGATGTATAGTGGGGAAAAAAGTATTTATTCAGCCACCAATTGTGCAAGTTCTCCCACTTAAAAAGATGAGAGAGGCCTGTAATTGACATCATAGGTAGACCTCAACTATGAGAGACAAAATGAGAAAACATATCTAGAAAATCACATTGTCTGATTTTTAAAGAATTTATTTGCAAATTATGGTGAAAAATAAGTATTTGGTCACCTACAAACAAGCAAAATTTCTGGCTCTCACAGACCTGTAACTTCTTCTTTAAGAGGCTCCTCTGTCCTCCACTCATTACCTGTAGTAATGGCTCCTGTTTGAAATTGTTATCAGTATAAAAGACACCTGTCCACAACCTTAAACAGTCACACTCCAAATTCCACTATGGTTAAGACCAAAGAGCTGTGGAAGGACGCCAGAAACAAAATTGTAGACCTTCACCAGGCTGGGAAGACTAAATCTGCAATAGGCAAGCAGCTTGGTGTAAAGAAATCAACTGTGGGAGCAATAATTAGAAAACGGAAGACATACAAGACCACTGATAATCTCCCTTGATCAGGGGCTCCACGCAAGATCTCACCCTGTAGGGTCAAAATGATCACAAGAACGGTGAGCAAAAATCCCAGAACCACACGGGTGGACCTAGTGAATAACCTGCAGAAAGCTGGGACTAACGTAACAAAGGCTACCGTCAGTAACACACTACGCCGCCAGGGACTCAGATCCTGCAGTGCCAGACGTGTCCCACTGCTTAAACCAGTACATATCCGGGCCCGTCTGAAGTTTGCTAGAGAGCATTTGGATGTTCCAGAAGAGTATTGGAAGAATGTCATATGGTCAGATGAAACCAAAGTAGAACTGTTTAGTAGAAACACAACTCGTCATGTTTGGAGGTGAGTGAAAGCTGAGTTGCATCCAAAGAACACCATACCTACTGTGAAGCATGGGGGTGGCAACATCATGCTTTGGGGCTGTTTCTCTGCAAAGGGACCAGGACGACTGATCCGTGTACATGAAAGAATGAATGGGGCCATGTATCGTGAGATTTTGAGTGCAAACCTCCTTCCATCAGCAACGGCATTGAAGATGAAATGTGGCTGGGTCTTTCAGCATGACAATGATCCCAAGCACACTGCCAGGGCAACAAAGGAGTGGCTTCGTAAGAAGCATTTCAAGGTCCTGGAGTGTCTCCAGATCTCAAATCCATAGAAAACCTTTGGAGGGAGTTGAAAGTCCGTGTTGCCCAGCGACAGCCACAAAACATCCCTGCTCTAGAGGAGATCTGCATGGAGGAATGGGCCAACATACCAGCAACAGTGTGTACCATCCTTGTGAAGACTTACAGAAAACGTTTGACCTCTGTCATTGCCAACAAAGGATATATAACAAAATACTGAGTTGAACTTTTGTTATTGACCAAATACTTATTTTCCACCATAATTTGCAAATAAATTCTTTAAAAAAATCAGACAATGTGATTTTCTGGATTTGTCTTCTCATTTTGTCTCTCATAGTTGAGGTTTACCTATGATGTCAATTGCAGGCGGGCCTCATCTTTTTACGTGGGAGAACTTGCACAATTGGTGGCTGACTAAATACTTTTTTTTTCCCCACTGTACTTTTTAGTTACGGGCATTACTGGGCATTTTTTGACACAGGGATACCTAATGTGTATGTGTTTCACATTAATTTTTTAGTTTTATATGTATTCTAGGGAAAGGGGGGTGATTTTGAGCTTTTAGGTTTTTTTTTTTGGTTTTTTTTAATTTTTTTTTTTACTATTTTATTAGCCCTCCTAGGGGTCTTGAACCTACAATCGTTTGATTGCGTGTCCCATAGACTGCAATACAACTATATTGCAGTCTATGGGAGATTCGCTACATTACTTTTGAGGCTGGTCATGTGGGGATAGGCCCCGGGGGGAATTTTTTTTTACTTTTTGGGGGGTCCTTTCTTACAATGTCTGCGATCAGAGTGAACTCTGATCACGGGCATTAGCTCCAGGTCTCTGCTGTACATTACAGCGGAGACCTGGTAGCTATGGAAGCCACGCTGCAGCACTGCAGCCTCCATCACTAAAGACCCTGCATCCGCTGTACTATTATGGTGGATGTCAGGAAGGGTTTAACACAGAATAACCAGCTGCACCAGTTTTGGTGCATTGAATTATAGGACAATCCAAAATTTTAAGTTTATTTCTCCTAATCCATTAAGATACATAGAACAGTTGCACTATAGCTTTAGCTTTTTTTTTTTTTCTACTGTCCATTCATATTTCCTTCAACAGGAACAAAAGCCCACAACATCATGATAATAGGGCAGTCACCTATTGACATGGTTGACTTGGGACTTGGATAGCATTTACATAAATGTAATAATTACTCTCAGTCCTGTTTTACCTCTACCAAAATAAGACTTCCATTATAAGTAACTAGTTTGTCAATTCCAAATTCTGGTTAAAAAATGAAACCATCCTCCTTACGCTAGGTTCACACTTTGGGTTTCCAATCATGGGGTCCGCTTGGAAACTGGTGAACCCCATAGACTATAATGGGGTCCGCCCAGTTTTGCCCGAAAAAGGCGGTAAAATACGGAGCGAAAAGTCCTGTTTGCGGGTTCTGGGACAGAAACCCCGAACGGAGAGTAAGCGCTAGTGTGAACCTAGCCTTAGTTGTACAATACTGTGAGAAAAAGTGGATAAGATTTTCTAAGAACCACAAACGAATATTTATTTTTTTAGAAATTCTATGAAAATAGTGAAATAGAATTTGCCCTTTGCTACACCCCTTTTAGGAAATCCCACGTTTGCAACTTGTCATAAAATTTACATAACAGAATAGTAAATTTTCTCCACTATGTTCTTCTTCCTAGGCATAAATTTTATGTAAAGAATAGAGGGTTTTCCCGTCAAGTTTATGAAAACTAGGACACAGGTATATTACAGTTATACTGCCTTTGTTTTCACCATCTAAAATCTTCTCCAAGCTACTGACTTAGAGTCAAAGAAGCCTTTAACCTTCCCGCTATACATCTGTAGGGAACTGCCATTTCTACTAGTATATAATGTATCTGGCTTCTTTGCCCCTGCAGTTTGGCTTCAGAGACCCCAGGCATTCAGTGCAAGTTTTGTTTTGTAAATACAGTGAGTCAGACACATGTGAGGCAGAGCTGCTGGGGGGAGAGATGTGAGCAGAGCTGCTGAGACAGACATGTTATGTCTGGGGGAGTCTAAGAGCCACTTGTTCCTCTTTACTTCACAGTATATAGTTAGGTATGTGTTACCCCCTATATACTCACAGGACCTAGCTAGTAACCGTAGTTAGGGATCCATATATATATGTAGTTCAGGGCAGTGATAGGTTAGGCTTCCGAAGGCCAACTAGCTAGTTAGAGGCCCGGTGGCACTAATAGTTTAGCTGGCAGGTTAAGGACTCAGTGTTAGGGTATTCAGGCCTGCATCTACTGCCGTCACCGTCGCCCTGTTTGCTGCCTGTGAAGAATCTCACCATCATCATATCCTGATCGGCTGTCTGTCATCTCCTGGAAGAATCCGAGGATCCACAGTCATCCACAGGGGCCCCTGCATCTCTTCTGTTGCCTGGAGGTATTGTGCACTGGACTCTTGCTATATATCTATATATATACCCGGGTATATAACCTAAGACGGTTGAGGACTTGCTGGTTGTTGTAGTATTGCTGTGTTCTGAGTATATTTTATGTATGTATTATTATCCTGTTGATTCTTATAAAGCTACTGTTATAACCTTAAGTGGTATCTGTATGTATTCTTCAGACTGTGAGATTAGTACAGTGATCCTTGTTAAGGCTACTAACTGTATTTCATGGGTAAGTCCCAGGACGAGATCCTCCCTGTAATACAGAGGCTCTATCCTGGGTGGAGGCACTGATATATTTCATATATGTTCCCACTCTTCCCTTCAGCGAAGGCTTCAGGTCCCATTATACACACAGGTCAGCGCCAGAGTCTGTTGCGGGAGGGATAATACTCATACCACCCCCCAAATAGGGCTACACATCTTTTAAACTTCACTCTAGTTTTCACTTACAAACTTAACCTTTCTAAGTTACTAGCCATTATGTTTCTTCTACACATACTGTAGTTGATAGTTTAAGCCTGGGATTAGAGATGGATGTCACTGTGGTTTTAAACAAATAGAAAAATACATGTAGTTTGAACCTTCTCTATGGCATTTTCACATGGATTTTTAGTACAATTTTCAGGCATTTTTGAAGTTACATTTAAAAAAAAGTCTGAAGACAAAATAGCATAAAAATGCAACACCTACACTGTATGTAGTGTGTA
Organism: Leptodactylus fallax; assembly: GCA_947044405.1. Lineage (NCBI taxonomy): Eukaryota > Metazoa > Chordata > Amphibia > Anura > Leptodactylidae > Leptodactylus > Leptodactylus fallax. The sequence continues at coordinate 7,504,134 of CAMRHE010000058.1, read as the reverse complement.
GACCTTCTTATAATTTCAAAATAGACAAACCTCTGTCTGCAGCATTTAGCCCAAAAGAAAATGGCAATAAAGCCATGAGCAGAGACTGCTAAAGGCCAGTGCCACATAAACAGCAATCGCAGTAGGGAAAGCCGCCAAGAACTCTCTGGTCACTAACCTGCTGTTATCTACAGTAGCAGCATTGTGGTTGAGGTTTTCAATCAAACTAAACTCATTCACATTCTGGGATTAAAACCTGTAGCACTGTGGAGGAGGTTTTAAATCTGCAAGTGAGTAGAAAAAATAAATACCTGATTTTGGGTGGCTTGTTGAAGAACATGCACCAGATTGTCCCTGATGGAAATTCTGCAGTACATGTGTTCTCTTTGCAGTCATGTCAACTCACTTGGACAAGTACACTTTCACCAGGCTCAGTAGTATTCAGTGCACTGTGACGTTAGCTCACTGCATTGAATATGAATGAGGTTTCTGGATGATCCCTCTATCATTTTAAACTCGTATACTATCTAAACTACAACTGAAAACAAAATGATGCCTAAAATTTCAAATTTATATTTATAGCATTAAAATCAGTTAAATAAAATAAAGGACTGTTAGGTATATTGTCAGTACACCAGAGACAGGAAAATGTGTGCCCCCAGAAGGGATGAACTGCTGATATGTATGCCCCCACAGTGGATCCCTGATAGCAAACAGTTTACTCTGCAAGTATCCTGTCAGGAATCTGTTTAGCTCCTGTTGCTTTAAGGTTACTGTGTTGACCTGGGTAGCTTTTGCAGTATTCAGAGTTCTCTTAGGCTTATCCAATTAGCAGCTAAGGAGGCATATTTAAAATCCCTTCCTCAGCCGGGTGCCTGCTAATTGGTTGTACCTAGTGTGGCTTTCATAACCTGTTTCATAACCTGGTGGACTGCTTTATACTGAACACTGGTTTGATGGTGAAAATCCATTTGTCTCCTGATTGCGTCTCTGACATAACATCTAGGAACTGACCTTTACCTTAATACTGGAGAAATGTTTGTCTCCTGAATTTGGCTCAGATGTTACCTCCTGAACTGACTATTGGCCTGGACTTTCACTTTTCTGATTAATCCTCCTGGTCCTAATGTGCCTTGCAAGGTATCATGGTTTCTGGTTTGATTTCAATTAGTGGAGCATATATTCCTTGTACCCGTTTCAGTGGTGTCAACTTGAAACTCAAATTCAGCACAAGTCCATCTGGCTTTGCGATTGGCGCTGGTGAAGCCGTTGGGTGTCTGAGATCTCTCAGCACTGTATAAGATATGAACAGCTAGTTCTACTGCTCTCTGTTGTCAGCCAGTTCCTGCAAATTCTGATATTTACTCCTGAGACTTTACCATAACAAGTCCATTATATAAGTACTGCTAATGCTGTGTTCATTAGATCATTATAGTCATCATAGCAAGTAGTCCGCTGTGCAACAATCCACTATATAAATACTACTGTTACGATATATATTAAAGTTCACCATATGAGTATTGCTGTTGCTAGATTCATTAGCGCATTATATTCATTATAGCAAGAAGTTTGCTATGCAAACGTCTACTGTGTGAGTATTGCTGTTGCACACTTTCGGTTCCTACTAATTCTATCCCGGCACTCCCAGCTGATATGTTCTCTAGCATTGCCAGAGGTAAATAGAAAAGATTATAATTCACAAATAAGCACACATTTCCTCAGCATTTGATTCTTCAGGGGAACAAAGGAGTGGTACATAAAGTATTGAAGGGCCTTCATGCATGTTGCACTGTTCAATAGCATACTAGCAGCTGTACAGGCCAGCGGTATAGCAGTGTGCACACTTCAGTGATAGTCTTTTACTATGTAAATTTCTCATTAGGTTTCTTCTGGACTTGAACCCACAGTTTTCTATACAGAAAGCCACATAATGGTTGAGCCACAACCATTCTCAACAAAAGAATTTTTCCAACCCATGGCTTCAATAGTAATTTTGTTTCCCTGCATAATATACTGGTACATAGAGATATCTCTCTAAATGCCAGTATATTATGTGCTTTAAAATAAGCATATAATATGATGGCATATAGAAAGATATCTCTATATACTATACACTAGAACATTATGCATGCAAACAAAAGAGCTATTGAAGCCTTGGGTCAGAAAAATTCTTCAATCAAGAATCGCTGCTTGTTCCTGCCTTTCATACAGTATACAAAACTGTGGGTTCAAGACCTGAAGAAAACTAATGACACAATAGTTTATTTTATTTAACTAGTAACAATCTGGGTCTCAGTATACACTGCTGTGAAAAATTATTTGCCCCCTTACAGATCTCATTTGTTTTTGCTTTTTTTTTTTTTTATACTTAAATTTTTCAGATTATCAAACAAATTTCCGTATCAGACAAAGATAACCTGAGTGAATACAAAATGCAGTATTTCATTTATTAAAGGGAAAAAAAGCTAATCAAACCAACCTGGCCCTATGTGAAAAAGTAATTGCCTCCTAAACCTAATAGATGGTTGTGCCATCCTTGGTGGCAACAACTGCATTTAAGCGTTTGCAATGTTTCACCATCTCGCCTCACACAATATGCCATAGAAAGTGATCAGTCATATATTCCCCAAAACAGTATCAATAAAAAAGCATAGCTTGCACCGCAAAAAATAAGCCCTGAACCAACTGAAAAGTAAAAATTTTACGCCTCTCAGAAGGTAGTGATGTAAAAGTAATTGATTTATGTCCCCAAATGGGTTTTGTTCTGCAAAATTAGTAATACATAAAAAAAACAATATAAATATGGTATCTCTGTAATCATACTGACCCACCAAATTAAGGTAACCTGTTGATTATGCTGTACACTGCATGGGAAGAAAAATTGAAACTTAAAACGTAATGCCAGAATTGATGGGGGTTTTTTTTTAATCAACCGCAAAAGAGTTTATAATAAGTTATAGGCAGCCAAAAATAGCGTCATTACAAAATGCATCTCATACTGCAAAAAACAAGTCCTCATATGGTTACATCACCCAAAAAATAAAAAATATATAGCATGCACAATGTGAAGACAAAACCCCCAAAAATCGATAAATCATTATAACAAAACTGGCTGCGGCAGGAATGTAAAAGCTATGTAAATTTAGAGGTTACGAGGGAAAATACACCAGAAGTGACCCCTAGAGTAATCCCCCAATCATAGGAGCTACTGGGAAAATAGTAGAGAATTTGTTGTTCCAATGTACTCCGCACAGCTTACTCTTCACAATCCACTGTGCATTCACGTCTGGGATACTAATGCTCACTACACCCGTTTTACTTTTCTGGTACCGTAGAGGCTCTGTAAACATGAAATTGGTGTCCAGATACCAAACTTCTAAATCTGTACTCCAAAAGCTACATAACACTCCTTCACACCTACGCCCTGCTGTGTACCCAAACTGAAGTTTATGTCCACATATATGACACTGTTGTATCCAGGATAACGTTCTTAATGTCATATATGGGTATCAATTGCTATTTGGGCACACATACAGAAGGGAAGGAGCGCTATTTGGTTTTTGGAATACATATTTAGACAGTTTGGTTTTTGGACGCCATTACACTTTTGCACAGCTCCTGAAATGCAGTTAAGTGGAATCCCTTGACAAGTGACCACATTTTGCAAACTACACCCTGAAGGAATTTATCCAGGGGTACAGTGAGCATTTTTAACCCCCAAGTATTGCTATAATTTATTTTCCATAAATGTATATGCAGCTGATGGTGAAAGGAGAAAATGGCAATTTTTCCATGAACACATCATTTAGGTGTGCAATATGTTGTGCCCAGCTTGTATCAGAGACGAATGCTCCAAAAGCTGTTGTGTCTGGGATATCCGCTAAACAGGTTTTTGGATTATGTGTCTCTGCTAACACAAGTGGAGCGCAACATATCGGGCACTGAAATGGCGTATCTTTGAAAAAATTGCAATTTTCATTATTAACTGCGCATTCATTTCTGGAAAATAAATTAATGCAACACTCGAGTTAAAAATGCTCGCTACACCACTTGATAAATGCCTTGAGGGGTGTAGTTTCCAAAGTGGGGTCACCTTTGTGCAGATTACACTTTACTGGCAAATAAGAGGCATGATGCCCAAAAACCAAACTTTTCTCCAAAAATAAAAATAGCGCTCCTTCCCTTCTGTGCTCCACTGTACCCAAACAGCAGTTTATATCCACATATGACATTAAGTACATTATCCTGGGTGCAACAGTGTCATGCATGTGTACATAAACTGCAGTTTGGGCACACAGCAGGGCGCAGATGTTAAGGAGTGTTATGTGATTTTGGAGCGCAGAAGACCTTAAAATTGCCCCTACACAATGGGGGTCACTTCTTTCCAATTTACTGGCAACAGGGCTCTGCAAAAACAACATGGCTTAGAGAAAGTCCCTAAAAAGTGCAGTGCACCTTCCCTTGTGAACCCCTGCTGTGTGTGCAAGCAGCAGTTTACACCCACTTATACAACTTTTTTGTACCTGGAATAACCCACTTAAAAGTTTTAGGAGTGCATGTCTCTGATGACACAAAGTGGGACCAACATGTTGGGCACTGAAATGGCATATTTCTTTAAAAAAATAAATCTTCACTTTGTACATTAATTGTTGGGAAGCACTCTTGGGCTCAAAATGATAATACCCCTTGAGAAATTCGTTAAGGTGTTTAGTTTCCAAAATGGGGTCACTTTTGGGGGGTTTCCATTGTATTGGTATTCTAGGGGCTCTGCAAATGCGATTTGTCAGCTGAAAACTATTACAGCAAAATCTGTACTCCAAAAGCCAAATAGCGCTCTTATCTTTCCAAGCCCCACCATGTACCCATACAGCAGATTGTAATGACATATGGGGTATTGCCGTGTTCATGAGCAATTGCTTTTTCTCCTTATGAAAATGAAAACCTTTAGGATAAAGTGACGTTTTAGTAATTTTTCATTTACAGTGTTAATGAAATCTGTGAAACCCGTGGGGTCAAAGGGCTCACTATACCCTTTGATGAAGTATGTGAGGGGTGTAGTTTCCAAAATGGGGTCTCTTTTGGAGGGTTTCCTTTGTACTGGTACTATAAAGGCTCTGCAAATGAGACACGGCACCTAAAAACTATTCCAGCAAACTCTGCTTTTAAAACACCCAGTGTCACTTCTTCCCTTCTGTGCACTGCCATGTGCCCAAAGATCAGTTTACACCCACATGTGGGGTATCTCTGTGCTCGGGACAAATCATGTAAGAAACTGTGAGATGCATTTGCTCCTTTAACGCCTTGTGAATATGTTAATTTTATGGATAAATGAATGTAGTATTGAAAAAAAAATTAAATAGCTAAATTTCACCTCCATATTGTTTTAATTACTGCGAAATGCTTAAAGGATTAGCAAACTTCCCAAATTATTTGAAAAGTGCAGTTTTGAAAATGGGATGATTTGGGGGGGGGGGGGGTCTAGTATATAGGCATTTATACCCCTTCAGAACTGAAAATAATTAGTTTTGGAAATTTTCTTATTAGACTGAAAAATCGCTGTTACACTTGTAAGCCTTCTAACACCCAAAATAAATTAAAGGACAATTAAAAGACAATGCCTATATTACGCAGAGATATTATTAATATATTTGGGGAGCATGACTAGCTGTATCAAAAGCAGAGCATTTCACATTTTGAAAATTGCGATTTATTTTTTTTTTCTAAATTTCCTATATTTTTTTTATAAATAAATACAAAAATATTGATCAGTATTTACCACTAATATGAAGTACAATGTGTCATGAAAAAACGATCTCAAAATCACTTATCTAAGTTAAATCGTCTCAAAGTTCTTGCCATATAATGTGGCACGTGTCAGTTTTGAAAAATGAGACCTGGTCCGTAACCCTTTCCTGACATCCACCGTAATAGTATGGTAGATGTTGGGTATTTAACCTCTTAAGGACACAGTCGTTTTTCATTTTTGCATTTTTGTTTTTCCCTCCCCACATTCCAAGAGCCATAACTTTTTCATTTTTCAGTTCACAGACTCACATGATGGCTTATTGTTTGCGATACAAATTGTACTTTGTAACGGCACCATTCAGTATACTGTGCAATGTATTGGGAAGCTTGAAAAAAAATCAAAATGAGGTGCAATTGGAGAAAAAAATGCATTTGCGCTATTTTCATATGGGTTTAATTTTTACGACGTTCACTGTGTAGTAAAAATGACATGTTACCTGTATTCTGCGGGTCAGTACGAATGCGGCGATACCATATTTATATAGTATTTGTAATGTTTTGATACCTTTTAAAAAATGAAAAACTTTGCAAAACTGAAAAAAGATTTTGTCGCCATATTGTGACACCTGTAACTTTTTCATATTTACATGTATGGAGCAGGGTATGGTGTTTTTTTTTTCTGCCGGACTAGATGATGTTTACTGATACCATTTGGGGAAAGATCTGATGGTTTGATCACTTTTTATTTAATTTTTTTATAGGAGGCAAAGTGTTGAAAAAAACGCTATTTGGCTTTTTTGATTTTTTACGCCGTTCACCATATGGGATCAATATTTTAATAGTTCGGGCATTTTGGAGCGCAGGGATACCTAATGTGTTTGTTTCCTTTTTTATTTACTTTTATATCTGATCTAGGGAAAGGGGGGTGATTTGAACTTATGTTTTTTTTTTTTTTGTTTGTTTTTTTTATACTTTTAAAAACTTTTTTTTTTGTTTTATGATCAGACCCCCTAGGGACCTTGAAACCTAGGGGTTCTGATCACTCATACTATTCACTGCGATACAAATGCCTACCTCTCTATTACACGCTGCCTCTGGCAGCGTGTAATAGAGACATGCAAGTTGATAGGTGATTGAAGCCACCGCAACAATGTGAAGCCAAGGGAGTGAGGATACCGGTCAGCCTGTCTGTCTGCTGTGCTGTGCATTGCTTATGGAGGGGTAGTGACCCAACAGTGCTCCATAAACATTGAATAGAGTTGCAGTGCACATGCATGACCACTGTTCCATTAAATTGCCTTTTCAATGCGGTCATGCATCAGTTTTGGGACCCCTGTTCTAGTGTGGCTTCTCCCAACAATTTCATGGTATGATGCCTTTAATCCCTTACCTCCGCAGTCATTTTATGATTTTTGTTTTTTACTCCTCACCTTCAAAAAGCGATAAATATTTTATATTTACGTTGACCAAGCCAAGGGCTTAATTTTTGAGGGACAAATACTTCGTAATGGTATTATTTTAATATTCTGCATGATGTACTAGGAAGCTCGAAAAAAAAAATCAGTGGGGTGGAATTAGAGAAAATCTGTGTTTGCTTGACTTTCTTCATTTTTACAGCGTTCACTATACAGTGAATTACGGCTATTATGGCTATTTTGTTGTGTTTTAACACCTTAAAAAAAAACCTTTGAAGCAAAAATTTCTTGGAGTCGCTAGATTCTGACACCCAAAACTTTTTACATTTCTGTATATGGGGCTGGATAATGTATTGTTTTTTTGCAGGGCCAGATGTACTTTTTATTTTTACTATTTTGGGGAATGCCTTATGTTTTGATCGCTTTGTATTAAAATTTTTATGGGAGACAAAATGACAAAAAACAGTGGTTCAGCTCTTGATTTTATTTTCTAGGCTAGGTTCACATGCTCGAAACCCTGTCTGCCTACAAAAGCGTTTACTCACGAACCCCATAGACTGTAATGGGGTCCGCTGGGTTTCCTTCGGTTTCCGACTATTTTATGCTGAAATCGGAAGAGAGAAAAGTCCTTTTCCATTTCGAGCGGATTGGTCCAAACATGCAAACATGGTCCAAAAAATGCACAGGGTTTTGTTTTTTTTTTAGTGTCTCCGTTATTCATCTCAAATTAATTCTAATGCTTATACAGATGTAGCAGAGCTAACCCAAAATTGTGCCACTTGTTACATTGCTGCAGCGTAATATCTTATCACTGAAGACAACCAAAAAAAAAAAAAAAAATTAAAATTCATTTAATGTTTTTCCAATTATGTTTTCATTGTTTTTTGTTGTCTTCTGTGATAAGATATCTCTCTGCAGAAGTTTGGGTTACCTTTTACTACATCTGTATGGTTTTTTTTAGATGCATTTTTCATGTGTTTCAAATTGCAACCACAAATGCAATAAAAAATTGGTCCCAGTGGATACTATGTGGACCCAGCTTTATGAATGAGCAGTTTTAGAATGATTAGTATTTTAGAACTATGTATTACTTATGTATTATTGTTTGCTCAATTTTCAACACTTGCTTAATTTAATATATGGTATCATAAGTTTGTAACCAAGTAATTCATTATACAATTACTCTAGTATATATTTTTAACTCTGTATTTGTACTGTTAGTGAATACCAATCTTGATTTGGAAGACAGAAGTTGAACCATTTATTTCCAGACAGTAGCCAACATTACTGCATTGCTACACAGAGCAGGTCAGAACAAAATCCTTTTTTCCCGCAATAATTTAAAAAAAATAAATTTCTAATATTTTCCAATTATATTTTCATTCTGTTGCAAAAATTTAGTTTACTAATGAGTTATGTTTAAAATAAATATATCAACTATAATAGAAGTTATAGACAATTTCAATGGTTACAGGCAATATTTTTTTTTATTGTGATAAATTCCATTTATTAGTAATGAAGTCAGCGGCCCCAATTTACTGTCAGTTTCCACTCATTTTGTCTGCATTTGTATTCAGAGTGTATAGGGACATCAGTATAAAATGTTCCAAAAAATGATTTGGGGATTGCCAGCTATGAAATGAGATCAAGGCAGGTGTCCAAACATTAGAATGACCTTGACTTTGATAGGAACATAGTATTCTGTAGAGAAACAATGTCTATAGTGCACGCAGCATTCTGAAGTGTATGCCCAGTGATGTAATCATCCATGTGAGCAGAAATTGTACTGGTTCCCCACAGGTTTTCAATTCTCATGATCACATTGTGTTTAAAAATGTAGAAAGCCGAATGAGACACTATCCATGTAATACTATTTTATCTGGAAGGTTAATTGTGCTGCCATAACTGTAAACTGGAAGGGGGGGTGGGAGGGTTTATTTTCTATCATCACATTTGTAGTTGAAATTAAAAAAAAAAAAAAAAAAACTATCTGCTTTAGAGGGAGTCTGTCAACAGAACCCAGCAGGGGTGGACACAGATGGTAAAGGACTCCTGTGTAGCTCTATTAAAGTGGGCCTTGCCCTCTATCAGAAATTAGAATTTATGGATGTGGCAAATGTTGTGTACTGCGCCATTATCATAGGGAGCTTTAAAGTTCTTAAAGTGGTCGTGTCATCAAAGACACTTACTCCCTGTCCACAGGATAGAGGATAAATGTCAGATTGTTGGGGGTATGACGACTGGGACCCCCAGCAATTATAAAAATGAGGAACGAAAGATTACCCTCTATGCTCCTTAGGAATGATGCGCTGATGTGCTTACATAACCAAAGTACCATCCCTGCAGCCCATAGAAACATCCCATGGAAGTGAATCAAGTGCTGGTCACACAAGTGCACTAGCCCTTTAGTTACTTGGAGGGAAACTTTTATTCTTTATTCACTGGGGGTCCTCACAGCAGCTAGACCCACAGCAATCTGTGGATAGGGAATAAGTGTCTTTGTGACACAATCCCTTTATGTATGATCGGAAGGTAAGTGGTGTTCACTAGGAATGTTGCACTTATTTTAGCATAGGGACAAATCCAAGTAGCATACAGTTGGTTAGAACACTGAAACCATAGGCTGTCCTGATGAGTTAGGTATTGATATTTGGTAAAATATATAGGATTGGGATCTTGGGAGCTTTGGGGACCCAGCACCCTGCTTCTTCATTGAATTCAACACACTCCAGCCCTGGGTACAGTTTTTTTTTTTTCCCCCAAGGTTTAACACCTTAATGACACAGGATAGTTTAGAAGTTTAATGCTTGACAACTTTTTTTCATATTTTCCCTCTGTCTTCCAAAATTCATAACATTTTTTTATTTTTATTTTGACCTAGCTATTCGAGGACTATTTTTGTGAGGAGTTGTACTTTCATTTGCCACCACTTTGGGGTACATATAATGTTTTGATTAGCTTTTATTTACGTTTTTTGTCCGGCGGGTCATTCCAATTACGTTGATACCGTATTTATATTGGTTTTTATTACGTTTACAAATATATATCACTTTTTGAAAATTAATGATTTCCCTGGGGTCACCATATTCTAACGCCTATAACTTTTTTTACTGTACTGTTGATGGAGATATGTTAGGGCTCTTTATTTGCGGGGCAAGTTATACTTTTTATTGGTACCAATGTTTGGTATTAGAGATGAGCGAATTTCTCAAAAGTTCGATTCGAAAACTGCCTATTTCCTGGCTTCAGAGAGCCTGTATAGTGGTGTAGAACATTGTGCCTTGCAGTAACACGCATAGGGAGCCTACTATGTTAGTGAAACAATACTGTGAGTCAGTATGACATGCATATGACAGGCGTCGCTCTTAGAACCACTGCACACTTCACTTATTTGGCCAGTTATGGGGCCAAAACTGACCAACTAACTCAAGTGTGAACTCAGCCTTACAGGTCGTCCATGCTAGTGCCAGGTATAAAGAACCGTGCAGAGGCCCAAGATCCTACTGTAGCATGAAAGAGCGTACTCCTTTTACACCGTCATCTGCTGATTCCGCATAGATGTCTACAGAGTGGCAAGGCGACATAATGTGGAGTTGGCAGCATCATGAGGAGGCCACAGAGTGGCAAGGTGACATAATGTGGAGTTGACAGCGGCATGAGGAGGCCATACAGTGACCCAGTGGCAGCAGCATGAGGAGTACACAGAGTGACCCAGTGGAAGTGGCATGAGGAGGCCATGCAGTGACCCAGTGGAAGCAACATGAGGAGGCCCTACAGTTAACCAGTGGCAGTGAGGAGGAGGTGGCAGCAGTGTGAGGAGGCCATAGAGTGGCAAGGTGATATAATGTGTAGGTAGCAACAGCCTTAGGAGGCCATACAGTGAACCAGTGGCAGAGTGTGGTGAGGCAGCATGGATCATTTAATCTGCTGCATCAGGCATTGTTGGGTTGAAATCATGGCTGATCCATGCCTGATTCATCTTCACAAAGGTCAGTCTCTCCAAATTTTGGGTGGACAGGCGAGTTCTCCTTGAGGTAACTATGGCCTCCGCCGCACTAAACACCCGTTCTGATGCCACACTACTGGCCGGGGAGGACAACTTTTCCAGGGCAAACTCGGCCAGTTGCGGCCACAAATCCAGTTTGGCTGCCCAGTAGTCCAACGCATCTTCGATGACGGGTGGCAGGGTGTACAACAAGTATGCCACCACCTGCCGGTTCAACTTCTGCTCTGTGTCTAGCTTCTGATAAGCAGCTTCTTCACTATGCGGCTGAAGAAAGCTGCTCATCAGCAACTCTAGGCTCAGGCTGCTGCTGATGGAGCCGATACTGCTCCTGCCACCCCCACCCCCCTCCCACAGATGCCAGTACAAGTACATGCAAGAGGATGGACGATGGCGCAGAAAGGCAGCGGCCAACTTGCTACATAGCATGTCTCTATAGTAGTTCAGTTGGTCCTCCCTCTCAGCGGGTGTAAAAAAAAAAAAAAAAAAAAAAAAGAAGGCCCCCATTTTTCCCCAGTAGCAAGGGTCTAACATGATGGAGAGCCAGTAGTTATCCCTCTGACGAATGGTGACAATTCGGCTGTCACTGCGCAAGGAAGTGAGCATGCATTGGGCCATTTGTGCAAGTGACTCCGAGGGACTCCCTGCATCCATCTCCACTGCATACTTCCACGGTGTGTCTGGGTCATCTGCCGCATCCTCCTCATCTCCCTTTGGCTATTCTGGTTGCTCCTGCCCCTCCTCTCCACCCATTTGGCTACACATTGTTTGTGCTCCAATGTCCTGCTTCTCCTCCAGTTCAGCCCCCACAGGACTCATGTGGCCATGAGATGTAGACGCCACATCTCCAGTCCCTTGACCAGCCAGATTGAAAAGCATCTTTTCCAGGATGTGAATCAGTGGAATGACATTGTTCATCCCGTACTCCTGGCAACTGACTAACAAAGTGGCCTCCTCAAAGGGATCGAGCAAATGGCAGGTGTCACGCATGAGCTGCCACTGGCTAACATTAAAGTTACACAGGGTAGTACCTCTGTCTGCTTGGATCATCAAGAAATCGTTTATGGCTTTTCTCTGTTCATATAGTCGATCCAACATATGGAGGGTTGAATTCCAACGGGTGTAAACATTGCATATCAGCCTATGTTGTGGGAGGCCGTTCTGCCGCTGCAGCTCAAGGAGGGTGTGCTTGGCGGTATACTAATGGCTGAAGTGCATGCAAAGTTTCCTTGACATTTTTAGGATGTCTTGCAGATGGGTGGAAGACTTAAGGAAACACTTGACAACCAGATTGAACAAGTGAGCCATGCAGGGCGAATGGCTCAGTCCTCCTTGACGCAGCACAGACACCATGTTTTTCCTGTTGTCGGTCACCATGGTTCCAATTTAAAGTTGTTGCGGAGAAAGCCAGGATTCGATTTCTTGATGAAGGACACGGAGCAGTTCCTCCCCTGTGTTACTTTGTTCAACCAGGCAAACGAGGTGTATAACAGCGTGACACTGCTGTTCCCTGTACATGTGGTATGCTGAGGGAGGACTGTGAATTGTCCCTGCAGTGGAGACTGAGGAAACCGTGGAGGATGCGGTGAACATTGTTGCAGGACCAACGGCGTAAGAACGTGGAGGTGCAAGCAGCGTCACCTGGCCTAGTTGCTGGTGACAAGGCGACAATGTGAAGTTGGCAGCAACATGAGTAGGTAATACAGTGACCCAGTGGCAGAGGTGGAGGTAGCAGCAGCCTTGGGAGGCCATACAATGACCCAGTGGCAGAGTGACCCAGCGGACGCAACATAAGGAGGACATACAGTGACCTAGTGACATTGTGGAGGTGTCAGCAGCCTTAGTAGGCCATACAGTGACCCAGTAGCAGAGTGCGGAGGTGGCAGCAGCATGAGTAGGCCATAGAGTGGCAAGGTGATATAATGTGGAGGTAGCAGGGTGGCACCCTGGCCACGCTTCACCTTCTGCCCACAGATTGAACATGTGGCCATGTTCACCTCCCCCGATGGCTTTACAAAAAACTGCCACACCGCCGAGTAGGTGATTTTACCCCCCAACACTCCGCAATAACTGACTGGCCACACCGCCGAGTAGGTGATTTTACCCCCAACACTCCGCAATAACTGACTGCTACCAAAACTGCCTCCATGAACCCCTGCACCACTGCTTTCTGGGCAGGTAGGCTGTTGCAAAGTGGGTGGTCTACCCCGGGCACATTTACCTCCCGACCTCCCACTGACTCCACCGCTGCCTTATGCGCAAGCTGCATCCTTCTTCTCCTGATGACGATGAAGCCCCTTCGTCACCCAGCTTCCAATTATGATCAGCTACATAGTTATCCACTACTGTCTGCAGTTCACTGATGTCCTCCTCAACACCAGCTCCCATGCCACTCTCCTCATCACTACTTGCCCGCCTACCGGAGGAAGCGGCGGATATCTCCTCCAGATCTTGGATGAGCAGTAGCTGCTGACTGTCCTCTAGTACCTCCTCCTCACTGTATAGTGGATGTGAGCCCACAACATAGAGTACTCTCTAGCTGAGGGAACAGAAAAGGACAGAGGCAGGTCGAGGACAGATGAGGGCACAGGGTCTGCTGCCGGGCCATGCCAACTAAGGGTTGTGTCTGACGAACCCACCAACTCTTGGCTGGAGGTGTCTGATGTGACTTGGGATGAAGTGGATGACCGAGTCAACCAGTCTACAACCGTTGGGTTGCTGTTCAAGACACGACCGCTACTTGACACTGGGAGCTCAGGCCTCTGTAAGTGACCCCTGTTGCCACGCCCCCTTACTCTGCTGTGACCTATGTCTGCACCAGAAACATTTATAGCGCTGTACTATTATGGCGCTGAGTGTTAACTATATGTTCAGCGCGATGTAATAGTACGCCGCAGAACGTTAAGGGGTTAAATATCCAAACATTGCGCAGATGGGGTATACAGGACTATCTTGTAACCTATAAATAGTGAGAGATTTGGTGGCTTACATTGTTTCATATTCCTAGATCTGATGGATGGTAGGAACCGTATGGTTGGTTGGTCTAGAGCCGTGATGGCGAACCTATGGCACGCGTGCCAGAGAGGGCATGCAGAGCCCTCTGAGTTGGCATGCGCGCCGTCGCCATGATCGCTCACTAACCGGGAATCCGGTCTAGGATTCCCGGTTAGTGAGCGTATCGCTTCTTTCAGCTGTATGTGAAAATGTACATACAACTGAAAGCTGTCACTGTAGGCCGCGGTCCGCGGAGCCACGGCCTACACTGACTGCAGAGTGTGACCTCTGCCCCGACGCTGGCGCGATGACGTCATTCATCAGCGCCTGTGAACAGAAGAAGGAGGACGCTCTTCGTGGGACTGCAGCTCTTCGTGGGACAAGGTAAGTAACATAAACTACTGTGTGTGGAGGAGGACACTGAAGCATCTAATACTGTGTGCGTGTGGAGGGGACGCTGAAGCATCTAATACTGTGTGTTGGGGGACACTGAAGCATCTAATACTGTGTGGCGGGGACACTGAAGCATCTAATACTGTGTGGGGGACACTGAAGCATCTAATACTGTATGGGGGGGACACTGAAGCATCTAATACTACTGTATGGGGGGACGCTGAAGCATCTAATACTGCGTGGGGGACACTGAAGCATCTAATACTGTGTGGGGGGGGGGGCACTGAAGCATCTAATACTGTGTTGGGGGGGACACTGAAGCATCTAATACTGTGTGTTGGGGGGACACTGAAGCATCTAATACTGTGTGGGGGGGGCACTGAAGCATCTAATACTGTGTGTGTGTGGGGGGGGACACTGAAGCATCTAATACTGTGTGGAGGACACACTGAAGCATCTAATACTGTGTGGAGGACACACTGAAGCATCTAATACTGTGAAGGGGCGGACACTGAAGCATCTAATACTGTGTGTGGGGGGGACATTGAAACATCTAATACTGTGTGTGGGGGGGACACTGAATCATCTAGTACTGTGTGTGGGGGGGACACTGAAGCATCTAATACTGTGTGTGGGGGGGACACTGAAGCATCTAATACTGTTTGGGGGGGACACTGAAGCATCTAATACTGTATGGGGGGGGGACACTGAAACATCTAATACTGTGTGGGGGACACTGAAGCATCTAATACTACTGTATGGGGGGACACTGAAGCATCTAATACTGTGTAGGGGACACTGAAGCATCTAATACTGTGTGGGGGATACTGAAGTATCTAATACTACAGTATGGGGGGACACTGAAGCATCTAATACTGTGTGTGTGGGGGGGGGGGGGCACTGAAGCATCTAATACTGTGTGGGGGACACTGAAGCATCTAATACTGTGTGTGGTGAGGACACTGAAGCATCTAATACTGTGTGGAGGGAGGACACTGAAGCATCTAATACTGTGTGTGGGGGGGACACTGAAGCATCTAATACTGTGTGTGGGGGGGACACTGAAGCATCTAATACTGTGTGTGGGGGGGACACTGAAGCATCTAATACTGTGTGGGGGGGACGCTGAAGCATCTAATACTGCGTGGGGGACACTGAAGCATCTAATACTGTGTGTTGGGGGGACACTGAAGCATCTAATACTGTGTGTTGGGGGGACACTGAAGCATCTAATACTGTGTGGGGGACACTGAAGCATCTAATACTGTGTGTGGGGGGGACACTGAAGCATCTAATACTGTGTGTGGGGGGGACACTGAAGCATCTAATACTGTGTGTGGGGGGGACACTGAAGCATCTAATACTGTGTGTGGGGGGGACACTGAAGCATCTAATACTGTGTGGGGGGGACGCTGAAGCATATAATACTGTGTGTGTGTGGGGGAGGGACACCTGAAGCATCTAATACTGTGTGGAGAACACACTGAAGCATCTAATACTGTGTGGGGGCGGACACTGAAGCATCTAATACTGTGTGTGGGGGGGACACTGAAGCATCTAATACTGTGTGTGGGGGGGACACTGAAGCATCTAATACTGTGTGGGGGGGACACTGAAGCATCTAATAGTGTATGGGGGGGACACTGAAACATCTAATACTGTGTGGGGGACACTGAAACATCTAATACTGTGTGGGGGACACTGAAGCATCTAATACTACTGTATGGGGGGACACTGAAGCATCTAATACTGTGTAGGGGACACTGAAGTATCTAATACTGTGTGGGGGATACTGAAGTATCTAATACTACAGTATGGGGGGACACTGAAGCATCTAATACTGTGTAGGGGACACTGAAGCATCTAATACTGTGTGGGGGACACTGAAGCATCTAATACTGTGTGGGGGACACTGAAGCATCTAATACTGTGTGGAGGGAGGACACTGAAGCATCTAATACTGTGTGGGGGGGGACACTGAAGCATCTAATACTGTGTGTGGGGGGACACTGAAGCATCTAATACTGTGTGTGGGGGGACACTGAAGCATCTAATACTGTGTGTGGGGGGACACTGAAGCATCTAATACTGTGTGTGGGGGGGACACTGAAGCATCTAATACTGTGTGTGGGGGGGACACTGAAGTATCTAATACTGTGTGGGGGGGACGCTGAAGCATCGAATACTGGGTGGGGGACACTGAAGCATCTAATACTGTGTGGGGGGGACACTGAAGCATCTAATACTGTGTGTTGGGGGGACACTGAAGCATCTAATCTGTGTGGTGGGGGGACACTGAAGCATCTAATACTGTGTGGGGGGGGGACACTGAAGCATCTAATACTGTGTGTGGGGGGAGGGACACCTGAAGCATCTAATACTGTGTGGGGGACACTGAAGCATCTAAAACTGTGTGGAGGACACACTGAAGCATCTAATACTGTGTGGGGGCGGACACTGAAGCATCTAATACTGTGTGTGTGGGGGGAGGGACACCTGAAGCATCTAATACTGTGGGGGGACACTGAAGCATCTAAAACTGTGTGGAGGACACACTGAAGCATCTAATACTGTGTGGGGGCGGACACTGAAGCATCTAATACTGTGTGTGGGGGGGACACTGAAGCATCTAATACTGTGTGTGGGGGGGACACTGAAGCATCTAATACTGTGTGTGGGGGGGACACTGAAGCATCTAATACTGTGTGTGAGGGGGACACTGAAGCATCTAATACTGTGTGTGGGGGGGCACTGAAGCATCTAATACTGTGTGGGGGGGACACTGAAGCATCTAATACTGTGTGGGGGGACACTGAAACATCTAATACTGTGTGGGGGACACTGAAACATCTAATACTGTGTGGGGGACACTGAAACATCTAATACTGTGTGGGGGACACTGAAGCATCTAATACTACTGTATGGGGGGACACTGAAGCATCTAATACTGTGTAGGGGACACTGAAGCATCTAATACTGTGTGGGGGATACTGAAGTATCTAATACTACAGTATGGGGGGACACTGAAGCATCTAATACTGTGTGTGTGGGGGGGCACTGAAGCATCTAATACTGTGTGGGGGACACTGAAGCATTTAATACTGTGTGGGGGACACTGAAGCATCTAATACTGTGTGGAGGGGAGGACACTGAAGCATCTAATACTGTGTGGGGGGGTGACACTGAAGCATCTAATACTGTGTGTGGGGGGGACACTGAAGTATCTAATACTGTGTGTGGGGGGGGACACTGAAGCATCTAATACTGTGTGTGGGGGGGGACACAGAAGCATCTAAGACTGTGGGGGGGGGGCACTGAAGCATCTAATATTGTGTGGGGGGGGGCACTGAAGCATCTAATATTGTGTGGGGGGGACACCGAAGCATCTAATACTGTGTGTGGGGGGGACTGAAGCATCTAATACTGTGTGTGGGGGGGACTGAAGCATCTAATACTGTGTGTGGGGGGGACACTGAAGCATCTAATACTGTGTGTGGGGGGGACACTGAAGCATCTAATACTGTGTGGAGGGAGGACACTGAAGCATCTAACACTGTGTGTGGGGGGGGCACTGAAGCATCTAATACTGTGTGTGGGAGGGACACTGAAGCATCTAATACTGTGTGTGTGGGGGACACTGAAGCATCTAATACTGTGTGGGGGGGACACTGAAGCATCTAATACTGTGTAGGGGGGACACTGAAGCATCTAATACTGTGTGTGGGGGGGGGCACTGAAGCATCTAATACTGTGTGAGGGAGGAGACGCTGAAGCATCTAATACTGTGTGTGTGGGGGACACTGAAGCATCTAATACTGTGTGGGGGGGATACTGAAGCATCTAATACTGCTGTAGGGGGGAAACTGAAGCATCTAATACTGTGTGGGGGGGGACACTGAAGCATCTAATACTGTGTGAAGGGAAGACGCTGAAGCATCTAATACTGTGTGGGGGACACTGAAGCATCTAATACTGTGGGGGGACACTGAAGCATCTAATACTCTGTGTGGGGGGGCACTGAAGCATCTAATACTGTGTGGGGGGGACACTGAAGCATCTAATACTGTGTGGGGGGGGGCACTGAAGCATCTAATAATGTATGGGGGAACACTGAAGCATCTAATACTGTGTGGGAGGGGGACACTGAAGCATCTAATACTGTGTGGGGGGTGGACACTGAAGCATCTAATACTGTGTGGGGGACACTGAAGCATCTAATACTGTGTGGGGGACACTGAAGCATCTAATACTGTGTGAGGGACACTGAAGCATATACTACTGTATGGGGGATACTGAAGCATCTAATACTGTATGGGGGATACTGAAGCATCTAATAGTGTATGGGGGATACTGAAGCATCTAATACTGTATGGGGAACACTGAAGCATCTAATACTGTATGGGGGACACTGAAGCGTCTAATACTGTGTGTGTGGGGGGGCACTGAAGCATCTAATACTGTGTGGGGGACACTGAAGCATCTAATACTGTGTGGGGGACACTGAAGCATCTAATACTGTGTGGGGGATACTGAAGCATCTAATACTACTGTATGGGGGGGACACTGAAGCATCTAATACTGTGTGGGGGGGACACTGAAGCATCTAATACTGTGTGGGGGGGACACTGAAGCATCTAATACTGTGTGGGGGGGACACTGAAGCATCTAATACTGTGTGGGGGGGACACTGAAGCATCTAATACTGTGTGGGGGGGACACTGAAGCATCTAATACTGTGTGGGGGGGACACTGAAGCATCTAATACTGTGTGGGGGGGACACTGAAGCATCTAATACTGTATGTGGGGGACACTGAAGCATCTAATACTGTGTGTGGGGGGCACTGAAGCATCTAGTAATGTATGGGGGAACACTGAAGCATCTAATACTGTGTGGGGGGGGACACACTGAAGCATCTAATACTGTGTGGGGGGTGGACACTGAAGCATCTAATACTGTGTGGGAGACACTGAAGCATCTAATACTGTGTGAGGGACACTGAAGCATATACTACTGTGTGGGGGGGGACACTGAAGCATGTAATACTGTTTGGGGGAGGACACTGAAGCATCTAATACTGTGTGGGGGGACGCTGAAGCATCTAATACTGTATGGGGGACACCGTGAAGCATAAACTACTGTGTGGGGCCCCACTGTGAAGCATATATTACTGTGTGGGGGCCCACTGTGAAGCATATACTACTGTGTGGGGTGGGCTTATTGTGAAGCATATAATGTGGGTGGGGGCCCAAAGTGTAGCATATAATACTGTGCGGGGGCCTCTGTGGAGCATATAATACTGAGTGGGGCCACTCTGAAGCATATAATACTGTGTGGGGGCCATTCTGGAGCATATAATATTGTCTGGAGGCCACTTCAGAGCACATTATACTCTCTGGGGCCCTTCACTATTTATATCACACGGTATCTGTTTTATAGTAGACATGTGATATTATTACAGGCTGTAATAACATTGCACGGTCACTATAAAATAGATCCTGGTTAATTTAAGGTTAAATTGCCGTTTTGGCACTTTGCGATAATTTAGTGGGTTTTGGGTTGCAGTTTGGGCACTCGGTCTCTAAAAGGTTCGCCATCACTGGTCTAGAGCATGTAAAATGGTGTTGTAGGATAAACTATGCCAACTATGAAAGGAGAATTAGTACTTACTGATAATTAATTTTTCTAGGAACCCTCCATGACAGCACCACAGGAGGATGAATGTCCATCCCCTATCAGACACAGGAAGCACAAAAGAGGTTAAAAAACCCCTTTCCAACTCCCCACGTCAGTGTATTCCAAATAATCAAGGAATAAATGCAAATACTATATTCATTCCATATTGTTTCAAATATTAGTAACAACAAAAATTATTATTAAAGAGCAATGCTATCATTGAGGGCTATCAAATATCAAATAGCAAATTGCTGAAGTCTAATCTATATTGTTTTGTAAAAGTATGGAAAGAGGACCATGTAGCAGCCCTACTGAGGCATTCCCTTTCTCTGCCCAGGAGGCCGCCATGCATGGGCAATGGGCTTTCAGGTTTTCTGGACTGTAGACATCGTGAATCGGGTAGGTTTCACATATATCATCTTTAATCCAATTTGTCCTCCTGGTATCTTCCGAAATGGTTGTTTAATAGCAATTGCCTGAATCTCACTTACCCTATGAGCTGTAATTATGGCAACAAGAAAGACCGCTTTCCAACATAAATGTTAAATTTCAGAATCAGAAATCATTCAAAGGGAACTAACGTTAACTTGGTTGGGGCAATATTAAGTTCCCAGGAGGTAGAGGACCAGTGTATCCTGTGGGATAACATATATGCTGCTGAGAAGATCTCAATACAGATATTTGTACTTTTTGTTTGGTTTTAACCCTATCCCTAAATCTCATGGTAGAAAATCAAGTATATGAGCTACATTAAATTGGATGTCCAAACTTTAGGAACCTGACCAGTTTATGCATTTTTCCAGATATTAGCATAGATTAGATTAGCGTTAATATTCAGTTTTTTTTTCTACTCTTTGGAAGATTGTTTTGATTACAGCTTCTGAAAGTAGTATCGGACTCTGATATAGCAGGTCTTGGCTTGGAAGAGGTAGTGGGTCTTCAATCTTCAATTTGTTATGTAGACTGAACCCAGGGCCAGCGTTAGGGGGGGGCAAACTGGGCAATTGCCCAGGGCCCCGTCCCCAAAGGGGCCCCCGGGATCAGGAGCCTGATGACTCCGGATCTCGGAGTCAGGCCAGGCCATATCAATAACAGAAAGGGACCCAGCGTCATATGCCACAGGGCCCCTTTCTGAGGTGAGTAAAAATAACAAACATTTTTACTCGCCTGTCCTTGCATCCGACGTCATCTTCTGGCATTGCGGACATCACCGCTGAGGCCTGGCCTCAGCCGTAGCGATCACGTGGGGCGTGCTGACAGCGTGCCTCACATAATCGCTGAGGCCCAATCACAGGCCTCAGCGGTGACGTCCACAACGCATGACGTCAGCCGCAGAGAAGAAGAAGCGGTCGCCGGCGGGGATAGCGGAGCAGCGCGAGGAGGCCCAGGAGAGATAAGGCAAGGTAAGTATAACTGTTTGTTATTTTCCCTTACCTCCCCCGGGCCTTCAATTATTATACTCTGGGGTCTGAAGAGATAATATATATACAATAGCATTGTCTTTTCAGACCCCAGAGTATAATGATCGGAGACCCAGGTGGTGACAAACATAAAAACCAGTGCTATCTACCTATCCTGGGCAAGGTGCACTCCCTGCAGCTTTTGGCCCTGTGTAATTGCGCACAGACCTCATGTGGATCAGGCTGGCGTCGCAACCTGATGACATCACCAGAGGGCCGAAGGCTGCTAAGAGTAACACCGATCGCAGGAGAGGTGAGTAACAATGTTTATGTTTTTCACCTCCCCTGGGCCTCCGATTATTATACTCTGGGGTCTGAAAAGATCCCAGAGTATAATAGTAGTATTTGAGGCCTGCGGCCACGAGCAGGAGCGGGGGTTAGGTAAATAAATAGGAATAACCCCAGCAGGTAACTGCGTATTTATTTAAAAAAAAAAAAAGTTATTGGGCCATTGTATCGCCGCCTGCGCTAAGATGCGGACATCACGTAAACCAGCCCAGGACAGGTCCCCCAGCATTTTTTTTTTTTTTTTTTTTTTTTTTTTTAAGCGGCCTGTCCTGGGCTAGCTTACATTAAATAAATAGTAAATATTCTGCCACCCAGACAGTGGCAGATAGTGCCGCCTGAGGCGGCCGCCTCGTTAGAGGTGTGCCCCTGCATATGAGGGCTTAATGTTTCCAGGACAAATTGTACTTTATGATATCATTTAAAATTCCATACAATGTACTAAGAAGCTGGAAAAAAATTCAGAATGGGGTGGAACTGGAGAAAAACTGTGTTTCTGTGACATTCTTACAGGCTTTGTTTTTACAGCGTTCACTATGCAAAATGACATGTCACCTGTGTTCTATATATAGTTTATATATTTTTATTACATTTTAACCCTTTAAAAAAAAAATCCAAAACTTTACAAAAATGTGCAATTTCTTGGAGTTGCCATATTCTGACACTTTTTTATATTTCCATATACGGACATGCATAAGGCATCGATCACTTTTTTTTTTTTTTTTTTTTCAAATTTTTATGAGGCGAAACAGCGAAAAAACAGTGGTTTGGCTCTTTTGATTACTTTTCCTGCTACAGCGTTCATCGTATGAGAAAAGTATTTTTATAAGTTTGCAGACCCTGCATTTTTGGACCTAGGGATACCTAATGTGTATTGTGTATTTAACTCTTTATTTATGTAGTTTTACATGTGTTCTAAGGGGAATGATTTGAATTTTATACATATATTATTTCTTTATTTTTTACGATTATGTATAGACCCCCTGGGGGTCTTGATCCCCATAGGGTCTGGTCAATAATACAATGCATTTTGATAAAATACTGGTAGTTCTATTACAGGCTGCATAAAGTGAGCAGCCTGTAATAGAACTTTATGCCAGACAAGCCTAGGAGCTTTCAATAGGCTCTTAGCTGTCATGGCAATGGATTGCTGGCTCTGGATCTCATTCCAAGAGCTGGATATACACAACTAAAATGGCGTAAGCTTTGACCGAGTCTCCAGAAGCCCTAATGCCTGTGATCAGTGTGGGCACTGATCATGGGTATTAGCGCCGGGTCTCTGCTGTATTATACAGTGAAGACCCAGCAGCTCCAGAGTGGCCCTCATATTTAAATAGCCAACTTCTGTTGTACTATTACGGATGTTGGGAAAGGGTTAATGACTTTCTCCGTGCATAACTGCCAGAGGGATTTTTTTTCTCTGAAGATGAGATCTTTCTCTCGCAGATAGCACATGTGCAGACAGTTGTCTTAGAGTTAACAGGTTTTTTTGTAAACATAGGGACCCGATCCTTCTGGATTTCCAAGATATGGCAAACACTTGAATACCTATGTAAACGGCAGTTAGGGCCCTTGAGAAGGTTTTGCTTCAATCTAAATCTATCCCGATGAAGTATCCTGATAAGTAACCAACCTGCAGGTCTCGAAAGAGTCTAGGGAAATTCATCAGTAAAAGATGTAACACTACTCTGTTGCTAGTAAAGTAATCCTTTTGAAAAAGGAGGTAGAGGTCACAAACCACAAGAGGATAAATTAAATAAATTAGGGAGAAGAGACACCTGTATCTTGTCCGTTGGAAAAAGTCAAACTATGAAGTGTTTAGACCATTAATTGCAAAACTACGGCAATTTAACTAGAGATGGGCAACTCTGTTCGTACTGAGCCGGGATCGACTGGAATATTCCAAATTGTTCGTTTTTTAACAAAACTGAACAAATGGAGATTTGTCTCGGGTGAACTAAAATGGCCATCGCATTATACTCTGGGTTTTTTTTTCAATGTGATGTTAATGGTAAGTCTTTTCTAATGAACTCAGAAATACAATTCGGACATCTCTTCAAGTCTACCATATGAGTCATGAAAATAGCTCCAGGATTTCATTAACAAAATAAGCGAAAATTTATCAGCTTCTTCAACCCTAGTCTCAATAAATATCTTTTTTATTAGTTGTCTTATTGCTAGATTGAGGATAAAATTTGTTATCGTTTTTGCAATAACCAAGTCTCAGCAAAATTCATTATTCACAGATAATGGCTTTCACACCAAGGTTATTTTGTGTTTTTGTCAATGAGACCAGACCCTCAATATGAACTGCTTTTGCTTCTGGCACCAAAAACAAATGATTTCCTTTTACAGAGAAAATTTAGTTTAGCTACCTGTGTGTTATCAGTGTATCCAAGACAAGAGATGGATAAATATACAGGAAGAATGAAAATTTGTTTACAGAAAGTCAAACAAATACAATTGTATTTCATCTAAAGCATCTACAACCCCAATTCGAAAATAGTGAGGATGCTGTATAAAATATAAAAAGAACAAGGATGCAATGATTTGGAAATCTCATATAACCATATTTTATTCACAATAGGACATATAACACATCAGGAGTTGAAAGTTAGACATCTTTCCATTTTATTTGAAACAATTAACTCAGTTAGAAATTGATGGCAGCAACACATCTCAAAAAGTTAGGATAGGCTTAACAGAAGGCTGAAGCAGTAAGTGGTACTAATGAAAAACAGCTGGATTTTCAACATAGTCGCGTGACTGCGTATAAAAGAGAGGTAGAATCTCTCTGAAGTAAAGATGGTCAGAGGGTCACCAATCTGTGAAAAACCATGTCAAAAGATTGTGGAACAATTTCAGAAAATTTTCCTCAATGTAAAATTTCAAAAACTTTGAATATCGCACCATTTACAATACATAATAACATCAAGAGATTCAGAGAATCTGAAGGAATCTATGTGCATAAGGGATAAGACAATTAAAACTGGATGCACATGATCTATAGGCCCTCAGACAGTGTTGCATTAAAAATAGGCATGAATGCAAATAATAATGCAAATCACTGCATGGGCTCAGAAATGCTTCCAGAAATAATTTTCTGTGAACTTTGTAATCCACAAATGCAAGATAAAGCAGTATTATGCAAAGAAGCAGCTAAAGCCACTGCCTTCTGTCAGCCAAAGCTCATTTAAAATGGACTGAGGCGATATGGAAATATGTACTGTGATCAGGTGAATCAAAATGTGACATTCTTTATGGAAAATATGGGTGCCATGTACTGTGGACTCAAGAAGAGAGAGACCACTCAGCTTATCAGTTCACAGGATCAAAAGCCGGCATCTCTGATGGTATAGGGTTGTATTAGTGCCTATGTCATAGGCAGTTCACACATAGGCACTATCAATGCTGAGCAGTATATAGAGGTTTTAGAGCAACATGTGCTCCCACACAGAAAAACATGTATTTCAGGGAAGGCTTTGCATATTTCAACAAGACAATGCTAAACCACATACTGCATCCATCACAACAATATTCCTTCCCAGAAAAAGAGTGTGGATGAAATGGCCTGCCTGCAGTCCAGACTTTAAATCAATAGAAACCATTTGGCACTATGAAATGAAAAATCCAGCAAAGAAGAATTGTTGAGCAACTAGAATAATACATCAGACAAGAATGGGACAACATTCCTCTCCCAAAACTCCAGCAATTGGTCTCCTCAACTCCCAGTTGTTTACAGTCTGCTGCATAAACAAGAGGGGATACTACACAATGGTAGAGATATACCATAGTATAATGCCCCATATTGACCCCTCCACAAAGTATAATGATCCACAGTGGCCCCTTCACATAGTAGTATAATGTCCCATACTGGTCCCTCCATACAGTATAATGTCCCATAGTGACCCCTCCACACAATATATTGATCCACAGTGGCCGCTTCAATAGTATAAAGTCCCACAGTGGCCCCTCCACATATTATAATATCCCATAGTGGTCTCCATACAATATACTGTCACACAGTGGCTTCTCCACACACGACAATGTCCCTATTGGCCCCTACTGTATTTATTATGAATTTTGCAAAAATTTTGGTTTCAGCTGAACCCAAAATTTTTGACTCACCACCCACGAATTGTTATTATATATGATTGCAAACCTACTAAAAGCTTATCTATCTCATTTCTAGCTCTCTTAGCAAACAGTCAAAGTGAAAGTGACGTTATTATATTCTGGGCCTCTTCAGATCCCAGAGTATAATGAGCAGAGGCCAAGGGGAGATGGGTTCCTAGGGCCTCTTAAATGATGTCACACATCACTGAGGCCTGTAATTGGCCCTCATCAGTCACGTGAGTCACGCCACATAATGACAATGGCGTGACCCACACGACCGTCGAGGCTCAATTAAAGGCCTCAACAGTCTGTGACGTCATTAAATTTAAAATCCCTCTCACAGAATGGTGCAGTTTATACTTAATAAATACACCACACCAAAGACAAGAAAATTTCTACCCACTATTTACATCTGTGTCCAGCTTTGTAAACTACATAACCTTTATTCCTGTGCTACTTAAAATTAGTAAAAAGTTCCTAACATCAAAAATTGGACAATATATATTGATCTCTGCCATCCGAACAGTTTACTTCACTGGAGATGTATTAAACCAGAGCAATCTGCAGTATTCTCCAGTTAGTTTCTAGCATCTGTTAATCTATCTGTCTAATCTATCTAAAAAGACAAACATAAATTCACAGCCCCCCTAACATGTTTCACCACCTAAGTGGCGTTTTCAGGGGTATTGGGGCTTAATGAAGCCCAGGAGAATCAAAAAAAAAGTCCTGCATGTCCGACTTTGTTTCCAGTGAGAAAAACTGGATTCGCGGCACAGACGGTGTAAGCGCACACATGCCCAGTGCTTTAAAAACCCATTCAAATGAATGGGTTTTTAAGCAATGCGTCGCTAACCTTTCACTATCCAGTCCCTATACAGTTTCCCGAGAGTTTCAGGCGCATTCGCGGCGGACGGACTCCGGCGCAAGTGTGGACCCACCGTAACACTGTTTTTTATTTTTGCTTACCTCCTCTGTACCTCCTATCATTATACTCTGGGGTCTGATGAGATTTGTCTCAGGTGAACTCAATCGGTCGCTGCATTATACTCTGGGGTCTCTTCAGACCCCAGGGAATAATAGGTGGACTCCCAGGGGAGGTGACAAAATTAAAAACGCAGATACTCCCCTTCCGATACTTCTATTGGGCCTCCTTGCAACTTCTGGCTCTCTTCTGTGACGTCATCATTCCAGGTTCAGCACAGAGGCCGATTGTGACTGGGCCTCAGCAGTGACCTGGGCATGTTGAGTGTCATGATGCTCGGGTGCCCATGTGACTGCTGGTGGTCCAATCACAGGCCTCAGCTGTGACCCCTGGACCAATGATGTCACACAAGAGCACCAGACATCACAAGGAAAGTGCTAGACACCGAGAGGAGGGTCAAGAGAACTAACGGAAGGTGAGTATAAGTATTTTTTTTTATTTTTTACACCTTCCCTGGGCCTCCATCTATTATACTCTGGGGTCTGAAGAGATCCCAGAGTATAATAACATCACTTTTACCTTTGACATAACTTCGGCCATGCTTGCTATAGGAAGCTAGAAATTGGATAGATGGGTTCATAGAAACCCTAAGAGTCTTTTACACTATGTTTTAAGTCAATTTAAAGTGTGGTTCGTACCAAACTTGTTTGTCCTGAAATGAACTGGGGACCCGAGCCACCGAACGTGAAGCTAAGCTTGAGACGTTCGCCCATCTCTAGATAAAATACATATACCATGTTGCAAAGAAGTTTATACACTTATTCTTGATTTCTTCTCGTGATGCATATTTTTCAGACTGAATTATATCAGACAGTCTAACAAAATTTATCATAAGACAAAAGCAAGCAGAGCATACACAAAATACAGCTTTTACATGGTAACTTACCTTTTGGAATACAAGACCTTCCTAAAGTTATCTTTTAGGGTCCAGAAGAGACTTTTAGTTCAGTCCTTTTGGCTGGCTGCAGCACTTTCACTTACAAGCAAAACCTGGAACAGAACAAATTCCAGGAACTAGATACTAATTTGTCAACAATTTTTCTTATTTTTATATGGATGTCTATGAATGTTCTTATTGCCAGGATACAAAAAGAATCAACCTTGCTCTTGCATTACTTCCTAATGTCTACCCTATGTTCCTTCAGACTTATTAGCAGGCATTTATGCATGAGCTGCTTGTTTTAAGACCTGCAGCATGTTTAAAATCAAGTAAGAACACCAAGTAGGCCAAAACAAAAGTTATTTTTGACATACGGTACAGCTGTTTTGGTATTTATGCTGCTGCATAACCCAGGTTCTGCATCACATTTCCACCATGTTTGACTGATTTCTTTACACCAGACATAACAGAACCCATCTTATCCAAAAAGTTCCACAATTAAAGGAGTATTACCATCCGAGCAAGGTATGGGATATGCAACACTTACAAGGATTTTACCATCTGAGTAAGTTATCCCTATCCATAGATCAGTAATGCAGATCAGTAAACATCCAACCTTTGAGACCCCCACTGATCAGAATGGGGGTGGTTTGTCCCTCATTCTAATTGGAGAGGTGATCAGACAGTGCAAGCATTACTCTATTCATTTTAATGGGAGTGCCAGAGAAAGCTGAAGTACAGTGCTTGGCTATCTCCAGCACTTTGAAAAGAATAGGGCCATGCTTGTGTTAGCGCCAGAATTCTGGTGCATATTATTTATTAGTTTTATCTGCCCCAGTGTTTACCTGATTATTTCCTTTTTCATATCTAAAAACAAGGATTGGATTTCTTCTGCATCTGCACGTGAATTTTAGTCCTTGAAACATCTACCTATCCAGGTTATCCTGTAAATTGATAGCAGAACCTTGTACTATAAAGGATGTTTAGATAGAAAAAATAAACACTTGAATTCTTGAAGGAGTTGAATTATTATTGTTCACCAAAAGCTTTTAAGGTTTTAGTGCCTTAAAGTGACTACCTTTAAAGGTTAACATTGCATGACATCATTGTTAATTCTGGGCCAATGTCCAGAACACTTTATAATTGCCCAATATTGCATAT
Source organism: Leptodactylus fallax (assembly GCA_947044405.1). Lineage (NCBI taxonomy): Eukaryota > Metazoa > Chordata > Amphibia > Anura > Leptodactylidae > Leptodactylus > Leptodactylus fallax. The sequence continues at coordinate 7,475,046 of CAMRHE010000058.1, read as the reverse complement.
ATATTTGAAGTAAAAAGTCTGGTTGGATTCTTGGATCTCAAATCTGCATATACTCATGGGAGCCACTAAATATTGTAACAATAGGAGCAGCTGCTAGTGGATCAGACCCAGAATATATTGGCCAAAAATATGATAAATCTTTCTCATTGGAAAATTGCTTTCTTTACTGCTTGGTCCCAAATGTACACTCTTAAGACACTGCAACATTTTATATATCTGTTTCATAAAGTAACATCTCAAGATAATATAAGATGATCAGCATACATAAAATATACAAATACATATGTTTTAAGATTTTGAAAACCGCTTAACGGCATTAAATGCATTTTCAGAATTTGTGAATTTGTTCAAATTTAACCCCTTCCCTCCACAGCCATTTTTCGATTCTTGTTTTTCCTTTTTCATTCCCCTCCTTACAAAAGCCATAACTTTTCTTATTTTTCCACTCACAGAGGCCTATGAGCACTTAATTTTTGTGGGACAGATTGTACTTCGTTATGGTTCCATTTAATATTCCATACAATGTACTGTAAAGCTGGAAAATAATACAGAATGGGGTGGAATTGGAGAAAAACTTTATTTGCGAGACTTTCTTACAGGCTTCATTTTTATGGTATTCACTGTGCAGCCAAAATGACATGTCACCTGTATTCATATATTCATATTCTATGAGTCAGTACGATTACAGGGATATATATATATTTATTTATTTTTAATCCCTTTAAAATAAAAAAAATAAAAATTCTGACATCCGGAACTCTGTTATTTTTCCCTGTATGGGGATGGATAAGGTGTTTTTTTTTTTTTTATTTTATACCATTTTGGGGAATGTCAGATGTTTTAATCACTTTTCATTCAAATTTTTATGAGAGGTGAAAAAAATGGTGGTTCAGCTCCTGATTATTTTTTCCTGCTATGACGTTCACCGTGTGAGAAAAATATTTTAAGTTTGTGGATCAGGCATTTTGGGACAAAGGGAGATCTAATGTGTATGTGTTTTACACTGTTTACTTATATATGTGATCTAGGGAGAGGGGAGAAATTTTAATTTTAAATCTCTTATGTTTTTAATTTTTTTATTTTTAACTTTAATTTTTAGACCCCCTAGGGGTCTTAAATCACTAAAACAATCCATTGTAATGTTAATGAATTGCAATGCATTGTAAAATCCCCATACTTCTATTACAGGCTGCCCTAGGAAGCCTGGAATAGCAGTCTGTTAATGACAAGCCTGGGATATAGTTCGGGGCATGGCAATCCACAACAAAATCCAGGCAAAATGTTTCCTTGGTCAGCTTTGACCGATGCATCAAGAGGATTAATGTCATTGCCTCGGGGTCTTTCCTGAGTGACCACCATATTTAAACACCCAATATCCACCATAATAGTATAGCAGATGTCGGGAAAGGAATATTAAATAGATCAGAATATTAGAATAGGTCATCAATATTAGATAGGTGGGGGTCCAACACCCAGGACACCTACTAATTACTGTGTGTAATGGCTGTGCTTGATTTTGCAGAATATTGATTGAATAGGACTGAGCTACAAAGAGAGGTCTCATGATGAATGAATGTGATGTCACTGGCCTGTGAAGCAGTAGTAACAATCACCCAGGCACTGCTTTGAGTGTCTGATCTGTGGGGTTCCTGAATGTCAGAAACTTACCAATGAGATACTGATGAACTGTCCTAAGGACATCAGCATTCAACTCCCAGAAAACTCCTTTAACCCCATCAGGATTGCAGTCTATGGTAAAATTGCAGGGAATTGCACTTATCTTAGGGGCACAGTCACGTAACTTCTTTCTTTAAGAGCTGCAGTATGCTATGACTATTAGGCCGGGGCCCCATATTGCGAAAACACTGTGTTTTTACATCCTGCAAAGTGGATGGGATTCTGGCTTGTGTCTTTGTAAATCGCAGCATGTCAATTATACCTACAGAAACGCTGGCGTTTTCCATATACAGTAGATGTAATAGAGGCAGAAAGTTCACAGAGGAAAACTCTGCAGCCTTTCTGTGAAAAACGCTGCGGAAAAAAAAAGCGATGTTTTTCCACCTTTGTCTTTGCTGAAGCATTTATTGCAGAGATTCACTACATGGGGTCTTAGCCTAAAATAGATTGTTCTAGTATTGTATTGTTGGTCCATAAGCAATTCCTAACATATGTCTTGTTAGGACCATGTGTTACTAGAAGAATTTTGTTGCCATAGGTGTGTTATTTCTAAAAACATAAAAACATGCACAGTGCATTCTGAAATTTAAGGTAAGGTAAGGCTAGGTTCACACCTGCGTCTGCTGTCCACTGGGGGATTCCATTCCCCATTCCCCTTGAAAAATGCGGAGAGAAAAGGGCTGCAAGCGGGTGAAAACTCGGCAGACCCCATTATAGTCTATGGGGTCCGCAGGTTTCCACAGGTTACCGCTTTTCAAGCAGATTAGGTTTCCCGAACGCAGGTGTGAACCTAACATTATAGTGGTATGTATTACCCATAGCAGCCAAGTGGAAAATGTCTAGACCAGACATGTTAACATTAACAGATGAGGATACATTGTTGCATGAGTTAAGATTAACTAGTTTTTCTTTTGCAGTGTGTATTCCAGAGGTACAGAGATGCTGGAGTAGATTTCTAATGCTTGATCCTGATACTAATGGCAATGTGAAAAGGAGAGCATTTTTGAACAAAGATGAAGTTGGCAAAAAGGTATTTGTGATATTATTATTCATAATAGCAATTAATGCTGTTATTATAGACACACTGACAATAGAGGTATCCTGAGCAAGAATGGGCTGCTTCTGTTCCCTTTAATGACATTTGGTTGCAAACAACCATAGAACACCACAGCAGAATATGCGATAAATGGCGGCACACTGACAAGGCTAATCAGAGGTCAGACTCTGGGCAAAAGCCAAATGCTCAGCCTTAGCTTTCTGATGAGGGTTCCACAGTCAAAATACTTGTATTTTGCCATTGTGAACATAACCTTACAATAGTGATGGCAGACTGATTTTAGTCTGCCAAAATTCTTAAAATGGGACAATCAAGACTATTAACAACTTTTGGCTTCTTTCAAAGAACACTCCAGGCAAAGCTGATTCATTGTATTATACTTGGTGCAGACCCTGATGGGGAAGAGAATGACACAGGGACTCTCTGTTTGGTACTCTGCGAATCCCTGTCATTCTTGACCCACTCAGGCCCTACACCTGGTATAATGCAGTCAGGTTTGCCTGGAGTGTTCCTTGAAGGGATAAAAGTCAGGGTTCCTTGGGATAAAACTGTTTCATAGATCAGCCCCTTTACATTAGGTCATCTTCGGAAACACTAAACAAAATAGAAGTGTTAATAGTTTTTTTTTTCAATTAACAAAATTTAATCAATGAGCAAAAGAGAAATCTAAATCACATCAATATTGGGTGTGACCATCCCATGGAGGAAGAGTCCTGAAAGTGATGATATGGCCCTCACAGAGATCTGATCTCAAATTATCGAGTCTGTCTGGGATTACATGAAGAGAGAAAACTATTTGAGCAAGGCTACATCCAATGAAGTGGTAAGTTCTCAAAGATGTTTGGAACAACCTTCCTGCCAAGTTCCTTCAGAAACTAAGTGTTTAGAAGGTAAAGAGTGGTCACAGCAAATACTGATTTCATGTTGATTTCTCTTTTTCTCATTCACTTAATTTTGTTAATACATAAACCATTAACACTTCTATATTTGAAAGCATTCTTACAGTGTAGCATTCTTTGCAACACCTGCCTGAAACTTTTGCACATTACAGTGAGCTTTGCTCTGGTATCATAGGCTCAGATCTAGTATCAAATAAATACAAACATGTAGTTCTGTTACCATTTCTATGCTGTAGCCTGGATTTCAGTACAGTATCTACATGTAGACTGCATTATATCCTTCCTGAAACCCAAACCTTGAGGCACACACTAACCTAATAGTGTGCACATGTCTATGGTGTCTGTTTAACACAGAATGTTTATCTAAATTCTTCATCTGTGTGCAGTCAGTGTCAAACTGGCCCACCAAAATACCAAGGAACTTGATTGAAATTCCAGGCGTTAACAATATAATGAGCTACAAAGGTCAAGCAGAAGACAACCACTTTTGGTAATGACGTTGGAACCAATCACTTGCCACTAGGTGTAAGGAGGTCCATGAGAGTAAAGCTGGCCATACACATTTAATTTTAGACTGCCATTACCTGTCTGAAATGAACTATGGTTGATTGTTCGTACGGCCAACTGTCCCACACACATGGCCAACCACGAACCCTCCAGACACTTGGAAAAATTAGCAGGTGAAAGTTGTCCAGTACTTATAAAATTCCTGAAAATAGAAATTTACGGACACTTTGTGGGTGTGTGTTAGTAGTACAAAAGCATGCCCACAATACAAAAATTGCCCACTGGTTTGTCAGTCTAATCCATATGCAGACCCCAGAGTATAATAGCATCAGAACGGAAGATGTTGGGAGGATATAATACTGTCTGGGAGCCACTGTGGAGCATATAATCCTGGGTGGGGGCCACTGTGGAGCATATAATCCTGGGTGGGGGCCACTGTAGAGCATATAATTCTGGGTGGGGGCCACTGTGGAGCATATAATACTGTGGTGGCCACTGTGGAGTATATAATACTGTGTGGGGGCCACTGGGGAGCATATAATACTGTGTGGGGCCCCTTCACTATTCACATCACACGCCATCTGTTTTATAGCAGCCGTGCACTATTATTACAGGCTGTAATAACATTGTTTGGTGATTATAAAACTGATGCTCTGCAATGTAAATAGGGAAGGAGCCAAGGCACTCACAAGAGCACCACAGTATCTTCAAAGAGTTGATCAGCAGGGGCCCCAGGTGTTGGACCCCCACTGATCTCTTATATCTCTTAGATATAGATATCTTATAGATATATAGATATAGATATATACAGTATATATATGAGAGAGGCCTGTAATTGACATCATAGGTAGACCTCAACTATGAAAGACAAAATGAGAAAACAAATCCAGAAAATCACATTGTCTGATTTTCAAAGAATTTATTTGCAAATTATGGTGGAAAAAAAAGTATTTGGTCAATAGCAAAAGTTCATCTCAATACTTTGTTATATATCCTTTGTTGGCAATGACAGAGGTCAAACGTTTTCTGTAAGTCTTCACAAGGTTGGCAAACACTGTTTCTGGTATGTTGGCCCATTCCTCCATGCAGATCTCCTCTAGAGCAGTGATGTTTTGGGGCTGTCGCTGGGCAACACAGACTTTCAACTCCCTCCAAAGGTTTTCTATGGGGTTGAGACCTGGAGACTGGCTAGGCCACTCCAGGACTTTGAAATGCTTCTTACGAAGCCACTCCTTCGTTGCCCTGGTGGTGTGCTTGGGATCATTGTCATGCTGAAAGACCCAGCCACGTTTCATCTTCAATGCCCTTGCTGATGGAAGGAGGTTTGCACTCAAAATCTCACGATACATGGCCCCATTCATTCTTTCATGTACACGGATCAGTTGTCCTGGTCCCTTTGCAGAGAAACAGCCCCAAAGCATGATGTTGCCACCCCTATACTTCACAGTAGGTATGGTGTTTTTTGGATGCAACTCAGCATTCACTCTCCTCCAAACACGGCGAGTTGTGTTTCTACCAAACCGTTCTACTTTGGTTTCATCTGACCATATGACATTCTCCCATTACTCTTCTGGAACATCCAAATGCGCTCTAGCAAACTTCAGATGGGCCCGGATATGTACTGGCTTAAGCAGGGGGACACGTCTGGCACTGCAGGATCTGAGTCCCTGGCGGCGTAGTGTGTTACTGATGGTAGCCTTTGTTATGTTAGTCCCAGCTTTCTGCAGGTCATTCACTAAGTCCCCCCGTGTGGTTCTGGGATTTTTGCTCACCGTTCTTGTGATCATTTTGACCCCACGGGCTGAGATCTTGCGTGGAGCCCCTGATCGAGGGAGATTATCAGTGGTCTTGTATGTCTTCCATTTTATAATTATTGCTCCCACAGTTGATTTCTTCACACCAAGCTGCTTGCCTATTGCAGATTCAGTATTCCCAGTCTGGTGCAGGTCTACAATATTGTTTCTGGTGTCCTTCCACAGCTCTTTGGTCTTCACCATAGTGGAGTTTGGAGTGTGGCTGTTTGAGGTTGTGGACAGGTGTCTTTTATACTGATAAAAATTTCAAACAGGAGCCATTACTACAGGTAATGAGTGGAGGACAGAGGAGCCTCTTAAAGAAGAAGTTACTGGTATGAGAGAGCCAGAAATCTTGCTTGTTTGTAGGTGGCCAAATACTTATTTTCCACCATAATTTGCAAATAAATTCTTAAAAATTCATCTGACAATGTGATTTTCTAGATATGTTTTCTCATTTTTCCTCTCATAGTTGAGGTCTACCTATGATGTCAATTACAGGCCTCTCTCATCTTTTTAAGTGGGAGAACTTCCACAATTGGTGGCTGACTAAATACACTTTTCCCCGCTGTAGATATATATATAAATATATAGATATCGCTGAGATATCTCTTTCTCTTAGTGTAAGAAAAAGTGTCTAAAGATGCGTCAGAATTATTATCCAGTATGAACTACGGTGATAAATTTGGCAAATCTTTAGATTGTTAAAATATTACATAAATGTTTAGCTATTAGGTAAATATTACACATTGTCAGCAAATCTACCGTAGTGTATTAGTTTATTCTAGAGTGTTCGTTTTCTTTATTCCTATCATGAGAACAGGGGTTGAATGACCCCTGTCTGGCCACCACAGTGAGTGGAGAGGTGGCCACACATGCGCGACTCTTACTTCTGTGTTCTTTCCGAGAATAGCTGAGCCTCCCTGTTCTCAAAAATTATCAGTACATTACATAAAATATAACTTCAAAATCTGTACAGTGATAGAAAGTATATGTTTGGTGTGCTTTGTTCCTTTATCTCTAGATATCAGCATTTGGCGTTCTTACAGGATATATGCTGATGATTGGATTTTTACCTGTTAGTAAACATATTAATAATGTATGCTTCCTGAAGCAATTTACACTAGCTGTCCCTTATCAGTTGCATTGTTTTAGAATCTTGACTGCAGGCTAGCTTTGGACAGTTTTATAAATACATATATATCAGTGAGTTAAACTTCTAATTAAAAAATAAGTTTCTTGCAGACAATAGCTTGACATGATTCAATTCTAACATTTTCTAGGGTAAATGAAGGCTAGGGGCGTAGGTTGAAGCTTGGATCATAAAAATTTGTACTATTTATTTGATAAAAATGTATAAATCAAATCAATGCACCATTAATTACTCCCTGATGTGGCAATAGGGCAGATATTTCTACTGTATAACCTATTAAACACTTCTAAAGCTCAGAATTGCTTAACTACCACACAAGATGGTTAAATCGTAATATTATTTATTAACTTTCATAAATACATAGTACAAGCAAATATAACAAACATTGTAATATACTTATGAAAGAAAAGTGCCTGCTTCTTGTATTTGTCTCCTTCTGCCACGGATCAAATCTGTACAATAGAAGTCTACTGAGAGGGAAGAGGGAGCAAGAGGAGAGCTCCTCAAAGTACAGAGAGACATTTGCAATATAGAAAGACACACCTGAGTTATCAGGAATTACTATCGAATATTCTCCTGACAGAAATGATACATTTAATTCTTTAAACAGCCTCATATTTGTCTTCTCTTTCTCCCCCTCTCCCCTCTCCTTAGACTTCATTGTAAACTAATTTGCTTGTGTACATAGTACAGACCAGAATAACTCAAATAAGAAGTATAGACAGAAGTAATAGTTATAAACTCTAAGTTATAGTTTCTTTAGTGTAGTATATTGCAGTTTGTTCCCTTCACCTGCAGTATTGATTAATTAAAAAAATAAATAAAAGTTTACTTACACTTTAACCCCTTCAAGACCAAGCCTAAAAGTACCTTCATGACCAGGCCTCATTTTTCAAAACTGCCATGTGTCGATAATCATACCACCCAAATATATTAATAAACATTATATACTATATCTCTGCTTCATATTGACATCTTTTAATCGTCATTTAATTAATTTTGGACGTTAGAAGGCTCACAAGTAGAACAGCGATTTTCCAGATTTACAAGAAAATTTCCCAAATTCATTTTTTAGGGACCACTTCAGTTCTTAAGGAATTATAAAGGCCTATATATTAGAAACTCCCCATAAATCATCCCATTTTCAAAACTACACCCCTCAAATAATTAAGGACAGCATTTCATGGGAATTAAAACAGTGAAATTTAGACATTTCTCTTTTTTTCAATAATACATTCATTTAGCCCTAAAATTAACACATTCACAAAGGGTTAAAAGAGAGAATGCATATCACAGTTTGTTATGCAATTTCTCCCGAGCACAGAAATGCCCCACATGTGGGTGTTAACTGATGTTTGGGCCAAAGGCAGTGCGCAGAAGGGAAATAGTGACACTGGTTGTTTTCCAGCAAAATCTGCTTTTCATAGTTTTCAGGTGCCATGTCTCATTTGCAGAGCCCCTAAATTACCAATACAATGGAAACCCCCAAAAGTGACCCCATTTTGGAAACTACATCCCTGACAGAATGTATCAAGGGGTATAGTGAGCATTTTGACCCCACAGCCTTTTTACATTTTATTAACATTGGGATGTGTAAATGAAAAATTACTAAAATGTCAATTTATCCCCAAAGTTTTCATTTTCACAAGGGGTTAAAGGAGGAAAAAGCACCCCACAGTTTGTTTAAACAATTACTCCTGAACACGGCAATACCCCATATATGGTCGTAATCTGCTGTATGGGATACATGGTGGGGTTCGGAATGGAAAGAGCGCTATTTAGCTTTTTGGAGGGCAGATTTTGCTGGAATAGTTTTCGGGTGCTATGTCGCATTTGCAGAACCCGTATTTGCCGATTCAGTGCCCAATACGTTGCACCCATTTTGTGTCATCAGAGACATACACTCCTAAAACTTGTAATTGGGCTGACCCGGGTACAAAGAAGTTGTATATGTGGGTGTAAACTGCTGCTTGGGCACACAGCAGGGCTCAGAAGGGAAGGAGCAGTGTACTTTTTGGCTTTTGGAGTACAGATTTAGAGGGACATTCTGGATGCCATGTTGTTTTTGCAGAGCCCTGGAGGTGCCAGTAAAGTGGAATTCCCCAAGAAGTAACCCCATTTTGTAGGGGCAATTTTAGAGTCTCTACAAATGTGACATGGCGTCCAAAAACCAACAATCTAAATCAGCGGTCCAAAAGCACATAGCACTCCTACACATCTGCGTTCTTCTGTGTGCCCAAGCGGCAGTTTATGCCCACGTGTATGACACTGTTTTACCCAGGATAATGTACTTAAATGACTAAATATAGGAGAGTCACTCACTAATTTTATATGGACATATAAAAATTCAAATCTTTATTAAATAAACTTAAAAGATACCAAAACACAAACACATTGGGTGCACAATATTAATTAAAAGGCTCTAATCGCCTAAAATTTACATAGAAATCAGAGAGAGTTGTGTATAGCATTAATTTCCATGGATATACCAACTTTATATGTATACCTGTAAAGTAACTACAAACCTACAGCTATATACAGACCTCAGTCTCTCTCATTCTCAACAATTGTAAATTTCAAGGATTGTTATATACCATAAATGTTCCTGCCTCATTAATTATAGCTGCTCTGGTGTATCAGGATGGCTAAACCAGCTTTGGTTTCTATACTGAAGCAGCACAGGTGAAGCAGTCACGCTTTGAATTTACAATTGACTAGCACCATAGACAAACCAGTGCTCACGGCAAACTACACATTCATCTACCAGCACTATAATAAACCAGTGCTCACACCAAGGTAAATGCTTTTTATCTACCAGCACTATAGTAAACCAATGCTCACAACAAAATTAACACTATTCTTACGCGTTTCTGATGTCAACAAATATTAAATTGTTGGCATCTTCATCAGAGGTAAGTGTTATTTATCTAATCTATAGAACTTCAGTGCAGGTACGGTAAGTATGTTTTCTTATTCATTTTTAGGCTATTCCTTTTCTAACATATGCTTCCCATTCCCCCATTCCGCACTGATATTAGGCTTTTTCAGAGGTTAGGTACATATGTCTTCTTATTGTTGTCTTAGGCTGTGCCCTTCCCAACATTACTCCCCGCACCCCCCGTCGGCACTAATGTTTGGCACGTAATACTGTAAAACTTATTATTTCAATATTGTAATAGGATAACGTACTTAATGCCATATGTGGGCATAAACTGCTGTTTGGGCACAGCCGGGCACAGAAGGGAAGGAGTGCTATTTTGGTTTTTGGAGCACAGTTTGGTTTTTGGACGTCATGCCACTTTTGCAGAGCTCCTGAATTGGCAGTAAAGTGTCTCAGACACATAATTCCATTTTGGAAAGTACACCCCTCAAGGGATTCATCAAGTGGTGTAACGAGCATTTTTAACCCTTGAGCTTTGCATTCCTTTAATTTCCAGAAAGTAATGGGCAGCTGATAATGAAAAGTGAAAATTGCTATTTTTTCATAGATACGCCATTTTAGTGTCTGAAATGTTGTGCCCAACTTGTGTCAGCAAAGAGACATACTCCAAAAACTGGTAAGTGGGTATCCTGAGCACAACAGCTTTTGGAGCATTCATCTCTGATACAAGCCGGGAACAAGATATTGTGCACTGAAATGACGTACTCCTGGAAAAGTTGTCATTGTCACCTTTCACCATCAGCTGCGTATTAATTTTTGAAAAATAAATTAATGCAACACTTGGGGGTTAAAAATGTTCACTGTAGCCCTGGATAAGTTTCTTCAGAGATGTAGTTTCCAAAATGGGGTCACGTGTCAGGGCATTCCACTTTACTGGTATTTTAGAGGCTCTGCAAATGTGAAATGGCGTCCAAAAGCCAAACTGTCTAAATCTGTGCTCCTTTCCTTATGTGCGCCGCTGTTCTCAAACAGCAGTTTATACCTGCATATGACATTAAGTACGTTATCCTGGGTACACCAGTGTCATACATGTTGGCATAAACTGCAGTTTGGTCATACAGCAGGGCACAGAAGGGAAGGAGCGCTTTGTGGCTTTTGGAGTGCAGATTTAGATGTTTGGTATCTGGACGCCATGTCATGTTTGCAGAGCCTGTAAGGTACCAGAAAAGTGGAATCCCCTAGGGAATTACTCCATTATGAAAAAGGAGTGAAGTTAGCACAGCACAAAGCTGTGCGAAGTACATTGGGTACACCAAATTCTCTACTGTATCTCCTGTAGATCCTATGATTGGGGGGGGGGGGTAACTTCTGGTGTCTTTTCCCTTGTAAGCTCTAAATTTGGAGTGTATCCTGATATATGCTCGCACAGTTTATACATTCCCTTCCTACCGCAGCCAGTTGTGTTCTAATAATTTGGCGATTTTGGGGGTTTTTGTCTTTACAGTGTACACGCTATTTTTTTTTTATTTTTATGGTGAGGTAGCCATATGAGGGCTTGTTTTTTGCGGTGCAAGATGTATTTTGTAATGACACCATTTTTGGGTGCCTATAACTTATTGACTTTAATTTTATTAACTCTTTCTTGGTGGATTAAAAAAAAAAAACATGAATTCTGGTATTGCTTTTTACCTTTTAATTTTTTTTTCAATGCAGCATACAGCAAAAGTAACAGGTTACCTTTATTCTGCGGGTTTGTATGATTACGGTGATACTTCATTTATATATACACACACACGGACAAAATTGTTAATACCCCTAGTTTAATGAAAGAAAACCCCACAATGGTCACAGAAATAACTTGATTCTGACAAAAGTAATAATATATAAAAATTATATGAAAATGAACAATTAAAAGTCAGACATTTCTTTTCAACCATGCTTCAACAGAATTTTTTAAGAAATAAAACTCATGAAACAGGCCTGGACAGAAATGATGGTACCCCTGAAAATAATGTGACCAAAGGGACATGTTAAATCAAGGTGTGTCCACTAATTAGCATCACAGGTGTCTACAATCTTGTAATCAGTCAGTGGGCCTGTATATAGGGCTACAGATACTCACTGTGCTGTTTGGTGACATGGTGAGTACCACACTCAATGTGGACCAGAGGAAGCAAGGAAAAAGTTGTCTCAGGAGCTTAGAAAGAAAATTATAGACAAGCATGTTAAAGGTATAGGTTATAAAACCATCTCCAAGCAGCTTGATGTTCCTGTGACTACAGTTGCACATATTATTCAGAAATTTAAGATCCATGGGACTGTAGCCAACCTCCCTGGACGTGGCGGAGGAAAATTGATGACAAATCAAAGAGAAGGATAATACAAATGGTAACAAAAGAGCCCAGAAAAACTTCTAAAGAGATTAAAAGATTCAAGCTCAAGGAACATCAGTGTCAGATCGCACTATTCGTCGTTGTTTGAGCCAAAGTGGACTTCATGGGAGACGACCAAGGAGGACACCATTGTTGAAAACAAATCATAAAAAAGCCAGACTAGAATGTTGACAAGCCACAAAGCTGCTGGGAGAATGTCCTATGGACAGATGAGACAAAAATCGAAATTTTTGGCAAAGCACATCAGCTCTATGTTCACAGACGGAAAAATGAAGCATATCTTGAAAAGAACACTGTCCCTACTGTGAAACATGGAGGAGGTTCTGTTATGTTCTGGGGATGCTTTTCTGCATCTGGCACAGAGTGTCTTGAATCTGTGCAGGATACAATGAAATCTCAAGACTATCAAGGGATTCTAGAGAGAAATGTGCCGCCCAGAGTCAGAAAGCTTGGTCGCAGGTCATGGGTCTTGCAACAGGATAATGACCCAAAACACACAGCTAAAAACACCCAAGAATGGCTAAGAGGAAAACATTGGACTATTCTGAAGTGGCCTTCTATGAGCCCTGACCTAAATCCTATTGAGCCTCTTTGGAAGGAGCTGAAACATGCCGTCTGGAAAAGGCACCCTTCAAACCCGAGACAACTGGAGCAGTTTGCTCATGAGGAGTGGGCCAAAATACCTGTTGAGAGGTGCAGAAGTCTCATTAACAGTTACAGGAATCGTTTGATTGCAGTGATTGCCTCAAAAGGTTGTGCAACAAAATATTAAGTTAAGGGTACCATCATTTCTGCCCAGGCCTGTTTCATGAGTTTTCTTTTTTACAACATTCTGTTGAAGCATGGTTGAAAAGCAATGTCTGACTTTCATTTGTTCATTTTCATAGAATTTTTATATATTATTACTTTTGTCAGATTCAAGTTATTTCTGTGACCATTGTGGATTTTTCTTTCATTAAAAGAGGGGTACCAACAATTTTGTCCACGTGTGTGTGTGTGTGTGTGTGTATGTAGGTGTGTGTGTGTGTGTATATGTATGTATGTATGTGTATAATATTAATTATACAGTGTGTATGTATATATGTATGTATATACATATATATACAGTGCCTTGCGAAAGTATTCGGCCCCCTTGAACTTTTCAATCTTTTGCCACATTTCAGGCTTCAATCATAAGGATATCAAATTTTAATTTATTGGTGAAGAATCAACAAGTGGGACACAATCGTGAAGTGGAACGAAATTTATTGGATATTTTAAACTTTTGTAAAAAATAAAAAACTGAAAAGTGGGGCGTGCCAAATTATTCGGCCCCCTTAAGTTAATACTTTGTAGCGCCACCTTTTGCTGCGATTACAGCTGCAAGTCGCTTGGGGTATGTCTCTATCAGTTTTGCACATCGAGAGACTGAAATTCTTGCCCATTTTTCCTTGGAAAACAGCTAGAGCTCAGTGAGGTTGGATGGAGAGCGTTTGTGAACAGCAGTTTTCAGCTCTTTCCACAGATTCTCGATTGGATTCAGGTCTGGACTTTGACTTGGCCATTCTAACACCTGGATACGTTTATTTGTGAACCATTCCATTGTAGATTTTGCTTTACGTTTGGGATCATTGTCTTGTTGGAAGATAAATCTCCTTCCCAGTCTCAGGTCTTTTGCAGACTCCAACTGGTTTTCTTCCAGAATGGTCCTGTATTTGGCTCCATCCATCTTCCCATCAATTTTAACCATCTTCCCTGTCCCTGCTGAAGAAAAGCAGGCCAAAACCATGATGCTGCCACCACCATGTTTGACAGTGGGGATGGTGTGTTCAGGGTGATGAGCTGTGTTGCTTTTACACTAAACATATCGTTTTGGATTGTGGCCAAAAAGTTCGATTTTGGTTTCATCTGACCAGAGCACCTTCTTCCACATGTTTGGTGTGTCTCCCAGGTGGCTTGTGGCAAACTTTAAACAAGACTTTTTATGGATATCTTTGAGAAATGGCTTTCTTCTTGCCACTCTTCCATAAAGGCCAGATTTGTGCAGTGCACGACTGATTGTTGTCCTATGGACAGACTCTCCCACCTCAGCTGTAGATCTCTGCAGTTCATCCAGAGTGATCATGGGCCTCTTGGCTGCATCTCTGATCAGTCTTCTCCTTGTTTGAGATGAAAGTTTAGAGGGACGGCTGGGTCTTGGTAGATTTGCAGTGGTCTGATACTCCTTTCATTTCAATATGATCACAGTGCTCCTTGGGATGTTTAAAGTTTGGGAAATCTTTTTGTATGCAAATCCAGCTTTAAACTTATCCACAACAGCATCACGGACCTGCCTGGTGTGTTCCTTGGTCTTCATGATGCTCTCTGCGCTTTAAACAGAACCCTGAGACTATCACAGAGCAGGTGCATTTATACGGCGACTTGATTACACACAGGTGGATTATATTTATCATCATCAGTCATTTAGGACAACATTGGATCATTCAGAGATCCTCACTGAACTTCTGGAGTGAGTTTGCTGCACTGAAAGTAAAGGGGCCGAATAATATTGCACGCCCCACTTTTCAGTTTTTTATTTTTTACAAAAGTTTAAAATAACCTATAAATTTCGTTCCACTTCACAATTGTGTCCCACTTGTTGATTCTTCACCAACAAATTAAATTTTATATCCTTATGTTTGAAGCCTGAAATGTAGCAAAAGGTTGAAAAGTTCAAGGGGGTCGAATACTTTCGCAAGGCACTATATATATATATATATATATATATATATATATATATATACATATACATATATACACACACACACACACACACACACACACACACACACACACACACATATATATATATATATATATATATATATATATATATATATATATAGTCATGGCCAAAAGTTTTGAGAATGACACAAATATTATATTTTCACATGATCTGCTGCCCTCTGGTTTTTATGTGTGTTTTGTCAGATGTTTTTATCACATACAGAAATATAATTGCATTCATATTATGAGTAACAGAAGATTATATTGACAGTTAGAATGAGTTAATGCAGCAAGTCAATATTTGCAGTGTTGACCCTTCTTCTTCAGGACCTCTGCAATTCTCCCTGGCATGCTCTCAATCAACTTCTGGACCAAATCCTGACTGATAGCAGTCCATTCTTGCAGAATCAATGCTTTAATTTTGTCTGAATTTGTTGGTTTTTGTTTGTCCACCCGTCTCTTGATGATTGACCACAAGTTCTCAATGGGATTAAGATCTGGGGAGTTTCCAGGCCATGGACCCAAAATCTCTATGTTTTGTTCCCTGAGCCATTTAGTTATCAACTTTGCTTTATGGCAAGGTGCTCCATCATGCTGGAAAAGGCATTGTTGAGCGCCAAACTGCTCTTGGACGGTTGGGAGAAGTTGCTCTTTGAGGACATTCTGGTACCATTCTTTATTCATGGCTGTGTTTTTAGGCAAGACTGTGAGAGAGCCGATTCCCTTGGCTGAGAAGCAACCCCACACATGAATGGTTTCAGGATGCTTTACAGTTGGCATGAGACAAGACTGGTGGTAGCGCTCACCTCTTCTTCTCCGAATAAGCTGTTTTCCAGATGTTCCAAACAATCGAAAAGGGGATTCATCAGAGAAAATGACTTTACCCCAGTCCTCAGCAGTCCACTCCCTGTACCTTTTGCAGAATATCAGTCTGTCCCTGATGTTTTTTCTGGAGAGAAGTGGCTTCTTTGCTGCCCTCCTTGAGACCAGGCCTTGCTCCAAGAGTCTCCGCCTCACAGTGCATGCAGATGCACTCACACCTGCCTTCTGCCATTCCTCAGCAAGCTCTGCACTGCTGGTAGCCCGATCCCGCAGCTGAAACACTTTTAAGAGATGGTCCTGCCGCTTGCTGGTCTTTCTTGGGCGCCCTGGAGCCTTTTTGGCACCAATGGAACCTCTCTCCTTGAAGTTCTTGATGATGCGATAGATTGTTGACTGAGGTGCAATCTTTCTAGCTGCAATACTCTTCCCAGTTAGGCCATTTTTGTGCAGTGCAATGATGACTGCACGTGTTTCTTTACAGATAACCATGGTTAACAGAAGAGAAACAATGATGGCAAGCACCAGCCTCCTTTTGAAGTGTCCAGTGGTGTCATTCTTACTTAATCATGACAGATTGATCTCCAGCCCTGTCCTCATCAACACCCACACCTGTGTTAATGGAGCAATCACTGAAACGATGTTAGGTGGTCCTTTTAAGGCAGGGCTGCAATGATGTTGAAATGTGTTTTGGGGGATAAAGTTCATTTTCTAGGCAAATATTGACTTTGCAAGTAATTGCTGTTAAGCTGATCACTCTTTATAACATTCTGGAGTATATGCAAATTGCCATTAGAAAAACTGAAGCAGTAGACTTTGTAAAAATTAATATTTGTATCATTCTCAAAACTTTTGGCCATAACTGTATATATATCTGTGTGTGTGTGTATATGTATGTATGTGTATATATATATATATATATATATATATATATATATATATATACACAGTGCCTTGCGAAAGTATTCGGCCCCCTTGAACTTTTCAACCTTTTGCCACATTTCAGGCTTCAAACATAAGGATATAAAATTTTAATTTTTTGGTGAAGAATCAACAACAAGTGGGACACAATTGTGAAGTGGAACGAAATTTATTGGTTATTTTAAACTTTTGTAAAAAATAAAAAACTGAAAAGTGCGGCGTGCAATATTATTCGGCCCCTTTACTTTCAGTGCAGCAAACTCACTCCAGAAGTTCAGTGAGGATCTCTGAATGATCCAATGTTGTCCTAAATGACTGATGATGATAAATATAATCCACCTGTGTGTAATCAAGTCGCTGTATAAATGCACCTGCTCTGTGATAGTCTCAGGGTTCTGTTTAAAGCGCAGAGAGCATCATGAAGACCAAGGAACACACCAGGCAGGTCCGTGATGCTGTTGTGGATAAGTTTAAAGCTGGATTTGCATACAAAAAGATTTCCCAAACTTTAAACATCCCAAGGAGCACTGTGCAAGCGATCATATTGAAATGGAAGGAGTATCAGACCACTGCAAATCTACCAAGACCCGGCCGTCCCTCTAAACTTTCATCTCAAAAAAGGAGAAGACAGATCAGAGATGCAGCCAAGAGGCCCATGATCACTCTGGATGAACTGCAGAGATCTACAGCTGAGGTGGTAGAGTCTGTCCATAGGACAACAATCAGTCGTGCACTGCACAAATCTGGCCTTTATGGAAGAGTGGCAAGAAGAAAGCCATTTCTCAAAGATATCCATAAAAAGTCTCATTTAAAGTTTGCCACAAGCCACCTGGGAGACACACCAAACATGTGGAAGAAGGTGCTCTGGTCAGATGAAACCAAAATCGAACTTTTTGGCCACAATCCAAAACGATATGTTTAGTGTAAAAGCAACACAGCTCATCACCCTGAACACACCATTCCCACTGTCAAACATGGTGGTGGCAGCATCATGGTTTTGGCCTGCTTTTCTTCAGCAGGGACAGGGAAGATGGTTAAAATTGATGGGAAGATGGATGGAGCCAAATACAGGACCATTCTGGAAGAAAACCAGTTGGAGTCTGCAAAAGACCTGAGACTGGGACGGAGATTTATCTTCCAACAAGACAATGATCCCAAACGTAAAGCAAAATCTACAATGGAATGGTTCACAAATAAACGTATCCAGGTGTTAGAATGGCCAAGTCAAAGTCCAGACCTGAATCCAATCGAGAATCTGTGGAAAGAGCTGAAAACTGCTGTTCACAAACGTTCTCCATCCAACCTCACTGAGCTCTAGCTGTTTTCCAAGGAAGAATGGGCAAGAATTTCAGTCTCTCGATGTGCAAAACTGATAGAGACATACCCCAAGCGACTTGCAGCTGTAATCGCAGCAAAAGGTGGCGCTACAAAGTATTAACTTAAGGGGGCCGAATAATTTGGCACGCCCCACTTTTCAGTTTTTTATTTTTTACAAAAGTTTAAAATATCCAATAAATTTCGTTCCACTTCACGATTGTGTCCCACTTGTTGTTGATTCTTCACCAATAAATTTAAATTTGATATCCTTATGATTGAAGCCTGAAATGTGGCAAAAGATTGAAAAGTTCAAGGGGGCCGAATACTTTCGCAAGGCACTGTATTATACTTTTCAGACCCCGGAGTATGAACGGAGCCCAGGGGAGGTGAGTGAACATAAAAACCAGTGTTACTCACCTCTCCTGGGCTCTGGCACAACTTCCTGCTGGTCTCTGTAGTGACGTGGGTCAGGCTGGCGTCGTGACGCTGGTGAATGTCTGACGTCTGCTGAACCTGAAATGTTTGCAATATTTGCAATAAACATCATTGGGGCTACGATGAGACATAATACTGTGTGGAGGGGCTGCTATGGGAGATTATACTGTGTGGTGGGGCCACCATGGGACATTATACTGTGTGGAGGCCCGCTATGGGATATTATACTCTCTGGAGGCCACTTTGGGATATTATAATGTGTGTAAATGGGGTGTTATACTGTGTAGGAGCCAGGAAAGGGGGACCTATGCCTTGGTGGAGCCCAAGTCAAAAGTTTGCTATGGGGCCCAGTCTTTGCTAGTTAAAGCTCTTGCTTACATACTATATATGCTAATGTGCTTATGACTTTTATATATGTATTTATAAAAACTGTAATATGTATGCTGTATAGATGTATGCATATATATGTAACTATTAATATGTGTTTGTGTGTGTAGATAGTGATGGGAAAAATCATGGAGGGAAGATATATTTCCCCCAGGTTTCTTTCATATATGTACTAGGAATATGGTGTCAGTAGTGGAAAGCTCCAATTCCTAGTCCATTTCTGTTATTAGGACCAGGGTGCTGGTTAATCGCTGCACTTGAAGCACTTTCATAAACAGGTGCATTCACAGGGGTTGAAGGAAGCTCAGAGTTGAACAGGAATCTGGAGGAGTCCAGTATTGGATGTGCTCTGGAGCTGTAAAGTTTGGACCTCTGTACTTTGTAGTGATAAGTAAATTGTCACTCACAGGCAGTGTGTCCAGTGCCTGGTAGAACGGCACTTATGGTATGGACAGGAACATCAATGTTAGTTAGAGCTCAGCCAAGAAGGTTTTGTTTTCTTTATTTCATAAGAAGGCTGTTCTTTTCTGTTTGTTTTGGACTATAAAGATAACACAGGCACCCTGTTTGCACCCTACCAGCTGTTTCACTGTCTCTATCTGTATTGATCCCGCTTTGCCTACCATTACAGATGCTAATATATATATCCCCCTAGAAAACCACTTTTTTATACAATTTTGGGTAGTTGTCTCAAAGAGGTTTCACTGTATATGGACACTGCACAGTACCACTACTCTAGTATTGTGGACATCACACAGTACCACTTTTCTTACTTTGTACAGTATATATAAAAACAGAAAAAGTACTACTTATCCTCCCCTGCTGGGTGTAATTCTTAGTAGCTGCACTTATTCGTGTTTATGTATCGACAGTATCTGCTGTTGTTCTGTATATGTGGACACTATGTAGTACCACTTCTCTTGTGTTGTATGTCGTAACTGTTAGTATCTCCTACAGTATTCAGTACATATAAAACCCTGCACAGTAATAACGGAACCATCACTCTTGTTCTGAATGGTTTGGTGTAATTGTCAGTATCTGCTTTTATTCTGCATATATACACATATATGCACAATGATACTTTACCAGTCCTGTAAGCAGTGTGTAATTCTCAGTAAATGTGGAAATTTTCCAGCAAAATGGCGGAAACCCTTGGATGCCGCAGTCATGTCTGACCGCGGCATCCAAGTTGTTAAAACCCTGGATCTGTTATGGAGCAGGGTGTTAGGTGTCAGTTACAGCTAACACCCTGCTCCATAACTGATCGGGGGGATTTAACACCTTGGATGCAGAGGTCAAACATGCCGTGTGCGCTCATGAAGGGGTTAAAGGGATGTGACATAACAGGGCTGGCTGCTAATTGGCTGCACGCATGGCATTGTGGGTGATCTCGCATTCCCAGAGTTCCTTGCCCCATGTAGAGCAGCCATTTTCAACTAAATACGAATCGTTACCACGAAGCGTGAGGAAATTCGGATTCCACGCAAATCGAATATTTCCTGACATTTGGATCAAATTCCACTTCTGCAGCTTCGATTCACTCATCTCTAGTTACAGTGTTTTGTTTACTGAGACGCTTAGTGATCACTTTTGCCATGTGACACGGTGCTCCATCATACTGGGAAGCATTGTTCATCACCAAATTGCTTCTGGATAATTGGGAGAAGTTGTTCTGGGAGAATGTTTAGATACTATTCGTTATTCAGGGCAGGGTTCTTAGGCAAATTGTGAGCAAGCCCACTCCCTTGGATAAAAAGCAGCTCCACACATGAATGAGCTCAGAATACTTTACTGTTAGCAAGACACGTTAGAGCTTACCTTTTCTCCTCTAGATACTCATTCTTCCATATGTCCCAAACAGTCTGAAGGGGACTTCATCAAAAAAATAACTTTACTCCCGTCCTCTGCAGTTCAATCCCTATACTACTTGCAGTTTTTCTTGAAGTGGCATCTAGAAGAATGCCCCATACTTGGTATGAGGTCAGTAGTTATTTTAGGGACCATACTTATTTTGTATTCTGGGACCTGACCTGCTTTGAGGGTCTGGAGTTTGTGTTTTTATTTATTTTCAGGTTTGATTGTATTGACAATATTTTGATTTTGACATTTATTTTGGAGTTAAGTCAAATGACTTATTCTGACGGTCTAGCCCACAGTCTGTATTATTTAAGGGTACTGGGTACTGCCATTGGTTGCTTCTTCAGAGGGCTTGAGAAGCTGGCACACTTCCCTCATGAACCTCCAATGACGTATCTCGAAATAGTAGTGGTCTGCTGCATGCAGGGCCGGTTTTAGACAAAGAGGGGCCCTGGGCAAAAATTAAAAGCGGGGTCCCAAATGCTGATATGCAAACAACACCATCGTCTTCCAGTGACAACCCCTATAATAACGCCTCCTTTCTGCCAACAAAAAAGTAATAACAAGCCCCATTTTACAACACACAATTCAAATGAGCACCTTTGTACCACCTATTAGATTTTTGCACCCAGTCATCAGTAATTATAGCGCCTCCTTATAAATAATAGTCCCTGCTTATAAATAATATTACACCCATATCAGTAATAGCTCCCTTATAAATGATAAATAGTGCCCTGTATCAGTAATATTCCCCCTTATCAGTAACAGTCACCCCGTAAAAATAATACTGCTCCCTTATAAATAATAGCCCCCTCATAAATAATAGTCCCCATTATCACTAATAGCCCCCTTTATAAATAAGCCCACTTAACAATTATACCCCGTTATAAATAGTTCCCCTCTTATAACTAATAGCTCCCCCTTATAATGGATGCCTTATATATAATAGTTCCCCCCTTATAAATAATAGCCCGTCTTATAAATAATAGCTCCCCCTTATACTTAAGTTTCCCAATTATATATAGTAACCCACCCTTATATATAATAGTTCTCCGTTATACAGTGTCGGACTGAAGGGGGAATGACATGGCCATGGAGCACTACACGTATGTGCAAGATTATAGTGAGGGAGCTGTGATGCAGACATACCACACAGTGCTGCCAGCAGGAATTGTGAGCCCCCCCCCACAGTATAATGCTCCACATGGTATATAATGCTCCACAGTATAAAATGCTCTCCTGAGCCCTCCAGTTTCCCCACATGGTATATAATTCTCCACAGTGGCCCCACACAGTATAAAATGCTCCCCTGAGCCCCCCATTGTGGTCCCACATGGTATGTAAGGCTCCACACAGTATAATACTCCACAGTGGCCCACACAGTATACTACCCCTTAGTGGCCCCAGACAGTACAATATGCGCCCACAGCAGACACAATATAATATGCTCCATACAGTATAATATGCACCCCACAATGCCCCCCGAGTATAATGCTTCACAGTGGCCCAACACAGTATAACATGCTCCATAATGACCTCCACACAGTATAATATACTCCCCAGAGGGGTTCCCCAGTATAATGCTCCACAGTGGTCCCCCACACTATAATATGTTCCCCACAGTCCCCCCCAGTATAATGCTCTACAATGGCCCCACAGAGTATAATATGCTCCCGAAAAGCCCCACACAATATAATACACTCCACAGTGGCCCCACACAGTATAACAGGCTCCCCACACTGTCCATTCCCCCAGTATAAAGCTCCACAGTGGCCCATAGTATAATATGCTCCCCAGAGGGCACCCGCTAGTATAATGCTCCACAGTGTCCCCTCCAGTATTTTACTCCACAGTGGCCCCACGCAATATATTATGCTCCCCAGAGCGTCCCCCCAGTATAATGTTCCACAGTAGGCCGAACACAGTATAATATGCTCCCCAGAGAGCCCCCTAGTATAATGCTCATTAGTCCCCCCCAAATAATGCCCCACAGTGGTGCCACGCAATATAATATGCTCTGCTGATGGCCCCCCAGAATAATGCTCCACAGTGACCCCACTCAGTATAACATGCTCCAGAATGGCCTCCACACAGTATAATATACTGCCCAGAGAGGTTTCCCCAGTATAATAATCCACAGTGACCCAAAACAGTATAACATGCTCTCCAGAGCCCCCCCCCCCAGTAAAATGGTCCACAGTGGCCCCGCACAGTATACTATACTAGGGGGCCCCTCTGGAGAGCATATTATACTGTGTGGGGCAACCGTGGAGCATTATACTGGGGGTGGCTCTGGAGAGCATATTATACTGTGTGGGGCCACTGTGGAGCATTATACTGGGGAGGGGGCCCTCTGGAGAACATGTTATATTCTGCGGGGCCTCTATGGAGTATTATAAAGTGGGGGGCTCTGGAGAGCATGTTATATTCTATGGGGCCACTTTGGAGCATTATACTGGGGGCCCCTCTGGACAGTATAATTTTCCACAGAGGCCCCACAGAATATAACATGCTATCCAGAGGGCCCCTTCCCCAGTATAATGCTCAACAGTGGCCCCACACAGTATAATATGCTATCCAGAGGGGGCCCCCCAGTATAATGCTCCACAGGGCCCCTACAGTGCTATTATTATATTATATTCTGGGGACTCTTCAGACCCCAGAGTATAATAATCGAAGGCCCGGGGTAGGTAAGGTAAAATAACAAACAGTTATACTCACCTTGTTCTTACCTCTGCTGGGCCTCCTCGCGCTGCTCTGCTATCCCCGCCGGCGACCGCTTCCTCTTCTCTGCAGCTGACGTCACGCATTGTGGACGTCACCGCTGAGGCCTGTGACTGGGCCTCAGCAATTACGTGAGGCACGCTGTCAGCACGCCCCACGTGATCGCTACGGCTGAGGCCTGGCCTCAGCGGTGACGTCCGCAACGCCAGAAGATGACGTCGGACACAAGGACAGGTGAGTAAAAATGTTTGTTATTTTTACTCACCTCGGAAAGGGGCCCTGCTGTCCCTTTCTGTTATTGATATGCCGGGCCTGACTCCGGGATCCGGAGTCATCAGGCTCCAGATCCCGGGGGCCCCTTTGGGGACGGGGCCCTGGGCAATTGCCCAGTTTGCCCCCCCCTAACGCCGGCCCTGGCTGCATGATATAATCATTCACCGCCTTCTGCTCCTCACACAGATGCTCCAGAATGTTTAAGGTGGAATTCCACTGAGTTGGAACACCACAGATAAGGCAAAGGCAAACCGTTTTGTCGTGGCAAATTGTGCAGGCTGCTTTTTGCAATGTAAGAACGTCTGAAATGTGCAGAGATTTTTATGGGCATGAGGAGCACCTCTTTTAAGCCACTATACAGGTTAATAAAGTAGGAGACTACCAGATTAAGGACATGCGCCATGCAGGGACAATGTGTTTATATATTGGTGCCATTGTACCTGGCAATGATGCCCATGTTGGAGTTGGTAAGGAGCCATCCAGTGGGATACTTGCAAGATTCAGCGAAACAGCTCCTCTGCTATGGCTTCCCTGATCCAGACTCCTTAATTGCAAAATTACATGTCAGCACTTTGCCTTACACCCATGAAATAAGAGTGGAAAGAGGTGGAAGATAAGTGGAAGCAATGGCTTGTCCTGGTTAAAATGTTGATGATGAGGTGGATGGGCCCCGCATGATGTTGAAACTGGGCCTGCACAATCGGAGGTGGAACTGTCACCTTTCCTTTCTGAGTTTCTGGACTGTGGCCGCTGCCTCTCAAAAGATTAATACAGTGAGCCATGAAAGCCATATATTTTCCTTGTTTATAATTGCTGCTCCATGTGTCAATGGTGACATACTGATGTATCCAAGAAAGGGCCTACATTCTCCGACACACGGCAATATAAAGCAGGGACAGCTTTCCTAGTGAAATAATTGTGGTTAGGTATCCTCCATCAATGTTGAGCACATGTCATCAATTAACAAAACGCAGTTGAATCCACTAAGTGGTACCGCAGCGCCTGCACTACCTGCACATTGGCCAGATGGGAGTTAAGTTTCACAACTGCCAGATGACTGGGTGCCTATTACGGTTTCCTGGCCACACCTTCCCTTATAGATGACTGACGTTGGCATGGAAGAAGAGTAGAAGAAACAGTCGGTGATGATTATGAGATTATGATCATAACAATGACCATGTGCTAGGTGTAGATGTGTCCTGTTTACAAGGAAGATCACAGGGAGGAGTAGAAGAACAGCCTTGCTCACTTCCCCTGCCAGTGCCAGTGCCATGGTCAAGTCTATTTTTCCAAATAAGATAGTGATGATTTTTTTATGTGAGTACACAGAGATGTCGTTCCTACATTTGTTGCTTCACGGCTAAGTCTCTGCTTCAAGATCTTGCACATTTGCCATGGATTTATCGTTTGGCAATGTACCAAAAAATTCCCACAGCAGCGGAAACATGTCTGCCAGTGCTACCACCTCCTCCCTGCAAGCTTCCCCTAGATCTGCCCCGGGCAGGCTTTTTGGATTTTGGGCCTGCGCAATGGTTGGAATCATTACTCTGACCACTGCCACCACCCTCTTCATCTGATGTCACCTTGTCACAATGACCCAGTTGCAAGATCCTATCTACAAAAGAGTCATAATCAGCAATGTCATAATCTTTCCCGCTTTTTTCTGACACATCATTGGAATGCACACCCTCCTTTCCTATTCCAGATTCCCCCCTAGGATGTAAAATCTTCCTGTGACTGAGATGAGCCAGCTAAATAATCAAAAACTTCATCTTCATTCTCAAGAAGTACAAAAATCCTGTGGCTAATGGCAGTGCCACCAAAACCAGAAGCAGTGTAACTCTTGTAATCCACAATCTTATTGTTAGACTATATATTAGGTGAACACACTGGAAAAACTGTTGAAATAACAGAGATTCTTTATTTTAGATAAACGGAGGCTGCACTAATGTGTTGTAGAGAGGCAGAAGGTAAAATAGTGGATGGTAGCTACTTTTCGCTAAGGTGGCTGATATCCACAATGTGACTAACTGGAGTCTGGGTTCGGGTTTTGGGAGGTAGATGCAGACCTGAGCCTATACTCCAGTCCGGGTGTTCTAAGGTTCAGTGGGAAGTCTTAAAACTGACCAAGAAAAGGTGTGGTGTGTTCTTCTGAGAGTAGCTGTGAACTGGAAATCACACTGCACTGGGTGGACAACAGAAACTGGACACATTCTGCTATCTGGTGAGCCTTGTTGGACTACCTTTTGTCTTATTCCCTGCATTAAGGACTATTTTGTTGGTGGACTTTTCTACCTTACTGCTGAAGAAAGCTTTTGTTTTGATTTGGACTGTAAACCCGTTAATAAACTGCACATGTGAACTGCTACCAAGGTCTTCCTGTGCCTGAGTCAAACGGTTGCAAGCCAACTGAAGGGCCCCGCGTTTACATATGGTGGAGGATGCGGGCAGTTGCAGCCATTGCTAGGGGCAACTGCGGTGACCAGATGGAAGGTAACGCTGCAGTTGGGATTGCGGGGGTGCAAACAGCGCAGACTTGTCACGGTCTCTGGGCACGAGGGCGCAGCGCTGGTGCTGTCCCACGTTACCACCACTGGTACCGGTGATGAGGGGGCTGCACAAATGTTGGTGGTGATTGTTCCCCCGGGGCGCTTCCCCTATACTGTGCCGACTGGTGGTGTTTGGGGCGCCCTGATGTTGTCGGTGCAGAGTCAGACACAGAAACGGTTGTAAAGTTGAACTTTTACTTCCATGGGTGTGGAGGCACAAATGCTTAAACAGTTTCTTCAATACAAAACAACGGGGTACGCCTGGTGACACAGCAAAGTCCTGGGGTGCAGGGTAGACTTGATGAAAGGTGTTCCTAGCCCCTTATACTTCAGTGTTACAGCCCTAAGGTGCGTCTGGGCTCCTATTTGGCACATAGGAGGATGCCCACCATGATACTAGTACATAATATTCCCCACACACGTTATGTGGTCCTGATAGCTCAGAGTTTCGGGGTGCAATAGTCAGGGTGGCAGGATATTCCACAGGTCTGGCCTTGGCCCCTGGATCCTGTGATACTTGCTATGGAGCACGTGTTCCAGAATGTTCTCTCCACAGTCTCAGGCTGACAAGATGATGATGCCTGACTTCCTTCAGGGCGATGGCTAGGCAGACAGGGGACAGGATCTTCTGAATAGCTGGAGTATGTCAGCTCTCCAACCTTCCTGGGCCTGTCTAGGACTTGAGATTTCTGCACTAAACTCACTGCTTTCTTCACAGGACATCACACTTATCTCCTCACCTCCTCCTCCTAACACTCCACACTTCTCACTCCTCACACGCAGGACCTTCCTGCAGGGGTGTTACCATGGGGACCCAGTGATCAGCTGACTCCTCCCCTTTTCCCAGGCGATGTCCTCCCATTGGACATTTGGTTACTATTCAATCCTATGGGAGGTGTAATGCATGTGTGAGGCTCACTAGGTGGCGCTGTGTTGTGTGAGACTCAGGACCCCCTGCTATGTCACACAGGCTATGAAGCAACAGGAAATAATACAATGCACAGAGATCACCCTCAGCCCAGCCATAGCCAGCTCTGGGATGCCACACAACCATGTGCTATTTTTAAAAGTGCCAAGCCGTGAATATCTTGCGTGAATGCTGCTACAACACTGAAAGATGACACCGGGGCCATGGATGAGTTGGTCAAACAACTAGTGCAGTCTAATGTGCAGCAGCAGGAGACCAACCGCTTACTAGCAGAGCAGATGGCAGCACTTATGTAAGAGACAGCCAATGTTGTCCTAAGCTTTATTTGTCTGTATAAATTGTTAATGTTGAATGTATTTCTGTGATTCTGTTCCTTTAAGACAGCAGCCATTGTAATTGTGACATGATGCTGGAGTGAGACCCCCCCCCCCCTTTATATCAGCCTGCCTGTTCTGCAGACAGAGTGTGAGCAGAGAAGCAGGAAGTGACGAGACAGAGAGCAGCAGCCATCTTGGCAAGTGTTGTATTGAACTGGTGTGGAGATTTTTCTGTACAGCTAAGCTGTATCTTGGTCCAGAGACAAACAGAGTGTAAAGAGACAACAGGACTAGTGAGTCCACGTGAAAGGAACTGTGCTCAGTGGCTGATCAGTGAGACTGACATTGTGACTGTGTATTTGGATACCACAGATAGAGACTCGCAGTGCTGTTGATGTACTGGACGGCACCTGCTAAATCCCGCTTTACATCCCAGCTCAGTGTATGGATTCGGCAGGACTGTCAGTGTGCTGAGTGGAATCTGCTGTTGGATTACATTGCATTCAGTTGGTTTCCCTGTCTGTTAAAGAGGACTTCATTTCTCCCAAGATCCTGATAACCGTGAGGAGAGGACGCTTCACTATAAAAGAAAGGACCGACTTTGGGCCCCACCGCGCGCTTCTACGGACTGTAAGCGGTCCACCTGGACCACTGGGGAAAAGGGGGTGCACCCAAATGTGAAGTCAGGGTCAGTTAGGGATAGTTTTGAGTATATTGTTCATTCAGTGTCCATACTGCAGAAGTGGACAGAGTAAAAGTAGAAACCATTGCGGAATTTGCCTTGAAATTGTTCATGCTATATTGTATATTTTGCTTGTCTTTAGCCCTGTCATTTTACCTTTAACTAGCCTTTATTAACTTATAGTAAATATATATTTTTTTCTTGAACTACCGCGTGTGCGTTCATTTCTGGTTGCGGAGTCCAAACCACCTGCCTTGCTCTCGGTTCACAAATTGGCGTAGTCGGCAGGATCCGCTTACCAGAATGGACGGTGACGCACCCGTTCGGGAGAATGGTGCTGGAGGAAGAATGCCAGCAGGGGCTATAATGAGTCAGTTAGCTAAATTTGATGGCAATAATATGTCAGTGAGTATGTGGGTGGAACAGATACGAATGATACAGCGAATGTACCAGACCGCACCAGAAGTACTAGTAGAGCTAGCAATATTGACATTACAAGGGGATGCTAAGACCACGGTGATACTGAGGCCATTTGAACAAAGGCAGACATTTGAGCAAGTAGTCCTGATTCTAGAAACCATCTATGGAGAAACTGCATTGCTGGGGTCTCTGCAGGCTCGGTTCTTTCAGAGGGTACAACAGGAGAATGAAAGCCTTCCCCAATATGCAAATGCCCTACAAGAACTGCTCCGAGATATTCAAAGGAAGGAAAGAGGGGGCTCGCCAGCCTTCTGTAACCCTGATCGGACTCTCCGTGACCAGTTTGTCCTGGGGATACGTGACGGCAGTTTAACTGTGACTATGCAGGATTTTATACGACGAGAGACTGATGCTAAATTCCATGATGTACAGGTAGAGGCCATCTCCCGTGCCAATAGTATGGTCCCGAGGCCGCAGACCGCAGTTGGAGTTACTTTGTCACAGGGGGCTAGTACTGGCTCAGAGACAGTAGAAAAAGGGACGGTTAAAGAAATTCTCACAGTAATGCAGAAACTGCAAGAACAAATGGAACACTTGCACACTCGTTGTGATGAGCAGTCTATGAAAATTGCAGACTTCCAGAAGACTGGAGATGAAAGGGTGAGCCATCCACACCCAGCAAGTCAGAATCACCCACCACCCCGCTGGAGGGGTGAGGATAGGACCTACCGAAGGGGTCCAAATCATTTAGTGCAGTGCTCAGGAGAAATCGAAGGGGCTTACCGAAGGGGCCCAAACAGATGGCCAGAACGACGGGGGATACGCTGCTGGGAGTGTGGACGGATGGGCCACGTTGCTGCTAGATGTCCAGAGCAGCGACAAACTTATGAGAGACCGCCGTTAAACTGAAGTCCCCTGCTGCTGAAGGGCGTGTAGTAGGGGAGACTGACAAGGAGACTATGTGGGGAGAATGCCCTGATGATGACCTGATCGCTGCAAGTCCTGTCATACAGGTGGAAATGGAGGGTATTCCGGTTACCGGGATGATTGACACGGGTTCCCAAGTAACGACCTTGAGTAGAGACTGTTATGAACGGTACTTCCGGCAACATGTGAAATATGATCCCCATACATTCGTACGAGTGGTCGCAGCTAACCAGTTACCAGTTCCGGTCGTGGGAGTGGCCTGGATGAATGTCCGGGTATGTGGCCAAGATCTAGGTAGGAAAGGCATTGTGGTGGTACAGGAGTCACATGAAGTAAAGGTCCCTGTCATTTTGGGGATGAATGTGTTAAAAGAATTAGATCAGATCCTCTTTGAAAAGAAAGGTCACGGTTATTGGAAAGAAACCACCACCCATCGGCCTACTCAAACAGCTTTCCAGCGGCTGATCCGGACATGTGGCTTACAGAAAAGTTCAGATGCACAGCGTCCTCTGGCTCGAATTTCAGTTCCTTTGCATACAAAAGTTACACTGCCACCCAGTCGGGAGACAATAGTGTCCATGCCCGTAGGCACCTGTCGGAAACTAGAGGGCATAGCTGTGTTGGTAGAACCACTGCAGGCAGCCGAAGGAGGTGTTGATCCGCTAGTGGCCCGTTCCTTGGCAATAGTTCGCAATGGAAGAGTACCACTTCGATGTGTAAACACTCAGGACCAGAGTGTGGACCTGACCCCAGGGAGGCTGCTGGCTAACATCTATGTGACTCCGGAGGAAGTAAGGAAAGTAACTCCAATGCAGCTGAAGCCGACTGAAAGGGATGAGTGGACCGTAACTGTGTCCATGGGAGAAGATGAGGAACCCACCTCTGAATGGAATGGCTGTGCAATTCGAGAACAGATGAAGATGGATGTAAGTTCATGTTCTCTGGAATGGGTGCAGAAGGTAGATGAGCTGTTGTGGGAGAACCAAGCCACCTTTGCACGGTATGCTGAAGATTTTGGATGTACCACAGGGATCTACCATGAGATTCCCACAGGAGACACCCCTCCAATTAGAGAGCGCTACCGACAAATTCCTCCACAGTTGTATCAGGAAGTGAAAGAACTGTTAGCTAAGATGCTACAGGGTGGGATCATCCAAGAAAGCCAGAGTCCCTGGGCGGCTCCTGTGGTGTTAGTAAGAAAAAAAGATGGGTCCATCCGATTTTGCGTAGACTATCGGAAGTTAAACGCTTGCACCGTACGAGATTCCTACCCCTTGCCACGGATTGAGGAGTCCCTCTCAGCGCTAGGGAGAGCCCGGTACTTCTCCTCACTAGATCTGGCTAGTGGGTATTGGCAGGTGCCGATGGCCACAAAAGACAAGGAGAAGACGGCATTCATCTTGCCCATGGGACTATACGAATTTAACCGGATGCCCTTCGGGTTGACAAATGCACCCGGAACGTTTCAGCGGTTGATGGAGAAATGTCTCGGTGACTTCAACTTTGAGTTCACTCTCATCTACTTGGATGACATTATAGTGTATTCTGCGACCTTTGAAGACCATCTCCACCAGTTGGGGCAAGTATTTCGAAGATTGCGGGAACATGGGCTCAAATTGAAACCCAGTAAATGTCGGTTGTTCCAATCTGAAATTGATTACTTGGGTCACCGCGTATCAGGAGAAGGGGTGAGACCATCAAGAGACAAGATAGCGGCTGTTCAAGATTGGCCGATACCGACTACCCTGCGAGAAGTGAGGGCGTTCCTTGGAGTAGCCGGTTACTATCGACGGTTTATTAAGGATTTCGCCAAGGTAGCAGCACCACTTAATGCTCTCCTACGAGGCACATCCGGTGGTCCAAAGAACCGGTCCGTGAAGTGGGGACCTGAACAGGAACAAGCCTTCCAGGCATTGAAGGATGCACTGACAACAGCCCCAATCTTGGCATATGCTGATTACCACTTGCCGTTCCAGCTATATACAGATGCAAGCCTGTATGGTCTTGGAGCAGTGCTTTCCCAGCTTCAGGATGGCCAGGAGAGGGTCATAGCGTACGGCAGCCGGTCTTTGAGAGATTCTGAAAGAAACCCCGAGAATTATAGTTCATTTAAATTGGAGCTGTTGGCACTGGTATGGGCCATGACCGAGAAATTCTCTGAATATTTGACCGGTGCTGAAGTTTTAGTACTGACTGACAACAACCCACTAGCTGCTCACCTGGAAAATGCCAAGCTCGGGGCATTAGAGCAGAGGTGGATAGCCCGAATGTCTACATTCAATTACCGCATTAAGTATCGGTCCAAGACAGAGAACCAGAATGCTGACGGACTTTCTAGGGTAACTGCCCAGACCCCCACAGAAGACGTGGATCATGAGTTGGAGCATGTGGAGGTGCCCGATTTCAGCAGATTTTCACAGGCCTTGACCGCCACTAATCAGTTTGAGATGGAGGGGACTGAAATGGCTCCTTTCTTTGGTCCCTCACGACAGGAATGGGCACAGATACAACAGACCCATGAGGGGCTGGCGCAGATGATCAAGTGTGTTGAGAAAGGCCAGAAGCCCTGTAGAGAGGAAAGAGAACGACTGACACGTGAGATATTATCTGTTTTGAGTCAGTGGGAAAAGTTGGAGATGAAAAATGGAGTGCTATGCCGAAAGGTCTATTTACCTTCTGAGATCGACATTCGATACCAAATTGTGGTGCCTAGTGAACTGGCTCGCTCCTTGGCAGTTGAGGCTCATAATAAGAATGGACATTTTGGTCATGAGAAGACCTTTCGTTGGTTACAGCGACTGATTTACTGCCCTGGTCTTCGTCAAATGGTCGAAGAAGTATGCCGCAGCTGTCGAACTTGTGAGATCCATAAGGCAATAGAACAGAGAGCTCCCCTGCAAACCATCGTGACCCAGGAACCTTTAGAAATCGTCATGATAGACTATCTAATGGTGGGCCCATCCAATAGCGGACACCAGTATTGCCTCGTAATGGTGGATCACTTCACCAAATTTGCGGTGGTAACCGCCACCAAGGACCAGACAGCTGAGTCAGCAGCTCGTGCTCTGTGCCAAGATTTCATTCGAGTATATGGGTGCCCCCAACGCATCCACTCCGACCAGGGCGCCTGCTTTGAGGGACACGTAATGAAAGAAGTTCAACGTATCTACGGGATAAAGAAGTCGCACACGACTCCATACCACCCTCAGGGAAATGGGGCCTGTGAAAGATTCAACAGAACTCTGCTACAGATGCTGCGGACTCTGGAGGAAGACAAGAAGTTACAGTGGCCTCAGTTCTTGTCTGAAATGGTGTGGGCCTATAACAATCAGGTCCATTCTACAACGGGGTACTCTCCTTATACACTTCTCTTTGGGCGGTCTGGGCGAAGTATAGGAGAATTACAGTTGAATGATGTGGATGGGTTCCCTCCGAGGGATCCAACCTCTTGGGTGCGGGCGCATCGGCAGAGACTTGAGACGATCCATCGATTGGTGCGGCAGCGCCTGCAAGAACATCCCCATCCTGATAAGACCCCAGTGCAAGAAGCACCATTGCAACCAGGCGACCTGGTGCTAGTTCGTGTCAAGAAACCCCAAGGGAAATTGGAAAGCAGATGGGAGGCTTTGCCGTATCGTGTTGTTGGCCGCAAGTATGCGAATGGGCCAGTGTACCAGGTCCAGAAAGAAGGAACTGATTGTGTTCGAGTACTTCACCGAAATATGTTGCGCCTGTGTCATTCTGAAGGGACAAATCACGATGGGCCTGCCAATGTGAATGAGCTCCCACAGTCAGAGAATGGAGGTGCGGAATGGGCCTCCGACGAGGAGGATGATTGTTGGCCGATCCCTGCTCCTGGGGATGTTCCACCTGTGACTACTGTATCTCCGGCCTGTGCCCCCTCTGGTGCGGAATCCGCTGGTCCTTCTCAGCCCATAGCTGCAGCACCCCATAATATACCACCGGTCCTCAGACGGACCACTAGGCCAAATGTTGGTATTCCCCCTGTTCGGTATGCGCAGGATGAGTTTGTTTGGCCTGCCATACATCGGTATACTACCACCCTGTGCATAAAAGTACAACCCTCTGGATATACAGTCATAGGCAGGGACTGCCAATCTTAAAGTGGGGGGGAATATGTAAGAGACAGCCAATGTTGTCCTAAGCTTTATTTGTCTGTATAAATTGTTAATGTTGAATGTATTTCTGTGATTCTGTTCCTTTAAGACAGCAGCCATTGTAATTGTGACATGATGCTGGAGTGAGACCCCCCCCCCCCTTTTATATCAGCCTGCCTGTTCTGCAGACAGAGTGTGAGCAGAGAAGCAGGAAGTGACGAGACAGAGAGCAGCAGCCATCTTGGCAAGTGTTGTATTGAACTGGTGTGGAGATTTTTCTGTACAGCTAAGCTGTATCTTGGTCCAGAGACAAACAGAGTGTAAAGAGACAACAGGACTAGTGAGTCCACGTGAAAGGAACTGTGCTCAGTGGCTGATCAGTGAGACTGACATTGTGACTGTGTATTTGGAT
Organism: Leptodactylus fallax; assembly: GCA_947044405.1. NCBI lineage: Eukaryota > Metazoa > Chordata > Amphibia > Anura > Leptodactylidae > Leptodactylus > Leptodactylus fallax. The sequence goes on along the minus strand of CAMRHE010000058.1, from coordinate 7,440,855 downwards.
ACCACAGATAGAGACTCGCAGTGCTGTTGATGTACTGGACGGCACCTGCTAAATCCCGCTTTACATCCCAGCTCAGTGTATGGATTCGGCAGGACTGTCAGTGTGCTGAGTGGAATCTGCTGTTGGATTACATTGCATTCAGTTGGTTTCCCTGTCTGTTAAAGAGGACTTCATTTCTCCCAAGATCCTGATAACCGTGAGGAGAGGACGCTTCACTATAAAAGAAAGGACCGACTTTGGGCCCCACCGCGCGCTTCTACGGACTGTAAGCGGTCCACCTGGACCACTGGGGAAAAGGGGGTGCACCCAAATGTGAAGTCAGGGTCAGTTAGGGATAGTTTTGAGTATATTGTTCATTCAGTGTCCATACTGCAGAAGTGGACAGAGTAAAAGTAGAAACCATTGCGGAATTTGCCTTGAAATTGTTCATGCTATATTGTATATTTTGCTTGTCTTTAGCCCTGTCATTTTACCTTTAACTAGCCTTTATTAACTTATAGTAAATATATATTTTTTTCTTGAACTACCGCGTGTGCGTTCATTTCTGGTTGCGGAGTCCAAACCACCTGCCTTGCTCTCGGTTCACACTTACAGAAGTGGTGAGTGCGCAGCGAATGGTGCCAGTAACTGCTCCACCTTCTGTGCCTGATGTCCGGAAGAAAGTTTGTGCCTCGCTACAGAAAATGAGTTCTGAGGATGATATATAGGGCTACCTAACTATTTTTGAACAGACTGCTGACAGAAAGAAGTTAACCTCGGAACAGTGGGCTGAAGTACTGGCTCCATACCTATCAGGTGAGCCCCAGAAAGCCTATTATGATCTAACTGTTCAGGATTCCAAATACTATCAAAAATTAAAAGTTGAGATTCTAGTTCGCTTGGGGGTCAGCGTGGCAGTCCAGGCCCAGTGGGTACAGCAGTGGGTTTTTCGCCAGGAAAAGCCCCCACGGTCCCAAATGTACGACTTTTTCCATCTGATCCGCAAGTGGTTACAGCCAGAGGCTCTTACACCAGAACAGATGGTAGAAAGAGTAGCCATGGACCGGTATGTGTGTGCTCTCCCTGTCCCGCTGCACAGCTGGGTTGTCCAGGGAAACCCACAAAATGCAGACAACCTGGTCGACCTGGTTGAGAGAGATTCTACAATGGAGAGTTTTGTCTTATGACCCATGAGAGAGAGAACTTTGCTGCTGAGTCTCAAGGCTGAACATGAGGCCAGTAAAAGGTGGAATAAACCAGCTGAGGAGCGGAAGCAAGCTCCTGAGTACAAGCAAGTGGAGGAACTGGAGGCCACTTCCAAACTGCAGCCTCGTCAGCTAGTCTGCTGAAGGTGTTACACTCCAGGTCATATTGCGGCACATTGTTCCATGAAGGTGGAGCCCATGGATTGTAGTGCAGCTCGTCTCTGCTCCATGATTGCACACCCGAAGTGCAGCACTCTACCGTCTCGGCCTGGCAGACCCCAGGAGTGTCAGGTCACTGTTAATGGCACCAAAGTCACTGCACTCCTTGACTCGGGAAGTTTGGTGACTCTGGTCAGAAACAAGTTATCCCCTGTCGTGTGTGATCCTGGAAAAGGCATGGAAGTTGTGTGTGTCCATGGGGATGTCAAGAATTATCCCATGGCGCATGCAAGCATAGAAACTCTGTGTGGTAAAGTGTACCACCAAGTGGGCGTCGTAAACAACCTATTATATGAAGTGATTATAGGACAAGACTTTCCTTTTTTTGGGAGCTGTGGGATAGGCTGACATTCACCAATGTTAGAATGTTTTCCCAAGATGGTGGTGCGCCTTCAGGGGGTGTGTCTCTAGAAAATGGTTTGCATAGCAAGCTGGTTGAGGTAAATACCCATATAACAGATGATGTTCCTCTAGCGGTGTTGGTAGGGGATGAGGCTGAGACCAAAGACACGGAACCAGTCTTCCCAGACCATGAAGTATCAAGGGTTAATTTTTGGGACAGCGCAGTTACAAGATCCCACCATGAAAGTGGCATTAGAAAATGTGACAGTCCTAAATGGTGTACCGCAGGAGCCAGGTGCCGATCAGTGGTATCTTTTCTTTGAGGTACATAACAATTACCAAGGTAAATGGTGAGACTGTAGAACAGTTAATAGTTCCTAAACCTTACAGGAAAATGGTGTTGAGTATGGCCCATTCGCATGTGTTAGGGGGACACCTAGCTACAGATAAGACCAGAGAACGGACCTTGCAGAGATTCTATTGGCTGGGTTGTTATACAGATATTGAAAATTACTGTATGTCTTGTCCTGCTTGCCAGGTAAATGATCCTGTCGTACACTTCAGGAGTCCTTTAGTGCCCCTGCCCATCATTGAAGTTCCGTTCGAGCGGGTTGCCATGGTTATCATAGGGCCCCTGGTAAAATCGGCCAGAGGGCATCAGTACATCTTGGTAATCCTGTGCTATGCTACCAGGTATCCAGAGGCAATCCCTTTGAGGAACCCCACTGCCAAGTGCATTGCTACTAGGGTGGGAATGCCCAACAAAATATTAACAGACCAAGGTACACCATTCATATCTATGGTCATGAAGGAATTGTGTAAGGTGTTGAAGATCAGGCAGTTGAGGATGTCTGTGTACCATCCTCAAACCGATGGCCTAGTAGAAAGGTTTAATAAGACTTTAAAGGCTATGTTAAAAAAAAATTCTGTTGAAAAAGATGGGAAAGATTGGGATTGTCTGTTACCTTATTTGCTGTTCTCAATTAGAGTTGTTCCTCAAGCCTCTACAGGTTTCTCCCCATTTGAGCTGCTGTACTGTAGACATCCCCGTGGTCTCTTGGACCTAGCCAACTAAACGTGGGAATCTGAGTCCACCCCATAGAAAAGTGTAATTGAATATGTTGCTCATATGCAGGAGAGGATCTCCAAGGTAATGCCCATAGTGAGGGACCATTTTCAAAAGGCGCAAGAAGTGCAAAAGAGGGTGTACAATCGTTCTGCCGGGAATAGAGAATTCAGTCCCGGTGACCGGCTTTTAGTACTAGTGCCCACTGTGGAAAGCAAGTTCCTGGCTAAGTGGCAAGGGCCTTTTGAGATCCTGGAGAAAGTTGGGAAAGTAAACTATAAAGTGCACCAATCCATGAAAAGAAAACCAGTACAGATTTACCATGTAAATCTGATCAAACCCTGGAGAGAAAGGGAATCAATGGCTGCACTGGTCTGTCCACCCACCGTTACTGAGTACCACAAAGTGGGAATAGCTGAAACTTTGTCCTGTTCCCAGAAACAGGAAACTATTGTTATTGAGCATGAAATTATTACTGAACCACGTGTGAAGGTAAATGTAAAACCTTACAGGATACCTGAGGCCTGTAGGCAGATTTTTTCAGAGGAGGTCCAGAGGATGTTGTCCCTGGGAGTAATTGAGCTATCCAAGAGTGAGTGGTCCAGCCCAATTGTACTGGTTACCAAACCCAATGGTACTTGGCACTTCTGTAATGACTTCCGGAAGCTTAACGAGATTTCAAAAATGGATGCCTACCCTATGCCCGGAGTGGATGAGCTCATTGAAAGGTTGGGCCCAGCTAGGTATATAACCACCTTGGACCTCACAAAAGGTTATTGGCAGATATCACTAGCCAAAGACGCCCCAGAGAAAACTGTGTTTTCCACTTCTGAAGGCTGTTTTCATTACATTAGGATTTGGTTTGAATGGAGCCTCGGCCACATTCCAAAGAGCAATAGATGAGATCCTCAATCCACACAAGAGTTATGCAGCAGCCTACCTAGACGATATTGTCATCTATAATCTAGACTGGGACAGCCATTTAAAAAAAAAAAAAAGTTCAGGCTGTCTTGGATGCCCTTAGGGAGGCGGGGTTCACTGCCAATCCAGAAAAATGTGCCATGGGCATGGAACAAGCTAAGTATTTAGGCTATGTTGTAGGGAGGGGTATGATTAAACCCCAGAACACTAAAGTGGATGCCATACAAAATTGGCCCCGTCCCCTCACAAAAAAGCAGGTAAGGGGTTTTTTAGGTATTGTAGGCTATTACCAGAGATTTGTACCTAACTTCGCCAGTATGGCAGCACCTTTGCCAGACCTCACTAAGGTAAAAAACTCGGCGATGGTTCGATGGTCACCAGAGGCAGAAAGGGCCTTTCAAGATCTAAAAATAGCCCTCTGTAGACAACCGATCTTAATAGCCCCGGATTTCTCAAAGGACTTTATAGTCCAAACAGATGCCTCAGAGGTCGGCTTAGCAGCCGTCATGTCACAGGAGGATAATGGCGAAGAACATCCTGTTATGTATCTAAGCCGAAAGCTATTCTATTGTCGAAAGGGAATGTCTGGCTGTAAAGTGGGCTCTAGACTCCCTGAGGTATTACCTGCTGGGATGAAAATTCAGACTAGTCTCAGATCATGCTCCCTTAAAATGGATGAGTAGAAATAAGGCCAATAACGCAAGGGTGACACGCGGCGCGGTTTTTGACGCATTTTAGCAAAAACCATGTCCAAAACCGCCACGTTGTTTTTTTAAAGCTGAGTTCCTAGCCCCACCACAAAAGGGGTGTAAACTACATCCGCATCAAAAAACCGTGTCAAAAACCACGTCCAAAAACCGCATCAGGTCAAAAAAGCGTCCAAAAACTATTTCCTAATTCCTGAAGCTGATTTTTTTTCTGCCTGCAAAAAACTCCATGTGAATATACCCTGAAGGGCCCCGCGTTTATAGCGTATACATGCGCAAGACTCTTAGGCAATGAAAATTTTTTTTCAGATTAACAATGCTACATCACTCTGTGTATTTGGTGACCAGAGCATAAAAAAAAACATTAAATAACAAGTTATTTTTTTCATATTAGAACAGTCAGTATAATGTTCAAATCTTCAACAATAAGAGTAAATCAAATCTTATTGGTCAAATCTCTCAATGATAATTTTTATTTTTTTTTTAAATTGTGAAAAAAATGTTATAGCTTATAAAGAACTGAAAATGGTCATTTGTTGAATTTGCAGAATTAAGAGATCAAATTTACTGAAATCAAAAGCTATTTCAATCAAAAACATTTTAACAGGCCAAGTTACATGTTAACATCACCCGTGACATCACCCCTGTACTAATACAGAACACCAGTGACTGTCTCTCTGCTGGCTCAAATATCATGTCTTCGCTTTATCTGAAACTGAATTGAAGACTGAATTACTGCTGTTTCCACTATCTAACAGACCTAACCCTGATATGTCTATTTCAGTCTCTGGCCTTACCATAACTCCTAGGCAGTATGCCTGTTGCCTCGGGATTATGTTTGACTCAGATGTTCCCTTCACCCCCCATATCTAATCACTCGCACGCTCATGCTATTTCCACCTCAAAACCATCTCCAGAATCCGCCCTTTCCTTACCACAGATACATTAAAGACCCTTATTGTCGCCCTGATTCACTCTCAACTTGACTACTGTAACTCCCTTCTAATTGGTCTTCCCCTTACTAAACTCTCCCCTCTACAATCTATTCTTAATGAAGCAGCCAGGCTCATCTATCAGTTTAAATGCTACAGCGATGCCTCAGTCTGTGTCAGTTCCTACATTGGCTACCTATTCAATACAGAATACAATATAAATTTACTACCCTCATCCACAATGCTTAAGAACCTCCCACTCCCATATCCAAGACTTCTCACGAATTGCACCACTTCTCTGGAATGCTCTACCATGTACAATCAGATTAACTCCCAATTTCTACAGCTTCAAATGAATCCTAAAGACACTCTTCAGATAGTCTTAACACATTTACTAATCCAAACCCTTCCACAGTTAGAATCCCTAAAACTAACCCACCACTGTTCATGCTCCCACATTATCCTACAGGATATGATGCCGTATCTGACTAAAACTTTATATGTCCAGGCACCATCTTCACATTAAAGGACACTGACTGGTGATGGCTCATAAAGCATAATTTATATGTGTGATGAAAATAACCTTTATAACAAAAACGGCTGGACCACTTTATAAGCAATGCTACCTCCTATGCTATCTCTGCTACCTCTTGTGTCACCCCCTATGCTTCATAGATTGTAAGCTCTTGCGAACAGGGTCCTCAGTCCCATTGTGTGTATTTACTTACTACTGTGTAATGCCTCATTTTGTCTGTACTTGAATTCTACAAATTGTATAGTGCTGCGGAATATGTTGTCGCTATATAAATAACATGTATGTATGTATGTATTTATTATTATTATTATTATTATTATTAATGAGCGAATCGAAGCTGCAGAAGTGGAATTCGATCTGAATTTCAGGAAATCTTCGATTCGCATGGAATCTGGATTTCCTGATGCTTCACGGTAAAGAATATTTAGTAAGGACCTTTGTGACATCAAACGGTCACAAGATATTCTCTAGTGATGTGATTGGGTAGGCGTGTCTTTGCTTGTTAGAAGATCCTTCCACATGAATAAAAGTTGTCTGTGATGGAGAGAGAGAGACATGATCGCGGCATCCAAGGGCTACCGCTATTTTGTCGCCCACCCTGGCTCTCTGCAGACAGGAAATAGCTGTTTATTAGCCGCAAATTAATTCGGATCGAAGAGAATCATATCAGAAAATTCGGCGAAGCTCCTGAATTGAATTTTTGAAAACTTCACTCATCTGTAATTATTTATTATTATTATTATAGGACCCTTTCTTTGATATCACCTTAAAAATTCTTGCATCCATTGAACTTGAGGTTTTTATATAGTTTCTGTTTCAATTTCTTTGCAGGATGTAAGAATCCTCCCAGAGCTGCTGTTTTGATGTGAACTGCCTCCCACCCTCATAGATCTTTTGCTTGAGGTTCTCAATAGGATTGAGGTCAGGGAACAATGGTGGTCACACCATGAGTTTCCTTTTATGCCCATAGTAGCCAATGACTCAGTAGTATTCTTTGCTGCATGAGATGGTGCATTGTCATGCATGAAGATGATTTTGCCACAGAAGGCACGGTTCTTCTTTTTGTACCATGAAAGAAAGTGGTCAGTCAGAAACTCTATATACTTTGCAGAGGTCATTTTCACACCTTCAGGAATCCTAAAGGGGCCTATCAGATCTCTCCCCATGATTCCGGCATAAAAAAAACATGACTCCGCCACCTCCTTGTTGAAATATCAGCCTTGTTGGGACATGGTGGTCATCCACCAATCATTCACTACTCCCTCCATCTGGACCATCCAGAGTTGCATGGCACTCATCAGTAAGCAAGAATGTTTCAAAATTAGTCTTCATATATTTCTTACCCCACTTCAACCATTTCTGCCTGTGAGCACTGTTTAGGGGTGACGGAAAAGTAGGTTTATGCACAACTGCAAGGCCCCGAAGGATCCTACACCTTGAGGTTTGTAGGACTCCAGCAGCGTCAAATATCTGTTTGCTGCTTTTTAATGGTATTTTAGCAGCTGCCCTCCTAATCCAATGAATTTGTCTGGCAGAAACATTCCTCAATGTGCCTTTATCTGCATGAATCATCTGTGCTCTGAATCGACCACAAATCTCTTCACAGTACGATGATCACACTTAATTTTTCGCAAAATATCTTATGTTTTTGTACCTTGTTCAAGGCATTGCACTATTTGACACTTTTGGGCAGCAGGAGGATCCTTTTTTTTTTCCCATATTGCTTGAAACTTGTGGCCAGCTTAATAATGTGGAATGCCCTTCTTAGGCTAGGGCTCCACATTGCGGAAACACAGCATATGTCCTGTTGCAGAAACTCAGTAGAAAAACGCTGTGATTTACAGTAGCAGCAAAGTGAATGTCATTCTGGCTAATCCCATCCACACATTGCGGAAAATAAAAAAAAATGCGGAAAAGCTTGCATTTGCCCTATAGATTTAATAGGGGAAGAAAAACCACAATGAAAAATGCAGCAGAAAATGCAATAAAAATGCTGCTAAAAAAAGCCCGATGCATTTCCGCTGCAATTTGGGTCCTTAGCCTTAAGTAGATTTTCTTTAATTGGGCTCACCTGGCAAACTAATTATCAGGTGTTTGAGATTTATTTCCGTAATCCATAAAGCCCTGAGACACAAAACCAGCCATGAGTTTAATTGAAAAACAAAAAAATAAATCTTTGACACTTAAATCCAATTTGAATAATAATTTAGAATGGAGATTCTCTTTGTAGATTAGTGGAGGCTGCACTACTGTGTGTATATATGCGCACTTGTGTATCAAAAAGTTGGTAAAAAGTGTTTAAAGAAGGGGTATATAGATGAAACTTCTCTATTGCACAACAGACAGACACAATTAGATTATTGCCAATGAAAAGGTTAACTGTCCTGTCTGTGTAAGTAGCAACACAGATTTGCCCTCACTCCTATGATTCTATCCCAACTCTATTGATTTCTAGCCCTAATCTGTATGCCTGTGTAATTACTTGATCCTTTGACTAAGTTCTTCTAGTCTTCCAACTATTGATTGGATTCCTATTGATTTTTTAGAACTGTGCTCGTTATGATGCAGTGAGATGGGTCATACAGTATGTGTATTTGCATGTCCACCATCATAGCAACTAAAGGCTTATCACGAATGTACAACCTTTTATAGTCCATATGAAATCAGCACTGTAAGGTCCCTACTGTCTATTGACTGAGAGACTATCCGTTGGTGCTACAACATCACAGACAGTGTCTGAGTCATACACACGTGTCTCCTCTGTATTTCCTGGTCAAACACGTGGTTAGTCCAAGATGAATCTCCATTTGTTCCATGTCATTACAAACCAAACAATTTAGAATATTCAGGATGAACCCGGCTCATGACGAAGCAGTTTGAACATCTCTATTTCAGATATACTATATAGCAGCATTAGAGAAGCATAAGTCAACATGACATCCACACAGACAGCCTGCTTAAAGCTGTCACTGTACTGAATAAGCATATGCACTCTACAGGAATCACAAATTGGCAGCTTCTCAACATCAGTGATGCTAGGCCTGCTTGAGCCAATAAGCGGCTCCCCAGTTCCTATGTGTCCTGGCTGTAATGAAGTTGTTTGTGCCTAGCAGTGCAGTCCACCAGGTTCCATCAACCTTGGCTGTGATCATGGCATCCAGATCTTAGGATCTAAAACATTCATTCTATTCATGGGCTACCTGAAATGTCTTATCTTTTGTTATGTATATATCATCTGAAGTAAAAGTGCAGTGATAAAAAGTATTTCTGAAGTCTGTGGTACTTTTGTGTATCGCCAAACACACATTCAGTGTGTTTAACATGTCTCTGATATAACTACTGAAAAGTAGTTCCCAACTGTTCATTTCAGTGTTAGATGTGCAGACTCTGTCCTTGCCTGTCCCTAAAAGTGTTAGTGACTTTATGTCTGTGCCAGCAGGTGCAACCTCCGTGGGCCTGCACTGAAAGCTACACTAGCTCACTGGTTTAAGTGATCATAAATCAGGAAATCCGTGAGGGTGGTTTAAGACTGAGGCCCCACGTTACAGAAAAGCAGTATATAGTAAATACTTCTACCATCTGCTCAATCCACTCCTGGCTTTAGCTTAAAAAAAAAAAAAAAAACGCAACGTGGGGCCTTGCGACAAAAAATACATTGTATGAGGCCTTGTTTTCTATAGCAACCAATCACAAAGCAGCTTAGTTTTGCAGGACAGTTTAAAAAATGAAATGGAAACTAATCCCGAATTGGTTGCTATAGGCACAAAGAAAGGATTTAGAGATGAGACCCACTGTCTTATTCACTTAAAGTTTCTTATGTGAGTTGTTTTTTTCTTTTGGGAACTGGATGAAACATTTGAATAGTAGTTAGTTGTGTTTGCAGCGTTATACCCTGTTTTATCCACATACCTTCAGTATTCTTTACTATTAATGCATATCCTACAAGCTATATGTTAACAGATGACTTTACAGATGTATGCAGTCATTTGTATTTCTGTAGTTGTGAGAACAGAAAATACAGGTGAAGGTTGTCAATAGCTGCTGGTGATTTATCAATTGTTTCATGAACTGCCATGAAATAAAATCAGCGTTAATGCACTTTTGTATTTTCACATCCTTCAATACCATTACTTAAATAAATAGCTCCAATTTTCTTTGAGCATCTGCAAATCTACTTACAATCAATTGGTCCATAGACATAGTCCAGACAGGAGGCAGCCAGATGTTTTGGAAGATGTAGTGTTTCATAATGCTAAGGTTTATTCATTAGTGCTGATTCATTTGTTCTTGGTGTAGTACAAATTCGCTATTGAAGCAAAACACAGATCGCACATACATTTGACATGCAAACTTTTAGCGACGCTTGGTTGTGAGATCACTAAAGAAATGGAGATGACTGGAGATTTAGACTATAAACAATAAGTTGAAATCCTTGTCCATTTGTTATAGGTTTCAGGAATTTATCCAACTTCTAATTCACCTGTCGGACGTTTTAAATGCATTGCATTCAATTGTATAGGATGACATCATGTTTAAAAAAAATGGAAGAAAGAGGCAGGTGTATAGAGGCTAGTCAATCAAAAGGAGAACAAAGTATAAGCTTGATGTACAGTAAGAAACTTCTCCACCCCTGGGTACAGATCTAAATGGTGTGAACTCTCTATTAATAGTGTTATCTCTCTATTAACGGTGTTTTCTCTATTATAGTGTTCTAGCTATTTACCTGCTGCAGGTCCTTTTGAATTTTCATTTTTGACTCCCTGCCTTCCAAACCCCATAACTTTTTTTATTTTTCCATTCATAGAGTCACATGAGGGCTTAATGTTTGCAGGACAAATTGTACTTCATAATGGTACCATTTAACCCCTTCCCGACATCCGCCATATTAGTACAGTGGAAGTCAGATATTTAAATATGGCCACCACTTAGGAGATGAGTGGACACCATTACCCGCCGGGCCTCTGCAGTATTTTACAGCAGAGACCCGGCGCTAATGCCCATGATCAGTGCCTGCACTAATCCCAGGCATTAAGGCCCCTGGCGTCTCGGTCAAAGCTGATCGAGGTGCCATTTTTCCGGGGATCGCCAGGGACCAAGCTTCGGGGCTGGGGTCCCGTTACCATGACAGACAGGAGCCTATTGAAGGCTCCCAGGCTTGTCTATTGATTTGTATGGCAGACTGCTTTATGAAGCCTGTCATACAAATGCCGATATTTTGCAATTCATTGACATGCATTAGCATAAATGCAATTAAAAAAATTTTAAAAAGTCAAAAAATATTTTAAAAAAATGTTAAAAATTCAAATCAACCCCTTTCCCTAGAACACATACACATGGACAAAATTGTTGGTACGCCTCGTTTAATGACAGAAAAACCCACAAAGGTCACAGAAACAACTTGAATCTGACAAAACTGGAATTTGCCAAACTACATGTTGACAAGCCACAAAGCTTCTGGGAGAATGTCCTATGGACAGATGAGACAAAAAAATCGAAATTTTTGGCAAGGCACATCAGCTCTATGTTCACAGACGGAAAAATGAAGCATATCTTGAAAAGAACACTGCCCCTACTGTGAAACATGGAGGAGGCTCTGTTATGTTCTGGGGCTGCTTTGCTGCATCTGGCACAGGGTGTCTTGAATCTGTGCAGGGTACAATGAAATCTCCAGACTATCAAGGGATTCTAGAGAGAAATGTGCTGCCCAGTGTCAGAAAGCTTGGTCTCAGTCGCAGGTCATGGGTCTTGCAACAGGATAATGACCCAAAACACACAGCTAAAAACACCCAAGAATGGCTAAGAGGAAAACATTGGACTATTCTGAAGTGGCCTTCTATGGGCCCTGACCTAAATCGTATTGAGCATCTTTGGAAGGAGCTGAAACATGCCGTCTGTAAAAGGCACCCTTCAAACCCGAGACAACTGGAGCAGTTTGCTCATGAGGAGTAGGCCAAAATACCTGTTGAGAGGTGCAGAAGTCTCATTGACAGTTACAGAAATCGCTTGATTGCAGTGATTGCCTCAAAAGGTTGTGCAACAAAATATTAAGTTAAGGGTACCATCATTTCTGTCCAGGACTGTTTCATGAGTTTTCTTTTTTTAAAAATTCTGTTGAAGCATGGTTGAAAAGCAATGTCTGACTTTCATTTGTTAATTTTCATAGCATTTTTATATAGTATTACTTTTGTCAGATTCAAGTTATTTCTGTGACCATTGTGGGTTTTTCTTTCATTAAACGAGGGGTACCAACAATTTTGTCCACGTGTGTATAAAAGTACTTAAATTCTGTGAAACACATACACATTAGGAATCCCTGTGTCCGAAAGCACCCGGTCTATAAACCGATAAAAATATTTTTCCCATACAGTGAACACCGTAGCAAGAAAATAAATCAAAAGTGCCGAACCGCTGTTTTTATGCTGTTAAGAAATTTTTATAAAAAGTAACCAAAGCAATAGATATTACCCAAAATGGTAAAACTGAAAAGTACATCTGGTCCCACAAAAAAGACGAGCTATTCATCCCCGTATAGGAAAAATGTTATGCTTGTCAGCTTTTGGATCTATAAGCGGTTAATATGTAAATAAAACTATATACATTTGGTATCCCCGGAATCATACCAAAACAGAATACAGATGAACGCTGTAAAAACGAAGCCTGTAAGAAATTCACACAAATGCACCTTTTCTCCAGTTCCACAGTTTTTTTTACAGCTTCATAGTACATTGTACAGAATAATAAATGGTACTATTATGAAGAACAATTTTTCAGGCAAACATTAAGCCACCTTATGGCTCAGTGAACATAAAAATAAAAAAGCTATGGGATTTGGAAAGCGTGGAGTTGCTGCCACTGAGGTTTTTCCCACAGCGCTTTTTTGCTGCGGTACACCACATGGGGCCTTAGCCTCAATCCCTTAGGGATGCTGGATAGTTTGGATGTTAATGCTTGCCAACATTTTTCATATTTTCCATCTCCGCCTTCCAACATTCAAAAACTCTTTTATTTTTAGTTACAGTGGGTACGGAAAGTATTCAGACCCCTTTAAATTTTTCACTCTTTGTTTCATTGCAGCCATTTGCTAAAAGCAAAAAAGTTCATTTTATTTCTCATTAATGTACACTCAGCACCACATCTTGACAGAGAAAAACAGAAATGTAGATATTTTTGCAAATTTATTAAAAAAGAAAAACTGAAATATCACATGGTCATAAGTATTCAGACCCTTTGCTCAGTATTGAGTAGAAGCACCCTTTTGAGCTAGTACAGCCATGAGTCTTCTTGGGAATGATGCAACAAGTTTTTCACATCTGGATTTGGGGATCCTCTGCCATTGTTCCTTGCAGATCCTCTCCAGTTCCGTCAGGTTGGATGGTGATCGTTGGTGGACAGCCATTTTCAGGTCTCTCAATTGGGTTGAGATGCTCAATTGGATTGAGGTCAGGGCTCTGGCTGGGCCAGTCAAGAATGTTCACAGAGTTGTTCCAAAGCCACTCCTTTGCTATTTTAGCTGTGTGCTTAGGGTCATTGTCTTGTTAGAAGGTGAACCTTCGGCCCAGTCTGAGGTCCAGAGCACTCTGGAAGAGGTTTTCTTCCAGGATATCTCTGTATTTGGCCGCATTCATCTTTCCTTCAATTGCAACCAGTTGTCCTGTCCCTGCAGCTGAAAAACACCCCCATAGCATGATGCTGCCACCACCATGTTTTACTGTTGGGATTGTATTGGGCAGGTGATGAGCAGTGCCTGGTTTTCTCCACACATACCGCTTAGAATTAACGCCAAAAAGATCAATCTTCATCTCATCAGACCAGAGAATCTTATTTCTCATAGTCTGGGAGTCCTTCATGTGTTTTTTGGCAAACTCAATGCGGGCTTTCATATGTCTTTCACTGAGGAGAGGCTTCCTTCGGGCCACTCTGCCATAAAGCCCCGACTGTTGGAGGGCTGCAGTGATAGTTGACTTTGTGGAATTTTCTCCCATCTCCCTACTGCATCTCTGGAGCTCAGCCACAGTGATCTTTGGGTTCTTCTTTACCTCTCTCACCAAGGCTCTTCTCCTACGATTGCTCAGTTTGGCTGGACGGCCTGGTCTAGGAAGAGTTCTGGTCGTCTCAAACTTCTTCCGTTTAAGGATTATGGAGGCCACTGTGCTCTTAGGAATCTTGAGTGCTGCAGAAATTCTTTTGTAACCTTGGCCAGATCTGTGCCTTGCCACAATTCTGTGTCTGAGCTCCTTGGGCAGTTCCTTTGACCTCATGATTCTCATTTGCTCTGACATGCACTGTGAGCTGTGAGGTCTTATATAGACAGGTGTGTGCCTTTCCTAATTAAGTCAAATCAGTTTATTAAACACAGCTGGACTCCAATGAAGGAGTAGAACCATCTCAAGGAGGATCAGAAGGAAATGGACAGCATGTGAGTTAAATATGAGTGTCACAGCAAAGGGTCTGAATACTTATGACCATGTGATATTTCAGTTTTTCTTTTTTAATAAATTTGCAAAAAGATCTACATTTCTGGGTTATTTCTGTCAAGATGGGTTGCTGAGTGTACATTAATGAGAAATAAAATGAACTTTTTTTGCTTTTAGCAAATGGCTGCAATGAAACAAAGAGTGAAAAATTTAAAGGGATCTGAATACTTTCTGTACCCACTGTACATGAGGGCTTATTCTTTGTGTGACGAATAGTACTTTAATTTGGCAACATTTTGGGGTACATATAATATTTTGTTAGCTTTTATGGGTCCATGTGAAAAACCTACAATTCGATTTTTATTTTTTGCATTTTGTTTTCATGGCATTCACTCTGCATTAACAATATGTCAGCTGGCGAGTCATTACCATTATGGGGATACCATATTTAGATTGATTTTATTATGTTTTACTGCTTTTACTAAATACATTGCCATTTTTCAAAAATAAAGGATTTGCCTGGGGTCACCATATTCTAACATCTAACTTTTTTTTTACTGTTGACAGAGCTATGTCAGGGCTCTTTGCTTGTGTGGCAAGTTGTAATTTTTATTGGTACCAATATTGCTGTTTTTGCAGGAGCCAAGGTTACCAAAATATATTAATTTAAGCATTGCAGTACTTTTGTAACTTTTTATTACTTTTATTTTGTTTTATATTATGCATTTTTTTCAATTATATATTTAATATTTTTACACTTTCTTTCATACTTTTTAGACTCCCTTTAGGCCCGGGGTCCCATGTTGCAAAAACACAGCATTTTGGCCACGGCGGAAACGCTGTGGCAAAAAACGCTGCGTTTTTCATTACCTGCAAAGTGGATCCACACATTGCAGAAAAATATATCCGCACTGTATAGGTGTAATAGAGGCATGAAGTCCGCAGAGAAAATACCCATGCAGTGAATCTCTGCAAAAAAAAAAAATGATACGGAAAAGACTGCGGCTGAAAAACAATGCATTTTATGCAACAATTCACTGCCTTAGCCTAAAGGTGAAATTAGAATGAATAGTCAAATGCTGAGGTTTTTTTTTTTTTTTTCCAATATGCAATGACCTTGACAATTGATATACCCTCAGTATTTCTTAACTAATCAGTGTAAAGTGAGTACTTGTAACATGTGAGACATCATAAAAACTGTAAAACCCCCATGAGCCAGGTCAAGACTTGTGTCCAACTTTCCAGCCACCCACACAATCTGGCAAGTAAGGCGTACTAATGGAGTAATGATTTAAAGCTGCAGAAATGAGCTAATCTAATGACCTCTTTTTGGTGTCATTCACTCCTGTGTTTTCTTTGCTGTTATAGATTTATATCAAACTATATTTTAGTATGAAACAAGGAAACAAATAGTTTGACAATTATTTATAACGCTGACCTGTCGCTGACAAGGAGAAAGGCATATCACAAGGCATTATGGGAAAGGAGCTGGGGAGCTCATAAGGAGAAAGGCAAGCAGACCCTACTGAAGATGAAGCGTATCTAGAATAATAATAATAATAGTCCTTTAATAGTCCCACAATGGGGAAATTCAGTGTGTTACTGCAGCCAAGATAAGCAGATACAGATACAAATACAAATACAACATGTACAGGAATGTTCCAAGGTAAGAGGCATTACTTTGATAGCAGACAGACAGATAGGACGTAGCAGAGGGGGGGGGGGGGATGGTTTAACAGGCAGAGAGATATTTCAGTTCTCTGTGTGTAATGATCTCCGCTTAGGTCGGTGTTGGTTGTACAGCCTAACCGCGGTGGGGAGGAAAGACTTCCGATAGCGCTCCTTCTCACACCTAGGGTGAAGCAGTCGGTCACTGACCGTACTGCTCAGCGCGATCACAGTCTCATGCATGGGATGGGACTTCTTCTTCTGCATGGAGCTCACCACGGACAGTATCCTTTTGTCACCCACCACCTGCACTGGGTCCAGTGGGCTCCCCAGGACAGAGCTGGCCCTTCTAATCAGCTTGTCGAGTCTATTCCTATCCCTGGTTGATATGCTGCTCCCCCAGCAGGCCACTCCAAAGAAGATGGCTGATGCCACTACCGAGTTGAAGAAAGTTCTAAGAAGTGCCCCCCGGATTCCAAAGGCAAGTTTGTTCATTTTTTTTTTTTTTTAGAAGGGTTTTAGTTAAGAACTTGATGACTTATAAACAAAAGTCAAAATCTAAGATTTCTGTGCACTAACTAGAATAATATGAAAGACAACAGGAAAGCCATCATTCCTAGCCTATAAGCTAACAATTTATTAATAAAGACAGCAATTTTGGGAAAATGGTATAGGATCATAAAAGACCCAACTTTGAATGAAATGGCCATAAGAAAGCCCTCTCTCTCATTCAGATATGGCAGGCATTTAAAAGATCTATTGGTATATGGTAAAATGCCTAATAAAAGCAATAACTGGTTAGAGAGAGGTATCCCAAAGAGTAGTTGTAAATGTAGACACTGCGCCTTTTGTCCCTTTAGTTTACAATCTGAAAAATTTTCATTGTGGGGGGGGGGAGTTACATGTTAAGTTAAAGACAGTTTATAATTTTCCAGTCACAGTTTGTTGCCTATGTGATATTCTGCCCATGTGGGCATTTTTTTTATAAAGGGAAGACAATATGATGAGTAATAATATAGCAATAATATGAGTAATCCTAATGTCATGTACTTAGCAGGAATCAAACAAGTGGGTACTTTTTCATCTAGTAATGCTAGGTATGAAGCTTTATTAACTAAAGAAGCTAAGTGGACAATATATTCAAATGCACTTTTTGCATTTGGTCTAAATCAGAGGAAGGATCACAGTTCATTTTTATGAGTGTGTATTATTATTATTATTATTTATATATATATATATATATATATATATATATATTTTATTTATTTTTTATTATTATTACTATTACTATTATTGTTTATTTATATAGCACCATTAATTCCATGGTGCTTTACATTTGTGGATTTACATACGGTACACCAGATATACAAAACAGATAATGCTAACAGAGACCAACTGGCACAGTGGGATAGAGGGCCCTGCCCGCAAGGGCTTACAATCTATGAGGGAAGGGGGATAGAGACAGAAGGTGGGGGTAGAGGTTGCTCAGGTGGTGGTGTGGTGACAGTAGCATTATTGGAGGTTGTAGGCTTTCTTGAATAGGTGAGTCTTCAGGGCCTTCTTGAAGCTTGTGACTGTGGGGGATAGTCTTATGTGCCTTGGTAATGCATTCCAGAGTATGGGGGATGCCCGGGAGAAGTCTTGGAGACGATTGTGTGAAGAGCGGATAAGAGCAGAGCTGAGTAAGAGGTCTTTGGAGGATCAGAGGTTACGTTTGGGCAGGTAGCGGGAGATTAGGTCGGAGATACATGGAGGGGTGTATATGTAATGGTTTTTTGTTTCTGCTGTTGCTGTGGCAATCATGTAGAGCATACCTTAAATAGATACTAAAGTGGAAGTCATATACTCATGGTATACACAAAACTGTGGTTCCCTGAACTTCTACACACTGTTACGATCCACAAGGAGATATCTGACAAACTGAAATAAAGTATTTCATCTGGATTGGCAAGTTCCACCCTCATTTTGTGGTATCATTTAAGGAATGGACAACAGCTATAGTCCCCTGAGTGTGTTTGGGCCCACTGTTTTCAAAGGCTACTAAAGTAACCATTCATTCTAGTTTATATACATGTCAGTTACTCTTGGCATTTACTCTGCTCTACACATATCATTTACACAATAGTAAACACATGCCACATTCATTCCACTCACATATTATATACACATCATTCACACATTAGATACGTGCTCCACATGTCACTTACAGATTAGCTACATGCTGCGTACACTTTCTTGCCACATATGTCACATTAGACATATATAACAAAAATGCAACTTGAGCATTAGACAGATGCTGCATGCAGGGCCGCTTTAATCATAGAGTCAATGTGCACTTGCCCAGGACCTATGGTAGCAGGGGCCCCCCTTGAGACAGTGGGGCTATCCTACATTTGCTGCTCCGCTGTCCTGGGCAGTGGGTCCGGGCTGCCTCAATTTAGGAGGATGCTGATGAGTTGAAGACAGTGGTGAAGTCCGCTCCCTGCTTCAACATCTGGCCGCTGTCTTTGCTCCTGGTGTGTTGGAACAGGAGATGCGATGTGATGATGTCACTTACATCGCACCTCTTGCTCCTTGAAGACTCTGGGACCAGAGACAGCAGTGAACAGGGGAACGGAAAAAAGTAAGTAATAAGAGTTTTTTTTTCTCTTAGATATATACAGTGGGAGCAAGTGAAGGGGGGCATTAAACTGTGGGGACAACCTGGGGGAACATGAAAATGTGAGTGCAAATGGAGGGGGACATTATAATATAATGTCTGAGGGGCCACGAGGAGTGAGACAGGTTAATGTCTGAGGGGCAACAGCATTTGGGGACAGGTTAAAGTATGATGCACGCAGGGGCATTTCACTGTGTGATGGGCCACTGAAGGACATTATATTGTATAGTGACCATTGAGAGGGAATTAGAATTTATGCAGGTCAGGTGTTTCTAAGTGGCGGTGATTGGGGGTCCACTTATGAAATCAGGGTCCACCGATGTGTTAAAACACCCCTGTCTGAATGCACATTACACACATTCTTAACTCTTCTGGAACATCCAGGAGACTTTTAGAAAAAGAGTAACTCTTCTGGATGCCCAGAAGAGTAGGCAAAACTTCCAAGAGTGGCACTAGATGCATAATTTATGTGCATGGCGCCAGGATACGCCATCATTAGACAAAATCCCAGCACCCAAACTTACTTTTAGGGCAGGGTGACAGGTCATGACCATACAAAGTTGGTATGGTCAGCATGAAAAGGCAAGTGGTCAGCGCAAAATATCTAGACCATGTGATAAGTGAATCCCCTAGCTCCTGGACAGTTGTCTGGAAATGTTGGTAGATACATGCTTCATGCAGGTGTGGGCATTTAGCCTGTGCAGCGTGTACAGCTGCACAAGGGCCCAGAACAAATTAGGGCCACTGTGATATAGTGTGATATTTACTGTATGCACTTTGTGAAATGTGTGTGTATGTGTATATATACAATATCTGTACTGAGTATGTTTATTGTAAGTGCTGCCATGATTTGATTTGTGTAATCTATTTATGCATTGTACTCCTCGGCTTGTATGACGTGTGTTGCTGTGCTTCTATGCCATTTGTGCTTGCATGATGTGCTACACGTTTCACAAAAGCTGGGTCAGGGGCAACAAAAGACTGGGAAAGTTGAGGAATGCTCAAAAAACACCTGTTTGGCGCATTCCAGAGGTGAACTGGTTAATTGGAAACAGGTGAGTGTCATGACTGGGTATAAAGGCAGCATCCCCGAAAGGCTCAGTCGTTCACAAACAAGGATGGGGCGAGGTTCACCACTTTGGTCCAACAGTTTAAGAAGAACATTCCTCCACGTACAATTGCAAGGAATTTAGGGATTTTATCATCTACTGTCCATAATATCATCAAAAGATTGTGAAAATCTGGACAAATCTCTGCAAGCAAGCCACAAAATGCTGCTCACTATAATCACTGTTGTTCTTCCCATACTTGTAAAAACCACTCTACCACCCCAAACCAGCCATGTCACTAAGAATATCTTTATCTCTCCATCTATTCTACCCCACCACTTAACCTTCTCTGCACAACTACTCACAAACCTACAAGCTTTCCACCCCAGACACACACAACCTCCCCACACTCTCTCCAATTTACACCTGCTATCCCTCTCCCTGCTACTCCTTACTTCTGGCGACATATCTCCTAATCCTGGACCACCCCAGCACTTCGCTGCTGTCGGATCTTTCTGCACAACCGGCAACAGCGCATGGACCCCCCTAAATCTTACACCTATCTTACCCGATCCTGCCCATCCCCGGTGCACTACGGAACACTCGCTCTGTACGCAACAAACTTGACTACATCCACAACCTCTTCATTTCTCATAAATTATCATTTATCGGTATCACAGAAACGTGGCTA
The DNA here is from genome assembly GCA_947044405.1 of Leptodactylus fallax. Lineage (NCBI taxonomy): Eukaryota > Metazoa > Chordata > Amphibia > Anura > Leptodactylidae > Leptodactylus > Leptodactylus fallax. The sequence goes on along the minus strand of CAMRHE010000058.1, from coordinate 7,420,468 downwards.
ACACCCTCAGACACCACCTCCCCTGCTGCCCTCTCCTATGGAGGTCTGCAATTCTCGCACACGCCCCGACCCAACAATAAACCTGGTGGAGGCATAGGCGTAATCCTGTCTGACAATTGCTCCTTTGTCCCAATCCAACCGCCACCTGCTCTCACCCTCCCCTCCTTTGAAGCGCACTCTGTTCGCATTTACTCACCCTCCAACCTCCAACTGGCCGTCATATATCGACCGCCAGGACATACTACTTCCTTTATCGACCACTTCACCACCTGGCTAATGCATTTCCTATCCACTGACACCCCCCCCCATCATGGGTGATTTCAACATCCCCATTAACACAAACACCCCTCCGCTTCCAGTCTCCTGTCCCCCACTGCCTCCTTTGGTCTCACACGCTGGACCTCATATTCACCCACCTCTGCTCTCTAGTCAACCTCTCTAATTCTCTGACCACAACCTGCTGACATTCTCTGCTCTCTCCTCTGTAATTGACTCCCCAACACCTAAGGCTTCAGACTCCATCACTCCACAGAAACTGCCCTAACCAAGGTCACTAATGACTGCCAAAGCCAAGCGTCACTACTCTGTCCTCCTCTTCCTCGACTTCTCCTCTGCCTTTGACACAGTCGACCATTCCCTCCTGTTACATATGCTCTCATCCCTTGGCATCTCAGACCTGGCCCTTTCCTGGATCTCCTCATACCTCACCAACCGCACATTCAGCGTCTCCCACTCGCACACCACCTCCCCGTCACGCCCTCTTTCTGTAGGTGTCCCCCAAGGCTCCATCCTAGGACCCCTCCTGTTCTCCATCTACACCCTCGGCCTTGGCCAACTCATAGAATTCCATGGTTTCCGCTACCATTTCTATCTCTCTGGACCAGTCATTACCTCTCTGTTGTCCAGAGTCCCAGAATGTCTAGCAGCCATAGCCTCCTTTCTCTCCTCCTGCTTTCTCAAACTCAACATGGAGAAAATAGAGTTCATACTCTTCACCACTCCTCGCATGGCCCCCCTACCTGACCCATCTATTAAAGTTAGCGGAACCACTCTCACCCCAGTCCCATGGGTCCGCTTCCTTGGGATAACCTTAGACTCTGACCTATCCTTCAAGCCACATATTCAAACCCTCAACACCTCCTGCCGCCTTCAACTCAATAACATCCACCGAATCTGCTCCTTCCTCACCCCTGAAACTACAAAGATGTTAGTTCACGCCCTCATAATCTCCCCGCCTAGACTACTGTAACACCCTTTTCCATGGCCTTCCAGCAAACACTCTCGCCCCCCTCCAGTCCACCTTAAACTGTGCTGCTCGCTTAATACACCTCTCCCCCCGTTCTTCATCGGCCGTTCCCCTCTGCCAATCCCTTCACTGGCTACCCTTCGCCCAGCGAATAGAGCTCAAACTACTAACGCTGACATACAAAGCCATCCACAACCTGTTCCCTCCATATATCTCCGACCTAATCTCCCAATACCTGCCCACACGTAACCTCCGATCCTCCAAAAATCTCCTACTCCGCTCTGCTCTTATCCGCTCTTCACACAAACGTCTCCAAGACTTCTCCCATGCATCCCCCATACTCTGGAAATCACTACCAAGACACATCAGACTGTGCCCCACCGTCACAAGCTTCAAGAAGGCCCTGAAGACCCACCTATTCAGGAAGGCCTACTACCTCCAATAACACTACTGTCAGCACACCACCACCTGTACAGTCTCTCCCTTCACCTTCTTTCTCTATCCCCTTCCCTCATAGATTGTAAGCCCTTGCGGGCAGGGCCCTCTATCCCACTGTGCCAGTTGGTCACTGTTAGTATTATCTGTTTTGTACATCTTGTGTACCTTATGTAAATCCTCAAATGTAAAGCATCATGGAATTAATGGTGCTATATAAATAAAAATAATAATAATAATAATTTTGTAACTGATATTACCACATGGGCTCAGGAACACTTCAGAAAACCATTGACAGTGGACACAGTTCGTCGCTACATCTACAAGTGCAAGTTAAAACTCTACCATGCAAAGTGAAAGCCATATATCAACACCACCCAGAAATGCCACCGGCTTCTCTGGGCCTGAGCTCATCTGAGATGGACTGACGCAAAGTGTCCTGTGGTCTGACGTTTCCACATGGATTATGGATGTCATGTCCCCCGGGCCAAAGAGGAAAAGGACTATCTGGATTGTTATCAGCGCAAAGTTCAAAAGCCAGCATCTCTGATGGAATGGGGGTGTGTTAGTGCCCATGGCATGGGTAACGTGCACATCTGTGAAGGCAACATTAATGCTATAAGGTACACACAGGTTTGGGAGCAACATATTCTGCCATCCAAGCAGCTTCTCTTTCAGGGATGTCCCTGCTTATTTCTGCAATACAATGCCAAGCCGCATTCTGCATGTGTTGCAGCAGTGTGGCTTCATAGTAAAAGAGTGCGGGTACTAGACTGGCCTGCCTGCAGTCCAAACCTGAAAATGTGTGGTGCATTATGAAGCGCAAAATACGACAATAGAGACCCCAGACTGTTGAGGAACTGAAGTTGTACATCAAGCAAGAATGGGAACTAATTCCACCTACAAAGCTTCAATAATTCATGTCCTCAGTTCCCAAACACTTATTTGAGTGTTGCTAAATGGAAAGGTGATGTAACACAGTGGTAAACAAGACCCTGTCCCAGTCTTTTGTTGCCGCTGTCCCAGCTTTTTTGGAACGTGTTACAGGCCTTCAAATTCAAAATGAGTGAATATTTGCAAAAAAACAATAAAGTTTATCCGTTTGAGCATTAAATATCTTGTCTTTGTACTGTATTCAATTGAATATAGGTTGAAAAGGATTTGCAAATCATCGTATTCTGTTTTTATGTTTTACACAATATCGCAATTTCATTGGAATTGGATTGTACATGTTGTTTCAGGGGTTAGCACTGTTGTCTTGCAGTGGTGGAGTCCTAAGTTCGAATCCGACCAAGAACAACATCTGCAAGGATGTATGTTCTTCCTGTTTTGCGTGGGTTTCCTCCCACAATTCCAAGACATACTGATATGGAATTTAGATTGTGAGTTGTATATGGAACAGTGACTGACAATGTCTGTAAAGCATTGCGGAATATGTTGGTGCTATACAATTAAGAGAAATAAATAAACATCACTAAAATGCTACACTACATACTGTCACATGCATGTTACAAACTCTCCTTATTCAAAGTACAGTAATACCTCGTACATTCGCGAGGTTAGGGTCCAGAGCGGGTCGCGGATCGCGAGGAATCGCGAATGTTTGGCACAAGCGCTTAGAAGCGCTTACAATGCCGGTTTCTAATGTTTAACCCCTAAATATCAATAAACTTTGCCCTACAGTACTGTACAGTATACTAAAGTATACTAAAGTATACTGTACAGTACTGTATATTAATACATTCATTCATTTTTCTTATACACTCACAGTAAAATGAAACTAATTACCGGGTACGTAACGAACAGGACGCTACTACCCAATAGCGAAGTGTTTTTTTTAATTAAATTTCACAGATCTGAAAAAAAAAGAACAAAATCTATATATGTTAGTTGGCAAAAAAATATCGCGAATCTGTGAATTCGCAAATTCGGAAACGCGAGTGTACGAGGTATTACTGTACATGTTTTACTCTTACATTGGCTATATGCATATTGCAAACACTCACACTGCTAACATCATCAAAGCAATGACATTGAAATACTTCTGTATTAATTATACTGTAGTTACCTTTTACTTCAGACACTAGCATTCTCCCTTTGTAAACATTACATCCCCATTCCCTGAAAAGAAGCTCAGGAATACTGACACAGTTTGCTATGAGCAGTTACTGGTCTCTGGCAGGATCTCTATGAAGCTGAACCTACTGTGCAGGCAGTGATTCTGGCTCATTTATTAATGACTATTCTCAAAATATGGGGTGCAAAGACAATGATAAATTAAAATGAGAGTTATAAAATGAAGTGCTTCTTATCGTACCCCTCATTTTGTAAATCTGGGACTGACAAAAGCTATCAGGATTGCTGACAATAAATGTTCCCATTTATAATATATTAATTATGCAATCTCCTATATTGCATTTATGGATTTAAGCATATTTAGGATGACTGTTAACAACAAACAAGTTAAATGCTTCTTAACTTCAGATTAACTATATTGAGGAAAATATACAATATATGAGAAATTTCTATATGCAGGTTTTACTTATAATGGAAATTCCATATATGGCTCATTAATATAGAGGAAGGCAAACCAATACTGAAAATGTAATACCACTTGGGTTGAAGAGTCGTTCTTGACTGATTCAGTACTGTTTTAGGTGAACTTCCTGGAGCAAACATTACAACATAGTATTTGCTATAGATTCAATAACTAAAAAGAATGCATCTGGTCCTATTCTACATGCAATTTTCTGATCCACTCACAGACCTTATTGAATACACATCTACATCTGTCATTGTTCATATTCACTGATCCCCCTGTACAGTTTGCCAAACAAACTGTTCTTGTCCATTCACATATTTGATTCATTATATCTATACTGTATATATACATGTATGTGTACGTGTTGCTTCTTTGATGTATTCTAAAGGACGCATTAAAGGACTACAGTTGAAACCAGAAGTTTACATAAACTATATAAAAAGACACATATGCATGTTTTTCTCACTATCTGACATGAAATTAGAATAAACCTTTTCCATTTTAGGTCAATTCGGATTACCAAAATTATTTAAATTTGCCAAATGCCAGAATAAGGAGAGATAGAATTTTTTTAAGGCATTTTTATTACTTTCTGCAAAGTCAAAACAACCCCACAACATGATGCTGCCACCCCCGTGTTTCACAGTTGGGATGGTGTTCTTAGGCTTGCAAGCTTCTCCTTTTTTCCTCCAAACGTAATGATGCTCATTATGGCCAAACAGTTCAATTTTAGTTTGGTCAGACCACAGGACATGTCTCCAAAAATTAAGGTCTTTGTTCCTGTGTGCATTTGCAAACATTAATCTGGCTTTTTTATGTTTCTTTTGGAGTAATGGCTTCTTCCTGGCAGAGTGGCCTTTCAGCCCATGTCGATACAGTATTTGTTTCACTGTGGATAATGACACACTCTTAAAAGCTTCAGACATCATCTTCACAAGGTCTTTTGCTTTTGTTCTTTGGTTGATATGCACATTTCGTACCAAAGCACGTTCATCTCTTGGACACAAAACCCGTCTCCTTCCTGAGTGGTATGATGACTGAACATTCCCATCTTGTTTGTACTTGCGCATAATTGTTTGTACAGATGAACGAGGCACCTTCAGGTATCTGGAAATTGCACCCAAGGATGAACCAGATTTGTGCAAGTCCACAATTCTCTTCCTGATATCTTGGCTGATTTCTTTAGAATTTCCCATGATGTTACACAAAGAAGCAGTGTGTTTCATGTGTGCCTTAAAATACATCTACAGGTGTGTCTCTAATTAACTCAATGTTGCCAATAAAGAAGATTCCAAAGACATGATATGGCACTGATTAAATGGAATTCACCCCAAATACAAAGATGGATTTTTTATTTTGAGTATACAGACAGCAATAAATGCAACAACAAAAAAAAAAAAATCAAAAAGAAAAACCAGGTAGTAATGCATTTCGGAGCCTACTGCTCCTTCCTCAGACTCCACTGGTATACTGATAACCATTGTTTAGTGCAGTCCTATATAGTAGAAAGTACTGACGTGATTAAATAGGGTACTACAAAAAAAACACAACCAATCAGATTCCTGGAGGTGTGTTCATGAATCAGCAGGACGCCAGGACCAAGGACAAGTCTCCGGCCCACATCACTAGTCTGCTGCACAGATCATGCTATTAGTCAACTGATTAGGATCATAATTAGTTGTGTATAACAAAATAAAAACAATGCAGTGGCTATTCTGCTGCTATAGCACTTTTATAGGATTGATAGCTCAGGAGAATATAGCTCCGATTAAGAGCTCTGGGGTTATGAAATACACAAGCTGAGTTCTAGGAGAATATAGCTGAAATTAAACCGCTATGGAGTTATGGGGTACATACACTGTGCTCAAGAATACCACAGCTGGGATTATGATACGTCATATATATAATCTTATAAAAGGTTAGAGGTTGTTCTAAAAAAAAAAATTAAAAAAAAAATAAAATTAAATAAAAAAAAAATAAAAAAAAATTTGTTATATATTACTGTGTAGCGTTACATAGGGTAAATGAATTATATTAACTCTACATTTCCATATCTCATATAGGAATTGATAAAATAGTGATTAAGTAAATTGTGCATAATACATAATGAAATATGAAAAGATAAAAAATATGAAATATCTAGCTGTAAAAATATGGAATATATACAAAAAAATATATACCAGTTGTAAACACATATGACAATATAAAAAATAAATAAAACCTATATACATATTATAAATATATGGACATAAATGTAATAGGTATTGCCATATCTCCTTTATCTAGATATAGATATTCCATACAAAAACAAAGCAAATAAAATCAATAAATATTGCCATAGATATAGCTAAAAAATATACCACCTGAGAGGATTTTTTTTATCAATATACATTTTCCAGGGATTCATTAAACCCTAACGGAGATAAGGTGTTTAATGTAAATATCTAGTACATCTCACGTTTCTGTAACTGGTCGTGTCTTTCATATACATCCTCATACCTCACCAACCGCACTTTTAGCGTCTCCCACTCACACACCACCTCCCTGCAACACCCTCTTTCTGTAGGTATCCCCCAAGGCTCCGTCCTAGGACCCCTCCTGTTCTCCATCTACACCCTAGGCCTTGGCCAACTCATAGAATCCCATGGTTTCCATTACCATTGCTATGCTGACGACACCCAAATATATCTCTCTAGACTAGATATTACTTCTCTGTTGTCCAGAGTCCCAGAATGTCTAGCAGCCGTAGCCTCCTTTCTCTCCTCCCACTTTCTCAAACTCAACATGGAGAAAACAGAGTTCATAATCTTCACCCCTCCACGCACGACTCCCCTACCTGGTCCATCTATCAGTATTAATGGAACCACTCTCACCCCAGTCCCACAGACCCGCTGCCTTGGGATAACATTAGACTCTGACCTATCCTTCAAGCCGCATATTCAAACCCTCAACACATCCTGCCGTCTCCAACTCAAGAACATCCATCGAATCCGCATCTTCCTCACCCCTAAAACTACAAAGATGCTAGTCCACACCATCATAATCTCCTGCCTAGACTACTGTAACACCCTTCTCCATGGCCTCCCAGCTAACACTCTCGCCCGCCTCCAGTCCACCTTAAACTGTGCTGCCTGCCTAATACACCTCTCCACCTGTTCTTCTTTGGCCACTCCCCTCTGCCAATCCCTTCACTCGCTACCCATTGCCCAGCAAATAGAGTTCAAACTACTAACACTGACATACAAAGCCATCCACAACCTGTCCCCTCCATACATCTCCGACCTAATCTCCCGATACCTGCCCACACGTAACCTCCGATCCTCCAAAGACCTCCTACTCCACTCTGCTCTTATCCGCTCTTCACACAATTGTCTCCAAGACTTCTCCCATGCTTCCCCCATACTCTGGAACTCACTACCAAGACACATAAGACTGTCCCCCACAATCACAAGATTCAAGAAGGCCCTGAAGACTCACCTATTCAGGAAAGCCTACAACCTCCAATAACACTATTGTCACCACAAAACCATCTGTACAGCCTCTCCCCTCACCTTCTGTCTCTAGCCCACTGTGCCAGTTGGTCACTGTTAGTATTATCTGTTTTGTATATCTTGTGTACCGTATGTAAACCCTCAAATGTAAAGCACCATGGAATTAATGGTGCTATATAAATAAACAATAATAATAATAATAATAATAATAATATACTGTACATCTGAGAATATTTGTTCAATAGGTCTAATGCAAAAATCTCTGGGCTCACAATTATGTAACAGGGCCGCGTGTCTTGAGACACTGTTTCACATAACCTTTGGCTATGTTGTGTCTGTGCTTGTTTAGTCGTGATCTCAGACACACTGATGTTCTTTCTATATATTGTAAGCCACAGGTACATTCTATACATTCTAGTTAATATATCACAAAATCTGAAGCACAAGTCATATAAGATTGGATTTTATCTCTTCAGTGGCATTACTATTGAAGGAAGTTCTCCTATGCTTAATAGTTTAGCAGCATTTACATCTATCCTTATTGATCCTATTGTTAGGGAATTGCCCATTAAGCAATTCTCCAGTAGCTGCTGGAACCTGGAAAGAAGGGGAACGACTGATGCAGTGAGTCGTAATGCTGGACACCTATACACCTATACTTCCTTTTCTTAGTGATTAGATCCAGGAATTTTTCCGTTCTTACGTGGTTGGTGGAGTTTGCTTGGGGACACAATCTTTTTGATGGTACGGGCCCTTCTAAAAGTAACCCTAGGATGTTCTGGTATTGTTACCTTCTTATAAGGGTCATTTAAAAGAATGAGTCATTGTTTTATTAAAACTTATGAAATTGGGTAGTAGTTATAAAGTTATGTCAGTGTGTTTCATCTTCCCATTTTAACTCCAGGGTGGTAAACACTCTGCTTGTGTTTTAAAACTCCCGTTCTGTCACTAGCAGATTTTATAAAGCCCTGTGGATAGCCTCTATTTTTAAAATGGGCTTGTAATATCTTGCTCTAAATTTCATAATCTTTAGTCTTAGAGCAATTCCACCTGATTCTCTTAAATTGGCTGAATGGGATATTAGTTTTCCATTTCCATTTTTTGTAATGGTTGCTTCTAAAATTAAGGCTATTATAATCCACTTGTTTAAAATAGGTCTTTGTGATTATACAATGTACTTGTACTGGGGGGGGAAGCCATCGTCATCGCTGGGTGGTAAGGAACGCTCCCCGATACAAGTCTATGGACGAGTACTGTCGGGGGGGACGTTCTCACAGCTAGACTGTCAGGAATGCCCTTCTGAGGCAGAAATCGATGCCGAAACAAATGGCACCGATATCTCCAGCCCCCAGGCAAATTACGGGAAAGCCAGCAGTGCGCTGAATTCAGCGCACTGTCGGCTTTCTAGCGGTGTATAAAACCGCATGTGCTCTTTAAGATCAGCACAGTCAATCAGATCTTTATATTCTTCTATGTACAGTATATTAGTAAAGGGTTCATATCAAGTCATCTTAAAGGAATATTTATTGCTATCTGTATACTTAAAATAAAAAAATCCATCTTTGGGCAACCGTATTCATTGTCAATTCCTTTAATCTGGAGGAATCGCGGCCACATCAGTGCCTAAGAGGGCGCACAGGAGAATTGGGTCCAGTCTTGTGTTTTTTTTGTGAAGATTCACACACCCATATTGTTTATCTTTTTCCTGGTTTCTCTATTTTGGAGCTCAGGACTGGGACACCATCATTGCAGCACCCCCACAAAGCCGCTATAATAAGATGTGTATCACACAACACCTCAAGGTAATTTTCCACCTACAGTGGGGAAAAAAAGTATTTAGTCAGCCACCAATTGTGCAAGTTCTCCCACTTAAAAAGATGAGAGAGGCCTGTAATTGACATCATAGGTAGACCTCAACTATGAGAGACAAAATGAGAAAACAAATCCAGAAAATCACATTGTCTGATTTTTTAAGAATTTATTTGCAAATTATGGTGGAAAATAAGCATTTGATCACCTACAAACAAGCAAGATTTCTGTCTCTCACAGACCTGTAACTTCTTCTTTAAGAGGCTCCTCTGTCCTCCACTCATTACCTGTAGTAATGTCACCTGTTTGAAATTGTTATCAGTATGTAGAGTCCCTCTGCTAGTGACATTCTTCAGCAAATAAACAGTTAATGTTGTTTTAGTTCAGACTGTGCTCTGGGATCAGATTACACTCAGAGCTATTCAGTGGAGAGACAGTGTAAAACTACAGGACCCACGATCCAATGGGAGCCAGTTGGGGGAGGAGAGAAGAGGAAGTGCGGAGTCTCGGTGGTGGTTGGTTGTTTGTTTGGTTCGGGAGGGACATTTTGTGGATCACCTCAAAAAGGACCTAAAAAGAACCTGCCTGTTAGCAGACACGTGCCCGGGCCGTGAGTTCAACAAGTTACAGTTTGTGGACATTACTAGATAGCTGGATGAGAGACAGCACAGTGTGAGGCTGCCACCATTTCACTAAAGACACATGTTGGAATTGTAATGCAGTCAGCCATTTCAACTAAAGAAAAAAACTGTGGCACATGCATGCAGGAGCTACACCAGATGCAGCCCCAGTTTTCAATTATAATTCTGCAGATTGGAGTGAAATACAGAGATAAATGCCAGTGATGTGAAGCGTATCTGTAACAGTAAGGGGAACAAGTGAGAGACAGCAGCCTGAGGTTCCCCCACCTGCCTGTAAGGAGAGAGACTACACCTAAAGCTTATCCGCACCTCTGCATGGTTATTTGTGATTCATTTGGGAGCTGCACAGTTGTGGATATATTGGACTCTATTTTTGTTTTTGGTACTAGAGGACTACGGACACATTTTGTTTTCCTTAAACCTGTCTTTTCCCTCACTGCAGACACAAGCTTATGAGGGCATTTTGAACCAGTTGGACCATAGAAGTTGAGTTATTGTGTGATTAGATGCATGCATGTGAACTAAGAACATTACCTTAATGTCGTTACTGGTGGCTAATTAGCCAATCATTTGATTTTCTGTCCTTTTATATTGCTACCTATATGCTGTGTAACTTGTTTTAAGGATAATTTTACTAACCTGTTCCAATAAATGCTTTCTGTTGACAAAGGAAAATTGTGTCAGAAAGTTGGGGAATAGTTGGGGTGTCACCAAGGCTTTAGGCAGGGGTTACATCCCATAATCAAATCAAGCTCCACCCACGGGTGTGCTACAAGTATAAAAGACACCTGTCCACAACCTCAAACAGTCACACTCCAAACTCCACTATGGTGAAGAACAAAGAGCTGTGGAAGGACACCAGAAACAAAATTGTAGACCTGCACCAGGCTGGGAAGACTGAATCTGCAATAGGCAAGCAGCTTGGTGTGAAGAAATCAACTGTGGGAGCAATAATTAGAAAATGGAAGACATACAAGACCACTGATAATCTCCCTCGATCAGGGGCTCCACGCAAGATCTCACCCTGTGGGGTCAAAATGATCACAAGAACGGTGAGCAAAAATCCCACAACCACACGGGGGGACCTAGTGAATGACCTGCAGAAAGCTGGGATTAACGTAACAAAGGCTACCGTCAGTAACACACTACGCCGCCAGGGACTCAGATCCTGCAGTGCCAGATGTGTCCCCCTGCTTAAGCCAGTACATATCCGGGCCCATCTGAAGTTTGCTAGAGAGCATTTGGATGTTCCAGAAGAGTATTGGGAGAATGTCATATGGTCAGATGAAACCAAAGTAGAACTGTTTGATAGAAACACAACTTGTCGTGTTTGGAGTGAATGCTGAGTTGCATCCAAAGAACACCATACCTACTGTGAAGCATGGGGGTGGCAACATCATGCTTTGGGGCTGTTTCTCTGCAAAGGGACCAGAACGACTGATCCATGTACATGAAAGAATGAATGGGGCCATGTATCGTGAGATTTTGAGTGTAAACCTCCTTCCATCAGCAAGGGCATTGAAGATGAAATGTTGCTGGGTCTTTCAGTATGACAATGATCCCAAGCACACCACCAAGGCAACGAAGGAGTGGCTTCGTAAGAAGCATTTCAAGGTCCTGGAGTGGCCTAGCCAGTCTCCAGATCTCCACCCCATAGAAAACCTTTGGAGGGAGTTGAAAGTCCGTGTGCCCAGCGACAGCCCCAAAACATCACTGATCTAGAGGAGATCTGCATGGAGGAATGGGCAACATACCAGCAACAGTGTGTGCCAACCTTGTGAAGACTTACAGAAAACGTTTGATCTCTGTCATTGCCAACAAATGATATATAACAAAGTATTGAGATGAACTTTTGTTATTGACCAAATACTTATTTTCCACCATAATTTGCAAATAAATTCTTAAAAAATCAGACAATGTGATTTTCTGGATTTATTTTCTCAATTTGTCTCTCATAGTTGAGGTCTACCTATGATGTCAATTACAGGCCAGCCTCATCTTTTTAAGTGGGAGAACTTGCACAATTGGTGGCTGACTAAATACTTTTTTTCCTGGGGAGCCTGGGGTTATTTTACGTGTACATTCAAGGTTACGCACAAAGGAGTGCCCTGTTGTATTTTGTTTTCCAGAACCATTTATAATGAAGAGATTGTAATCTGTGGAAAATCTGCAACAAAATCTGCAGCAAAATCTACATGCGTCACTTGTGGAACTGTCATGTGCATTCAGCCGATAGATAACTAAATGGCTGGCTGTATAGTACTGCTTAGGATTAGCAGTATATCCATTTTCCTTGTCACTCCTGGCCAGTCAAACCACAATTCAAGGAAATAACGAATCAGTCTATTCACTGCAGAATCATCACTTTCTGTTCTATAGCTTTATACAATATCATTTTGCATCTACATTAGACATTAGTCTCAAGCAATGACAACATCATGCTTCACAGCTGCACTGTCTGGTAAAAATGAGGTCAAGGGCTAATTTCTTCTGGCTTCAAAACAGAACCTCCAGAAAATATTCTGTTTCTCAGTAAAGCGAGTGAGGTAGTGAGGCCATTTCTGCAGCATCTGCAGCTACCAGTTCATCCTTATATGGATTTATTCCAGACCAGTTAAACAGAACAGTTGGGTTTAATAAATTAATGTTTCGGTAAAGTACAAAACCTCATTCACATAGAGCATAAAAAGTCTGCAGCAGATAGTAAGCATGTGAAGTGTACATGTCTTGTAAAAAATATCAGGAAGATATTTTCCAGAAATGTATGCAGAGAAAGAAATAAAACATATGGATTTAGCTTAAATATCCATGCAGGTTATGCTCCATATTTCAAAGGTTAAGACCCTATTTAGTCAAAATGTAGCGTTTTTGATATTGCTGCAGAAACTCCGTTGGAAAGAAAACATTGCATTTTACAGTACCAGCAAAGAGGATGAGGTTACATCAAGCCCATCCATACATTGTGAAAAAAATGAGCTACGGAAAAGCTGCGTTTTTCAAAAAAGCTTGTGTTTTTTAAAATCACAGCATGTTAGTTTTACCTGAGGAATCGCCAGTGTTTCCTTTATATATTGTAGCTGCGATTCACTACATGGGTCCTTAGCCAAAACAATATTTTACAAAATATTTCTCTTAGATGCAGTACTTGAACATTACAAATAGCTGAATGGTTTCTGTACAATTACACAGAAGTGAGAGGCAATGGTGGCTTTCCTCAGTAGCAATTCTCAGTCAGTATTTCTTCAACTGACTCAGGGGGTATCATAGTTAGCAGGAATGGCGTGCAAGTACTTTTATGTACATAGAGTAATGCCCACCGTGTAAGACGTGTAAAAGTGTAGCTATGCAGGAGGAGAAACCACAAACTCAACGTACAAACTGTAGCAGCGAGTGTAGGTACTGCAGCGCTGGCGCATAGATTTCAGTGGGAGAGCGCTGCAGTACCTACATATACCTATGTAAACAACCACGAACCGCGCTATCTCAGTATTGGTGACCTTGTGTCGGACTACCGCAGATTTAATATTGATGACCTATCCTAAGGATACGCCATCAATGTTAGAAACTGGATAACCCCTTTAAAGCGTACAGAATAAGATAAAGAGAACAGAGCTAAGATCATGGGTCATTAAAAATCATAATGGTTTCTTTACAAATGACAAGTGTAGCAAAAAGTTCTGCAGCTAAAAATTTGTTTCATCTGCATGGGATGGGTGGAAAACAGTCAGTAGGCATAGGAAGAGTAGGGATAAGGAAAAACACATAAAAATGCATGTGTACTAATGCCAAATGGAGGAACTAGAAGCGATAGTGTTGGAAGAGAAATATGACATAGTGGGGATAAGTGAGACATGGCTGGACGCTGGCTATGAATGGTAGAATGTCAAAAGTAGAGGTCGGGGTCATCTAGGTAATAGCGACGACACATTAATTTTTCATGTACACTTTAAAAAGATGTTTACGTAGTAGAGGGGGTACAAAAAACTAAATGCCACCTGTTTAATCCAGGAGGAAGTGTGACGCAGTCTTCAAAATACTAAAATAGACAAATTGCCGGGTCCAGAGGCAACACACCCCTCAGAGTACTGTGGGAATTATGCATGGTGATAGACAGACCCTTATATCTAATATTTAAGGATTCAGTAATGACTGGGTCTGTTTCACAGGATTGGCGCATAGCAAATATGGTGCCAATATTCAAAAAGGGGTCTAAAAGTGAGTCTGGAAACTAAGCCAATCAGCATAGGTTTAGAAGGAATCAGTCCTGTCAGACTAATCTTGTCAGCTTCTTTGAAGAGGTCACTTCTAGGCTGGATATAGGTAATGTGGTGCTTTAGAATGCTCTAAAGGTTCTCAATAGGGTTGAGGTCAAGGGACAATGGTGGCCAGACCATGAGTTTCTCTCCTTTTCTCTCCCTTTATGCCCATAGCAGCCAACAACTCAGAGGTATTCTTTGCTGCATGAGATGGTGCATTGTCATGTATGAAGATGATTTTGCTACAGAAGGCACAGTTTTTCATTTTTTATCATGAAAGAATGTGATCAGTCAGAAACTCTATATACTTTGCAGAGGTCAATTTAATGCCTTCAGGGATGCTAAAGGGGCCTACCAGTTCTCTCCACATGACTCCAGCCCAAAACAAGACTCCATCACCTCTTTGCTGACATTGTAGTCTTGTTGGGACATGGTGGCCATCCACTACTTCATCCATCTGGACCATCCAGGGTTTCACGGCACTCATCAGTAAGCAAGAATGTTTCAAAATTAGTGTTCATGTATGTCTTGCCCCACTGCTATTTTTGCTTGTGAGCACTGTTTAGGGATGGCCGAATAGTAGGTTTATGCACAACTGTAAGACTCTTGAGGATCCTACACCTTGAGGTTTGTGGCACTCCAGAGGCACCAGCAGCATCCAATATCTGCTGTTTGTCAGCCACGAACCGCTGCCCCCAACCCCTCCCCGCACAAACCGCATTCCTGCGAACACAGACCCCAGAGTATAATGATCAGAGACCCAGGGGAGGATACAAACATAAAAAAACAATGCTACTTACCTCTTCCTGGCTCTGATGCACTCCGGTGTGTTACTCTGGCCATCTTCAATGTTGGACCAGATCTCGTGTGAGCCGGCCCAGCGTCGCGACACATAATTATGTCACCAAACAGGCCCGAAGCCTGCGGAGCGTAGGAGAGGTAAGTAACGTTGTTTTTTATTCCCTCACCTCCCCTGGGCCCCCGATCGTTATACTCTGGGGTCTGAAACCCCAGAGTATAATGATAGCAGTGTTTGTGGGGTTCGCGGTAGCGGCTGCCACAGGGCTCCGGGCCCCTTAATGTCCCGCTACTGCTGCTACCCCAGTATTTATGCCCCTGTTGTGAGCCCTATATGGGACAGTGACTGTCAATGTCTGTAAAGCGCTGTGAAATATGATGGCGCTATACAGGTACGCATAAATAAATAATGATAACACGTTTTTGTGAAATATCTAATGTTTTCATATCTTGTCGCTTTGACACTTTTCGGCAGCAGGGAGATCCTTTTTCTTTCCCATGTTTATTGAAACCTGTGACCTACTTAATAATGTGAAACATTCTTCTGAGATTAAGGCCCCACGTACTGTAGAGTGCAGCAGCAAAAAAGCGCTGAGGGAAAAACCGTGGCGGCAATGCATTGTGTTTTTTTCCGCAGCGCTTTTCACAGAAAGTCTGCAAGGTTTCCTCCATGGATTTTCTCCATCAATTATACCTATAGGGAAACCGGTGACATTTCCGTAGGTATAATTGAAATGCTGGAATTTCCAAAACTGCAATGATTTTGGAAATCACAGCGTGTCTGCTGCATGTATTTTTCCACAATGTATGGATGGGATTCTTGCACTGTAAAATGCTGAGGTTTTTGCGGCGGCATTTACGCCACATGGGGCTCCTGCCTAAGGCCCCATGTTGCAAATACGCTACGATTCTGGCTAATCCCATTCACATATTGCATAAAAATATCCGCAGCGGAAATGCTGCGATTTCATAAAGCGTTGTGTCGCACTTATACCTACAGACACGCTGGCTGGCGAGGACAACTATACAGACTTTCTGTGAAAAATTATGCAGAAAAAAACGTGATGTGTAACCACCGCGGTCTTTACCACAGTGCTTTTTGGCTATGGCTCACAAACGAAGCATTTTACCTGCTGCGGAAATGCAGCAGAAAAACACTGCATTTTACAGTACCTACAAAGTGAATGGGATTCTGCCTAATCTCATGCACACATTGTAGAAAAAAGAAAAAAGCAGTGGAAAAGGTGTGTTTTTGAAAAAAGCAGCATGTCAATTTTACCTGCAGAAACGCTTGCGTTTTCCCTATAAATATAATAAGGGAATTAAACTGCAGAGAAAAGCGCAGCAGAAAATGGAGTTAAAAAACGTTAGGACTACTTATAAACCGCAAGCAGTCCAGGTCCTTAAAACCTGCACCATTGTATACAGTGGGTACGGAAAGTATTCAGACCCCTTTAAATTTTTCACTCTTTGTTTCATTGCAGCCATTTGCTAAAAGCAAAAAAGTTCATTTTATTTCTCATTAATGTACACTCAGCACCCCATCTTGACAGAAAAAAAAACAGAAATGTAGATATTTTTGCAAATTTATCAAAAAAGAAAAACTGAAATATCACATGGTCATAAGTATTCAGACCCTTTGCTGTGATACTCATATTTAACTCACATGCTGTCCATTTCCTTCTGATCCTCCTTGAGATGGTTCTACACCTTCACAGCCCACAGTGCATATCAGAGCAAATGAGAATCATGAGGTCAAAAGAACTGCCCAAGATGCTCAGAGACAGAATAGTGGCAAGGCACAGATCTGGCCAAGGTTGCAAAAGAATTTCTGCGGCACTCAAGGTTCCTAAGAGCACAGTGGCCTCCATAATCCTTAAATGGAAGAAGTTTGGAACGACCAGAACTCTTCCTAGATCTGGCCATCCAGCCAAACTGAGCAATCATGGGAGAAGAGCCTCGGTGAGAGAGGTAAAGAAGAACCCAAAGATCACTGTGGTTGAGATCCAGAGATGCAGTAGGGAGATGGGAGAAAGTTCCACAAAGTCAACTTCTGGGTAAACAGAGGATAACACGCAAGACGGGCCTTCTAAATTTATATATTTATTAACCCCTAAATGGGTCGGCACTAGACACTTAACACATACATAGAATACATGCAGCGATTAACAAGCAGCTACAAGTGAAAACAGTATAACACAGTACATAAAATAAAAATGGGAATAACCGAAAGAAAAGAATATATATTACCAACACCAGCTTGTGATGGTTTCTCTGGCCTCCTGGTGTTGAGCCAGGGCACATATCTTATGAACGACCAGCAGCAGATGATCCTAGCAGAGTAAAGGGCAGAAGACCATGCGCTATCCACATGGTTTGCTTTTGTGTGTTCCCTGCTCCTGCCTAGAGTGATGTCACTCTAGAGGGAAGTTACACCTACTAGCATGGAGCCCCTGAACTAGAAAATAGTTCTGGCTCCTTATCCGGCGACCGTATGGTCTGGTAAGTGGAAGGGGAGAACTCGGGGTGAAACCCTCTTCGTATACATACCAAGCAAGGCACCTCAATTCCCTTTGGGTAGGGAGTTGGGTGGCTGGACCTGTCTTGGGCTCACAACGGCTCCATGTTTGCGCTGACCGCGTGTGCCTTTCTGTGGGGCACCCACAGAATTTATTGGAGTAACTGTGAGGTGCCCTCCTTTTGAGATATGGGCATAAAACTATGATCTGTCTGATGTATAATTGGTGCCGAACTGTCTAGTGTGGCTGTGGTTCATCAGGAAATCTCCTGGGGAGAGGTAGGGTACTTGAAAAGGAGTGTTAATTACTCAGAGCAATATAACAAAGGGATGGTAATTAACCCACAACAGGGACCCAGCTCAGAGTAACCGAGCTGAGGGAAAGTTGGAACACATGGTCTGCAGGGGGGGTGGGGGGGTATAAGGGGTCAGCCAGATACATAATTGTACAGAAATATATATATGGGAGTCCCCTTAATCATCACACGGGGCTTTATGACAGAGTGGCCTGAAGGAAGCCTCTCCTCAGTGCAAGACATATGAAAGCCCACATAGAGTTTGCCAAAAAACACATGAAGGACTCCCAGACTATTAGAAATAAAATTCTCTGGTCTGATGAGACGAAGATTGAACTTTTTGGCGTTAATTCTAAGCGGTATGTGTGGAGAAAACCAGGCACTGCTCATCACCTGCCCAATGCAATCCCAACAGTGAAACATGGTGGTGGCAGCATCATGCTATGTGGGTGTTTTTCAGCTGCAGGGACAGGACGACTGGTTGCAATTGAAGCAGAGGCGTAGCTAGGGGTTCGGCACAGGGGGGGCAAACATATCCAAGTGGGCCCCTACCTGGGTGTTCTCACTATATAGTGACCACAGATACTGGCTGTACACAGGGCTCTGCATACAGTTTAAGTAAATACAGTACAGGAAAATGTTGTTACTTACAGGTGACGTCTCTGACTGTAATCTTTCACATTTCTCGTCTTTTCCATCTGGACCGCCATGACCACTTCTTCCATTCACAACTTATCCCTCTAAAATTTGCAACACAGACATTTTTGGCTCCTCACTTTTCCAGACATGTGACCCACATTTCCCTTGCCTATACAAAGTCTCCATCCTGCTGCTACCCCCAATTATAAAATACATGATATAAAAATCCCCTGTAAACGAATGATATCCCCATATGTATCTTAAATTAATAATGCCCCTTTGTGCCCCTTAATTAATTCCTCCTGTGTGCCCCCTTAAAGGGATTGTTCGGGATCAGAAATATTAATGCAGGCAGCAGGACAGGGTTGTAAATAAAAATGCACTGACACTTACCTGCATCCTCCCCTCTGTCCCTGCCCTGGGCCAGCCATCACCTTCACTGCACTGTATACGGAGCGGCTGCAGCACTGATGTCAAGTTGACAATACCGCTGCAGCCAATCACCGCTCTCTACAGTACATTAGTATATAGTGTTGGGCCGCTGCGGTTCCACTGTTGTGACATTTCGCTGCAGCCACTCTGTACACAAACAAAGGTGACAGACAGCCCAGTGTAAGTAAAGGGTGGAAAGTACATTATAATGCTCGCCTGCTGCCTGCTTTAAAATGTATGATAGTACAACACTTTAAATTAATAGTGCCCCTCAATTAATAATGCCCCTATGCCCCCCCAATTAATAATACTCCTGTATGCCCCCTTAAATCAATAATGCCCCCTGTGCCCCCCCAAAAAAATACTCCTGTTTGCCTGCTAATGCCTCAGCTAATAATGCCCCTTAATTAATAGTTCTCCTGTATATTCCCTTAAAGGGGTTGTCCAGGAAATGCAGAACTGGTGCAGGAGGCCGGGGAAGGTGAAATATGAAAAAAAATAAATAAAAAATACTTTCCTGTCCCAGGCACTTCGGTGTCCCCCCGTTGCTGTCAGGACCAGCGTCGCCCCGGGGGCTTGTTCTGGCGGAAGTCCTTGCTGCACGTGGCCTCAACGGTCACAGGAAAGGACCAGGGATGTCACTCGCATACATCACTGGTGACCTCCTGGGTCCTTTTTTGTGATTAATTACTGTAATTCCTGGACAACCCCTTTAAATCAAAAATGCCCACTTTAAATTAGTATAGCTCAATACCCTCTTACACCGATCATAAATACTGCCTCCCAATAGCCCCCTTAGATTAATAATGCCCCTGCTTGCCCTAATGACCCCTTATGGTTATTGGCCCTTAATATTTTTAAGGCTTCCCACCTCCCCCCCCAAAAAAAACAAAACAAAAAACAACAATAATACTCACCTGCCTCCAATTCCCCTGCTTGGACTTGCCACCGCCGACTCTCCTTGCTCTCTCCTGCAGCCTACAAGATGCCGTTACTGAAAATCTCGGGAAACTGTATAGGGACTGGATAGCGAAAGGTTAGCGACGCATTGCTTAAAAACCCATTCATTTGAATGGGTTTTTAAAGCAATGTGTGGGTGTGCACTTGCACCCTCTGCGCAGTGAATCCAGTTTTTTCGCTGGAAACAAAGTTGGACATGCAGGACTTTGTTTCCAGCGAAAAAAACTGGATTCGCGGTGCAGAGGGTGTAAGCGCACACAGAAAATTCTAGACAAAAATCTCTAACAGTACAGATCAATAAGGCCCCAAACAGTTTTGGTACTAAGGGGTTAAGATCTGCACCACTATTGTTTATGTACTGATCTCTACAGAGCTCACATGACAACACATTTTCTAGCACCACTGATAATAATATTGCACTGCATCTTGTAACAGTATGACAGCCCATATGTTGTTTTAGAAAGGCTTGCCAATAGCAAGAAAATTATAGAACACATATGGAAGTAGAAGCGTTCATTGCACAGCTTTGCCTTTGCATAACAAATTTACAAATAAAATAGTATGGACTGTCAAAAGTATCACAGCAAACATAGCACTACACTGAGGGCTTATTTACACAACTGTGAAAAACGCTGTTTTTGCAATGTCCTACACACAGCCATTTTGAGAACACATTGATGTCAATGTGTCTATTCACATGTCTGTTTTTTTGACTGACTTTTTTTTAAAGGTCGACAAAAAAACTGACATGCTCTATCTTTGTCTGTTTTCTCGGACACATGAACCCAATAGAAATCAAAATATCCTTTTTTAATGGATGTAAAGCAGACTGACGTCTGTTTTAAGTTCATTAAAAACGTATCAGTGGGTTGGGTCAAAAAAGAAAGACCAATAAAATTCATCCATTTTTTTCAGTGACATTTAAAAACTGACGTAAAATGGATGAAACTTGGCCATCAAACAGCAAAAATGGAATGGATGCAAAACGACCGTTAAAAATGGACAATGTGCCTAAGGGTACATTCACACGACTGAACTTCAGCCTTAAAACTCAGTCTTATACTGACTCATACTGTCCCTTACTGATCTGACTACTAGCAGCATAGATAACTATACTGCTTAGGAGTCTCTCTCCCAGAATAAGGTGCAGGCTGATAAATCAAACCAACACATAGATTGATTTTCGCAACTGAAACACAGTCGTGTGAATGCATCCTAAGACTATATTCATGCGACCAAGGTGCAAAACAGCTGTGAAAAACATCCATATTTTACAGCCGTCTAGCTCCCGAGGGACACCTATTTTCACAGATCCCCCACACATTTGAGTGTATGGTGGGATCCATGAAAACTGACAAAAACAAAACATGACCTATATTTTGAAGATCCCCATTTACTTGAGGCTGACCTGTCACAACAAATTAACATTTACTGATTAAACTCTATTTTAGGCTAAAGCCCTACGTTGCCGAAACACAATTTTTTTTGTTGTATTTTTTTGAGCTAAAGCCAGGAGCGGATTGAGCAGAAGGTAGAAGTATAAGAGTTTCCTGTATATTTCCTATTCTTTTTGTAGCTATTTTTGTTTTTGGCTCAAAAAACTGCAACAAAATATGCAACAAAAAAAGCTGCATCTTCGCAATTTGAGGTCTTAGCCTTAGACTCAATTACATCTCATTTATGATCAACTCTTTACCTTTTGTTGATCTACGCAATATATTTTTCCAATAACCCCTTCTGAAGGTCATAGATGAATTTGTGGATTTTCATGCAGAACTTGAAATAAAAAGCTGACAAAAGAATATGAGGGATTCAGCAAAAAAAGGTAGAAAGACACATACATTTTACATCTGTTTAACAAATTTGTTTTTTAAAGCTAAGGTCCCATGTAGTGAATAGCAACTAAAAAAACGCATCAGAAAAAAAAGCAGCAAAAATGCATTGAGTTTTTGGCTAAGACCCCTCATTACAGAAATGCAGGGGGTTTTTTTGTTGCAGTTTTTTGAGCCAAAGCCAGGAGTGGATTGAGCAAAAGTAAAAGTATAACAGCTTCCTATATACAGTGCCTTGCGAAAGTATTCAGCCCCCTTGAACTTTTCAACCTTTTGCCACATTTCAGGCTTCAAACATAAGGATATAAAATTTTAATTTTTTGGTGAAGAATCAACAAGTGGGACACAATTGTGAAGTGGAACGAAATTTATTGGATATTTTAAACTTTTGTAAAAAATAAAAACTGAAAAGTGGGGCGTGCCAAATTATTCGGCCCCCTTAAGTTAATACTTTGTAGCGCCACCTTTTGCTGCGATTACAGCTGCAAGTCGCTTGGGGTATGTCTCTATCAGTTTTGCACATCGAGAGACTGAAATTCTTGCCCATTCTTCCTTGGAAAACAGCTCGAGCTCAGTGAGGTTGGATGGAGAGCATTTGTGAACAGCAGTTTTCAGCTCCTTCCACAGATTCTCGATTGGATTCAGGTCTGGACTTTGACTTGGCCATTCTAACACCTGGATACGTTTATTTGTGAACCATTCCATTGTAGATTTTGATTTATGTTTGGGATCATTGTTTTGTTGGAAGATAAATCTCCGTCCCAGTCTCAGGTCTTTTGCAGACTCCAACAGGTTTTCTTCCAGAATGGTCCTGTATTTGGTTCCATCCATCTTCCCATCAATTTTAACCATCTTCCCTGTCCCTGCTGAAGAAAAGCAGGCCTAAACCATGATGCTGCCACCACCATGTTTGACAGTGGGGATGGTGTGTTCAGGGTGATGAGCTGTGTTGCTTTTACGCCAAACATATCGTTTTGCATTGTGGCCAAATAGTTCGATTTTGGTTTCATCTGACCAGAGCACCTTCTTCCACATGTTTGGTGTGTTTCCCAGGTGGCTTGTGGCAAACTTTAAACGAGACTTTTTATGGAAATCTTTGAGAAATGGCTTTCTTCTTGCCACTCTTCCATAAAGGCCAGATTTGTGCAGTGTACGACTGATTGTTGTCCTATGGACAGACTCTCCCACCTCAGCTGTAGATCTCTGCAGTTCATCCAGAATGATCATGGGCCTCTTGGCTGCATCTCTGATCAGTCTTCTCCTTGTTTGAGATGAAAGTTTAGAGGGACGGCCGGGTCTTGGTAGATTTGCAATGGTCTGATACTCCTTCCATTTCAATATGATCGCTTGCACAGTGCTCCTTGGGATGTTTAAAGTTTGGGAAATCTTTTTGTATCCAAATCCGGCTTTAAACTTCTCCACAACAGTATCACGGACCTGCCTGGTGTGTTCCTTGGTCTTCATGATGTTCTCTGCGCTTTAAACAGAACCCTGAGACTATCACAGAGCAGGTGCATTTATACGGAGACTTGATTACACACAGGTGGATTATATTTATCATCATCAGTCATTTAGGACAACATTGGATCATTCAGAGATCCTCATTGAACTTCTGGAGTGAGTTTGCTGCACTGAAAGTAAAGGGGACGAATAATATTGCACACCCCACTTTTCAGTTTTTTATTTTTTACAAAAGTTTAAAATAACCAATAAATTTTGTTCCACTTCACGATTGTGTCCCACTTGTTGTTGATTCTTCACCAAAAAAATAAAATTTTATATCCTTATGTTTGAAGCCTGAAATGTGGCAGAAGGTTGAAAAGTTCAAGGGGGCCGAATACTTTCGCAAGGCACTGTATTTCCCATTCCTTTTGTAGCCATTCTGAAGAAAAACGCAACAAAATCTGCAACAGAAAAGCTGCGTTTCCGCAAAGTATGGCCTTAGTCTTTCATTGAGTTTTTCCTGAGTTTTTCACAGCTTTATTCCTTCCCCTATTAAATCTACAGGGAACATGCTTGAGAATCTGCAAATTTTTAAAAATGTAAAGTAGCTTTTCTGCAGCTATTCAAATGTATATCCTTTCACATATGCTTACCACTGACTACTATTACAAAAAACACACTGTTTAAAGGTACGTTCACATGGAGGAATCCGGCATGCATTTGAAAAAAATAAGGATCCTGCTCTATCTTTCAGCTCAAGACTCCAATTCATATGTGCCTAATCAGCAGCAGAAAGCCGCAAAGGAATGCGATGCATCCCATTGTGGCCAGACCACGGCCGAATATGGAGGTGGAAAATAAAGAGGAATTCCTCTTCGTTTTCCTTCATGTGAATGTATCCTTACATATACAGTACTTTATTTGTGGTTTTCCGTTGTTGTAAAAAATGTTTGGTACTGTTCGTACTGTGCTATTGTGGCTCAGCTCACATTAAAGAGAATAGCAGCTGAGCTGCAATAGTGCAGCACGGTTACTGTAACTGCTGTATCTGCTTCCAACTCTGTACACTGTGCTGAAAACAGCTGATCAGTGGGGAAGTCAAATGTTGGATCCCCACCGATCTAATACTGATGACCTATACTAGGGATAGGCTATCAATGTGAAGAAGCTTTAGCACTATAACTACAATACTGGTTATACCATACTAGGAAACCCAGGAACTACAGTGGCCTGGTGTGAAAGTGCTTTCTTCCAAGTGTCAGTGTTGGAGGAGGAAGTATATTGCAGCCCTGTTTCTAAAATATATTTCATCTCTCACCAGATCTGCAGAATTTCTGGCATTGGGTAACATTTTGGTCATTAACACTGCTGACCTCTATTGGGTGACACAGGGTTACTGTCTTTGATCACATGAGCAGCCGGTAGACATTTGGAGGGGTAGGCTGTTGACTCGCCAGTAGATAGCTATAGATAACAACTGAGGGAAAGGCCCATAATGATAACACATAAAAAAACACAATAAGGTGTTTGATCCTATTTGTATACCTTTAAGGCAGGGTTCACACTACCGTTGGAGTCCGTTATGAAGGTGTCTGTTAAAAAAAAAAAAAAAAAATGGACACCTATCATAACGGACACTGATGTTAATGTGTCTGTTTTTTTAACTGATCCAATTAATGGTTCAGTTAAAAAAACGGACACATTAGCATCAGTTAGTGTCCGTTAGAATCAATTAGTGTCTGTTTTTTAACACTGTCCGTTTTTTTTTTGTTTGTTTGTTTCTCCTTTCTGAGCATGCACAGGAAAAAAACTGACATAAAATAATGGACAGTAACTGATGGCTATCAGTTACTGTCCGTTATAAGTCCGTTACCCCGTTATCCTGCATGTAGGATTTTTTGTCCGCGAAAAAAAACAGACTTCTGACGGATTTGGTGTAAACGGACACTAACGGATACAATATAAAAACCCATTGAAATGAATGGAAATTTTAATGGATTTCTGACGGTTCAGCTAGTGTCTTGTAACGGACAATAGCAACGGACACTACTGACGGTCACCAATGGTAGTGTGAATGCCCCCTAACAGACAAGAATGAAACTGGGCTTTCAATTACTCAGGACAAAAATGAAAACTATGGTACCTCTTCCACACAAATTGATATATACACATCTCTGAAGCATAAAGGGTATTGTAGTTCAGTGATCCAGTCATCAACCTACTCTGACCTTGCACTGCTTTTGCTGACAAGTCCTGTCCTCTTCCACCATGCAATGTAAGTCAACCAAAATATTATGTATAGCCATTATTACAACTTTATTATTAATTCATGCCACTACTGCCTTTGAGACCTTTCCCATGCAACACTCTAGGTGTAGTCTTTGCTAGCCCCCTCCCCCACACCAGCCACTGTACGTATCTCCTGACAGGTAACTTGCATTGTTCTCCTATTCTCTGTTGCTATTTTTCCCTGAAAATCAGAACTCTTTGACTTTGCAGATTCATTTTTGTTAATTGCATTTAATGAATTATTGAATATACAAATACAGTTTACAGAGAGATATATATGTGTGTGTGTACAATAATACCTCTTGCATTTGCGTTTCTGAATTTGCAAATTCACCGATTGACAATATTTTCATTGTAACCTAACAAATATGCATTCACGATTTTTTTCCCAGATCTGCTAAATTGTACAGTACAGTACAACTGTAATTTATAAATTTTTATATAAAAATCTTCACTATATGGTATGGGCGATGACGTACAGTAGGCTCCATGACAACGCGCTATTGGCTGGAAGGGTTGGAAGTACAATAACCAATCTGTGGCAGGCTACCAGCTTTCCACGTTGCTGATTGGTTTTAGCTTTGTGTATGTACTGTACTAGTGTATGAGCTAAGCTGCAGTCCTTCCTCCCGCATCTCAGTTTAACACGTGCATTTTCCGTATGGTACAAGTGTTTTTTTTTCTAAACCCTCAAGATGCCTAAGCGTTCCATGCTTTGTTAGGCTCCTAGTATTCCTAAGCGTCAAAAGAAGGTGATGACACTACAGGAAAAAGTAAAAGTTGTAGATTTGTTGAAAACTGGGGAGACTGCTACCAGTGTTGGATGCCAGTATGGCGTGAATGAAAGTCTCATACCCTCTATAAATAGTAAAGATGCTGATATTAGAAAATTGGTCTCTAAAAGCTATCTGCATGCAGCAAAGCAGGTTTCTACCAAAAGAATACCCTTTGTTAAGATGAAATCTGCCCTTTCAATATGGATTGAAGGCTGCCGTAAAAATTACATCCTCTTGCAGGACAATGTGATTTGGGAGAAGCCTTTAAATCTGTACAAGAAGCTTGTTGAAGAGGATGCGCAAGACTTGCAGCCAGGAACATCACCAGACCCTGGAAGTTTTCAGGCCAGCAGAGGTTGGTTTGAAAAGTTTTCAAACCGTTTTAACCTGAAGAGTGTGAGATTACATCTGCTGACATAGAGGACGCAGAGAGGTATCTGGAGACCTTCAAACAAATCATCCAAGAGAAGGGATACAGGCCTGAACAGGTCTTCAACATGGATGAGACTGGATTATTGTGGAAGAAAATGCCATCGAGAACATACCTGATGAAGGAAGAGGCCAAAGCTCTTGGATTCAAGGCACAAAAGGACAGAATCACACTCATTATGTGTGGAAATGCTGCTGGCTACTGGCTCAAATCAGGCCTTATAAGTCTTATAAGTAAATACTGTAATTGTGAGTCAGAACCACTGTCTAAGGCAAGTGGCAGGTGTAATCTTTATAACTAGAAGGAATAGATAAGCAGATCCTTGAGTATCTACAGTATATCCTTAAGATCAGCTAGTGAAGCTGGAGTGTATAGGAATAGATTGCCACCTGTCCCACTTTATCTCCCTCATACAGAGCAAGTAGTTTTGCTCTGTGTTACCTATATACTCACAGGCTCTAGCTAGTAATTGTAGTTAGGGATCAGTATATAGTTTGGATAGTGATAGGTTAGGCTTCCGATGGCCAACTAGATAGTTAGAGACCCGGTTGCATTGGTAGATTAGTTGGCAGGTTAAGGACTCAGTGCCAGGGTAGTGAGGCCTGCATCTACTACTGTTGTTGTGGTCCTGTTTGCTGCCTTGAATAAATCCTTTCATCAAGCATCATCATCTCTTGATCGGCTGTCTGTCATCTCCTGGAAGAATCCAAGGATCTACAGTCATCTACAGGGGCCCCTGCACCTGGATCATCTCTTCTGTTGCCTGGAGGTATTGTGCACAGGACTCTTGCGCCATATATATATATACACAGTATATACACTCGGGTATATGACTTAAGACTGTTGCAGAATTGCTGGTTGTTGTAGTACTGCTGTGTTCTCAGTATAGTGCATGTATGTACTATTATCCTTTTGATTCTTATAAAGCTACTGTTATAACCTTATGTGGTATCTGTATGTATTCTTCAGACTGTGAGATTAGTACAGTAATTCTAGTTAAGGCTACTAACTGTACTTCATGGGTAAGACCCAGGAAGAGACCCTCCCTGTAATACGGAGGCTCTATCCTGGGTAGAGGCACTGATATATTTCATATATGTTCCCACTCTTCCCTTCAGCGAAGGCTTCAGGTCCCATTATACACACAGGTCAGCGCCAGAGTCTGTTGTGGGAGGTGTAATACTCATACCCCCCCCCCCCCAAATAGGGCTACAATAACTTGGTTCTTTGATCGGAGACCCAAATCCTCGCATGAACCTTCACCCCAAGAAACCCCGGCAGAAGAGCCTCCTCCACCTGTAGAGGGGAACTCTGAGAAGCTGTAAGTCCTCAAGTACACTGTGCAGTCATTTTCATTACTTTTTCACCGTACTGCACAGCTAATTCATCATCACAGTGTATCTTCAATTAATAGAGTACAGAATTCATCATTGGTGAGTACCCATAGTACAGTCATTTTTTATTAAGTACAGTATTTTCAATGTGCATATTGTGAGAAGGTGACAGGTAAGATTCTGGAAGGTCACTATATCTCTCCCAGATTCCTTACTTATGTGTGGTAGATAAGGTAAAACCTTAAGCTGGGAGAAGGCTGTCTTTGTTAACCTCTTCCTTTCCTACTAGGGAAGAGTCTTCAACCACAGGTGGAAGCTGGGCCTCATTAAAAGGCCTACAAAGGTTGGCCAGTTCTCACTACTGAGCAGTTCCTGGGGGAGAAAGGAGGAGTCGGGTTCTGTCCTAAGACTTTGACAACTGGTGAGACTCCAGTGGGAACTAATGCTATTGTTTTTGCCCTCTTTCTTGACCGTGTGGCTGAAGCAAGCCACACGTACAGTTAGGGTGTTCTTTGTGTTAGTTAGTAGCTCAGACGAGCAGGTTTTTGTTACTGTTTTGCCTGAAAGTAAAGGCTTATTTTGTTTTGCCGTTTTTTGTAAAATAAACGTACAGGGTACAACTTGTTTATACCTGACTTTTTTGTGTCTGTCTGAGTGTCTAGGTCCGCTGCTGCTACCACTGAGCCTATCCTCCCACATTATGTACAGTATTTTTGTTCTTGACAATGACAAAGAAACCTCAGTCATTAAGTTTACATTTCAGTAGTGTCCCATTCGTTTCATCTTACTGTGGGTGGAAAAGAAAACGGTAGCCAATAATTAGTATATCTATAGCCACAAGGCAGATACATGAGATGGTCGGTATCAAAGCTTGCACATTATATTTCTTATTTACATGCTGCAAATATTTGCAATGTTATTTATTTTCCAAATTTCATTAACATGGGTGATAATCTCACATAGCAGATCCTGTCAGCTCTACAGTAAGGCCAGGCCCCAGGATGATGAAATGTGAGTGTACTCTTAAATCTCTGTGGTAGCATTATTTAACAAAACTTCCCAAATCAACCATATGCTCCTAAGTGGTCCCCTGCTATTACTATATATGTTTAAAATTGTAAGAATGGATTGTATTTGGGAAACATATGCTCTTGCTAACTCATTTCTTCCCTTAGATTACTCACTATTTTAAAATGTTTCCGTTCTTTTAACCAATTTAGTTAATCCTGATGATGAAAGCATACAGTACATGACAACTGACAGAGAACCACTGTGTACAGTGAAACCTCTTTGAGCCAACCACCCAAATTTGCACAGAAAAATGGCCTTTTAAAAGATAGTCCTCTCAAAGAAATACATTTACAGAATCCAAGCTAAAGTATCTAATGCAGTCAGCAAGCATGTAAAACCCCCCTCCAAAATGCCCAAATAATGATGAAAAAGCCAAAACTCATGTATTTGATACTTAGTATCATGTCAGCATATCACACAGAACAAGGTCTAGACTGAGTCTATTAAAAAAAAACATGAGTACTGTACACAAGTCACGCCAATGCTCACATACAGTATAAGCATAGGGGGTCCCTAGAAACCTACACATTTCCTAGATGAAGATGGCCCAATCAGTCATGTTTCCAAGCATGGCATCTCTCTTAATCTCGGTCCCCATTATGGCCTTCTCTTATTCTTAGTTACCATAATGACTGAATCTCATTCCTGGTCCCTGGCATGGTATCCCTTTAAATCATGGTCCTAAGCATGGTTCCCCTCCTGCACCTCAGCATGGTCCCCCTCCTGCACCTCAGCCTGGCTCCCTTCTCATTCCTAGACCACAACAAGGCTCCACTTTTACTACTAACCTTAACATTTCCTAGGCCAAAATCTGAATTTTAAAGCCTACCAAGGAACACCCCAAGAATGCCCATTTTTATTTCCTTTGTTTGTCCTGGCAAAATTGGGAACGAGGGGAGAACAGCACAGTAACTCAGGTATGCTTCCTCACTATCTCACAAGAGGACAGATTAGTGCATGCGGGGAAAAAAAAGCACATCTGTTTGCCTGCAATAAAAGGCACTGATGTGAAGAAGGCTCAACAGTACCCTGTGCTCAACCAGAGATTCAAAGTGACAATGGCAAAACCTTTCCCAACTCCATGAACCTCCTCTGGAGTACATGATATAATGGGTTGCTGTACTGTCTTTCATGTAGCATGGGAGACTGCTACTGTTTTCAAAACAGGTTCCAACTTCGAGAGCGTGTTGAGAAGCTAGTATGTCTGGATTCACACCAGTGCTCGATTTCCGTTGGGGGATTCCATCCCCCATTCCGCTTTAAAAATGGGGATTGCGGGTGGAAACCGTACAGAAACACGGTGAACCCCATTATAGTCTATGGGGTCCGCGGAACCCGAAGAATGGAAACCCCAACACTAGTGTGAACCTAGCGTAATGAATTTCATGGATTACAATTACTGGTGGATGCTTTTTCAAGCAAGCACCATATAAAATTCTTAAACTAGGGTCAGAGGCATAGCTAGCGGGGGGGGGGGAGGGGGCGGCTGCCCCGGGCCCACTGACTCTTTGGGGCCCACCCCGGGGCCGCCATTAATGCATCCTTTATTTCTAACTAGATCGGTGTCTGCAGACACGCTTCCTGCAGTTAAAACGCTTTCTGCAACTTAACAGTATTGTAAACCGCAAGCCAATGCAGGCCTGCGGTTTACAAGACGCTGACACCACAGAAGGATGTTCTGCTTCTCAGCACGGACAGTGCGATGACGTGACAAGATCGCGCCTCCTGCGCTCAGACACAGACGTCCTGTGCGTTGACAGGGAGGAAGCGGTGGTTCCATTCATCAGAATCGAAGGTAGGCGAGTATGACTTTTTTTTTTTTTGGGTATGTTAATAGCATAGCTCCCAGTGGGGGAGTCCCGATTTTACACTGCTGTCCCGCATAGCTTACAGTTTGTCCCGCTATGCCCCTGAAGTGTTTTGCTATTAACAATCTTTTTTAGGGTAGTGTAAAGGGTAGATGCTAAATCCTAGTGGGTAAAGAACCTTTGATGACGTCATGACCATGTGATCAGACTCTTGTGTTGGCGGAGCTATTCTGGATACCGCGGGACAGACTGTGATGTTACACAGAAAGCTGGGAACAGAGAGTGATCGAAGAGACAGAGACACAGCATGTGTGAGCAAGAGAGGGGAACTGGGGGCAGATGTAGGGGCCAGTTAGAGGGACATTAAGATGGTGGCAGATAAAGGGGACATTAATCTGGGGGAGCAGATGGAGGGTGACATTAAACTGGGGGCAACTGGAGGAGGACATTAAACCGTGGGGGGTAGCTGGAGGGGGACATGTCTGCCTCTAGTTGCCCCCAGTTTAATGTTCCCCTCCAATTACCCCCACTGTTTAATGTCACCCTCCAACTGTCCCATAGTTTAATGTCACCCTACAGCTGCCCCAGTTTAATGTCCCCCTCTGGGGCACGATTAGAGGGACTTAATACTGTGGGGCAATTGGAGGAGAACATTATAATGTGGGGACATATAATGTTAGGGTTACTGTAGGAGCATTATACTGTGTGGGGGCACAGGGAAAAACAGATGAGAATGGGCGGAGTCAACATAGAAGTGGGTGGAGCTAAATTTGCCACGGAGCGCATAGCACGCCCTATATTTTGTCCCTCTTTCTATCCTTTGAAAGTTGGAAGGTATGTAATAGTATAAGGGGTGGTTAGGAGGGGGAGATATAACTATAAAGGGAGGATTTATTAGGGGGCATTATGACAGTGGGGGGTTCATTTATATAAGTGTTATTGGGGGGCATTATGAATCCAAGGTGGGAGGTTATTTATATTAGGGGGCATCATTTATATTAGGAGGCATTATGAACATAATTGGGTGGTCATTGATTATAAGGGGTCATTAGAGGTGCAGTATTTATGTCAGGGTGAATCAGGGGCATAATATGAGGGGGCAATTAATTTAATTAAAGTTGCACTTGGGCTTTATTAAGACTAAGGCCCCACGTAGTTGGCTCTAGCAAAAAAAAGCGCTGCAGGAAAAAACGCGGCGGAACATAGTGATTTTTCCCGCACCGCTTTTCACAGAAGGGCTGCAGAGGATTCCCCTATGGACTTTCTGTTTTTAATACACCTATACAGAAACTGCCAGCGTTTCCATAGGTGTAATTGACATGCTGCAATTTCCAAAACTGCAACGGTTTCGGAAATTGTAGTGCGTCTGCTGCACATATTTTTCCGCAATGTGTGGATGGGATTTGCTAAAATGCCACGTTTTTTTTTCTGTGGGTTTTCGCCACATGGGGCCCCATCCCATCCCCACTTTGCAGTAAAATACGCACAGCGGGTACACTGTGATTTCCAAAACAGTCGCAGTTTTGGAAATCACAGCATGCCAGTTATACCTACGGAAATGCCAGCGGTTTCCCTATAGTTATAATTGAAGCAGAAATTCCGCAGAGGAAACCTCTGCAAACTTTCTGTGCAAAGTGCTGCAGGGAAAAACCGCGATCAATAAGAGGAGCTAAAGATGTCTGTGTTGCAAACTTTACAGAGACTGGAAGAAGTGGTTATGGCCGTCCAGATGAAAGAGATGGGGAATGTGAACGATTAGTCAGAGACGTCACCTGTAAGTCACTAAATGCTACTGCCCTGTATTCACCTAAATCGTCTGCAGAGCCCTGTGTAGAGCCACTATATACCACTATACGCTCACCGTATACTCATAGTATCGGTATACGAACATGTCCAAGTTGGGGTCCCACTTGGACATGTTCGCCCCCCTGTGCTGAACCCCTAGCTACGCCTCTGACTGGGGTCCTTTGTTGCATCTGTCTGCTCTTGACCCTAAGATTAAATACAAGGCACTTATGGAATGTTCATCTAATTTAGCAATAAAACTCAGGGTTTATGTGCAGGTAAGGTTTTAATGTTTGCATTCTCACTGGTGAATGTGGAGGTGAAAAAAATACATTGTAGAAGCTGTTGAGAGATACAGTACTAATGGACGCCAACTTGCAAGATATATAGACAATGAAAAGTCAATAATTTTTATCTTCCCTTAGTCTCACTTCCTTAGTGAAACCGACGCATTGGGAGGCCTTTAGACTGCCTTTCGGAAATGAAGGGACAGCAGCTACTCTAGCAATGCATTCATTTCTGTGCACTAAAAGAATAATCTAGCCCTCCCTCTAGTGGTAGTCTCTAAAAACGACATGACAATAATAGATTAGACTCACTTTACACTATAGTTTTATAGTCTGTTGTTTTGATCTGTCAGAGGATCTACACAACGGAATGTAAAACAGTCAGAGTTAGTGATGCAAATGGAATACTTGCCACTTGCATCAGTCATGATTGACTACAGTCCCTTCCATCTGCTTTCAGATTTTTTAGATAGAAGAAAAAAGCAATATGTTGTGCTTTTTGTTTCAACCAAAGAGAACCAAACTGGAAGCCAATGGAAGGAACCTTCCTTTTATTTTCTTAACAATGCAGTCAGTCGTAAGTGATGCATGGGGACCTGAAATCAACACCATGTCTGATGAAGGGAGCTAGTACTCCCGAAAGCTTACCATCAAATATACTCAGTTAGCCTCTAAAAGGTATCGCCTGATTTCCTTTGCCATCTGGTAAAAACTGCACCAAATTATCTAGTAATAGCAATTGAAAATCCATTACAAATAGAATATCATCTGACTTCTTCCTTTACAAAAACACTAGTCACTGTCTTAGTTTAGCAAGGCATATCATGAAGCTTCTGGGCCCCAATGGAAAATGTGTACCTGACCCTCCAACTTTACGGTATCATTTAACATACTGGTCTCCTCACTTTGGGAATTAACACCTTAGGGGCCCTCTAAGGCTCCTGGCCTAGGTGCACACCTTTAATTTATGCCTCCGGCAGGAAACTGATTGCTGTCAGGCACAGTTCAGAGGGTATGGCATGGTGCCACAAAATGGAGTGATAGCCTTCCCTGTTTATCCTCTTTGCAGAAAATTATGTACATGTATGTGATTAGGCACGAGGAGCTGTATGGAGAGGGTTTAGGAGCTGAGCCCTCTCCATACATGGGGGATGTCAGGTGTATAATACACCCAGCACCCGGAGCTAACAACCTGTTAACACTTTAGATGCCGCAGCAAAACGAGACTGTGACATCTAAAGTGTGCAGGCGCCATGGGCACCGCTATTTTAGTCCCTAGAGGGTCTGAAATTAAAAGTTAAAAAAAAAAAAAAACTTTTTAAAAAAGTATAAAAAATACACAAAAAATATAAAATTTCAAATCACCCCCATTTCCCTAGATCACATATAAAAATAAACAAAAATACACATAAACACTTTAGGTATCCTGTGCTCAAAAATACCCGAATTATTAAAAAATAAAAATATTTATCCCATACAGTGAATGCCATAGCGAGGAAAAAAAAACGAAATGGCCAAATGGTTGTTTTTTCAACACTTTGCTTCCTAAAAAAAAAAGAAAAAAAAAAAAACACATCAGACCTTCCCTCAAATGGTATCAATAAAAATAACATCTTGTTTCACATAAAAAGATGCCTTCCCATCTCCATACATGTAAATATGAAAAAAAAGTTACAGGTGACCTGGCGACACAAATAAATATTTCTATTTTGCTAAGTTTTAAATTTTTTAAAAGGTATCAAAACATTAAAAATACTATGTAAATTTGGTATTGCTGTGATCATACTGACCCACAGAATACAGGTAATATGTCATTTTTACCACATAGTGAATGCCATAAAGAGATTAAACCCTTAAGAAATTGGTGCAAATGTATTGTTTACTAGCTTCCCAGTACATTGCACAGGATATTGAATGGTGCCATTACAAAGTACATTTTGTTCTGTACTGCGAACAATAAGCCATGTGACTCTCAAAAATGAAAAAATTATGGCTCTTGGAACGTGGAGAGGAAATCGGAAATGCAAAAACGAATATTGTCTCAGTTCTTAAGGGGTTAAAGTGATAAAGGAATGTTCTAGACATTAAGAATAAATAACAAAAAGTATTTCCCAATGTACTTTTTGCAATGTAGATTATTTATACGTTTTCTATAGTTTTAGATAACTTGGCATACCTGAAATTGTCTACTAGGTCATTTTACTCCAAAGTTTCAATTCAAAAACTGACAATACAAGTGCAGTTGCTGTTACTTGGATTATAGTATGCCTATCCAATTCTCAAGAGCATGCACTATGATACATCGTAACATAGTTGATGAAGTTGGATGATGACTCAGATCCATCAAATCTAATTTATAACTCTACAGTGTTGATCCAGAGGAAGGCAAATAGCCGCCAATGGCTCCATGTCAGGGGAAAAATTTCCTTCCTGACCAGCCCCGGCAATCAGTATAAAATCCTGGATCAACTTGTCTTTACCAAAAATCTAACACCTGTAACCTGTAATATTTTTCTGTTCAAGAAAGGCATCCAGGCCTTTTTTGAACTTGCATAATGAACCCACCATCACCACATGGGGTGGCAGTGAGTTCCAAAACCTCACTGCTCTTACAGTAAAAAATCCCTGTCTATGTTGCTGGTGAAATTTTCTCTCTTCTAGGCATAAAGGATGTCCCCTTGTCACTGTCACTGGCCTAGGAATAAAAAGATCATTAGAAAGTTCCTTCATATGTCCCTTCATGTATTTGAACATTGTTATTAGATCTCCCCATAGTCTCTTTTTTTCTAAACTGAATAACAACAAATATGATCGTTGTACTCCAATCCACCCATTCCTCTAATGGTCTTGGTTGCCCTTCTCTGCACTCTCTTTAGTTCAGTTATGTCCTTCTTGTACACTGAGGCCCAAAATTGCGCACAGTAGTCTATGTGAGGCCATACCAGTGATTTGTATAGAGGCATAACTATGTTCTTGTCATGAGAATCTATACCTCTTTTGATGCATTTCATAATTTTATTTGCCTTGGCAGCAGCTGCCTGGCACTGGTCACTAAAGGTAAGCTTACTGTCCACCAAAATCCTCAAGTCTTTATCTGTGGCAGTCTTACCCAGTAATATACTATTAAGTACATAAGCATACATTTTATTTCTTCGACCAAAAGAAAATTAATTTAATTAAACTTCATTTGCCAAGTCTCCTCCCATGTATCCAGCTTACCTAGATCCCCCTGTAATATTTGACTATCCTCCTCAGTTTTGATTACTTTACAGAGTTTAGTATCATCTGCAAATATGGACACCCTGCTCTGTAAACCCCCTACCAGGTCATTAATAAACATATTAAAAAGGAGAGGACCCCTGTGCCACCTCACCTCACCCTGTTTTCTATCATTAAGCCAGTTGAGAACCCAAATACATATGTGTAACGTCTCTGCCTGTTCGGGTCTCTGCACCACCCTCCGCCCGCACGCGGCGGCGCAGGAGGCGTGTTCAGTTTGATCCCTTGCGTAGGTTACTTGTTGCTCAGTCTGAACACTGTCCTAATACCTCCTGTCTGTAATTGAATTTCTGCCACACCCGTCTCTTCACCTTAGTTTTCCTCTGCTCCACTAATAGTTAATCTCAGCCTTGCCTGTGTGATTGACAGCCTGTCTACCAATCCAGTCTGGGGCTAGGCCAGACTTTCTATAAACAGGTTGTCAGCCCTCACATGGTCGCTGGTTATTGCTTCGTGCGTTCTGGCTATTTCTCCTTGCTGTTTTTGTTACCTGTATTCCTATTCCTGACCTCTGGCCTTGACTTTTGACTATTCTCTTGGACTTTGATTCTGTACTGCATTGCTCGTCTGTTACCGACCCCATGGCTAGTTGACCTCCGTTTTTGTTGTTCGTCCTGTCTGCGTTCTGTGTTGTCACCTATTTTAGGTAGGGCCTGTTGACCAGTTGCTGCTGTCGCCTAGGACAAATAGGCAAGTTAGCCAGGGACAGTGGGGGGGTTCAGCCTAGGGCTCACTGTCTTGTTGTGCCCCTCCCCCCAGGGTTCTGCAGCAGCACTGGGGAATTGCTCCTCTAGCGATTCCCTTACAATATGATTTCACCTAGTCCCAACATTCTCAGTTTGTTTATCACTCTTTGATGTGGTACAGTATCAAAAGCCTTTGATAAGTCTAGACACAACACGTCCACCATATTACCCATATCCAATTCAGAACTGATCTCTTCATGGAAGCTGATAAAATTAGCCTGGCAGGACCGACTACTCATAATTGGGTGATATAAGGTTATTTTCATTGAGATACTCCAGCATCTCTTTAAAAAACCTTCAAATATTTTATCCAATTTTACCCACCACTGAGGATAGACTTACATGCCTATAGTTTCCGGGATCACTTTTTGACCCATTTTTGTATATTGGCACAACATTTGCTATGCGCCTGTCTTGTGGGACATACCCTGTTTCTAGAGAGTCCTGAAATATTAGATACTGGTCTGTATATTACCGTATTTAATTACTTCAGAACCCAGGGGTGAAATACATCAGGAATTTCATCACGTTGTACCGCAATTAAGTTGCCAACAATGAACCCTGCAAAAGTTGAAAGTGTTTCTTGGCTGTGTCTCTACAAGAGCTCAAGTAATGTGCCTTGGCTTTTGAATAGGTCAGAATGAGATGCACGTGTGGCTTTGTACAATCTGGTGGTGTAGTCATTTAGAGCCATGGCCCTATACACAGAAAGGTGAGCATGCATTTAGCCCTTTCCTCTTCTTTACTGTTTTTCTATGTAGATGTTGTGATCTTATTGATCATTGATCTTATTTTCTGTAATTCTTCCCTTCTGTACTGTTTTTTCATACTCAGAACAACCTTGAGTTCTCCTGCCTTAGTGCAGCCTGAAACCAGAGCTACTGCATAGTAAAAGATATGAACAGCATGTCATCTGACTATTACTGTTGACAGCAAATGTCGAGAAAAATAAGGAGTGACTTATTCCTGTAATGCTGTTGGTACATCTATAAGGAGTTTGTATGTTCTTCCCATGTTTGCATGGGTTTCCTGCAGATACTCTGGTTTAATCCCACTCTCCAAAAACATACTGATAGGGAATATAAAATGTGAACCCAATATGTCTGTAAAGCACTATGGAATATGATGTCACTATACAAGTAAGCAAATTAAATAAAAACACAGCGTTTGAATACAGCATTATAGTTCATTTTATGCAATAAATCATTAAATTAGTCATATTAATAAGCATAAACAGCATATTGTATACAGTAATTTATTTGTAGTATTATGCGAATAAAGGGGTGCTGAGCAATATACTGACCATCTCCTGGGATCTTGGGAATAAGAAAAAAAAAATCTCTGACATTAGTAACATGTTTATTTTTAGTCATTCATTACTTATTTATGGTCTTGAAAATAATCTCCTTCCAAGACACAGTAATCTTCAAAACTGCAGAAGGGTCTTCTACAGAATTTCTCTGCATATTACTGCATTGATTGTCCAAGGAGGAGGCTGGGAGCAGTGAATAATAGTAGCTGGAAGTAACAAGTACGAGAATACCAGCTCTACTTGTCTTCTGTGCGGAACTTGCTGAGACCTCTTTCATGACTAGGCAATGCAGATTAGCAGGTGCCGTATTTCTTACCTACTTATTCACCGCTGCCTCGCCGTATCCCCTCCTGTACTCCTCTCATATTCCCCACACCCGTTCCGCAAAACAGACACAAAGACAGGAGTTGGATAAAATCGGCCACAGCAGCCGTGTTTATTAAACAATTAACATATAAAACATATTCAAATATATTAACTTTATAAATACAATAAATAACCGTAACCTAAGAATACCCGTAAAATACAGGAAAAAACAGGGCCCGAGTCCTTGGAGCTACTAATCAACACGAGTTCAATCCTGGCGTTACCACATAAACTTACCGCTAGCCATACCACCGGCTCAGCGGCACCATGATTGTAAGATGACCCCATTACCACATACCAGTTCACAGGGCATTGAACCCTGTAACCGTCCCCCACCACGCCAGGTAAGCCACCAAATCACTAATGAACTGTGACACGGGAGGGTGGAGCCCACCATTAACTCCCTCTCCCGAAATCCAATGAATCACCAACTCCAAGGACCCTGCCCGCCACAGCGATCACGCCTTAAAACCTTAAGCGTGAGAGACCCGCCATAATTCCAGGGCCCTCTCTACTCCTTCTTGTAAGCCCAGCGCCCACAGGTCAATGCCAACCACATTTAAATGCACCCCATCCTTTAACCAAAACTCCCCTTCCCCCAGTTCCAGCTCCTTATGCCGAATGCACACACCCCCATTCCTGGCAACAAACCCCGCCACCTCCCGATTGACCTTGACCCTGGCCTTGTTCAACATATTTACCGACCTGGCCGATCGCCAAGATCTTCTAGGCACAATATCTGACCACACAAGTATCAACCCAGGGAACAGTGACCACAAACGCAGCAAATCGTACTTGATGTCTCTAATTATTTCCCGGAAAGGGCGGACACCAAGGTCATTCCCACCTGCATGAATGACCAACACATCAGGGGCCCGGTCCAGCAAACCTGTTCAGCTCCGGCAGTACCCTGCCCCAAACCATACCTCTGATCCCGATCCAACGCACGATTGCAATTTCTCGGGGAATGCCAAGCTGCCGGCCGTCCCTGCTCACATCAGCCCTCCACGCACCCCAAAACACATAAGAGTGACCGAAGATCCAAACAAGGCAGGAATCCCGAGCTACAAGGAAAAAAACACAAGGCACAACAAGTCAACTAACACAGGTTACATCTCCGATACCTGAGGGCGCACGTGCGTCGCCCCCAGCCCGGCCTTGGCGAGATTTCCCCCTGATTCTGGATTCCAGAAGCTCAGAGGTCAGATATAACCAGATCTGTGGCTCTTCCAGACGGCAGGTAACGCGAGTTCTGTCGGGTGCTGGGTACGCACACTCACCCTAACTCTATGTGTTAATGAGCCTCCAGGAAATATGCGCTACTGGACCTTGATCCAGTAATTCTCTCGATGTTCTAAGTGTGGCAGACACTTAGCTAGGAATCGATGGTCCTTACTCTGCAGCTCCTTGTTTGATAGATACTTGTTCTCATCAAAACGCTGGACTCCTGTGCTGTCTCATTACCCTCTCTGCAGACTGTTGTATCACCATTCCCGTGCAGCCCTGCCTCATGGGTCTGCTTCTCCTTGCTCCCAAAAACGAAACTAAAACACTTCTAGGCAGTAGCTCCACCCCTTTTTAAAGAGGCAGTCACTGGGGATTTGTCTAATGCTAATAGGTTAACTGGTTCTCACTATACCTTCACAGTACACAGTAGAGATCACGTGAGGTGACATTTATAGCGACCCACTCTGTGGGGCGCTACATCCCCCCCTTGTTAAAGGTAGCACGTCCCGGGCTACCCTACCGGTGAATTAAGAAAGTAGCATAACCATAATAATGTTAACTGTACATATAGGTACATCCTTTCAAAGAGAAATGCAAGCTACTAAAGATTAAATTAATCAAACTCTTGTCAAACATTCGAAAAAGAAACACAATAACTGCAACCCCCAGTCTCTGGTTGTGCATTCCCCACGACCCAGCCATACTCCCGATGGCTTCTGCGGATTACAGCCCCAAACCGCCTAGTCCACCTCCTTGACTCCGAGTGCAGCTGCGGAGTATACTAAAACATTCAAAATTCTTCACTGCACAGGCTGTTTGGATGGCTCCTTTCCGACAGGCCGCCATGTTTGAAACCTTCCGCCCCCCCCCCCCCCCCCAAAAACGTTGGTGCACCTGCATAAATTGCATTCCATGCACTTGAAGGGGTTGGTAGACAAGAGTAAGTATGAAAGATTCAGTTCCACAAGAAAGTCGTTGTGTTTTCAACATTGTCAAACTAGAAATGCTAAACATTGGTATAGCTCTATTAATCCCTTTTGGTACTACCATGCATAAGAGAGTAAGTATTAATGACTCACCCTTTTGTGCTATTATCAGGGGGCATAAGCTGTAAATTAAACGTTAACATTACATAAACTCAATTCGACACAAACAAATACAGTTCAAAGACTCGCAAACACGTTGGGTTAGTACGTATTAATGGACATACCCATATTTATTGATTGTCCCTATAACGTATGGGGAGTTGTCCTTGTGTATTGCGCTGAGATTTACGCAACAATGGGATTCCAGGCAGTCTCCTCCTACTCACTGGACTAACCAGGGGTTTAGTGGGCACAGCTTCACCAGGGATCTGGCTTACTGAACTTTGCACTGGCACATCCTCTGGCACTAACAGTGGCAGTTCCTGGAGAACTGTTTTTTCCTGAGGGGATTCTTGCGAGAACAGCATTACTGGTACTGCTAAAGCACCTTCAATTTGCGGCCAAGAACTTGGAAATGGACCGAGTATGGTCTGAATTTCTGCCTCAGATTGTTCTGATCGTCGAGTACTCTGTTCCACTTTACTTCCTGTTTGCTCACGTAATTGAGCCGGACATAGCTTCAGATTGTCTCGGGATACCGTCGCACAAGTCTCTCCGCCATCTTTAGAAATCTTGCATACTTTGCTATTATCACTGCTAGATAGTTGGACCGTATAGGGTTGGGCTTCCCATTGATCATCCAATTTGTGGCGCCTTCTCTTCCTTTTTAA
Organism: Leptodactylus fallax; assembly: GCA_947044405.1. Taxonomy (NCBI): domain Eukaryota; kingdom Metazoa; phylum Chordata; class Amphibia; order Anura; family Leptodactylidae; genus Leptodactylus; species Leptodactylus fallax. Next base: position 7,378,664 of record CAMRHE010000058.1, on the reverse strand, counting down.
CACTAGCTCACCAACTGGTAAAGGGAGAGCTGAAGTTTGTTGATTGAAGTTTTTCTCTTGTCTTTGCTGAGCTTGGTTGAGGCTCTGCTCTACACATTGTTGCACTTTTTTATACTGCAGTTGTCTCTCTGTGATCCAATCACGGTTAACTGAGCGGAGTACCTCTTCAGGATCTAGGACTCCCATCTCCAAGTCAATGGGGAATTTGCCTGGTCTGGCACGAATTAGGTATGCTGGAGAATACCCTGTGGAGCTAGTGGGGATATGGTTGTACATTTCAATTAGGTCAGGCAATTTGTCAGGCCATTGGTTCCTCTCCTCCAAAGGCAGGGTTTGCAACAAATTAATGACTAAGTGGTTCATCTTCTCGCACAATCCGTTACCTTGAGGGTGGTATGGGGTTGTTCTAATCTTCTTGCAACCGTAGAGAGAGCAAAACTCTTTGAATACCTCCGCCTCGAACGCCGGACCTTTGTCAGTCAAAACTTGATCGGGATAACCGTGAGGGCGACAGAAGTGTTCCTGGAATGCCTTCGCAGCTATTTTTGCGGTTTGATCTTTAACTGGAATGACTACCAGGAAGCGAGAGTAATGATCGACAATAGTAAGAGCATAGGTGTATCCTGATCTACTGGGAACCAGTTGCACGTGGTCCAGGGCCACTATTTCCAAGGGTTGTTTTGTCTGGATAGGCTGCAAGGGGGCCTTTTGAGTGACGGTGTCCTTCCTCCTGAGATTGCAAGGGCCACATTCTCTGCACCACTGCTCGATAGATTTCCTCATACCCGTCCAGAAGAATCGATCCCGGATCACCACTTCTAACTTCTTCCATCCAAAGTGCCCTGCTTTGTTGTGATAAGCTCCCAACACCATGGGTATGTCTTTTTGGGGTACTACGATCTGCCAGAGCAGTTCATGGGTTCTTGGATTGATAGCTCTTCGGACCAACTTCCCTTCAAAAACAAAGAGCTTCTTCCTCTCTTTCCAGAGCTGTTGGGCATCCGGTGGTGCATCTGCGGGAAAAGAGGAGTTTTCTACCCCAAGAAGTTCTTTGACAAGGTGCAGAGCTGGATCACTATCTTGTGTTTCGGACCAGCCATGATGAGGTAATGGGTTCAAGGAGATCTCTTGGGTTGCTAGACTTCTTCCAATCGTGCAGCCAGAGTCTTGGACAAATCGTTTGTTATAGAAGGCTGGCATCTCAACTTCCTCTAAATCATCAGATTCTTCCTCTGGATCTGGAGGGTTTGGCATGCGAGACAAAGCAACTGCATTCAGGTTCTTCTTGCCAGCTCGGTATCTGATAACAAATTCAAAATTGGACAGGCGGGCAAACCACCTCTGCTCCAGAGCTCCAAGCCTAGCGGTGTCTAGATGCGTCAGAGGATTGTTGTCGGTGTAAATTGTGAATCTTGAAGAGGCTAGGTAGTGTTTGAACCTCTCTGTCACTGCCCATACAATCGCTAGAAGTTCCAACTTGAAGGAGCTATAGTTGGCGGGATTTCTTTCGGTAGGGCGAAGCTTCCTACTCGCATAAGCAATGACTTTTTCCTTGCCCTGCTGTTCTTGGGAAAGGACAGCTCCAAGCCCGGTATTGCTTGCGTCTGTATAAAGGATGAAGGGCTGGCTATAGTCCGGGTAGGCCAGGATCTCTTCTCCAGTGAGGGTTTGCTTTAGCTTCTCAAAAGAGTCTTCTAATTGGGAGTTCCACTCTACTGGGGGGCTCTTGCCTTTGGACTTGTCGGATTGTCCAACGAGGAGATCCTGCAAAGGGGCTGCCAGGGCAGTGAAATCCTTGATGAAGCGCCTGTAGTAACCAACTAATCCTAGGAATTGACAGACTTCTCTGATAGTAGTTGGGGTCTTCCAGTTCTGGATCACAGTCACCTTGTCTGGGTCCGGATTAACTCCCTCTGCACTGACCACATGTCCCAAATACTGTACCTTTGGTTTCAGGAGGTGGCATTTAGAAGGTTTGACCTTCAGGCCGAAGTTGGATAAGGCTTCAAAGACTTCAGCCAGATGTTGCAAGTGCTCCTCGTAGGTTCTGGAATAAACAATCACGTCGTCCAAATATAACAAGACTGTTTCAAAATTCTTGTGTCCTAGGCAGCACTCCATTAGTCTTTGGAAGGTTCCTGGTGCATTGCACAAACCAAAGGGCATATGATTGAATTCATAGAGACCCATGGGACTAGTAAAGGCGGTCTTCTCTTTATCTGCCTCCGCAACAGGAACCTGCCAATATCCGCTGGTTAAGTCCAAAGTGGAAAAGTATCTAGCCGTCCTGAGTGCGGCGAATGACTCCTCTATGCGCGGCAAAGGGTAAGCATCTTTGTGCGTGATGCTATTGATCTTTCTGTAATCTACGCACATGCGCATTGTTCCATCTTTCTTGCGGACTAACACCAAAGGAGCTGCCCAGGGGCTATAGCTTTCCCTAATTACCCCAGCACTCTTCATGTCCTTGATCATATCTTTAGTATACTGATAATGCGCGGGCGCAATTGGCCTATGCCTTTCCCTAATCGGCGCATGGTCTCTGGTGGGAATGGTATGTTGAATCACCTTGACCTGCCCAAAATCCAAGGGTGTCTTACTAAATACCCTCTCATATTCCTGTGCTAACCGCACCACCCCATTTCTTTGGTATTGAGGAGTGGTGTCAGTGCCAATGTGCACCGCTTGACACCAGTCGTCCAACGGTCCTAATGAATCGTTGGCATCCATCAGGTCGGTTGGGGCCAAGGGTTCTGTTGGCTGTATGTCATTGTTATTGACAGTTAACAGCTTAGCCACTGTGGCGTACCTGGGTAAGCAAGCCTCCTCCTCTCCACAGTTCAGAATGCGCACTGGTACTCTGCCCTTCCTCACATTAACTATTCCCCTAGCTGTCATAACTGTGGGTCTACAATCAGAATAGACAGGTTCCAGCAGGGCCTGATAGTCCCGCCCTTTTATGCCTATAGCTGCTCTGCACCACACGATGATTTCACTCCTGGGGGGGAAGCATGATGCAGTTGGGGTCACTCACCCTCACGCTGCCAATCTCTCCACCTGCTAACTCCACTTGCTGGCGCTGGACAAGGGCTCTAATCTCTAGATTCAAGACATTTCTTTCCTTGTAGGGGGCTGATCTCAACGCGTCCTGTAAGATGGTAATAACCTCATCTAGACAATTCTCCAACACATTAGTCCCCAGTATTAACACATTAGCACCTTCCCCTTCGTCCACATCAACAATTATCAAACCTTGGGATTTCAGATCCGTTCCACCTACTCTCAGGGTGACTTCTTTATATCCCGTCTGAATCAGAGGCTGACCATTGCTGGCAATTAGTACCAAGTCCCCATTTGGAGGTTGGGTAATCTCAGCGTCTGTCCAGTACCTGCGAAACAAGGTATGGGGCATGGTGGTTACCTGTGAACCAGTGTCCAGTAATGCTGTAAAAGGAATGCCGTCCACTGCAACTGGGATCATGGGACGTCTACCCACATACCTGCTTTCCCTGCCAGTTGGACCAGGTTGTCTCACTCCTGGGTGTTGGTCCGCTACTCCAGGAGTTGCCCATTTAAAGGGCACTCTCTCTCCACATGACCAACCTTATCACACCGCCTGCAGATGGGACGGCCAGAGGGGTCGAACTTGTCGGTTGTTCTCCTGCCAGTGCGATACATTCGCTGTTGAGGAATCGATGCTCTCTTTGATCGCCGCCAAGGTAAATCCTCTGGGCTGCAGGCGAGCTGGATCTTTGCTGGGAAAGTAGAAACTCTGAGATTTTCAACAGTTCGAGTTAAGGCAGCTACATGTTTAGTTAGTTCAGTCACTCGTAACCGCAATTCTGCAGCATCATCAGATTGAATCTGCGTACACTGTACAGCCGTTGGAAAGGATGCTACACCTGCAGGGCTCACAGGCGTTTGCCTGTGGAGAGCAACTTGTTGCCCCTCCATCTGTCCGCATGGATAGACAGGTTCCCTCAGGATACGGATGGATCGATCTTTGAACTCAAGAAAGCTCATATCAGGATTCTGCAGTGCCATCATGCGCAGCTGGGCCTTATTGGATTCTGATAATAGGCCCTCTACAAATTGTTCTTTTAGCATCTTATCCTCATCATGAACACTATCGGGGTCTACTTGCTTAATGACCCGCAAAGCTTCCTGCAGATTGAGGGCAAAATCTCTCACAGTGTCCTGTAGTTTTTGCTTACAGCCGAAAAACCGCATTTTTATCTCTGATGAGGTGCGGGTGTCAAATGCAATCCTGAGTTTGGTAAAAATGTCCTTTACAGTTCTTTTATCGAACGATGGCCAGGATTTTACCTCCCTTTGTGCTGCGCCGCAAAGTTGACTTGTCAATATTGCAACCTTTTGCTCCTCTGTCATGGGGTAAAGGTCAAACAGGCCACTCAGCCTTTCTTTAAAGTCTCTGAGAGTATGGGATTCGCCTGCATACTGGGGCAGCCAGGATGCACCTGGAATGTATGGCATCGTTAACGGTAATATGGGTGCCACTGTTACAAGATTGTGCCGGCTGTCCGGATTAGTACCCATAGGTGGCACTGTGATACCTTGGTTAGAATCTATGGGGAATTCAGAGCCGTCCAAGACCGAAGATGAGGGTCTGCTTGCCTGAGACATCTTTCCCCACCTGTTAATCTCAACAGGGTCACACTCACTGTTCCTGACACCGTGGACCGTGAATCAGAGCTGGTGGAAGGGCTTTTAGCGACTGCCGCTGCCGCACTACAAGCCGCTTCGGCCTCCAACTCAGCGTGGCTTGCGATAGAAAAAAAAAACAAAAACTCCGCCCCCCTGCACTCTACGCGACCTGGGTGACGCAGGTCCCGGCCGTTGGCGGCTATTTTGGAGAGCGGGAAAAGTGCAACAGTCTCTCAAAAATAAGAGGAAAAAAAAAACAATTTTGCGCACTTTCAATCCTGTTCGTGACGCCAAAAAGATGCGTCGCCCCAGCCCGGCCTTGGCGAGTTCACGGTGCGAATAGGCCCGGTACTGGGGTCGACAGCGCCTTGAAATGGAATAAAATAAATGTTTATCGTGACGCCAGTTGGGGTTTTAGCTTGCGATGGAGGCAAGCCCGGCACTGCTGGTTGGGCCTCTGGGAATAGGTAGTGATAGAGTGCCAGATATTGTACCCTCCCCAACTAGGGCAGATCCCAGGGCCAACTGATATATGAGGAAGAGCTGGTGTGCAGGCAGAGGAGCAGTGAAGAGGCGATTAATAAGAAATACAGTCCAGTCAGGGGTTAACCAAACACTTACGGTTTACTTCCATAGTCAGCAAGGAATAACAGATCTTACAGGAGAATTCACCTTGCTCCGGTATAGTGAGATGCCAGTTTAACCACATGGGTAATTCAGCCTTCCAATGCTGATGTACCTCTAATAGATTTCCCCTGATTCTGGATTCCAGAAGCTCAGAGGTCAGATATAACCAGATCTGTGGCTCTTCCAGACGGCAGGTAACGCGAGTTCTGTCGGGTGCTGGGTACGCACACTCACCCTAACTCTATGTGTTAATGAGCCTCCAGGAAATATGCGCTACTGGACCTTGATCCAGTAATTCTCTCGATGTTCTAAGTGTGGCAGACACTTAGCTAGGAATCGATGGTCCTTACTCTGCAGCTCCTTGTTTGATAGATACTTGTTCTCATCAAAACGCTGGACTCCTGTGCTGTCTCATTACCATCTCTGCAGACTGTTGTATCACCATTCCCGTGCAGCCCTGCCTCATGGGTCTGCTTCTCCTTGCTCCCAAAAACTAAACTAAAACACTTCTAGGCAGTAGCTCCACCCCTTTTTAAAGAAGCAGTCACTGGGGATTTGTCTAATGCTAACAGGTTAACTGGTTCTCACTATACCTTCACAGTACACGGTAGAGATCACGTGAGGTGACATTTATAGCGACCCACTCTGTGGGGCGCTACACACGTACAGGCGGTACCTATCTGATTCCCATCTCCCAATCCTCCGGATCACTTCTGGACTCAACCCCCAACCTGCCGCCTCCGTAGCTGTCCCTATCCGGAACGAATGTGGGGCGTAAGCGCCATCATCCCACCCGGCCGCCCGGAGGCACCGCCTAAAAATCGAGGTTGAACTGAAATCTAGAGAGGAAAGACCCGTCCTGGTGTCGGAGAAGAGGGCCAGGATCAACGGGACCTCCCACGCTACGAAAAACAGCCCAACAATGCAAAGGACACATAGCAGAGCCCACCACTGGCCCCAGTCGAAGCATCCTTCCCCTACCCCCTTGGTCTGTCTTAGAGCGACGTATCCAAATTTCTAAACCTCCATCCACTAAACAGACATCACCCACGCTGATTCCACCTGCACGCTTTACCGCCGGGGACACCAACTCTCCCACTCTAAAAGCACCGAAAAATGCCAAGGAAAAAGCAAAACGAAAAAGTGCAATCTCATAACTCGAGTTACAACAATTACCCAATTCCATGCCCAGGCGCTCTAAAAGCTTAAAAGTCACTGGTCGTCTTCCATCCAAGCACTTCCGACCTCTCCTAAAACCCCTCAGCGCCCTCTTCACCAAAAAATGCTTTGTGACATCAAGCATTCCCTTGAATTGAAAACCAAATGAAAGACCCGCTATAAACCCATCCACCTTTGACACGGAACAACCCTCAGCAGACCACTGACCCAGCAATTGTAATAGCACATCTACCCTGTCCTCCCCGCAACAGACTGGTCCAAGGCGCTGTACCCAGGCCTCCCATATAGACCACGCCTTCTCATACCGGTTCCACGTCCCCGGAGCCAACGACGCCCGTATTAAGGACCCGGCATCTCGTAGACCAAGTTCCATAAGTCCGAGGGACACTGCCTTCCCTCCCTCTCGGCCTCTGGAGCCAGCGAACGGAATCGGTCCCACTGGAAACGAGACAACGCGTCAGCGATGTCATTCTTGACCCCCGGGACATGAACCGCTACCACCCACGCATTCAGACAAAGACAGCACAACACAAGTCTATGCAGCAACCTAACTACAGGGGGTGAAGAAGCCGTAGTATTGTTAATGGCCGACACCACCGATTGGTTGTCACAATGGAAACAAACTTTCCGGTCTTTAAACGCTTCACCCCATATGGACACCGCTACCACTATAGGGAACAACTCCAAAAAGGTGAGAGTGTGCATAAGGCCTAATTCAAACCATGCTTTGGGCCAAGGAGCTGCACACCACTTACCCCCATAATACGCCCCAAAACCCACCCCGCCTGCCGTGTCGGTAAACAACTCACAATCAAATACATCCACTAACTCCCCCTGCAACAATGAGCGCCCGTTATATTGTTCCAGAAACGACGCCCATAGCTGTAAATCCTCCCTATGCTCCGCAGTCAAACGCACAAAATGGCGAGGGTTAGACACCCCCGCCGTAGCCCTCGCCAAACGCCGACAAAAAACCCTACCCATGGGCATGACCCTACAGGCGAAATTCAGCTTACCCAGGACCGACTGCAAATCCCTCAGCGGTATCTTCCTAAGGTGTCTTGCCCTAATAACCTGTTCCCTTAAATCAATCAATTTGTCACTAGGCAAGCGGAATTCCATAGCTACCGAGTCTAACTCAATACCCAAGAAACTCAACCTAGTGCACGGACCCTCAGTCTTTTCTGGCGCCAAAGGAACGCCAAATTTCTTTGCCACCCACTGGGTCGTGGCCAACAGGGCAGCGCAGACCCCGGACCCGGCAGGGCCTAAACACAGGAAGTCGTGCAGGTAATGAATCACAGAGTCAACCCCGGACACGTCCCGAATAATGGCTTCCAAAAAAGAACTAAAGGTCTCAAAATACGCGCATGAGATCGAGCAGCCCATAGGTAAACACCGGTCTACATAATAACTCCCTTCCCAAAAACAACCTAACAATTGAATACTATCTGGGTGCACTGGCAGGAGCCGAAAGGCTGCCTCTATGTCTGTCTTGGCCATAAGGGCCCCCGACCACTACGCCGCAGCCAATGAACGGCCGCATCAAATGAAATATACACGACGGAACACAGTTCCGGCGCTATCCCATCATTGACCGACGCTCCCTTTGGATACGACAGGTGATGAATGAGCCGAAACTGATTCAGCTCTTTTTTGCGGACAACCCCCAACGGGGATACTATGAGATCCTCAAGTGGCGGCGTCGGGAAGGGGCCTACCATGTGGCCTAAGCCCACCTCCTTGGCTAGTTTTTTACTCACCACTTCTCTAAGCTCTAGCGCAGACCTCAAATTTTTTATTGTAAAGGGAACAACATGCTTGGGGGGGGGGGGATTCTAAAACCGTCCCGAAAACCTTCCAACAACGGACTGCCACCCCGTCCCCGTATTTATTTAGGTACGGAAGCATTGCTTCCAGGCTCACCGGGGTCCTGCCCTTGCCCACCCGCTGGAGCCCCCCTTCCTTTTTGCTTCCGCAAACACCGGGATGCCCCATGCGACGCGCCTCCGCAGAAAGAGCACGCGTGTTTAAATTTACATCCCAACCCGAACCTGCACAGGCCTTCATTGAACTGCCAGCATGACCCAAAACGCTGTGATGTCTGCTGGCCCGAACCCCCTGGAAACCCACCTGTACCTCCCTGGCAGGCTCCCCCGGCCGACCCGGGGAAAGGGCTGCCCGAAACGTTCCGGCGCCATCACTCTCAACCACAGCCCTATATCCTTCTGATCCCACCTGATACTGGGCCTAACCGCCTTTCGCTGCTGAAATTGCTCATCATACCTGAGCCACGTCTGACCCCCATAAACCCTATATGCCTCCCCTATCGAGTCCATATAACAGAAAAGGCCCGAGCAATTATTCGGGGCCTTCTCGCCTATTACGCTAGCTAAAATAGAAAAGGCTTGTAACCAGTTAGTGAAGGTCTGTGGTATAAGCCGCCACCTCCGCTTTTCTTCCTCCTCTTTCTTACTGTCCTCCTTCTTACTCTTATCCAGGTTAAACTTAGCCAAAGGAAGCAAGGAAAAGATCTCCACATATTCATCCTTCCAGATCTTTTCCTTGACCTCCTTCTTCAAATGCGCCCCCAGCGGGCCTTCGAAACAAACATAAACTTCCCCCCGGGCCCTATCGTCTAAACGAACCGAATCCACCTTTTCCTTCTCAGTTTGGACTGACACTGTCACCCCCGTCGCCCCTCCCACCGCCGTAGACACCGCCGCGACAATGGGCTGCGCCAGGGAAACCCACGCCGACACCGGGGAGCCACCTACACTCTGTTCACACCTAGCCAGCAAATCCCTTACACTACCTAAGAGTTCCATAATCCCTTCCCCAGCTAAACCGCTATTTGCTGGGGATACTACCGGTTCATTCGCTATACCCTGAGACATAAACATAGGGGGAAACGGACAAGACAGAGATGGATACTCACCGGACTGCGCAGGTGCTGTGTTCCCGCCAGTCGGAATTCCGGAATCCTGTGGACCCGATTCGCTGTAGAGGAGGATGCTTGCTGCAGGGGACGGCTGTGGGTCTTCATGACGGCAGCTGCAGCAGAAGGTGGATGATCCGGGCATCTGACATGCACAAACTACTGTGTGGGGCCCCACTGTGAAGCATATGCTGCTGTGTGGGGCCCCACTGTGAAGCATATGCTACTGTGTGGGGCCCCACTGTGAAGCATAAGCTACTGTGTGGGGCCCCACTGTGAAGCATAAGCTACTGTGTGGGGCCCCACTGTAAAGTATATACTACTGTGTGGGGGTCCACTGTGAAGAATAAGCTACTGTGTGGGGCCCCACTGTAAAGCATAAACTACTGTGTGGGGCCCACTGTAAAGCATATACTACTGTGTGGGGGCCCACTGTGAAGCATATACTACTATGTGGGGGTCCACTGTGAAGCATATACTACGTGGGGGCCCACTGTGAAGCATATACTAATATGTGGGGGCCCACTGTGAAGCATATACTACTATGTGGGGGCCCACTGTGAAGCATATAATGCTGTCTGGGGGCCATTCTGGAGCATATAGTACTATCTGGGGGCCACTTCAGATCGAATTGTACTATGTGGGGGCCCTTCACTATTTATATCACACAGTATCTGTTTTATAGCAGACGTGATATTATTACAGGCTGTAATAACATTGCACGGTCACTATAAAACAGACCTTGGTTAATTTAAGGTTACATTGCCGTGTTGGCACTTTGCGATAAATTAGTGGGTTTTGGGTTGCAGTTTGGGCACTCGGTCTCTAAAAGGTTTGCCATCACTGTTATATAGTATAGTGTGGCCAGCTTTTGATCCTTATGCATCAATAGGATTAAAAGTTTGCCTTCTTTGCCTAGTTATCACATAAGTTTTAGTGTGGTAACTCACTGGTGCTATCAATTGGTGATATGCAACATTTACAATATGTGTGGGTAGAGCTAATATCACTACCTGTATCTGCTATACTTTATGTATTCACCAGCATGGTATCAGGTTAGCTATATTTAACATAGTTGGTGCAGAGGTTAATACATCTAGCACCTGTTTTATGAACATATTGAACTAGCTCTTTATATTCAGTATATATCTGAAAAGAGTGAAGTCCGTGGTATGTGCCTACATATATTATTCGCTCTTGGAATGTCTTCTCTAACAATAGAATCCACAGAGATCTTTCTTTAGCTAGCCTGAGTAACCACCAGCATAGTCCTACTCTGTTGGTTAGGATCATACAGTACGTTTTTATATTTCTTATAATAAAGATAAAAAATTTTAAAAGTGTTCTTTCAGGCAAACCTTACTGTGTAGCCCTAGCCTTAAGGTACGTTAGAATGCAGCAGATTCGTTGCAGAATATCCGTTCCAGAATAGGGTTGTTTATGCAGAATGTCTGCAACAATTCAGATGCATGTGACCAATCAGTTTTATGAAAAGGATCTCAAATTCATGACTTATCATTGAAAGAGTCCATACTTATACAAGGACAGGGTGCTATTACACCTCTACATTTTACTTGCGTTAATGCATGGGTTTCTGGAAACCACATATGTGTTTTCAGTGGTGAACCTAGCCTCTTTGCTGCCTGAGGCGGACTATAGAAAGACGCCCCCCCCCCCACCAAAAAATTGAGTTTCCATGCTATTAGCTTCACACACTGTTATCGTCGTATAATATACACAATACACAAAGTTATAAAACAGTTTTTAAGAATTCTTCCTACTGTATTACTTCAGTATATGAACAAAAAATGGGCCAATAACCAATTAACAAAAAATGTGCAGGACAAGCAATAAATCAAAAAACAAAATCATGCCCACACAAAAGTAAAAATAATTAACAAAGTTTATTAACAAATAAATAAAATACAAATGAACACACACATGAGGGAATACAGGAAAAAAACCAATAAATAATGTGTACAAAGGCATGAAGTTCAGGGTATCAGATAAATAAATAACCATGGCAGAGCACCTTCACAAATGCACTTGAGATAATTTGAAATAGCATATTCAAATACAACCAAAGCTCCTCTAAAGTCATGTCATAAATTTAAATATAAAAAGGTGCTAAAAGACCATATGTTACAAGATGAAAGAATCCTGAAACAACATACCTAAGACAACCTACAAAGGCATGAAGCTCAGGGTATCAAATAAATAAATAGTCATAGCAAAGCACCTGCACAAATGCACTTGAGATAATTAGAAATAGCATGTTCAAATGCAACCAAAGCTGCTCTAAAGTCATACCATAGATTTAAATGTAGAGAGGTGCTAAAAAACATATATTATAAGATGAAAAAATCCTGAAACAACATACCTAAGGCACAAACAACCTGACGCGCGTTTCGCCTACAGCTTCGTCCGGAGGTATGTTTGTAAGGACACATGCATCATTATTTAAACCCCACCCCACCAATCAAATGCCACAGAACACACCTGAATAATAATAAATTGATGTCTGCTATATAGATACAAAGAAATAAAGAAACAATACGGCAATATTGTAATACACTGAGCATGCGACAAAATCGCGCGATGAATAAACAACATACATTACCTCTCACGATCACTAAAGATCGTGAGATGCATAATCAGAATGCAGAATATCCAAGAGACAGTGTTACAACATGCGTGGAAAACAGCCAGGCATGTGAGAAAAACATGAGTAAAAAGGCACAACAAATATACAATACTGTATATAATGAAGATCAACGCGCGGTGAATACATATACATGCGTGAAAAAAAAATAAAATAAAAATAAATAATAATAATATATATATATAAATGTATACAGTAATACCTCGTACATTCGCGAGGTTAGGTGACAGAGTGGGTCGCGGATCGCGAGGAATCGCGAATGTTTGGTACAAGCGCTTAGAAGCGCTTACAATGCCGGTTTCTAATGTTTAACCCCTAAATATCAATAAACTTTACCCTACAGTACTGTACAGTATACTAAAGTATACTGTACAGTACTGTATATTAATACATTCATTCATTTTTCTTATACACTCACAGTAAAATGAAACTAATTACCGGGTACGTAACGAACAGGACGCTACTACCCAATAGCGAAGGTGTTTTTTTTAATTAAATTTCACAGATCTGAAAAAAAAAGAGCAAAATCTATATATGTTAGTTGGCAAAAAAATATCGCGAATCTGTGAATTCGCAAATTCGGAAACGCGAGTGTACGAGGTATTACTGTATATGTAATTCAATGCCCATATAACAGTAATAAATATCAATGATATACAAATATTGAATAAATACAGATAAATATGCAATAAAATATGATAAAATATACACTGTGTGCAGAATTATTAGGCAAGTTTTATTTGAGATGATTATTTTTATTATTGAACAACAACTATGTTCTCAATCAACCCAAAAGACATAAATATCAAAGCTTAATATTTTTGGAAGTTGGAGTGGTTTTTTTTTTAGATTTGGCTATCTTAGGAGGATATCTGTTTGTGCAGGTAACTATTACTGTGCAGAATTATTAGGCAACTTAATAAAAAACAAATATATACCCATCTCACTTGTTTATTTTCACCAGGTAAACCGATATAACAACAGAAAATTTAGAAATAAACATTTCTGACATTCAAAAACAAAACCAAAACCAAATCAGTGACCAATATAGCCACCTTTCTTTACGATGACACTCCTAAGCCTTCCATCCATAGATTCTGTCAGTTGCTTGATCTGTTTACAATCAACATTGCATGCAGCAGCCACCACAGCCTCCCAGACACTGCTCAGAGAGGTGTACTGTTTTCCCTACCTGTAGATCTCACATTTTATGAGGGACCACAGGTTCTCTATGGGGTTCAGATCAGGTGAACAAGGGGGCCATGTCATTATTTTTTCTTCTTTTAGACCTTTACTGGCCAGCCACACTGTGGAGTATTTGGATGCATGTGATGGAGCATTGTCCTGCACAAAAATCATGTTTTTCTTGAACGATATCGACTTCTTCCTGTACCACTGCATGAAGAAGGTGTCTTCCAGAAACTGGCAGTAGGTCTGGGAGTTTAGCTTCACTCCATCCTCCACCCAAAAAGGTCCCACAAGTTCATCTTTGATGATACCAGCCCATACCAGTACCCCACCTCCACCTTGCTGGCGTCTGAGTCGGAGTGGAGCTCTCTGCCCTTTACTGATCCAGCCTCGAGCCCATCCATCTGGCCCATCAAGAGTCACTCTCATTTCATCAGTCCATAAAACCTTTGAAAAATTAGCCTTAAGATATTTCTTGCTCCAGTCTTGACGTTTTATCTTATGTTTCTTGTTCAAAGGTGGTCGTTTTTCAGCCTTCCTTACCTTGGCCATGTCCCTGAGTATGGCACACCTTGAGCTTTTTGATACTCCAGTAACGTTGCAGCTCTGAAATATGGCTAAACTGGTGGCTAATGGCATCTTGGCAGCTTCACGCTTGATTTTCCTCAATTCATGGGCAGTTACTTTGCGCCTTTTTTTTTCAACACGCTTCTTGCGACCCTGTTGGCTATTTGCCATGAAACGCTTGATTGTTCGGTGATCCCGCTTCAAAAGTTTGGCAATTTCAAGACTGCTGCATCCCTCTGCAAGACATCTCACAATTTTTGACTTTTCAGAGTCTGTCAAATCTTCTCTTCTAATAATTAAGTACACCTTATATAGGGTGTTGATGTCATTAGACCACACCCCTCCTCATTACAGAGATGCACATCACCAGATTTACTTAATTGGTAGTTGGCTTTCAAGCCTATACAGCTTGGAGTAGGACAACGTGTATAAAAAGGATGATGTGATCAAAATACTCATTTGCCTAATAATTCTGCACACAGTGTACACACTAAATTATAAAGTGAGAAAAAAAGTGCCGGTGCGCAAGTGAATGATGAAGAAAACATATAATAATATTATAATATAAGAAAAGATGCATAATAAGGGGCACTGAAAAAAAAAAAATAAAAAATTTAAATCCAAAAAAAATCTCTGCAGATGACTTGAACATCTCAGACGGTGTCCATGAACATAAGTGGGTCGGGCCAAACTAAGTAGAAGGGAATATGACAAAATACGGAAATCTATAATAAAAGAAAAAACAACAATTTTTTTTTTTTTTTGTATTACTTCAGTATCAGATTAACAACACAGCATTAACAATGACAATAACGTCACACATCTGCTTGGTGGATGGACAAGCCCACGTGGCCCTCCTTCTCTATAATAGGAACGCCGCAGATAGCTGAATACTATACTTTGGCTATCTTTGGCACTCCCATTGAAGTGAATAAGAGCGTGGAATCGTCCATACACCAAGTGACACACCTGGCTCAGTGGGGGTCTCAGCAGACAGACCCCCATCACTCAGGTATTTATCCTCTATCATTTAGGTGAATACAGTGCAGTAACATTTTGTGACTTACAGGTGACGTCTCTGACTAATCCTTCACATTTCCCTTCTCTTCTCTTTGGACCACCATGACCACTTCTTCCAGCTGTGACTTGTCTCTGTAAAATTTGCAACACAGACATCTTTGGCTCCTAACTTTTCCAGGCACCCACATTGTCCTCACCTGCACAAAGCCCCCATTCTGCTGCTACCCCAATTATAAAATATATGATATAACCCCCCATAATGAATAATACTCCCATGTGCATCTTTATATTAATAATGTCTGTGTGTACCCTGTATAAATAGTGCCCCTTATTAATAATACCCCAGGTATTAACTAATTAAAAGGTTTTCCAGGTCATTAATAAACTAATCAGTGGGGCTCAAAAACCCAGGACCCTCACTGATCAGCCCCTGCACACGGTATTATGCTCCATAGTGGCCCCTGCACTGGTATTATGCTCCATAGTGGCCTCTGCACATGGTATTATGCCCCGCAGTGGCCACTGCACACGGTATTATGTTCCACAGCAACCCCTGCACACAGTATTATGCTCCCTAGTGGCCCCTGCACATGGTATTATGCCCCATATTGGCCCCTGCACACGGTATTATTCTCCTTAGTGGCCCTTGCACTAGTATTATGCTCCATAGTGGCCCCTGCACAGGGTATTCTGCTCCACAGTGGCCCCTGCACATGTTATTATTCCCCATATTGGCCCCTGCACATGGTATTATGCTCCATAGGGGCCCCTACACTGGTATTATGCTCCACAGTGGCCCCTGCACTCGGCATTATGCTCCATAGTGGCCCCTGCACTGGTATTATGTTCCATAGTGGCCCCTGCACATGGTATTATTCCCCATAGTGGCCCCTGCACACGGTATTATGCTCCATAGCGGCCCCTGCACACGGTATTATGCTCTATAGTGGCCCCTGCACTCGGTATTATGCTCCATAGTGGCCCCTAGACTGGTATTATGCCCCATCCATGAACTATTATTATACTCTGGGGTCTTTTCAGACCTCAGAGTATAATGATTGGAGACCCAGGGGAGGTAACAAACATAAAAACCAGTGATACTTACCTATCCTGGACACCGGTGCATTCACTGCAGGTTTCGGCCCTGTTTAATTGCGCGCACACGTCACGTGATCAGAACGGCGACGCAACCTGATGACGTCACCAGAGGGCCCAAGCCTGCTCGGAGTAACATCGGATCGCAGGAGAGGTAAGTAGCATTGGTTTTTATGTTCCCTCACCTCCCCTGGGTCTCCGATTATTATACTCTGGGGTCTGAAAAGACCCCAGAGTATAGTAATAGTAGTATTTGAGGCCCGCGGCTGCTCACAGCGGCATCCACTTCGCCTTCTGCATCCCATAGCAGAAGGGGAAGCGGAGGCGTCCACGAGCAGACGCGGGGTAGGTAAATAAATAGGCCGTTACCTGCTGGGGTTACTCCAGCAGGTTACGGCCTATTTATATATATATATATAAAAAAAAAAAAGTTATCCGCAACTACTTGCGATTCTTTGATGGGGCCGCCGCCGCCTCCTCTTCTTGTCTGCGACGTCTGCATCTCAGCATAGGAGGCGCGATGACGTCATTGTATCGTCGCCTGCGATGACATGCAGAGGTCTCGTAAACCAGCCCAGGACAAGCGTTTTTTTTTTGTTTTTGTTTTTTTTTTTTAAAGCGGCCTGTCCTGGGCTCACTTTGCCTCATTAGCGGTACGCCCCTGTGTGTTTTGCATTTTTGATTAGTGTTAGGTCTTATTCTTATGAATCTGTCTTTTTCTTGACCATTGAAAACAGACGAATGTATCCTTTGCTTGTCCATTTGTGCATTTTTGATGGGCATGTGTCATCTTTTTCTTATCTGTTCTTAACTGACCATTAAAAAAAATGAATTAATTTGATTGGTCTTTTACCCAACCAGATAATCCTTTTTTTAATGCCCATCACTAAGATGCAGAGGCGTAGCTAGGGGTTCAACACAGAGGGGGCGAACATGTGAACATGTCCAAGTGGGCCCCCAACTTAGGTATACCGATATAATCACTATACGGTGAAAGTATAGTGGTATACTGTATATCGACTCCACACAGGGCTCTGCAGATGATTTAAGTGAATACAGCGCAGTAACATTTGGTGACTTACAGGTGACGTCTCTGCCTAAATGTTCATAATCCCTTTTTAATATAGACCACCAACGTTTTTCTTTGGCGTCCTGGCAGCACCCACTGCCACCCCCCCCCCCCCCCCCCCCCCCCCCACCCCCTCGTCCGCCAAAAAGCACTGCGGGAAAAAACGCCGCAGCAATGCATCCACGGTTCTTCCTGCAGCACTTTGCACAGAAAGTTCGCAGAGGTTTCCTCTGCGGACCTTCTGCTTCAATTATATCTATAGGGAAACCGCCGGAGTTTCCGTAGGTATGTAAGCCGTGTACCGGGGTGGGCTCCCCAGGATACAGCGAAGTCACGAACAAAGGAAGCAACTCCAAATCAATTTAGAAAAAAACAAGATTTTACTTTGAGTAGTAACACCTATTTACAAGAAAAACACTCTCAACTATTTACATACACTCAGCCAGGAAGCTGAGACGCTGGTGTTGTACAGCGCGGTGCCTTCTCATGTGTAACTGCAATACACTCCAAGCTTTTACCTATCTGCAGGCTGCAACTAACCAGCCGCTTGTTACCTTTTTATCACTCTAGTCACAGGAACAATTCAATGAGTGTGATAGAGGCACCGGCGGTATAACACAAGAGCTTACAAACTTATCAAAATACCCCTATTCCCCACAAACAAAGTATAACCAAGTAAATATCACAGTAGGTCAGCTTGCAAGCCAAAGAAATATGACAACGTATAAAATGTCGCTTCTAGACTTCCTTAGAAACTCCTCTCTGGGAGCTACAACTCGATAGAATTCTCTGAGTCCTTACTACCAAATAGGTAGATAATTCACCAGTAGTGTGGCCTGTGAAGATGAGGATGCCTAACTAATCTAACTACAGGCCCTTATTCAGTCCCAAGCAATTTGCGCCAAAAATCTAATGTGGTGCGTGCACGATTACTTCTTTTACTGATTCAGTATTGTGGGGTACCTTGCAGTTTCTCTCTGGAACCTCTGAAAGCAGGGCTCATCCAAACATGCGGTCTCACTGACTGGGCCACCTCTCAGCCGGTCCTTGATAGAAATCTTCACCTTAGGATGCTGCCTGAGCAAACAGTCTCTGCTTCAGCAAACTCTTGTCTGTAATCCTTTAAGAATGTCTTTTCCTCTCACTTCAGCCGTTCTTCTTCTAAAAGCTCAGAAGCACACACAGCTAAGATGGCTGCCAGACACACTCTCTCTCTTTCTTGTTCCTCCTCTGCAGAACAGGGTCTCCACGTCACTACTCCAGGGTATTACAGAATTACAGTCTCTTCTGTTTCTGAGGTAACAGAGGCCTCTTGTGGTCAAACAAACAAATGTCAGTTTATAAAAAAAATAAACTTATCTACAAAAAGAGTTACATTCATAACATGAGGGCTGTTTCCCCATCTTACAGGTATGCTGCGATTTTCAAAACCACAACTGTTAATCACTGCGCGTATTTTACTGCCACGGGAAAAAAAAATGCTGCATTTTACAATTCCTGCAAAATGGATGGGATTCTAGCAAATCCCATCCACACATTGCTGAAAAATACGTGCAGCGGACAAGCTGTGATGTCCAAAACCGTTGCGGTTCTGGAAATTGCAGCATGTCAATTATACCTACGGAAACACTGGCGGTTTCCCTAGGTATAATGGAAAGAGAAAGTCCTCTGCGGACCATCTGTGAAAAGCAATGCGGGAAAAACCACAATGCATTACTGCCGTAGTTTTTCCTGCAGCGCTTTTTTGCTTCGGCCCGCTACGTGGGACCTTAGTCTTAATAAAGCCCAAGTGCCACCTTAACCTCTTCAGGACACAGCCTAAATGTGCCTTGTGACCAGGCCTCATTTTTCAAATCTGACGTGTCACTTTACAGTATATGGTAATAACTTTAAGACCATTTAACTTACATAAGTGATTTTGAGATTGTTTTTTCGTGACACATTGTACTTCATGTTAGTGGTAAATATTGATCAATATTTTTGTATTTATTTATAAAAGAAATAGGAAATTTGATGGAAATTTGGAAAAAAAAATCGCAATTTTCAAAATGTGAAATGCTCTGCTTTTCAAACAGATAGTCATATCACACAAATACATTCAAAAATGTCTACCATATCTCCTCTTTATATCGGCATCATCTTTTAACCCTTTCCCAACATCTGCTGACACCCGGGGGATGACGGGTGTTTAAAGATGGCGGCCGCGTAGGAGTCGTGCGGTCGCCATAGCCGCCGGGTCTCTGCTGTTTTATACAGCAAAGACCTGGCGCTAATGCCCACGATCGGTGCCCGCATTGATTGCCGGCATTAACCATTAGCCATTTTGCCGGGGATCGCCGGCACCCGGAGCAAGCTCCGGGGTTGGCGTCCCATTGCTATTACAGCCGGGAGCCTTGTGAAAGGCTCCCAGGCCTGTCTTTCATTAACTTCTATTGCAGGCTACTTAAAAAAAAAAGTAAAAAAAAAAAATATATATATATTAAAAGTTCAAATCACCCCCCCTTTCCCTAGAACACATGTAAAAGTACTTAAATACTGTGAAACACATACACATTAGGTATCCCTGTGTCCAAAAACGCCCGGTCTACAAATCTATAAAAATATTTTTCCCGTACGATAAACGCCGTAGCGGGAAGAAAAATCTAAAGTGCCCAACCGCCGTTTTTTTCACTGTTTTGCCTCTGATAAAAATTTGAATAAAAAGTGATCAAAGCAATAGTAATTCCCCAAAATGGTATAACTAAGAAGTACACCTGGTCCCGCAAAAAAAGACGCCCTATACATCCCAGTACACGGAAGTATAAAAAAGTTACGGGTGTCAGAATATGGCGACTTTTAAAAATATATATATTTTTGCACAGTTTTGGATTTTTGTTAAGGGGTTAAAATGTAAATAAAATCATATAAATTTGGTATCCCCGGAATCGTACGAAACATAGAATACAGATGACATATCATTTTGGCTGTAGAGCGAACATCATAAAAACGAAGCCCATAAGAAAGTCGCACAAATGCACTTTTTCTTGAAATCCGCCCCATTCTGAATTTTTTTTCCAGCTTCCCAGTACATTGTACAGAATAATAAATGGTAGCATCATGAAAAAAATATTGTCCCACAAACATTAAGACCTCATATAGCTCTGAGAATGGAAAAATAAAAAAGTTATTGGGTTTGGAAGGGGGGGGGGGGAGTCAAAAATGAAAACCAAAAAATGTCACCGGCGAGAAGGGGTTAATTGTCCTTTAATGTATTTTGGACTCGTATTATAAAGCTTACAAGTGTAACAGCGATTTTCCAGATTTACAAGAAAATTTCCCAAACTAATTTTTTAGTGACCACTTCAGTTCTGAACGGGATAATAAAGACCTATATATTAGAAACCCTCATGAATCACCCATTTTCAAAACTGCACCCCTCCAATAATTCAAAACAGCATTTGAGAAATTTGTTAACCCTTTAAGCATTTCACAGAAATTAAAACAATATGGAGGTGAAATTTAGGCATTTCATTTTTTTTTCAATACATTCATTTAGCCCTAAAATTAACACATTCACAAAGGGTTAAAGGAGAAAATGCATCTCAGAGTTTGTTATGCAATTTCTCCCGAGCACAGAAATACCCCACATGTGGGTGTAAACTGATGTTTGGGCACACGGCAGTGCTCAGAAGGGAAGGGGTGCCACTGGACGTTTGAAAAGCAGATTTTGCTAGAATAGTTTTCAGGTGCCATGTCTCATTTGCAGACCACCTAAAGTACCAGTACAATGGAAACCCCCAAGGAATTTATCAAGGGATATTATCACTTTGAGCCCAATAGTGCTTCCTGAAAATTCATGTACAAAGTGAAAATTTTAATTTTTAAAGAAATATGCCATTTCGGTGCCCAATACATAGCACCCACTTTGTGTCATCAGAGACATACACTAAAACTATTAAGTGGGCTATCCCAGGTATAAATAAGTTGTATATGTGGGTGTAAACTGCTGCTTGGGCACACAGCAGGGCTCAGAAGGGAAGAATCAGTGTGCTTTTTAGCTTTTGGAGTACAGATTTAGAGGGATTTTCTGGACGCCATGTTGTTTTTGCAGAGCCCTGGTGTTGCCAGTAAATTGGAATTCCCCAAGAAGTGACCCCGTTTTGTAGGGGCAATTTTAGAGCCTCTACAAATGTGACATGGCGTCCAAAAACCAACTGAGGCCCGGTTCACATCTGTGTTCGGGTTTCCATTCGAGGAGTCCACTTGGGTACCCCCGAACGGAAACCTATATGCATAAAAAAAGCAGTTTACCTGGGAAACTATAGACTATAGTGGTTTCCGCACGAAGCATTAGGGGTATCGCATGTGTGGGTGTATCAGACGTGAGGATGCACCTAATACCATCAGGGGTAGCACATGTGGGGGGGCAATCAATCCCTAATGGCTGCCTCCTCGTGTGCTACCCTTGATGGTATTAGGTGAAGCACATGTAGGGGGTGGCAGAAGAGCTCCAAGTGACAGCACAAATAACAAAAGAATTGGGGGACAGCTCCTGTCATGTGCTTCACTTAATACCATCAGGGGTAGCACATGTGCGGGGGCAACTATTAGGGATTGATTGCCCGCCCCCCCATATGTGCTACCTCTGATGGTATTGGGTGAAGCACATGTGGGTGATGGCAGAGGTAAACATACAAAACTGATCCGTTTTTTTAGCAAAAAACTGATGCAAACTTATACAAACAGATGCACATCCGTTAACGGATCAGTTTTTTTGATGCATGAATTGACATCAGTTTGCGTCAGTTTTTTGATTAAAATAACGGATCCATTAAACTGATCAGTTAAACTGACTTGAAAAACATGATGTGAAAGGGGCTTTATATTGTTTTTCTATGTGTTACTAGTTTTGCAGAACAAAAATCCATTTGGGGACATACAGTAAATCAATTATTTTTACACCACCTTCTTCTGAGATTTTCGGTTGACAGAGTTGGTTGAAGGCTTATTTTTGCGAGACGATCTGTGCTTTTTATTGGTACTATTTGGGGTACATATGACGTTTTGATCACTTTTTATATCATTTTTTTTAAGGCGAGATGGCGAAAAATCATTATTTCCATGCTTTATTATTTTTTTTATTACTTTTTATTATGGAGTTCCTCACCCTTGGGGAGACCCGATCTCCAATTTAGTAGGGTCAGTATATAAATGTCGACCAGGGGCATAAATACTGGGGTAGCATTGGGAGCAGCTGCCACAGTGCCTGGGACATTAGGGGGCTCAGCGGGCCCCTGATGTTTTTTTTTTTTTTTTTTAATAGACTGTTACCTACTGTGTGCAGGGGCCACTATGGGGCATAATACTGTGTGAAGGGGCTGCTATGGGGCATAATACTGTGTGCAGGGGCCGCTATGGGGCATAATACTGTGTGCAGAGGCCGCTATGGGGCATAATACTGTGTGAGGGGTCGCTATGGGGCATAATACTGTGTACAGGAGCAACTATGGGGCATAATACTGTGTGCAGGGGCCACTATGGTGCATAATAGTGTGTGCAGGAATGAGGGGAATGCAGTTTGCGCGGGGGGGAGGCCATGTCAAATGCTCGCCTTGGGGCCCAGCCATTCCTAGTTACTGCACAAAGCCCAATGAAAGAGTCGACGTCTATATACAGTGAGGCGTCGTGAGGAGGTTAATTAAATTAATTGCCCCCTCATATTATGACCCTGATTACCCCTGATATAAATCCTGCGCCTCTAATGACCCCTTATATCAATAACCACCCCCTTATGTTCATAATGCTTCCTAATATAAATGATGCCCCTTATATAAATAACCTCTCCCTTGTATTCATAATGCCCTAAAATAACCCTTATATAAATGACCCCTACTTATGTTCATAATACTCCTTCCCTTATAGTTATAATTCCCCTTCCTAACAACCCCTTATCCTATTAAAATACCCACAACTAAGCTAAAAAAAAAAAAAAAATTATACTCACCTACCTGCGATCCTTTAATGAATGGAGCCGCCACCTCCTCCCTGTCCACGCACAGGATGTCTATGTCTCAGCGCAGGAGTCATGATGTTGTGACGTCATCGCGCCCGCCGGAGCCGAGAAGCAGACGACTGTCTGTGGTCTCGGTGTCTTGTAAACCGCAGGCCTGAAGTGGCTTGCAGTTTACAAGACAGTTAAACTGCAAGAAGCGTTTTCACTAGATTGGTGTCTGCAAAAGTAAAAGACGTATTAATGGCGGCCCCTTCTGCCCCCCCCCCCTGCCTAGCTACGCCACTGATCAGATGCAAATCTGTTTGACAGCTGTTAAAGAACAGACCCATTGACTTTAATGAGGGACACATGGCCTTCAGTTTCTTTGAAGGAGCTGTAAAGTGGTCCATCTAAAAACAGACCTGTGAATAGGCTCATTCTCTCTCATTGGCCATCACCCCTTAGGCACACTTTACTCATGTTTAGGCCACATTTGCGGGTAGTGTGCTGTCCGTGGCTAATCTGATTTCCACGTTTGTGAAAAGTAGATCAACTTTTATTTTCGTTTAATTTTCTATACTTTGTACGTCTGTTTTTTTTTTTTTTTCACAGAACCATAGACTTTCATTGGTGTGATACATCCGTAAAAAAAGGACATACTTTCAGTCCGCAAAAAAACCCAGACATCTGAATAAACACATTGACCTGAATTTGTGCATATGGTTTCTGTGAAAAATGCAAACTCCATATGTACATGATATGCAGACATGTGAATAAGGACTTGCCCATGCATTTCTTGAATCCACACAATGTATTAATGCAAGTAAAAAGCTGCTGTGTAATGGTATCCTAAAACACTACTGTAGTTCCTAAAGCCCTACCTGATGCAAACACTGTAGGTGCAAAATACTGAAGAATATTCATTTTCACACTCAACATTCATGAGGTGTGTGGCTGCTTTGCATACCAATTGCATATTGATATACATACTTGCCAAATTTTCCACTTTGGCCGCTGTGAGATCCAGCGCACTCTGTTGCCACAACCCCTATAGGCAAAATCCTGTCCCATTTTGGTTTTTGACATGTCCTTTTAGGTGCAATACCAGACTAAATGTGCCGGTTATGCCCTTTTTTGTGGCATGAATGAGACATTAAGCACCCAAATCACATATAATATAACAGAGTGTGTGGCACGCTGTGAGATTTGCCCACTCTTCTAGAATGCTGAGAAGTTGCCTGTTTTTCGTGGGAGTCTCACAGACATTTGAGACTCCCACGAGACGAGTTGGCAAGAATGTGATGTGGCTTTTATAAGATGCCAGTCACACAGTAAGAATGCAAGTGGATATACATCTGTATTTTGCATCTCTTTCATATAATGCCTGCTGATTGTAGAATGCCTAAAGGTTTCCTCATGACCCATTGTGCCACCTAACTGATTTGACTTTGGACTACTCATGAGGACATTGTATAAGTAGTCCCCTGGTTTTCACCCTTTAACCCTTAAACAGGGACTGGTCTTCAATGCAGGGCACCACCAGGTCTCTACTTCTAGTAGTAGTCCCAATGTAGGTAGCAGCTGATCCAAAGGTCAGAGAGCACCAAAGGGTTAGCCAAAAGCGTGGTCAAGCCTGGTCTGAATCAGGGCAAGACAGTGGAGATGCAGGGTCGTGGAAAACCAAATACATGGAGAAACAGCAGATGAGGAACAGTAACAGTATCAGACTAATAAATCAAGCTGTGTTTACAAAACAGAAGAACAATCGGGAATACATCCTTGCAGGAACTGGATATCCAAGAACCTATGTTGCTCAGGTGTATAAATGGGCAAACCTCTGAAGATTTGTTTCGTCTGTGTTTAGACGAAGCGATCCTCCGGTCCGTTTCGATCCAAACTTGTTCACTGGAAGTGGAGCTCTCCTGTGAAGTCATATGCCCTGTGATTGGGCCTCAGTGGTTACATAGTTAGTATGGTTGAAAAAAAGACATACAGTGGGGAAAAAAAAGTATTTAGTCAGCCACCAATTGTGCAAGTTCTCCCACTTAAAAAGATGACAGAGGCCTGTAATTGACATCATAGTTCGACCTCAACTATGAGAGACAAAATGAGAAAACAAATCCAGAAAATCACATTGTCACATTTGCAAATTATGGAGGAAAATAAGTATTTGGTCAATAGCAAAAGTTCATCTCAAAACTTTGTTATATATCCTTTGTTGGCAATGACAGAGGTCAAACGTTTTCTGTAAGTCTTCACAAGGTTGGCACACACTGTTGCTGGTATGTTGGCTCATTCCTCCATGCAGATCTCCTCTAGAGCAGTGATGTTTTGGGGCTGTCGCTGGGCAACGCTGACTTTCAACTCCCTCCAAAGGTTTTCTATGGCATTGAGATCTGGAGACTGGCTAGGCCACTCCAGGACCTTGAAATGCTTCTTATGAAGCCAATCCTTCGTTGCCCTGGCAGTGTGCTCGGGATCATTGTCATGCTTAAAGAACCAGCCATGTTTCATCTTCAGTGCGCTTGCTGATGGGTGGAGGTTTGCACTCAAAATCTCACGATACATGGCCCCATTCATTCTTTCACGTACACGGATCAGTCGTCCTGGTCTCTTTGCAGAGAAATAGCCTCAAAGCATGATGTTGCCACCCCCATGCTTCACAGTAGGTATGGTGTTCTTTGGATGCAACTCAGCATTCACTCTCCTCCAAACACGACGAGTTGTGTTTCTACCAAACAGTTCTACTGTTCTGGAACATCCACATGCTCTCTAGCAAATTTTAGATGGGCCCGGATATGTACTGGCTTAAGCAGGGGTACACGTCTGGCACTGCAGGACCTGAGTCCCTGGTGGCGTAGTGTGTTATTGATGGTAGCCTTTGTTACGTTAGTCCCAGCTTTCTGCAGGTCATTCACTAGGTCCCCCCATGTGGTTCTGGGATTTTTGCTCACCGTTCTTGTGATCATTTTGATGACACAGGATGAGATCTTGTGTGGAGCCCCTGATCGAGGGTGATTATCAGTGGTGTTGTATGTCTTCCATTTTCTAATTATTGCTCCCACAGTTGATTTCTTCACACCAAGCTGCTTGCCTATTGCAGATTCAGTCTTCCCAGCCTGGTGCAGGTCTACAATTTTGTTTCTGGTGTACTTCCACAGCTCTTTGGTCTTCACCATAGTGGAGTTTGGAGTGTGACTGTTTGAGGTTGTGGACAGGTCTCTTTTATACTGATAACAATTTCAATCAGGTGCCATTACTACAGGTAATGAGTGGAGGATAGAGGAGCCTCTTAAAGAAGTTGTTACAGGTCTGTGAGAGCCAGAAATCTTGCTTGTTTGTAGGTGACCAAATACT
This sequence comes from Leptodactylus fallax, assembly GCA_947044405.1. NCBI lineage: Eukaryota > Metazoa > Chordata > Amphibia > Anura > Leptodactylidae > Leptodactylus > Leptodactylus fallax. The sequence goes on along the minus strand of CAMRHE010000058.1, from coordinate 7,352,326 downwards.
TATTTTCCACCATAATTTGCAAATTAATTCTTTAAATATCAGACAATGTGATTTTCTAGATTTGTTTTCTCATTTTGTCTCTCATAGTTGAGGTCTACCTATGATGTCAATTACAGGCCTCTCTCATCTTTTTAAGTGAGAGAACTTGCACAATTGATAGCTGACTAAATACTTTTTTTCCCCACTGTATGTCCATCAAGTTCAACCATTGCTCTAAAAAGGCATCTAATCCTTTTTTTAAACCTGTCAGCTGTGACCAGCTTCTGGGATAGGCTATTCCACAGATTCACAGTCCTTACACTGAAGAAGTCTTGTCAGCTCTTGAGATTAAACCTTGTCCCCTTGTCTTTTGAGGGGATTTTACATGGAACAGCTTTTCCCCATATTTCTTGTATGGGCCATTTATATATTTCTACAGGTTTATCATATCTCCCCTTAAACATCTTCTCCAGACTAAACAGATTTAGTTCCTTTAGTCTCTCCTCATAACTGAGGTCCTTCATGCCCCTTATCAGTTTTGTGGCCCTCCGTTGAACCTTTTACAACTCCAGGACATCCTTTCTATGTACTAGTGCCCAGAACTGAACTGCATAATCCAGATGGGGCCACACCAATGATTTATAAATTGGTAATGTTACATCCCTGTCCCAAGAGTCCATACCACTTTTAATACAAGACAATATCCTGCTGACCTTAGAAGCAGGTGATTGACATTGCATGCTGTAATTTAACCTATGATCTACAAGTACACCCAGGTCCTTCTCCACCAGTGACTCTCCCAGCTTTACTCCCCCTAGGATATATGTCAAATGTGGATTAAGGAGCTGTGTGCGCTATGAAACACGTCAATTGGTGTGTTTTTTATGGGGTATATTTAATTCCCCTGTGTTTTAATGGATTATTAAAAGTTAATTTTTATTTATAAGAAGATTGAGTACTGGAAATTTTACTAGTTTTTTTCATCTGGATTATTCTTACCCAGATGCATAATTTTACATTTATCCACATTGAACCTCATTTGTCATGTGGATGGCCAAACTCTCCTCTGTCCAAGTCTGCTTGTAACCTACATTCTGTACATGCTCTATATCCTTCCTCTAGTGTTAGGGTCGTGACCGACCCGTTTTAGGTTTTATACAAACATACATTTGTTTATTGCATCAAGACTTTTTGACTTTTTCAGGAACTTATTTTTAAACAAAATACAATAAAATAAAACTATTTTACTAAATTGTAAAATGCTCTTATTAAAATTATAACATTTGTGTTGTTGGGGTCAATTTCAACCCAGGTCTAATATAAGAGTAAAAAAACAATAATAAGTCCCAAAACTGAACTCATAAACACAATATAAACCAACAGCCCACAGCCAGCTCTACCTCCAACAACTTGAGTTAGGGACATGTCCAGGCATGTATGGCCAAATCAGCTTACAGTTGGTACTTTGCAGAGTATACATCTTCAGTTTACACCATGCAACAATGAGGAGAAGATTAGATGCAAGCCAAATTCTGGATTATATCTTGGATGATAATGAATCAGAGGACACACAGCAGCAAACTGATACAGATGAACAGGTTTCTGAGGAGGAAGATGATGTGGAGTATCAACCGGAAGACACAGACAGTTTTGATCAGTCTGATGAGGAGGTCACCGGTGCTGAAGCTGCTACCGCTGAAAGATTGAAATCCAAAAGTGGTAAGATCATTTGGAGCTCAGTACCTCCAGATGTACATGGCAGGGCAGATGCTGCAAATGTCATAAAAATGACCCCTGGGATCACAAGGTTTGCTGTGAAAATCTGGGCAGCCTGTGATGCAAAAACTAGCTATGCATGGAATCTACAGATTTACACAGGCAAGTCTGCAAGCGGCATCCCTGAAAAAAAACAAGGAAAACGTGTAGTCCTCGATATGACTACTGGACTGCAGGGTCACAACATTACTTGTGACAATTTTTTTACCAGCTATGACCTTGGACAAGAACTTCTCAGGAGGAAAATCACCATGGTGGGCATAGTGAAAAAAAAACAAACCTGAGCTGCCCGCTGAATTGTTGCAGATGAAGGACAGGGCTCCACTTTCCTCAAAGTTTGTTTTTACAGACACCACCACTGCTGTTTCATACTGCCCCAAAAAACGACGGAATGTGGTACTGATGTCCACACTTCACAAAGATGCAGCTGTGTCATCAGGAAGTAACAAAAAGCCCAGAATCATCCTGGACTATAACAAAAACAAAGGAGGAGTGGACAACCTGGACAAGCTGACTGCCACCTACACTTGCCAGCGAATGACTAGGAGATGGCCAATGGTTGTATTTTCCAACATCCTTGATGTGTCAGCATACAATGCATTTGTGTTGTGGACCCACATTCACCAAGGATGGAATTCAAAGAAAAAAAAGAAGCGGAGGATGTTTCTTGAGGAACTAGGAAGATCCCTTGTCAAGGCGCACATTGACCAAAGGGAACGGGTGCCCCGACCCAGCCGCTGCAGCCTTGGTCCGACAACTCCAGAGCTCAACAAGTGCTTCGCCCACACCCACAGCAACACAAAGAGCATCATCACCAGCATCCTCCTCAACCAGCCCTGCCTCAACATCAACCACAACAGCCACAACCCCAGTGAGACCACCTGATTCTAAAAGAAAGAGGTGTCAGGTCTGCCCTAGCAATAAGGACAGAAAGACAAACACATCGTGCTTCGCCTGCAAAAAATACCTCTGCAAAGAACACACAAAAAGTGTCACTTTTTGCCACACATGCATCTAAATACTAATGCATCTAAAAACTAGTACTTGATTTCTGTTGATTTGATTTGCTTGATTGATTGTTGTTTGTTTGTTTGACCTAGAAAAGCTACTTTTTATTATTATTATTAATGTTAATATAATTTTCATCTTTTATTTGTATTAAAGTTCTATAAAAAAAAAAATCTGTTTTTTGCCTTTTTCATAAAGTAGTTACATATGGGTCAAAATTGACCCGTAACACCATAGATGTTACTAGAGTTAATAATAAATATATATATGTATATTTTTTTTACATTTAAGAAATGTGTTCTAAAACCCTTCAGTAATAGTCAGGTAATATAACAAACTTTTTTAAGTTTATATTATTCTCTTGAGGTTCATTTGACAATATTTTTATATTGAAAATGAAGGGTACGCTCTCAAATGAAAGGCCCAGGGGGCCACAACAAAAATATTAAAATCAATCCTTCCATGGATGAGAAACCCTAACAAGGTAACTAAGAGGTAAGAAACAAATTGGATCATAAATAACTGTTTTTAGGGTATCCTAGGGGTGATTTAAGACACGGGTTAAAACCGACCCGTTAACATAAGAAAGAGTAACAGAAAGCTAACACTAGAGGAAGGATATACTGTACTGTATTACATAGCTTGGTGTCATCTGCAAAAATAGAGACAGTGCTATTAATCCCATCTTCTATATCATTAATAAATAAGTTAAATAACAGAGGACCCAGCACTGAACCCTGGGGTACACCACTTATAACAGAGGACCAGTCTGAGCTGCAGTCATTGACCACAACGCTATGGATATGATCCTTCAACCAGTTTTCAATCCAATTACAAACTATATTTTCCAAGCCGATGGACCTGATTTTACCCATTGAATGTCTATAAGGGACAGTGTCAAACGCCTTTGAAAAGTCCAGGAACACTATATACACAGCCTCCCCTATGTCCAGACTTTTACTCATCTCTTGATGAAAGCAAATCAGGTTAGTCTGACAACTTCTGTCTTTAGTAAAACCATGCTGTCTGTCACTTATAATATTACATACAGTCACATACTCCTGTAAATAGTTGCTTAAGAGCCCCTCAAACAGTTTCCCCACAATGGATGTTAAGCTCACTAGTCTGTAATTACCTGGGGAAAACCTAGAATCCTCTTTCAAAATAGGCACCATATTAGCCTTGTGCCAGTCCGCTGGCACTGTAGCAGTCACTAGAGATTCCCTAAAATTTAAGGATAGGGGTGCAGCAATGACAAAAGTGAGTTCATAGGCCTCAGCAGTGACCTCTGGCGCATGACGTCACAGGAGAACGCCAGATGTCACTGAGGAGGCAGAAACAGAGCACCGGACGCTGTGAGGAGCCCCTAATGAGGTAACGGAAGGTGAGTATAAATGTTTTTTATACCTCCTCCTCTGGGCCTCCACCTATTATACTTTGGGGTCTGAAGAGACCCCAGAGTATAATAATTTATCATGATGCATGTCATGGTGGCCATTTTAGTTTGTCCAAGATGAATCCCAAATTGTCCGGTTTTGTTAAAAACCAAACAATTTGGAATAATCGGGTCGAATCTGGTTTGTTACGAACAGATTTGCCCATCTCTACTGAGGAGCAGTGCAGGGGAACTGAGCAGGTTTCGATAGACCACAGCATTCAGGGATGCCTAGATGGTCCACAGATGTGTCTATTAACTCTTAAGTTGCTGAGAGGGAGGGTTTATCAGCAGCAGGAGGGCGGCTACATGGAGAAGCAAGGACTGCATGGCACTAAACCAAGGTAATCAGGGGACAGTGCCTTCTGAGATTAGTAGTACAATAGCAATTGCAGACCACCATCGAAATATGAACAGGTGACAGGAGCAAAAAAACATCTGGTTTTAGACAAAGGGAGTAAGATTAAAAGTGGGGCCCCAACTGCTGAAATATTGTGCTTAAAATGTCACATTCAGTCAATTAAGAAAAGCAATGAGCAGAGAATTTCAGCACTGAGCTCTAGTGCTTACCAGGGTGTGGCAAGGCTCTATGTGCCGCATGTGAGGGAGTGGTAGTGAGCATGTTTGACCATCATTTTATTCACTTCTATCGAACCATCAGTGATTGCTGTCTCATATTCCTTATATACAGAATGACCCAACATAATTTACCCTATATACCAGTTCTCAAGCCACAAGTGTACACATGCACATAACCAGTAAACTTAGCCCAACCTGAGTAGGGACCCATTCACACTGGTTACAAGTCCTCCAATTAAGGCAACAACTGTAAAATTGACACAACAGTATAAGAGAGCACTGGTATACACTTTTATGTAACTAGTTAACATAACAGATGTAATGAATGTAGATCACTTTGTGCAGATTTTATTTCACTTTGATATTGAAAATCTATTTGTGATGATCCTTGTCAAAAAGTCTAAGCACATCATCTGCTCCCATACAAAAATAAAAAGAAATCTGAGGAGTGAATACTTTTTATTGGCACTGTATCACTTAAGACTATTGTTGAAGAATGAAAGGGAATATGCTGTTTATATCTGAACGGTCCTCTTTTAATAGTGTTATAGACATACAACCATTGCCGTGCGTAAAATCCCATATTGTTAATCCTGGCTAGCTGGAGACTAAGCAAAAAGCAATATTTTTTCACCTCCTGGCAAAACAATTCTCCAAGGACAAATAAATGTTATATTTGTCCGGATTAATGAAGTCAGATTTAATCAGTACTTTTCCCTCAGCAATACAAGCATGTCTTTTTCAATACCACAAGATTCTGCAGTTTCAGTGTCACTACAGAAATTACTAAAAGTGTTTGTATTGTATTGTACAAATAACAAAGCATATACTAATTTTATTATTAAAAATCAAACCTTCATTGAGCCACAAATTCCCTGTGACTATTGTGTTATCTGGAAATGCACACTGTAGGACCTTAAAGTCTCATTGTAGCAGGCTTCTGAATCTGCTCATTTAATCATTTCCTTGCTGTTTGATTTGAATAGTTTTTTTACATACATCAACTTAGATTCCACATATGTACCGTATAGTGGAAATCTCACTGGACGCTACCAATGCAGTATTGTAATCTTCCCATTTTGTCTTTTTTCTATCTCAGTCTGTTGAATTAGGGAGATTGTCTTGTTTTATTTCAGTAGGGCTCTCACAAACTATGTAACTGCAAATAATTCCCTGTAATCAGTGGAAGAACCCAGTGGTCACTGCTCTTTTCACTGCAGGAGAGAAACAGCTTTAGGCTAAGGCCCAACATAGCGTCCCGCAGCAAAAAACCCAACGGAACGCATTGCGGTTCTTTCTGCAGCGCTTTGCACAGAAAGTTCGCAGTGGTTTCCTCTGCTGACTTTCTTCTTCAATTATACCTATAGGGAAACCACCGGCATTTCCGTAGGTATAATTGACATGCTGCGATTTCCAAAACCGCAACAGTTTTGGAAATTGTAACGTGTCTGCTACACGTATTTTACCTCAAAGTGGGTATGGGATTCACTAGAATATATACACCTTCTCATTCCAAGAGTTTTCTGTATTTTCATGACTATAAAAATTGTAGATTCACACTGAAGGCATCAAAACTATGAATTAACACATGTGGAATTATATACTTAACAAAAAAGTGTGAAACAACTGAAAATATGTCTTATATTCTAGGTTCTTCAAAGGAGCCACCTTTTGCTTTGATTACTGCTTTCCACACTCTTGGCATTCTCTTGATGAGCTTCAAGAGGTAGTCACCTGAAATGGTTTTCACTTCACAGGTGTGCCCTGTCAGGTTTAATAAGTGGGATTTCTTGCCTTATAAATGGGGTTGGGACCATCAGTTGTGTTGTTCAGAAGTCAGGTGGCTACACAGCTGATAGTCCTACTGAATGGAGTGTTAGAATTTGTATTATGGCAAGAAAAAAGCAGCTAAGTAAAGAAAAACGAGTGGCCATCATTAATTTAAGAAATGAAGGTCAGTCAGTCCAAAAAATTGGGAAAACTTTGAAAGTGTCCCCAAGTGCAATGGCCAAAACCATCAAGCACTACAAAGAAACTGGCTCACATGAGGACCGCCCCAGGAAAGGAAGACCAAGAGTCACCTTTGCTGTGGAGGATAAGTTCATCCGAGTCACCAGCCTCAGAAATCGCAGGTTAACAGCAGCTCAGATTAGAGACCAGGTCAATGCCACACAGAGTTCTAGCAGCAGACACATCTCTACAACAACTGTTAAGAGGAGACTGTGTGCAGCAGGCCTTCATGGTAAAATAGCTGCTAGGAAACCACTGCTAAGGACAGGCAACAAGCAGAAGAGACTTGTTTGGGCTAAAGAACACAAGGAATGGACATTAGACCTGTGGAAATCTGTGCTTTGGTCTGTTGAGTCCAAATTTGAGATCTTTGGTTCCAACCACCGTGTCTTTGTGCAACGCAGAAAAGGTGAACGAATGGACCCACAGTGAAGCGTGGAGGAGGAGGTGTGATGGTGTGGGGGTGCTTTGCTGGTGACACTGTTGGGGATTTATTCAAAATTGAAGGAATACTGAACCAGCATGGTTACCACAGCATCTTGCAGCGGCATGCTATTCCATCTGGTTTGCGTTTAGTTGGACCATCATTTATTTTTTGACAGGACAATTACCCCAAACACACCTCCAGACTGCGTAAGGGCTATTTGACCAAGAAGGAGAGTGATGGGGTGCTACGCCAGATGACCTGGCCTCCACAGTCACCAGACCTGAACCCAATCGAGATGGTTTGAGGTGAGCTGGACCGCAGAGTGAAGGCAAAAAGGCCAACAATTGCTAAGCATCTCTGGGAACTCCTTTAAGACTGTTGGAAGACCATTTCAGGTGACTACCTCTTGAAGCTCAGCAAGAGAATGCCAAGAGTGTGCAAAGCAGTAATCAAAGCAAAAGGTGGCTACTTTGAAGAACCTAGAATATAAGACATATTTTCAGTTGTTTCACACTTTTTTGTTAAGTATATAATTCCACATGTGTTCATTCATAGTTTTGATGCCTTCAGTGTGAATCTACAATATTTATAGTCATGAAAATACAGAAAACTCTTGGAATGAGAAGGTGTGTCCAAACTTTTGGTCTGTACTGTGTATATATATATATATATATATATATATATATATATATATATAAAATTTATGTATCTGCATGACTTGTTATTTATTATGGGGTGTATTCTTTTTCCATGGAGAAAAGGAGATTCTCACTAAAGCTAACTGCCAAATATGCTGAAGGCCTGTCATGACAACCCAATTTCTGCTGGTCATTTTGGCAGAGATAAAACATTAGCCAAAATCTCAATCTCTGACCGTTATTACTGGAAGGGAATGAAGAACAACATTCACCACGTCAAAGCCCTTCAAAAATGTTTTGTCATAAATCCCAAAATCAGCAAGAAAGTTCCACCACTCAACAGTATAACAATGCCTGGAAAAGTATGGAGCTTAGTAAGGATTGATATGATCAGTCCTCTTCAGGAAACATCAAATGGGAACAAATATATAGTTGCTGCCACTGATCATTTCTCCAAGTGGATTGAAGCAACAGCTATTCCAGATAAGATTGCCAAGTCAGTAGCAATTTTTTTGTACTCCGTTATTTGCCACCTTGGCTGTATGGCTGATTAATGACCAGGGATGAGAGTTAGTGAACTCGATCATTGACAACCTGATCACCGCATTTCATCTGCCTGCCACCTACAAACAAGCGGGAATGTAACAATCGAACACTCAAAGAATCTCTTAGTAAGGCTAGGTTCACACCTGTGCCTGATCTAAATTCGGGGTTTCCGTCCCTGAACCCCTTTTAAAAATGTGTTTTTCTGCATTTTTCGAGTGGAAACACGGCTGACCCCATTAAAGTCTATGGGGTCCATGGGTTTCCACGGGTAACCGCTTTTTTAAGCAGGTTAGTTTTCTGTTTTTTCGGGTCCCTAAGCCGAAGAACGGAAAGCCGAACGCTAGTGTGAACCTAGTGTAAACTTGTCAATGACCAAGGAAACAACTGGGATCAGTTCATCCCTGGAGTTCTGTTTGTATGTATGTGAGGTCATGTATGGATGGAAGGCCAAGCTTCCTATGGACCTCAATCCCTCAGAAAATGATACTGTGGACCCCATGCCCATTTCAGATGATCCAACCCTGATCTGCTAAATACACTAACAACCATTCTTAAAAAGCTCCGCTCAGCCGTCAGTACCAACATCCACTCTGCCCAGGAACACCAGAAGAGTGTCTTTGATTGCCGACACAACAGCAACAAAGAAATCACTGCTGGTACCATTGTTTATATAAAGAATCAGCACCATATTCATTGCATGGGTTCAAAGATGGAACCACGCTGGATTGGACCCTACTTAGTTGTGGAATCCTTGACCAAGGGATGAGTAAAACTTAAGAACAATAAGACTTGCAAGATACTGAGCAACATATACCATGACAGCAACCTTAAGATTTACCAGGATGAAGAGACTTCTCCACCACTCCAGTCCCATGATGATTGTCCCAGTGACTCTGCCACCAGAAACATAAGCAAACTAAGACTTTCAACCCACTACCAAGTTCAGGAAGGAAGTATTTTAGCACCACTCTTGGATTTATGTTTGGTAGGGTTGTACATTATGGATGGACAAGGGACCTTAGACCACAGTGTACATATAAAACCAAAGGTGATGGGAACTGCTACTTCTGGGCCATCAGCTACATCCTGACAGGAGCAGAGGACAACCACTCCCTTCTCAGAGATAGTCATCCACCACAGGACTACAAAAAAACTACAGAACTACTTGAATCCAAATGTGAATGAATATGTGAACATCTCGGGAATGTCTTGTGATGCAGTCTGGGCAACTAATGCAGAAATCATGGCCATAGCGATGCTATTGCAACATCATCATCTACACAAACATCGGTAACGCCATGGATTGGCTGACAAATCCTTCAAGCTTCAATCTGCAATCAACACCAGAACATGCACTTTATCTTGAAAATAACCATGATCATTTTAATGTTTTCAGTGTTTACCTTTAAAGGTTTATATTGTAGCAAGGACTTGCTAGTCTAAAGGTCCCAGTAGATGGAATGACTATTGGGCGATTTGTTGTGCTGGATAGTTATCCCGTGTATTGAGCGATAAGTGGCTTATCGCTAATGAGAAATCGTTCAGAAAAAATAATTTACATACTCACCACACAGCATGTATTGACCCTCCTCCATCCCTCTTCCATGTCTCCATCAGCTGCCATTTCTAACTTCTCTGGCTGCAGCTTTTGAATTTTGTGCTGTCTCCTATCCCTGTGGGTCCTCCGGGTCACCTGATCAGTGTATGACACGTCATGCGCTGATCAGGTGACCCATAAACATTTGGCCAATAATCGCCCCATGTAATGTCACCTTTATAAGTTGAAGTTTCAAGACGTTATGACTTTTATTATATTATGAACAGTCAAGTTTTTCTGGTTGAAGTAATAAAAGTCTAGGTGTTTAGAGTTTTAAGTCAGTTGGCTTTCTCACTTACCTTACCAGACAAAGCTGAATACCCAATAAAATGTTGAAAAATTAAGTAATTCTTGTGTATATCAATCAATGCTACTGATGGGGTATAATATGGTCTGAGGGGTATGAATTGGCCTAGGCTAGTCTAGGCTACTTTAACCCCAGGTTTAATATGGACTGTGAGTATACTCTGGCCTGTTACATCAGAACTAAATTTGTTCCTGGCAGTGTCCTCAAAATGCTGGCATGGTAGGATTTGTTTTAGTGGGCCATTATCTATTGGATTAATCACTTACTTACCACTCTCAGCTCCTGTTTACACCATTGTTTCAAGGTAGGGTCAAAACATTGTGAGAAACAAAGATGTTACACATCACTAATTTAAGGGATTTTAATAAAGAACAGATAATAAGCAATCAAGTACAGTAAAAGCAAGCAAATACAGTAAAAGATAATAAGCAAGAATATAAGTAGTTACTTGAAAGGGTTAACCACAATTAGAAAAATATAGCTGCTTTTTTCAAAAAACAGCACCACATCTGTCCATAAATTGTGTCTCGGACTGCAGTTCAGATCCTTTAATGTTAATGGAACATATGTGGTACTGTTTTTGGAAGAAAGATGCTATGTTTCTCTAATTCTGAACAACTTTTGCTACAAGGAAATTCTGAACAAGATGCATTGATGAGTCAGATATTAATATTTAGAACTTCATGTAGATAAGATGCTGTGAATGGTCTGTAGGCCTGGTCATAATAATAATAATTAATATTAATAATATTATTGTTCTGACTCAATAGCTTGGCTGCGAATGTGAGGTTGTGAGAGTGTCCTGTAGTCTCTATGCTAACCAGCAATTTACACCAAGAAATATTTATCAGATAGTGTTCAACTCAACTGAGGAGGCGTAGATAAGATTCCAGATGCTTTAATCCAGGTAAATCTTGTAAAACCTCAAACAGCAGTAGGTGAAAAATGATGATGAATTACCAGGAGCTGAGCAGACATGTTGCTTACAAAGAAGTGAAACTAAACAGAGAGGGGAGGAGCTACAGCATCACAGCTAAGGATACAGAGAGAGAGAAGGGACAAACTACAAAGACAAACACAGTATCACAGATACATGTCAGTGAATTAAACCAAGTCCTGGGACATAACACTCCCCGCCTGAAATCATTAAATTTCACTGAAAACAAACATTAAATAATGTCCTGAGATGTCCATAAGGTCCTCTTCAGATCGGGAAGCCGCAATTTGCCAACACCTCCACCAACCCACACTGTAATCCACAAGAATATGTTAGAAATACGACACGTTTTTAGTTCATGGAAAGAAGCTCCCCGCCATGAGCTGTGAATGGTGTCCTTATCTTCTTTTATGTGACGTCTCCTCATTCCCACAATCCAGAAACCGGCTGACCTGATGGCACCTTCAGTAAACTGTCTTCCTTGGTACTGTGCCTTCTCGTGGTAATGTCGGATCAGCAGAGCAGAAATGTAATGTCCACCTGGAATGATCACTGGGTTCTGTTCCTTGCTACACAAGTCAGACTTTCCAATCCGGCCGCCCACTCTCAATAATTGGTGGTGGTCGATTACGGGGTTTAGTTTGTAAAGTGCACTTTTCCTGGACAGATTGATGCTCCGTGAGATACTGTCAATCTCTTGATGATATACCTCTTGTTGAACACTCCAGATGATAACTTGCTCAGTATGTTCAATGTCCGCTGCGGTAGGGTGTTTCGTACACATATGCCAGCCATGACACTCCGTTGATCTGTCCTTCGCAAAGCACTGAGCGATGTGAAACAGTCGGGTGACAGCTCTCACAATGGATGACCAGATTGAGAAACGTTCGAAGCGATGTGGCTTCAGCTTCGCCGTTGGAATCACAGAAGTGTAGAGTGTGGAGGTCATAGGCCTGATTTCCTTGTCAAACTCGAGATCCACTAAATCGTAGACAGCATTGTTAGGAGTCAAGCAGGGATCTTCATACAGGAAACTTGGAGGCGACAGCCACATATGGTCTAGAAGATGTGCTGTCGGTGCAGACCTTGTACCACGGTCAGCTGGGTTAAGTTGTGTGGAGACGTAATGCCACTGATCAGGGGCAGAGAAACTTCGGATATGTTCCACTCTGTTTCCAACACACACATAAAATTGTCTTGTTTGATTGTGTATATAGCCAAGGACAACTCTGCTATCAGTGTAGAATGTAAATGAATCAATGGCAATGTCCATTTCATGTCTTATTGCTTCAGCAATTTCTACTGCAAGCACAGCTGCACAAAGTTCGAGTCGTGGAACGGGGTGTGCAGGTTTTGTGGTCAGTTTGGCCTTAAAAAGAACAAATCTACAGTGTAGCTCATGATTGGCTCCTAATGTCCTCAGATAGGCCACTGCAGCTATAGCTTCCACTGACGCATCAGAAAAGATGTGGATTTCCTTCCTTACTGCCACTGAAAGGGAGCTGGGTACAAAACAATGTGGAACCTGGAGTTGTTCCAATACTTGCAAAGAGCTTTTCCATTTTTCCCACCTTTGTTGTTTCTCAGCAGGCAGTGGAGTGTCCCAGTCCATGTTCTCAGTGGTAAGCTGTCTTAGTAGTAGCTTGCCTTGAATGGTGATGGGAGCAATGAAACCAGGAGGATCATAAAAGCTGTTCACAACAGATAAAACTCCTCGTTTGGTGAAAGGTTTGTCACAAGAAGACACTTGGGATGTGAATGTATCTTGTTCAGTGTTCCATAGCAATCCTATGATTGCATGATCGTCAGAGGGAAATGCCTTCATTACCTCCATATTGTTGGAGATGATCTTGTGAAGTCTGAGGTTAGCTACAGACAGCATTTCCTGTGTTCTAGAGAGGAGATCAATCACTTCTTAACTTGCAGGTAAGGATTTAAGACCATCATCAACATAGAAGTTCCTCTCAACAAACTGATGAGCATCAGAGCCATACTCTTTCTCACCTTCATGGGCGGTCCTTCTCAGTCCATAGATCGCTACTGCAGGAGATGGGCTATTGCCAAAGACATGTACCTTCACCCGGTAATCTATGACTTCATTGTTGACATCATTGTCCTTATGCCATAGGAACCTGAGATAGTTTCTGTCATCATCGTTAAAACAATGAAGCAATGAAACATCTGTTGGATGTCGGCAGGGGCGCACCGCTAATGAGGCGAGGTGAGGCGGCCGCCTCGGGCGGCACTGTCCAGGGGGTGGCATTTTACTATTTAATATAAACCAGCCCAGGACAGGCCGCTTTAAAAAAAACAACAAAAAAACAGAGCTGAGCGGGGCCTGTCCTGGGCTGGTTTACAAGACGTCGCATCTCAGCGCAGGCGGCGATACAATGACGTCATCACGCCGCCTACGCTGAGACACAGACGTCGCGGACAAGAAGAGGAGGCGGCGGCTGCATCAAGGCATCGCAGGTGAGTATAGCTTTTTTTTTATCTATATAAATAGGCCGTAACTTGTTGGAGTTATCCCCGGCAGGTCAGGGCCCATTTATTTACCTACCCGCGTCTGCTCGTGGCTGCCCCCCGCTTCCCCTTCTGCTATGGGCCGCAGAAAGGGAAGCGGATGCCGCTGTGAGCGGCCGCGGGCATTGGTAAGTGAGGCCGCGGGCCGCAAATACTACTATTATTATACTCCGGTGTCTATTCAGACCCCGGAGTATAATAATCGGAGGCCTAGGGTTGGTGAGGGAACATAAAAACCAGTGTTACTCACCTCCTGCGATCCGATGTAACTCCGAGCAGGCTTGCGGCCTCTGGTGACGTCATCAGGTCGCGTCGCCGGCCTGATCACGTGACATCTGTGCGCAATTAAACAGGGCCGAAAGCTGCAAGGAGTGCACCAGTGTCCAGGATAGGTAAGTAACTCTGGTTTTTATGTTTGTATTCTCCCCTGGGTCTCCAATCATTATACTCTGGGGTCTGAAAAGACCCCAGAGTATAATAATAGTTCATGGGTGGTCCACTATGGGGCATAATACCCTGTGCAGGGACCACTGTAGAGCATAATACCCTGTACAGGGGCCACTATGGAGCATAATACCGGGTGCAGGGGCCACTATAGAGCATAATACCGAGTGCAGGGGCCACTATAGAGCATAATACAAGTGCAGGGGCCACTATGGAGCATAATACCAGTGCAGGGGCCACTATGGAGCATAATACCCTGTGCAGGGGCCACTATAGAGCATAATACAAGTGCAGGGGCCACTATGGAGCATAATACCAGTGCAGGGGCCAATATGGGGCATAAAACTGTGTGCAGGAGTTGCTGCGGAACATAATACCGTGTGCAGTGGCCAATGTGGGGCATAATACCGTGAGCAGGGGCCACTATGGAGCATAATACCGTGTGCAGGGGCCGCTGAGAGGCATAATACAGTGTGCAGGGGCTGCTGCGGGCCGTAATACTGTGTAATACTGTGTGCAGGGGCTGCTGTGGAACTTTATAGTGTGTGTAAATGGGGCGCTATAAACATGGGCTATGGCACCTGTTTATATTATACGCTGTCTGTTTATAGTGACCGTGTGATGTAATTGTAGCCTTGTCACATACTGTAGACATGTACAGGACGAGGCTGTAGTTACATGACATGGCCGCTATGAGATGAAATACACTATGTAAACAGAGAAGCGGTCACGGCGCTTACACAGGTACCATTCAAACAGCTGATCAGTGGGGGTCCTGGGTTTTTGAACCCCACTGATTAGTTTATTAATGACCTGGAAAACCTTTTAATTAGTTCACACCTGGGGTATTATTAATAAGGGGCACTATTTATACAGGGTACACACGGACATTATTAATATAAAGATGCACTTGGGGGTATTATTCATTATGGGGGGTTATATCATATATTTTATAATTGGGGGTAGCAGCAGGATGGGGGCTTTGTGTAGGTGAGGACAATGTGGGTTGGATGCCTGGAAAAGTGAGGAGCCAAAGATGTCTGTGTTGCAAACTTTACAGAGACAAGTCACAGCTGGAAGAAGTGGTCATGGCGGCCCAAAGGGAAGAGAAGGGAAATGTGAAGGATTAGTCAGAGACGTCACCTGTAAGTCATAAAATGTTACTGCACTGTATTCACCTAAATGATAGAGGATAAATACCTGAGTGATGGGGGTCTGTCTGCTGAGACCCCCACTGAGCCTGAGAATTGGGTTTTTCCCCCCACTAGGTGGGAATTCAGCCTGACCGCAGCCATATATATAGGTGTGTCACTTGGTGGATGGACGAACCCGCGTGGCTCTCATTCACTTCAATGGGAGTGCCAAAGATACCTGAAGTCCAGTTCTCAGCTATCTGCGGCGCTCCTATTATAGAGAATGGGGGCCACGTGGCCTCGTCCATCCACCAAGCAGAAGATGTGTGAAGTTACTTTCATTGTTAATGCCGTGTTGTTGATCTGATACTGAAGTAATACAGGAAGAATAATTCTTAAAAACTGTTTTATAACTTTGTGTATTGTGTATATTGTGCGACGATAACAGTGTGTTAAACTAGTAGCATGGAAACTCAGTTTTTTTTGTTTTTTTTTGGGGGGGGGGGGCGTCTTTCTATAGTCCGCCTCAGGCAGCAAAGAGACTAGGTTCACCACTGGATGTCGGCCATCACTGCAACAGGTTCCTATCTGAAACGGATTAAGACTCCTATGAGGCTGTTGTTTAGGTTAGGACCAGTGAGGAGCAGGTTGTTGAGAGAGACGCCTTCATACTGAGCACTAGAATCGAACACGACCCTGATTTGGTCAGGTTTGCGAGGGTGATACACGCCAAACGATGGAAGGTACCAGCATTCTTCTCCTTCCTTTAGTGGAGGTGCAGGTTCTGCATGATCTCTCTCAAATACCGTCTGCATGAAACCTACGAAGTGTTTCTCCATCTCTGGTTTCCTCTTGAGGGTAAGTTTTAAAGAGGAAAATCTAGAAACTGCTTGCTTCAGATTGTTTGGTAGTTTTGATCTCGGGGAGCGGAAAGGTAAAGGTGCTACCCAGCTGTTGGAATCATCTTGAATGAATTCCTTGTCCATAAGTTTGAGAAATTCTTTATCAGCTATAGCCGGTGCCAGCTTGTTGTCATCACTTGTTGTATTGAACACTGTTAATCCAAGGGTGTCATCCCCAGGCAGGAAAGTATTCACGTTGTCTCAGTGATTATGCAGCCACTTACTGTTTCTTATCTTCTCTTTCACTTGGTAGTGATGTGGACATGGCTGAAAACAAGTGCTGCGACCATTTGGTAACATATGCGTCTTAAATGAAGAAATATTGGTGGGCCTTTTTATCCTACCTATGCAGACGTTGCCAATGATAACCCATCCTAGATCGAGGCACTGGGCAAATGGTACATCATGTGGTCCATTAATTTGCTGGCGTATTTTGTGCAGTCTGAGAATGTCTCTACCTAGCAGAACTAGAATGTCTGCATTATTGTCAAGGGATGGTATTTCACTGGCTATAGCCCTTAGATGAGGGTGATGGAAAGGTGCCTCTGGTGTGGGTATCTCTTCTCTGTTTGATGGTATCTGGTTGCACTCAACAAGTGTGGGCAAAGGTATTTCCAGATTGCCTTTGAGAGAAGGTATTACGAGACCACTGGCCCTTCTTCCAGAAACCTCTGATATGCCACTACAAGTACCCAAGGTATACAGATAAGTATCACCCTTTAAGTTAAACAGATCAAAGAGTTCTGACTTTGCAAGTGA
This sequence comes from Leptodactylus fallax, assembly GCA_947044405.1. Classification (NCBI taxonomy): domain Eukaryota; kingdom Metazoa; phylum Chordata; class Amphibia; order Anura; family Leptodactylidae; genus Leptodactylus; species Leptodactylus fallax. Next base: position 7,335,326 of record CAMRHE010000058.1, on the reverse strand, counting down.
GTGGTTGCTCTGGTCGTCCAAGATGGCATACACCCTCAGAGCCCTTTCTGGTTGGCCCTTGGGGTATCCTTGCACAGGACTTGTCACAAAGGTCTTCTCCGCAGACTTCTGTACATGAGGAAGATACTGTGGTAGTATTTGTCGCTTGATCTGTGTTCTCCCCGCCATGCTTAGTTGGGGAAGGGGAACCTCTAGGTGGTGTGGCACTAGGCTGGGATGGATGAAGAGCTTGTACATGGTCCTCACTGCCACACTCTATACACTTAATAGCAATTTTACAGTCTCTAGCAACATGTTCAGTAGAGGCACAACATTTGAAACATATCCCTAGTTTCTTTAGAAGCTCTCTACGTTCCTGGATTGGTTTCCTCCTGAAGCCAATACACTTCTTGAGGGGATGAGGCTTCTTGTGAATAGGACACAGACGGTTAGGATTTCCTACCTTTTCGTCTTGGTTGTTGTTGCAACTGCTTTCTTCTAGTGCTGATGTAAGTGTAGGAAGAATATCAGTCTTTTTCACCGAAACTGGGCCTCTGCGGTTTCTGTAGTTAGAATGTGAGCTGTCATACTTAATGAGAGGTGAACCATGAACACTGGGATCCCAATAGGAAAAGCTTGGGTCATTCTTGGATTCTGCAATGTTCTTGATGAACTCACAGAAGTAGGAAAATGGAGGAAAGGAGACTCGATTCTCATTTTTGTATCTTGACCCAACTGTGGTCCACCTTTCTTGAATATTATATGGCAACTTGGAGACTATCGGGTTTACCCCACGAGCAGTGTCCAGGTAACTGAGGTCCGGTAGGAGAGTGTCCGCAGCCAATAGGAGCTCCATAGTAGGTCACTAAGTTCTTGAAATTTCTGATGATCCTTGCCAAATATCTTTGGAAACCCTTGCAATAGTTTGAACAGAGCATTCTCTATTGCTTCAGGACTGCCATAGTTTTTCTCCAGTCCTTCCCAAGCAGCAGTAAGGCCTGCTGTGGGGTTGTAAATGTGGACTGATCTGAGTCTTTTAGCATATTCTGTGGACTGTGGGCCAAGCCACCGGATAAGCAAGTCTAGTTCTTCAGCTGCAGTAATGCCAAGGTCACTAATTGCAGTTTTGAAGGCACATTTCCAGCCTCTGTAGTTCTCAGGTTGGTCATCGAACTTTGTGAGTCCAGTCTTAGTAAGCTCACAGAGAACCATGTACCTTGCAAACTCTGACATGTCTGTTCTCTCTGACTTTAAATATTGAGTTGCTGGCTGAGTAGCGGTGATTACGTTGTTAGTGGGGTTCTTGTTAACAGAGGTAGGTAGAAATGGGGTTGCGTAGGCATTCAGCCTAGGAGCTAGCTTAAAGTCCATAGGTTTAGCCACATATGGATGTGAAACTGGATGGTTGTTTGCAGTCTGGTGGTATGGTGGCACGTTGGTGTTTACCTGAGTATCAGTATATTGCATTTGCTGAGGTGCAAGGCTTTGAGGATCCATGAAGGAAGAAGAAACTGGATGCTGGACAGGCAGGGCATTGTACTGACCTTGAATGTGGTGTGCTGCAGAAGATACTGTGCCCTGTCGCTCTGGAGAAATGTCGTCCCTGACAGGAACATTTGTGGCAAATAGGGATTCACTGTTTTGGCTTAGTACATAGTCTCTTGTGCACTTGAGGGGATCCTCTGCTTCCACATCACTCAAACTGGCGCTGTCGCTTTCACTTCCACTGATGGCCTGTTCTAAAAGGCTTAACCTTGCCATGGCTGCAGCGTGCTCATACTGTTTCTATAGAGCTTCTAGTTCTGCATTTTTTTTGAGCTACATTAGCTTCCATCTCTGCTTTCTGTTGTGCAAAGGCCGCCTGTATCTTAGTAGCTTCCACCTCTGCACGTACTTTTATAAGTTGCTCACTGAGTGTGGAAGATTTTGTGGAACGTGACTTAGATGTATGCTTTAAACGCTTGGTAGACTCAGAAACATGGTATGCCATTTCCTGCAGTTGCGCAATTATTGTCTCTGTCCTTAACTTAGTTTCATGTACTAAGCTGTCTCGTTCTGAATTGAGATGCTGGAAGCTTTGCAATTCAGCTAACGAATCGTCTGTATGTAGTTTTTTCAATATGCTTTCATAGTCCTCAGATTTCATTTTATAATGTTCATGCATAGCACAAAGCTGTCGCGGAGCTCCCTCTAGTGTTGATACATGGTATGCAGGCAAGCACATGGCAGATATCTTAGTCTGTATTTTCTGCCACCATTTTGAGAGTTTACAGGAAAGTTCATGCTTTAAACTTTCTAGATTGTCTCTAATTTTCCAGGTAGGTTTAATTGAGCATCTAGCCTTCTCACTGGACTGCAGACTGATGTCCATGCTACCTTGTGCTTCAGGGTGCCCTTCAGCCATGATGCAACACAAACAGGATAAATATCACTTTGCTGGAGTGAGATGGCTGCTTGCTAGAATCTTCTATGCTGAGGGGGTCTGAGCTGCAGATGCAAATTATTACGCAATGCTGATTCCTTCTGGCTTGCAGGTAACTTGCTGTGACTGACTGTATGACAGAAGTTGGTGAACTGTCTTACAGCTGTATCTGGCAGTCTTTATGCATCATTTTTCACTGTTCTGACTCAATAGCTTGGCTGCAAATGTGAGGTAGTGAGAGTGTCCTGTAGTCTCTATGTTAACCAGCAATTTACACCATGAAATATTTATCAGATAGTGTTCAACTCAACTGAGGAGGCGTAGATAAGATTCCAGATGCTTTAATCCAGGTAAATCTTGTAAAACCTCATACAGCAGTAGGTGAAAAATGATGATGAATTACCAGGAGCTGAGCAGACATGTTGCTTACAAAGAAGTGAAACTAAACAGAGAGAGAGGGGAGGAGCTAAAGCATCACAGCTAAGGATACAGAGAGAGAGAAGGGACAAACTACAAAGACAAACACAGTATCACAGATACATGTCAGTGAATTAAACCAAGTCCTGGGACATTACAATTATTATTAAATTATGTGTCTGGTTTAGAAAAACATTAAAGCAAATGTGTCATTATTTTTGTAATAATTAAAGGTATTTATAGAACTAGTTTTTTCTTTTATTAACTTATATTTCCTAACTAGCATTGTTTTAGTTTTAAAGTGTTCTATGGTGTTCTTGTCTGATTATATCTCATTTTGCATACTTTTATCATGTACAGTGGGGAAAAAAAAGTATTTAGTCAGCCACCAATTGTGCAAGTTCTCCCACTTAAAAAGATGAGAGAGGCCTGTAATTGACATCATAGGTAGACCTCAACTATGAGAGACAAAATGAGAAAACATATCTAGAAAATCACATTGTCTGAATTTTTAAGAATGTATTTGCAAATTATGGTGGAAAATAAGTATTTGGTCACCTACAAACAAGCAAGATTTCTGGCTCTCACAGACCTGTAACTTCTTTAAGAAAATCAACTGTGGGAGCAATAATTAAAAAATGGAAGACATACAAGACCACTGAAATCTCCCTCGATCAGGGGCTCCACACAAGATCTCACCCCGTGGGGTCAAAATGATCACAAGAACGGTGAGCAAAAATCCCAGAACCACACGGGGGACCTAGTGAATGACCTGCAGAAAGCTAGGACTAACGTAACAAAGTCTACCATCAGTAACACACTATGCCGCCAGGGACTCGGATCCTGCAGTGCCAGACGTGTCCCCCTGCTTAAGCCAGTACATATCCGGGCCCATCTAAAATTTGCTAGAGAGCATGTGGATGTTCCAGAACAGTAGAACTGTTTGGTAGAAACACAACTCATCGTGTTTGGAGGAGAGTGAATGCTGAGTTGCATCCAAAGAACACCATACCTACTGTGAAGCATGGGGGTGGCAACATCATGCTTTGGGGCTGTTTCTCTGCAAAGGGACCAGGACGACTGATCCATGTACATGAAAGAATGAATGGGGCCATGTTTCGTGAGATTTTGAGTGCAAACCTCCTTCCATCAGCAAGAGCATTGAAGATGAAACGTGGCTGGGTCTTTCAGCATGACAATGATCCCAAGCACACCGCCAGGGCAACGAAGGAGTGGCTTCGTAAGAAGCATTTCAAGGTCCTGGAGTAGTCTAGCCAGTCTCCAGATCTCAACCCCATAGAAAACCTTTGGAGGGAGTTGAAAGTCCGTGTTGCCCAGCGACAGCCCCAAAACATCACTGCTCTAGAGGGGATCTGCATGGAGGAATGGGCCAACATACCAGCAACAGTGTGTGCCAACCTTGTCAAGACTTACAGAAAACGTTTGACCTCTGTCATTGCCAACAAAGGATATATAACAAAGTATAGAGATGAACTTTTGTTATTGACCAAATACTTATTTTCCACCATAATTTGCAAATAAATTATTTAAAAATCAGACTGTGATTTTCTGGATTTGTTTTCTCATTTTGTCTCTCATAGTTGAGGTCTACCTATGAAGTCAATTACAGGCCTCTCTCATCTTTTTAAGTGGGAGAACTTGCACAATTGGTGGCTGACTAAATACTTTTTTCCCCACTGTATAGGTCAAATGCCAAAGAAGTTGCTCTTGTAACTGGAAGTTAGTCCTTTGGCTGAAAGTCAGTAAGTATCCTATTTAATATATTGCTGGATAAATCAAACCCAAATTACCAAAACTGCTTCCTGAATTGGTGCTGTTGAACAGTATGTTAAAGTGTAACATCTGTGAGGACTCAATGGAGAATTGTTCATGTACAGAATTTTCCAATAGCTTGTCGTGTGCCTAGTATGAGCTACATTTGCAATGTGTGATGTAAAGGGGCATTTGTGGATCCGCTTCACTAATAATAAATCTCTCCCACATCCAAAGTCACATGCTGCTGTGATGTTTTGTTTGCTGGCTGTTCACGGGAGGGGGAATAATGAGATGCAAATGAAACATCACATTGTGGTTAATGACCTGAAAATGAATCAGATAAACAGTGCCAAGTTTAATTTTATTTTCTTTTAAACTGGATAACCCCTTAAAATAAAGCAGACACTCTGATATAAATATTTGCCTTTTTTTCAGCTATGCCAACAAATTCCTATTTTGAATGATGAGGTTATAACCTTTCAAGCATATTGCAGTGCTGTGTCATGGTTCTCCAATGCCCCTCAAGACAGCAAAATCAGAGGTAAGTAAAAAGACATATTTTTTGTGAACTATAGACAAAAGAAATTGTACAAATTTAACAAACTTAAAGGGGTTGTCCCACAAAGTGCAGGGGGTTGCTCCAACTGAAGTGAATGGGAGTGCCAACTGCCACCAGCCCCAACCACATTCAGCCTAGCTGCGCTCAGGTTGAATGTGGTGCGGGAGAAAGGCCCCGCAGTCTCCACTTCATGCGACAACCCCTTTAACCCCTTCCCGCCAGTGACATTTTTCGATTTTCGTTTTTGACTCCCCATCTTCCAAATCCCATAACTTTTTTATTTTTCCGTTCTCAGAGCCACATGAGGGCTTAATGTTTGCACGACAAATTGTCCACATGATGCTACCATTTATTATTCGGTACAATGTACTGGGAAGCTGGAAAAAAATTTCAGAATAGGGTGGATTTGAAGAAAAAGTGCATTTGTGTGAGTTTCTTACAGACTTAGTTTTTATGACGTTCACTCTACAGCTAAAATGATATGTCACCTGTACTCTATGTTTCGGTTTGATTTCAGGGATACCAAATTTATATGGTTTTATTTACATTTTAACCCCTTAACAAAAATCTAAAACTTTGCAAAAAAAACATTTTTTTTCTAAATTCACCATATTCTGACACCCGTACCGTTTTTTATGTTTTCGTGTACGGGGGATGCATAAGGCGTCTTTTTTTTGCAGAGCCAGATGTACCTTTTAGTTATACCATTTTGACGAATATCTATTGCTTAGATCACTTTTTATTAAAATTTTTTTTAGGGGAAACAGCAAAAAAGCAGTGACCTACAGCAAAATGGTGGCACCCATGTTCTTCCACAAAAATGACACATGATGGAGGCCTTAATGCCTGTGAGTGGGTGCACAGATTGCAGGTATTAGCACCAGGTCTGTTGAACAATACAGTAATAGTGCAGCGGATGTCAGGAAGGGGTTAAAGGGGTTGTCCAGTTTCAGACCAATATTGGAAGACAAATGTTACTGTTTGTATAATGAAAAGTTATAAAATTTTCCAATATACTTTCGGTATTAGTTAGGCTGGTTAACGTCTCAGCATGGAATAATTTTTTGTGATCCATCTATAGATCATAAAAACTAATTTAGAACGGGTCATTTAAAAAACCCATTGATTTCAATGGGTTTTTAAAACCATCAGCAGGTGTGCGTTTGCAGCATTTTCGCCATGTAACTTTCAGCACTTTTGCTCCGTCCAAAAATAGGATACACAACAGAGAGAAAAGAATACATGACAGAGCAACAAATCCATTTTTTTTTAGATTGAGGTCTGTGGAAGGCAGTTACAAATTAATCAGTTTCTGTCCGTTTTGCAATCTGTTTTTCTTCCTCGCATGCTCAGAATGAAGAAGGGGAAAAAAGGAAAAAACACATCCGCCAAAACGGACAAAGCGAACAGTTTTTTGAAGCATACCCATTCGCAATGCGTCAGTCCAAAATCAGTCCATAATCATATGATGTAGAGTCCATGGTCATGTGATGGACACACAGGGGCACAGCTTGTTACCTTGCATATGTCTGTGTACTGTGCTGTGACTATATCGAGCTATCTCACAAGTGTTTTATTTACATTACATCAACTACAAAAATATTATATAAACCATAAATGTTTATTAATCACAAAATTCACAAAAAAAACCCAAAAAACACACAAAAAAGACGATTACATCAATACAAACATTAACAATGGAGAAGGGTATAAAATATGTCCTATCCCCATAACAATGGAGAACACTGAAAGAAAAGAGGAAAGTAATGGGGGAATAACATCACACTACATGCATGCCTAGTCCTAGCTCACAGCAAATTATATCAGTTATAACAAATCCGCTTAGAGAAATGTATAACGTAACGATCAAAATAGAATGTGGGAAAGACGGTGGCATATAGCAACTGAACATGTAATATCTGTATCCATCTAGATAGTGAAGGGAACCGCAAGCCAAACATTATAAGTAGTATTGTGCAAAATAACTACTATGCATGTGTGCAAACACATGCACAGTTATATGGAATAAATACACATGCCCCAAATCCTAAAGTGGCTGAACCAATACAGTCCTACCTAGATAGATAAAGCAATATAAACAATGTAAGGCCACTACATGCTGCCTAACTTAGCTACGGACATAGTGGTGCACAACGTGGGTGACCCCCGAAACACAGTTATAGCCACTGGGTCTTTGCTATTTTATACAGCAGGGACCTGGCAGCAGTGGCCAGGATTGGAGACCGCTTTAATCATGGACAATTAACTCCTTAAATGTGACCATGGCATCTGAGATGTTACTTTCATGTTCAGTCTTGCAATCGCGCAGGAAGATCGCTGGAGCCATTTCATTGCTATGGCAGTAAGGAGCCTTCTGATGCTTCTCAGGCCAGCCAATGCTATATGACTTCTCAGACCTGCCTGTGGCAGGGCTCAGTAATAACACAAGAATTTGTGTTATTGCATTATATTGCAATTATGCATTATATTGCATATACCATAGACTGCAATACTGTAGTATTGCAGTCTATGGTATATGCAATATAATGATTGCTAGCTCAATTCCCCTATAAGGGCTAAAAAATAAGTCAATATTTAAAAAGTTTTTTTCAAATAAGAAAAAAACACATAAAAATATGAAAATTGAATCACCCCCCTTTTCCCATTAACCCATAAACAAATTGGGTTTCTCCACATCTGAAATTGCACACAGTATTAAAATCTAAAAATATCTATTCCATCCACTGAACACCGCAACGGAAAGCAAATCAAAATGGCCGAATCTTTGGTTTTTTTGACTTTTAGCCTACAAAAAAAGATTCAACAAAAAGTGATCAAAACATCACACATTCTCCAAAATGGTACCACTAAAAAAACCACATCTCGTCTTGCAAAAAAAAAGACTCCATGCACAGTTTTGTACACAGAACTCTAAAAAAAAATAAAGTTACTGGTGTCACAATATGACGATGCAACAAAATGTTAGTTTTTAGTTTTTTTTTTAAGTTATTAAAACATAATACAATATATAATTTTGGTATTGCTGTGAATATAAATGTGTTATTTTCACCAGACAGTGCACACCATTACCTCAAAACCAGAAAGAAAATCGGTCATCTGCATTTTTTCACCAAATTTACCACATTAATTTTTTTCAGCTTCTCATGGAATTGTACAGAATAGTAAATGTTGTCATTAGAAAGTGCAATTTGTCCTGCAAAAAAATAAGCTGTCATACAACTCTATGAATGGAAAAATAAAAAAAAGTTATGGCTTTTGGAAGGAAGTACAAGATGAAAATGCTAAACTGAAAAATGTCATGGTCCTGAATCGGTTAAGGCACACCAATTGTTTTTTTAACTTTGGCTCTAAAAACCTCAGCAAAATAAGAACCATCTGGAAGCAGCTTTTCTGCAGCGTGGGCCTTAGCCTAATACACAGCAGTCAATTCTGTGTGATCCTGAAGTATCTCCTTGATGCCATGTATGAGGGCTTTGGATGAAGATCAAGTTTTATGTGTTTTTCCCATAATTTCCATTCAATTTAATTAACAGTAAAATATTCTTCTCTCTTTGACATTAGTTGATAACTCTTTTGTAAGTAATATCTATTAGAGCAATAGCCTCAAAATCCTTCCACTTTTCAAGTGCCTTGGATTATTACTTTGAATATTATAGCTATCCATTTTAATTATTTTGTTCTCTAAAGAACACTAAGTAATACAGTAATGGAACAACGTGAATATATTTTATTATAAGTAACATTCTCCCAGATGGTTACATTAAGTGTGCATAAATATTGTAAATATTACTGGCTAATAATTTGATGAGACTTGTCCTCTAAATGCAATATAAATCAAGGATAGATCATTCCTCACTATTCATCAGTAGAATATTTCTACTATACTGATTAAAAAGCAAATAATACAGGAAAAATAATCACTTTTACAAAACAATCATAGATTCTACAACAAAAATATCATGCCCTCTCCTTGGCTATCCTGATAAAACATTAAGTGTGAGGGATGTGTGTTCTAGACGTCTAAGAATGGCATGCAGGATGTGCATAGTCTGTTTATCTAATGCACAGATTTTCTATCCTGCTTTATAGAGGCCCCTAACAATACATTAGAGCTGTCATTTACTCACTCATGCTTCAATAATAATGACATAACTCTGCTCATTTGTCCCAATCTACACAGGAAAGCTGTTTTCTACACAATAAAAACAAAACTTCAGCCTATTGTGACCCCTAAAAGCCAGGGTAAAAACTTGAATTTGTCAAGATGTTGTTTTATGTGGATAGTAACAAAAAAGGTCACCTAAAATTAATATATGTTGATAATAAAAACTTTATTTAAATATTATGTTGTTTCTGCTGATACATTTCCTTTAAAGACTACCAAGTACAAGGATGCTTAAAGGGGACCTTTCATGTCCTCAGAGATGTGCGCTATTACATACCGCTAGAAAGCCGTCAGTGCACTGAATTCAGAATACTATCAGCTTTCCTGGTATGCGCCACGGTGCTGGAGACATTGGTACCGCTAGTTTCAGCACCGATTTCTCTCCACTGTCAAAAAGGTGGGTCTTATAGTCTAGCATCATTGCAGTGCTGTGAGGAACGCCCCCCCTCCCCCCCCCCCCTTCCCCGACAGTACAAGGCTATGGAAGAATACTGCCAGGGGCTCCATTCCTCACAGTCCATGATACTAGGCTGTAAGGCCAGCCCTTCTGACAATGGAGGGGTATCGCTGACGAAACTAACAGCACCATTATCTCTAGCACTGGGGTGCATACCGGGAAAGCCGACAGTCTTCTTACTAGCAGGCAATATTAGTGAAAATTCTGATTCTGGCAATTTATCCCCCCGAGTCCCTTATCCACAAGTCCCTGGAATCCCACCACTAATTTTACAGTTAACATTACTTTAGATTTACAGAATGATCAAGTGCCTGTGCAATAATATGACATAGAGTATGGCATGACACCAGGTATATTTCAATGATTGGCAGGAATACTGTGTGTACTGGGTTCACGTCTACATGAAAAATGGTGTAACCTGGTACATTAATTTATGAGAGACTGTAAACATTTGAAAGGGATTGGCCACTTTCAGACCAATGAGAATACTTCCTCACAGTTTTATAGATCTCTGCTTGCTGTCATTCAACCTGCTTACTTATAGTGGATAAAAATCAGTCCATGGTCATGTGACGTACACAGGTGCGCAGCTCGTTACCAGGTAGATGTCTGATTACTGTGCTGTGACTATAACGAGCTATGTATCTGTGTTCATCACATGACCATCGACTGATTTAAGCAGAATGAATTGATATGGAAAGTATATTGGAAAATTGTACATCTTTTCATTATACAAACAATAATTTTGGTCAACCCCTTTAAATTGATATTGTTTCTCCTGCATTTGAAGAATCATTTCCCAATATCTCTCTTGACACCATGACTGATCGGACTATTCCCACTGATGACAACTGTGTAATGCTAACACATTGGGAGGTATTTAATAAGCCAGTACAAACTGGCATAGAAGTGGCACATTTGTTGCTTTTCTGCTTTATTCACCACGTTTTAAAGGGAATCTGTCAGGTCAGTCTGGGACACTAAACCACCCACAGGACCTTATAGACCTGGGGTTTAGTGTCCCAGATTGCCCTGTTGTAATGCAATCTGCAGGCCCATTAAAAATAAAAAAAACCTTTATACTTACCTAGATAAGGGTCCGATCGACGCTGTTTGGTGAGATCGGTCTGGCTTATTCATGAGGCATGCCTCCCGGCGCCTACGCAAAGATGGACATCCCGGCTTCACTGCATAATTGCGGGGCATGCGCACTGAAGCCGAGGAGTACTCTTCCTTTCAGTGAAGAACTGCGCAGGCGCGGGGAACACAGCAGCAGGGTGAGTATAAAGCTTTTTTATTTTTAATGCAGCCATGTATTGCATTATAACAGGGTGATTTGGGACACTAAACCCCAGGTCAATATGGATGTGTGGGTGGTTTAATGTCCCAAATTGCCCTGACAGATTACCTTTAAGAGAGTGGGCAGATGAGGGCCGGGATCAAGGCAGGCTAAGAATGCCTCAGCCAATCACATTTATTATAGCTGACATGAGAAAACTGGCATCACCTTTACCTGAAATTTTGCAGTTCAGTTGCACAGGACCTGCCAAGATGTGACAGTCTCTTTATAATTCTGCTACATCTTGCACCAATGTAGGAATGGATTAAGACTGGCAAATGACAGGAAATGTCAGTCTTCATAAATTTCCCCCATTGTGCCATCATCTGATTATGAATATATGCTAGGCTTGACATGGGCTTTTATGAAAAACCGATGATAAGATACGCATGTGGACTTGCATAAGACTGTTACATAACAAAATAAATAGAAGCACGTTGCAGCCTTCAGCCAATGGCATGTAAATATAACAAGAGAAGATGCATAAAAATAGCACATATCAAAATTAATTGAAACCAGAAGGGTACATCTTTTATAAGTGCTGCGAATGGGACTAGTAACAATTACCCAAAAACAGACAAGACACAAGGGAGACGAGAAAAGATGGGGGGGGGGAAAAAGCCCACAAATAAAGACAAGAGACAAGAAAAGATGGGGGGGGAAGCCTGCAAAAACATACAAGACACAAAGGAGAAGAGAAAGAATGGGGGAAAAAAGCACACATCCTGAAAACAATTGGACATTGACCTTAAGGGAGCTATTTGTACAAAATGGCACTAGTGAGAGAGTTCTCCGGGCTCTCACACACAGATAGGGTAGTCACGCTGGCATCACTCCATTCCTGAGCCCAAACATTGTGGCTGCTTCCGGTCACCAGGGGGAGCCAACCACTATACTTGGCTGCAGTGGAGTCCTGCTGCAACAGCAAGGGACCCAACAGTGACACGCCTTTGACAGGAGTGATGCAGATCTGTGTTTAAGAACCTATCCACCATTGGCACTTGGGTCTAAGGCAGACTGTAGAGAGGAGAGTTTAGTAAGTGGGAGAACAATTGCAATAGTCAAGACTAGAGTGAATAAAAGCAACAATGAGGGTTTTTGATGTTTCTACAGTGATAAAAGGGCAGATTCTGGAGATGTTTTTGAAGTTCAGGTGACATGAGTGTGACTGAATATTTGGGTTGAAGGTGAGGTCTGAGTCAAATACAACCCCGAGACAGCGGGCATGCTGCTTCAGTTATTTTTAGTTGAGGTCGGTTAGTAGATAGAGGGAACACAAGAAGTTCAGTTTTTGAAAGATTCCGTTTCAGACAAAGAGAAGACATGATGTTAAAGAGAATCTGTCAGGGCAATTTGGGACATTAAACCACCCACACGTCCACATGGACCTGGGGTTTAGTGTCCCAAATCACCCTGTTATAACACAATCCATGGCCACATTAAAAATAAAAAAGCTTTATACTCACCCTGCCGCTGTACTCCTCGCGCCTGCGCAGTTCTTCAATGAAGCCAGAGGAGTACACCTCGGCTTCAGTATGCATGCCCTGCAATTACGTAGTGAAGCCGGGGTGTCCATCTTTGGCTTCACTGAAGAACAGCTCAGGCGTCGGGAGGCGTGTCAACAAAGAATCTCATGAATAAGCCGGACTGTTCTCACCAAACAGCATCGATCGGACCCTTCTCTAGGTAAGTATAAAGGTTTTTTATTTTTAATGCGCCTGCGGATTGCACTACAACAGGGCTATTTGGAACACTAAAACCCAGGTCTATAAGGACCTGTGGGTGGTTTAGTGTCCCACATTGACCTGACAGATTCCCCTTAAAGACAGCGGTGTTTTGAAATAGTACAGGGTTGATAGCAAGGCATGAGGTATATAATTGGGTGTTATCAGTATAAATATGGTACTGAAAGCCAAATCAGCTGATGGTTATCCAATAGGGGCTGTGTAGAGATAAAAGAGGAGAGGGCCCAGGACTAAGCCTTGGGGAACACCAACAACATGGATAGGAAGTAGCACTAAATGAGCGGTTAGGAAGATACACAAGTGGACAAAATTGTTGGTACCCCTCGTTTAATGAAAGAAAAACCCACTATGGTCACAGAAATAACTTGAATCTGACAAAAGTAATAATATATAAAAATTATATGAAAATGAACAAATGAAAGTCAGACATTGCTTTTCAACCATGCTACAACAGAATTTTTTAAGAAAGAAAACTCATGAAACAGTCCTGGACAGAAATGATGGTACCCTTAACTTAATATTTTGTTGCACAACCTTTTGAGGCACTCACTGCAATCAAACGATTCCTGTAACTGTCAATGAGACTTCTGCACCTCTCAACAGGTATTTTGGCCCACTCCTCATGAGCAAACTGCTCCAGTTGTCTTGGGTTTGAAGGGTGCCTTTTCCAGATGGCATGTTTCAGCTCCTTCCAAAGATGCTCAATAGGATTTAGGTCAGGGCTCATAGAAGGCCACTTCAGAATAGTCCAATGTTTTCCTCTTAGCCATTCTTGGGTGTTTTTAGCTGTGTGTTTTGGGTCTTTATCCTATTGCAAGATCCATGTCCTGGGACTGAGACCAAGCTTTCTGACACTGGGCAGCACATTTCTCTCTAGAATCCCTTGATAGTCTTGAGATTTCATTGTACCCTGTGCCAGATGCAGCAAAGCAGCCCCAGAACATAACAAAGCATCCTCCATGTTTCACAGTAGGGTCAGTGTTCTTTTCAAGATATGCTTCATTTTTCCATCTGTGAACATAGAGCTGATGTGCCTTGCCAAAAATTTAAATTTTTGTCTCATCTGTCCATAGGACATTCTCCCAGAAGCTTTGTGGTTTGTCAACATGTAGTTTGGCAAATTCCAGTTTTGTCAGATTCAAGTTATTTCTGTAACCATTGTGGGTTTTTCTTTCAAAACTTTGCTTTTGATTTTTTTTTTCAGTTTACTGTATGGGAGAAATATTTTTATATGTTTGCAGGCTGGGCATATATAGATGTGGGTTGTATAATTTGTTGATGTTTGTTTTTTGTCTATTTATTTATATTTCAACTCTAGGGAAAGGGGTGATTTGAATTTTTATTTTTTTTTATATTTTTAAACGCTTTTTTTTTTAAAAGCTATTTTATTATTTTTCCGTATTGGGTTTCAACCTGCAATCTTTTGATTGCATGTCCCATAGACTACAATACAACTGTATTGCAGTCTATGGAAGATTTGCTAAATTAGATATTGAGGCTGGCCATATACCAGCCTAAATAACTAAATAAGGCTCCCGGGTGTCATAGGAACAGGATGACTCCTACGATTTTGCCGCACATGAGCTGTCCTGCAATGGAAAAGGTACGGTACAGGTGGGGAACAGCTCTGGGTTGTGGGCGCAAGCTCTAGATCTCCACTGTATACATTGTAATACACATTGGCTGCCATCTTTTACACTATCATGCAAAATCACGTACCTGTGCCGATACCGATTGGAGCTGTTAACACTTTAGATGTCATTGTTAAACACGACCAGGACATCTAAAGTGCGCAGGTGCCATGGGCGGCATCATCTTTTACCTATTGAAGGCTCCCAGGCCTGTCATTACTATAGTTATATGCAGCGTGTAAAAGTCAATGGATTTTACTATACACAGCAATACATTAGTATTGCTGTGTATAAAATGAGCGATCAGGCCCCCTAGGGTTTGTCCCTAGGGGTATGAAATTAAAAGAAAAAGAAAAAAAAGTTTTTAAAAGTATAAACAAAACTCAAAAAATACAAAAGTTCAAATCACCCCCCCCTTTCCCTAGATTACATATAATAATAATAATATTAATAAATAAACAATAATAAACATAAACACTTTAGGTATCCCCGCGCTCAAAAATGCCCAAACTATTAAAATATAATAGTTTCAAATATAAAAATATTTATCCCATACAGTGAACAGCTTAGCGGGAAAAAAAAATCAGAATAGCAAAATTCCGATTTTTTCCAACACTTTGCCTCCTAAAAAAAAAAGAAAAAAAAAAAAGTGATTAAACCATCAGACCTTCCCCCAAACGATATAAGTAAAAACTACATCTTGTCCCACATAAAAAGACGCCTTACCTAGATCCATACATGTAAATATGAAAAAGTTACAGGTGTCAACAATATGGCAACAAAAATATGTTTCTATTTTGCAAAGTTTTTTTATTTTTTTAAATGGTATCAAAACATTAAAAATACTATATGAACTATATAAAACTAGTTTATTGAAAAAAATAATGCAATGAGGTTAAATTTTTCACCAATTATAAGCATTAAGCCTTATTCAGGCACGAGATCCTTCCTAGTTTGCTGTTGCTACAGAATTTTGTATAGAGTCCCAAGGCAAAATTCTACTAAATCTGTTCAAATGAATATATATATTAATCCCAGAAACATGGTGTGGAGGGAAATCTCTCTGCTATAAGCAATATGTGAAGCTTTGTTCAAATTTCATAAGCCCTCAAGGAGCTGTGTGACTCGTCTGAGCAAGTTATTGAGCATTTTTGTAGATTAGGAAAAGTTGACAGCTGAGCATGATTCCCAAGAATATGGAAAATAGTTTTACTCTGGTCTTTTCCAAACCTCAAGGCTAAAAAGAAACCTTTTTAACTGTTTCTCTTCACTAAATCCTATCAATTCCCCCTGCTACGCAGTAAATTGAGTCTCTCACTGACAGACATTACAGCCTATTTTTTGACTCAAGTTTCCCGCCAGCTCTTCACTGCTTCTTATGATAAGCTGCTCAGCATCATGTTATTTTAGATTTTTTCCAAAAAACTCAACAATATCCCAGGAAATGCCAAATACATTTAAAGGTTTCTAGATTTCCTAAATTTCTGATTAAATAAAAAAGGCAAAGTTGTTATTGTGATAGCTTTAACACTAAGGATTTATTTTCTAATGTGTAGTGTTTAAAGAGGGAAAAACTTGATTAAGCGGAAATGATTGTTAAGACGAAGTAATTGTTTGTAATTCTACATAATGCTTTCATTCACTCTCCTTTTTCTGCTGTTTCACAATGCAAAGAGACACCTCATAAAACTGATACTCATATGTGAAATCTCTCAGCCATTCACAGCAATAAATATTTGGAGTTAATGAGTACAATAAATATTGTTTATGGCCGGGGCCCCACGTGGCGTAAACACCGCGGTTTTGCCTATGACGGAAACGCCGTAGAAAAAAACGCAGAGTTCTACAGTCACATCAAAATGGATGAAATTCTAGCAAATCCCATCCCCACTTTGCGGAAAAATATGCACAGCAGATACGCCGTGATTTCCAAAACAACGACGGTTTTGGAAATCACAGCATGTCAATTATACCTACGGAAATACCATTGTGGACTTTCTGTGAAAAGCGCTGTGGGAAAAACTGCAATGTGTTGCTTCTGTGGTTTTTTGCTGCGGGACGCTACATGGGGCCTTAGCCTCAATATTTAAAAGGAACCTGTCAGGTGGTTTGTCCCACCACTCTAAGCTGGTACCAGCACGTGTAGCATCAAGTAATGACCTTTCCTATACTTCCTCTCGCTACGTGTACTGTCAGGGAGGGCGTTCCTCACAGCGCACTTAGACTGTCAGGAACGCCCTTCTGACAGTAAACGGTGAGATTTAGACCCCCGATATCTCCAGCCCCAGGGCATATAACGGGAAAGCCAGCAGTGCGCTAAATTCAGCGCGCTGTCGGCTTTCTAGCGGTATGTAAAACCGCTTATACAGTACATGAGGACGTGAAAGGTCCTCTTTAAAGAACATTTGCACAAGGTTTTAAAAGCTTATAACTTGACTTTTCAGCAACAGAAAGCTTAGTGAGGGCATCATAGTAAAGCTTAGTTAAGGTCATAGTAATTTGAATTTTTTTTACCCTCCATGAAATAACTAATTAAATTTTTGTTACATTTTAAAGCATTATATTCAATAAAGCATTTAAAACATCAAAAATGCTCTGTTTAACTGTGCATCCGGATACATGATTTTTTGTTCATAAGCAGCTTTTAGATTACTCTGTGTTAGCTTCAAAAACTCACAGCAACAGGAGATCTTGACTTTCATGGTACCAAAATAGGATAGGCGATAAGTTTACTTCTTACAATAACCCTAATGACACACTATATTTAGAAATTCTTAAATGTGGAATCCTCTTAATAAGGTGACAATCAGTCCCATCTACATCCTGCAATTCAAGGTTGGAAATAATTGATGCTCAATTTGCATGGATATAATCAGTCCTCTTAATATAATATACAAAAGTGGTGGAAATGCAGTTTGTAGGTGTAATAAGGTGAATACACATTTCAGCCTGCCTTCCTCACTCTCTAACCATGTTCAAGAAATGCTACTCTGATATACAGCATTCTGTCAATATTGGCCACTTGGATAGAAAATAAGTGTAAGATTACTGGGGGTCTGACTGCTAAGACTCATAGCAATCAGGAAAACCTATTCCCTGTGAATGAAGCGCCAATTTGCTTGGGTCACCTGCACTCCATTCTCTTCTATGGGGCTTCCAGGACCTCAATCTCTAAAAGCCCCATATAAGAGAATGGACTGCTAGTTA
Source organism: Leptodactylus fallax (assembly GCA_947044405.1). Taxonomy (NCBI): domain Eukaryota; kingdom Metazoa; phylum Chordata; class Amphibia; order Anura; family Leptodactylidae; genus Leptodactylus; species Leptodactylus fallax. The sequence continues at coordinate 7,317,608 of CAMRHE010000058.1, read as the reverse complement.
TGCAATTGCACTGGCACTTCATTCACAGGAAGGGTGCAGGGTGGCTTTCAGGACTCTATTCTCCTGATATGGGGGTTCTTAGCAGTTAGACCCCCATTGATCACTGTGGATATAGGATAGGTGTCTGTAATGACAAAACCCATTTAACCTTTTCAAGACAGAGCCTAAAAGTACCTTCATGACCAGGCCTCATTTTTAAAAACTGACATGTGTCACTTTATATGGCAATAACTTTAAGACACTTTAACTTACACAAGTGATTTTGAGACTGTTTTTTCATGTCACATTGTACTTAGTTAGTTGTAAACCTTGATCAATATTTTTGTATTTATTTAATATATATTATGCTCTGCTTTTCAAACAGATAGATAGTTATACCACCCAAATACATTAATAAATATTATTTACCATATCTCTGCTTTATATTGGCATCATCTTTTAATTGTCATTTAATTTATTTTGGATGTTAGAAGGCTTACAAGGGTAATATCGATTTTCCAGATTTACAAGAAAATTTCCCAAACTAATTTTTTGGGGTCCACTTCAGTTCTGAACGGGATTATAAAAGCCTATATATTAGAAACCCCCATGAATCACCCCATTTTCAAAACTGAACCCCTCAAATAATTCAAAACAGCATTTGGGAAGTTTGTTAACCCTTTAAGCATTTCACGAAAATTAAAACAATATGGAGGTGAAATTTATACATTTCATTTTTTTTCACTAATACATTCATTTAGCCCTAAAATTAACACACTCACAAAGAGATAAAGGAGAAAATGCATCTCACATTTTGTTATGCAATTTCTCCCGAGCACAGAAATACCCCACATGTGGGTGTAAACTGATGTTTGAGCACATGGCAGCACATGGAAGGGAAGGAGCAACACTGGAAGTATGAAAAGAAGATTTTGCTGGAATAGTTTGCGTGGCCATGTCTCATTTGCAGAGCCCCTAAAGTACCAATACAAATAAAATTCCCATAAAGTGACCCCATTTTGGAAACTACACCCCTTTCAGAATTTATAAAGGAGTATAGTGAGCATTTTGACCCAAGAGCCTTTTCACAGATTTTAATAACATTGAGATGTGTAAATGAAAAATCATTAAATTTTCACAAGGGGTTAAAGGAGAAAAAGCACCCCACAGTTTGTTACACAATTGCTCATGAACATGGTAATACCCCATATGTGGTCATAATCTGCTGTATGGGTACATGGTGGGACTTGAAATGGAAAGAGCACTATTTGGCTTTTGGAGGGCAAATTTTGCTGGAATAGTTTTTGGGTGCCATGTCACATTTGCAGAGCCCCTAAACTACCAATACAATGGAATCCCCCAAAGGTGACCCCATTTTGGAAACTACACCCCTCTCAGAACATATCAAGGGATATAATGAGCAGTTTGATGCTACAGATGTTTCACAGATTTTATTAACATTGGGACGTGGAAATGAAAAATTACTTTTTTCCCAATAAACCGTCAATTTAGTCCCAAATTTTTTATTTTCACAAGAGGATAAAGGAGAAAAAGCTACTCAAAGTTTGTTACACAATTTCTCCAGAACACAGTAATACCCCATACAGGGACATCTCAATAAATTAGAATATTTTTGAAACGTTCGTTCATTTCAGTGATTCAGTAATTCAGTTCATAATCAGCGTCTTCCATGATTGTGTGTCCTACTGAACCAGACTGAGGGACCATTTAAAGGCTTAGGAAACATTGGCAGGTGACACACTGAATTTACAATACTAAACTTTTTCACAATATTCTAGTTTTCTTAGATTTGGGTTTTCATTAGCTGTAATCCATAATCAACATTTACAGAAATAAAACACTTGAAATAGAACACTCGTGTGTGTAAAGAATCTAGAAAATATAGGAGGTCAATTTTTTAATTTAATTACTGAAAAAAATAAACGTTTCAAAGATATTCTAATTTATTGAGATGCACCTGTATGTGGTTGTAAACTGCTGTATAGGTACAGTGCCTTGCAAAAGTATTCGGCCCCCTTGAACTTTTCAACCTTTTGCCACATTTCAGGCTTCAAACATAAGGATATAAAATTTTGATTTTTTTTTTTTTGGTGAAGAATCAACAACAAGTGGGACACAATTGTGAAGTGGAACAAAATTTATTAGTTATTTTAAACTTTTGTAAAAAATAAAAAACTGAAAAGTGGGGCGTGCAATATTATTCGGCCCCTTTACTTTCAGTGCAGCAAACTCACTCCAGAAGTTCAGTGAGGATCTCTGAATGATCCAATGTTGTCCTAAATGACTGATGATGATAAATATAATCCACCTGTGTGTAATCAAGTCTCTGTATAAATGCACCTGCTCTGTGATAGTCTCAGGGTTCTGTTTAAAGCACAGAGAGCATCATGAAGACCAAGGAACACACCAGGCAGTTCCGTGATACTGTTGTGGAGAAGTTTAAAGCCGGATTTGGATACAAAAAGATTTCCCAAACTTTAAACATCCCAAGGAGCACTGTGCAAGCGATCATATTGAAATGGAAGGAGTATCAGACCACTGCAAATCTACCAAGACCCGGCCGTCCCTCTAAACTTTCATCTCAAACAAGGAGAACACTGATCAGAGATGCAGCCAAGAGGCCCATGATCACTCTGGATGAACTGCAGAGATCTACAGCTGAGGTGGGAGAGTCTGTCCATAAATCTGGCCTTTATGGAAGAGTGGCAAGAAGAAAGCCATTTCTCAAAGATATCCATAAAAAGTCTTGTTTAAAGTTTGCCACAAGCCACCTGGGAGACACACCAAACATGTGGAAGAAGGTGCTCTGGTCAGATGAAACCAAAATTGAACTTTTTGGCCACAGTGCAAAACGATATGTTTGGCATAAAAGCAACACAGCTCATCATCCTGAACACACCATCCCCACTGTCAAACATGGTGGTGGCAGCATCATGGTCTGGGCCTGCTTTTCTTCAGCAGGGACAGGGAAGATGGTTAAAATTGATGGGAAGATGGATGGAGCCAAATACAGGACCATTCTGGAAGAAAACCTGTTGGAGTCTGCAAAAGACCTGAGACTGGGACGGAGATTTATCTTCCAACAAGACAATAATCCCAAACATAAAGCAAAATCTACAATGGAATGTAAGTGATTATGTAAGTGACGTCATTGCATCGTGACTCCTGCCCCCAAGGCATCGGGAGCAGACACAGGGGCTCCCTGCTTCACCATTGTACTCAACTCATCCAGATCCTCTGGACACAAATGAGTTATAAGTCAAGACATGCCTCCCGTCAACGGGGTCAACGGAATCCAGCATTGTTCTGCTGAGTCTGGGACGATTGGGAGGTATGGTTCTCATTCATTTTCACCATAAGGAAGGTACAATTTTAGAGACTAAATATCTACAGTAGAAAACAATGACACTTTCTAGATGTAAGATTTCAGCAGACCTTCTACAGTAAATACCAGTCTACATGCCATAGCGGTAAAACATGCAACTGCTACAGAACCTTTATAGGGGTTTCCCATCTCAAGGATCCTATATACTGCTAGCTTATGTAAATTCACCAGTTTTCCTAAATACATTGCTTTAGCAATGCTGCTTCATTTGCCTGATATGTGAAATGATTCCTCCCATTGTTTATACATTGTTTCCTTGGTCCCTGCCCTGTCCTGTGATAACAGGTCAGAAGATGACTCACAGCTAGTTGCAGTATGCTGATAAAGGCTTGGACAGTGTGAGATTTCTCTCTATGAACAAAACCCCTTTAAGGCTAAGGCCCCACATTGTGGAAACGCTGCATTTTGTTTGTTGCAGATTTTGCTGCGTTTTTAAAAAAAAAAAAGCATACCTAAAGCATACCTACAGTGTGTGTGTGTATATATATATATATATATATATCTTATATACAGTGGGGAAAAAAAAGTATTTAGTTAGTCACCAATTGTGCAAGTTCTCCCACTTAAAAAGATGAGAGAGGCCTGTAATTGACATCATAGGTAGACCTCAACTATGAGAGACAAAATGAGAAAACAAATCCAGAAAATCACATTGTCTGATTTTTTAAGAATTTATTTGCAAATTATGGTGGAAAATAAGTATTTGGTCACCTACAAACAAGCAAGATTTCTGGCTCTCACAGACCTGTAACTTCTTCTTTAAGAGGCTCCTCTGTCCTCCACTCATTACCTGTAGTAATGGCTCCTGTTTGACATTGTTATCAGTATAAAAGACACCTGTCCACAACATCAAACAGTCACACTCCAAACTCCACTATGGTAAAGACCAAAGAGCTGTGGAAGGACACCAGAAACAAAATTGTAGACATGCACCAGGTTGGGAAGACTGAATCTGCAATAGGCAAGCAGCTTGGTGTGAAGAAATCAGCTGTGGGAGCAATAATTAGAAAATGGGAAGACATACAAGACCACTAATAATCTCCCTCGATCAGGGGCTCCACGCAAGATCTCACCCCGTGGGGTCAAAATGATCACAAGAACAGTGAGCAAAAATCCCAGAACCACACGGGGGGACCTAGTGAATGACCTGCAGAAAGCTGGGACTAACGTAACATAGGCTACTGTCAGTAACACACTACGCCGCCAGGGACTCAGATCCTGCAGTGCCAGACGTGTCCCCCTGCTTAAGCCAGTACATATCCGGGCCCGTCTGGAGTTTGCTAGAGAGCATTTGGATGTTCCAGAAGAGTATTAGGAGAATGCCATATGGTCAGATGAAACCAAAGTAGAACTGTTTGGTAGAAACACAACTCGTCGTGTTTGGAGGAGAGTGAATGCTGAGTTGCATCCAAAGAACACCATACCTACTGTGAAGCATGGGGGTGGCAACATCATGCTTTGGGGCTGTTTCTCTGCAAAGGGACCAGGATGACTGATCCATGTACATGAAAGAATGAATGGGGCCATGTATCATGAGATTTTGAGTGCAAACCTCCTTCCATCAGCAAGGGCATTGAAGATGAAACGTGGCTGGGTCTTTCAGCATGACAATGATCCCAAGCACACCGCCAGGACAACGGAGTGGCTTCATAAGAAGCATTTCAAGGTCCTGCAGTGGCCTAGCCAGTCTCCAGATCTCAACCCCATAGAAAACCTTTGGAGGGAGTTGAAAGTCCGTGTTGCCCAGTGAAAGCCCCAAAACATCACTGCTCTAGAGCAGGCATGTCAAACATGCGTCCCGCGGGCCGCATGCGGCCCTTTACAGACATATCTGCGGCCCGCACAAAAGTCTCAAACTTTGTCTCTAAAGTTTAGAGACAAAGTTTGAGACTTTTGTGCGGGCCGCAGATGTACAAAATTCACGATCAGCACTTCCGGCTCTTCATTCATTGGTCCACGGGGCCTAACTACCGGGGTAGCAGTGGTAGCGACTGCCACAGGGTCCGGAACATTACGGGGCCCGGAGCCCTGTGGCAGTCGCTACCGTGAACCCCACAATCACTGCTATCGTTATACTCCGGGGTCTTTTCAGACCCCGGAGTATAACGATGGGGGGCCCAGGGGAGGTGAGCGAACATAAAAAACACCGTAACTCACCTCTCCGCCGCTCCGCAGGCTTCGGGCCTGTTTGGTGACGTCCCAGACGTCAGCCGACGTCATTATGCGTCGCGACGCCGGCCTGGATCGCGCGAGATCCGGTCCGAAATTGAAGATGGCCGAAGTAGCGCACGGGAGTGCACCGGAGCGAGGAAGAGGTAAATTGCAGTGTTTTCTATGTTTCTATCCTCCCCTGGGTCTCCGATCATTATACTCTGGGGTCTGAAAAGACCCCAGAGTATAATAATCGTTCATGGGTGGTCCACTATGGGGCATAATACTGTGTGCAGGGGCCACTATGGGGCAAACTACTGTGTCCAGGGGCCACTATGGTGCAAACTACTGTTTGCAGGGGCCACTATGGGGCAAACTACTGTGTGCAGGGGCTACTATGGGGCAAACTACTGTGTGCAGGGGCCACTATGGGGCAAACTACTGTGTGCAGGGGCCACTATGGGGCAAACTACTGTGTGCAGGGGCTACTATGGGGCAAACTACTGCGTGCAGGCGCCACTATGGGGCAAACTACTGCATGCAGGGGCCACTATGGGGCAAACTACTGCGTGCAGGGGCCACTATGGGGCAAACTACTGTGTGCAGGGGCTACTATGGGGCAAACTACTGTGTGCTGGGGCCACTATGGGGCAAACTACTATGTGCAGGGGCCACTATGGGGCATAATATTGTGTGCAGGGGCCACTATGCTGCATAATACCGTGTCCAGGGGCCACTATGGGGCATAATACCGTGTGCAGGGGCCACTATGGGGCATAATACCGTGTGCAGGGGCCACTATGGGGCATAATAGTGTGCGCAGGAATGCGGTTTGTGTGCGGGGGGGTTGGGGGAGGCGGTTTGGGGGGGTTGGGGGCGGCGGCTTGGGGGGGGGCCCCATGTCAAATGTTCGCCTTGGGGCCCAGCCATTCCTAGTTACGCCACTGATTGGCCCATATCCCTGCATATGACCTGCTTACGTGATCAATGAATGACGACCCGGAAGTGCTGATCGTGAGTTTTGTACATCTGCGGCTCGCGTGGCTGCTCATCACCTAAGTCAGTTTTGTTGTGAGCGGAGGAAGAGTCGTGGCTGAGAGTGACTGGGATACTGTGACCGTGCTGAGGAAGAAGGGACCCACTGCCACACAGGCAAAGTCCAAGCAAGTGAGTGGCCCTCCTGTATGTAACCATTAAAAACTAAAGAGAGGGATGAGCACTCAGATTATAAATAATTGTGATGCAAAAAACAGTGGTGCTGATTGGATGAAAAATGCAATCGAACACAAAGGACAAACAGCATCCAATATAAAGCACACACAAAATTTCTTTATTAAATAACACAGCAAACAAGGAAAAATTAAAAGCAATTAAAATACATGTGCACCCTTGGAGGCAAATACTAGGGGTGAACACCAAAAAGAACAAATCCTACAGACGCCCATTAAATAAATATAAAGTAAATAAATACATATTGAAAATTCATAATAATATAAATAATAATATAATAATATAATATAATGAATAGGCCTATTAGCACAAAGCACAAAGAGGTGTCAAGCCTCAGGACAAAACACTAAAAATGATTGAAAAAAATGATAGCAAATAAATGTTTAGTTTTTAATTGCTGTATTTTTGTTAAATATATTAGTTGCTGTTGCGCACTGCAAATATATGTTGCTGTTACATATTACTACTTCATATCTTGTTTTCATGACTGCTGTTAAAATACGTGTGTGACATTAGCTGCTATGTGCGGCCCTCGCAACAACCTCTTGTTACTCATGTGGCCCTCGGGGTACCCTGAGTTTGACATGCTTGCTCTAGAGGAGATCTGCATGGAGGAATGGGCCAATATACCAGCAACAGTGTGTGCCAACCTTGTGAAGACTTACAGAAAACTTTGACCTCTATCATTGTCAACAAAGGATATATAACAAAGTATTGAGATGAACTTTTGTTATTGACCAAATACTTATTTTCCACCATAATTTGCAAATAAATTCTTAAAAAATCAGACAATGACATTTTCTGGATTTGTTTTTTCATTTTGTCTCTCATAGTTGAGGTCTACCTATGATGACAATTGCAGGCCTCTCTCATCTTTTTAAGTGGGAGAACTTGCACAATTGGTGGCTGACTAAATACTTTTTTTCCCCACTGTATGTTTCTGTCTGTCTGTCTGTTCTTTATGTGCGACCAAACGACTGGACCGATCCTCACCAAATTTGGCACACATGTACATCAGGTGTCCGGGAATATTATAGACTGGGTCTCAGATCTCTTGGACGTACCATTCCTGAGATACAGTATTCCCAAAAAATGACCAACATTAGCTAATACAAGCCTGCAAGTCTTTCACCCATATTCCAACTGCCATACACACGGTCACATTTCCCTTATCAGCCAATAAGAGCTCGCAGGCGCTTACTCTCCTCAGACACACACAGGTTTCCATAGCAACCAAGCTATTTATGACCTGTATTAGTCAATAACAGTTCGCAGGTCCTTAAATATTCAGTCATATCACGTGTATCAGCCAATATAAGTTCACATTTAATTTACCAGGTTTCCATAACAACACAGCCATAAATAGACTGTATTGGACTATATTGGACTCAGTGCCGTAACTAGGAATGGCTGGGCCCCAAGGCGAACATTTGTGCGGCAACCGCCCCCCCCCCCCCCGCACAAACTGCATTCCTGCACACAGTATTCTGCCCCATACTGGCTCCTGCACACAATATCATAGTGGCCCCTTCATATAGTATTATGCGCACTCCCTGCTACCTCTTCAGTGTTGGACCAGATGTCACGTGAGCCAGGCATGCATCGCAACTCATAATGACGTCAGACTGGCCCACCGACGTCTGGGACATCACCAAGGAGGCCCGAAGCCTGCTGAAAAGACCCCAGAGTATAATGATAGCAGTGTTTGTGGGGTTCACGGCACGCAGGCCTTAATTACTGATCCCCGCTCCTGCTCAAAGCCGCCTCTGTAGAAGGTGAAGCGCAGGCGGCCATGAGCAGGAGCGGGGATCGGTAAGTAAATATGGCCCGTTACCTGCTGGTGTTACACCAGCAGGTAATGGCCTATTAAAAAAAAAAAAAAAACATCAAGGGCCCGCCGGGACCCCTAATGGCCCGGGCCCTGTGGCAGCCGCTACCACAGCTGCCCCAGTATTTACGCCACTGACTGGACTGCCATACTGGATTTCAGCATTCTTATAAATTGAAAAGTTTTTAAACTACTCATGCCCCCTGCAGCAAAACGCATGGCTGCTGCTCACGCTAATGAAAACTCTCAGCAGATCCAAGCCTGTATCTAATCTGACAAGATATCTCACAGACAACAGCGAGCTGCTGAAACAACCCAGCAGACCCAAGCCCGTCTCCAGTCTGACAAGGCATTGTCAGCCACATGCACACAGCTACACTCCATGTTTCCATAACAACCCAGCCATTTTTCTTCACTGCTGTAGGTTAGCTTTAAAGGGGCAGGGCGCTGTGGATGACACTGTTACACAAGGTCACATACACACAGCTTTACTCCAGATTTTCCATAACAGCCGATCACAGGTCTTTCACTGATATCCAAACTGAGATACTCATGATCACATGACGCTTATGGATCAATGTAAAATCACAGGTTCTTCGGTCTTGACATACATACAGCTTTACACCAGGTTTCCATAGCAACCAAGCTATTTATGACCTGTATGAGTCAATAGCAGTTCGCAGGTCTTTAAATATTCAGTCATATGACGTATATCAGCCAATATAAGTTCACATTTCATTTACCAGTTTTCCATAGCAACACAGCCATAAATAGACTGTACCTATACTGGACTGGAGGTCCTCTAGATCCTATTTGCCCTGTGTTCATATTGTAGACCTGTTCTGGGTCCAAGAGAGGCATGTTATTTCCTTGTGTTCACATTGTAGACCTGTTCTAGGTCCAAGAGAGGTATGTTATTGCCCAGTGTTCACATTGTAGATTTATTTTGGGTTTAATAGAGGTATTAGTATAGGGTCCCACCTTAATGAGGTCGCCTTGTCGGGGCAGGTGGGCTTCCTACTGTTTGATCAAATATGTATAACTAAGAACCTCAACATTTTAGTTTATACACCATATTAATTTGTAGGTGCCAATAATAGCAGTAATGCTATCTCTGTTCTCTATATACCCTTGTGCTGTGTCAGAGTGCTGCTACACTTTTTTGTTTTTATACATTTTACCACAGTAGCTTGCACCTGTTCATATTGGGATGTGCTGTCTGAATCTTTTTTGTGTGTGTATGTGTATATATATATATATATATATATATATATATATATATATATATAATGTAAACTTTATTATCCAATGGACAGTTTGGACAATGTGTGCAGTCAATTTGAATTTAGATTTTATTATGACAATTAAACCTTGACACACTCCTCACTGGTTGGATAGAATTATATCTCCAGCTCAGGGACAAATATCGTTCAAAAATCCAGACAGACATCATGGGATCTTTGGATTTTAGCAATTTTAGAATCATTGTTCACAAGCAGCATATCATTCTGTGCTGTGTTGCTAGCAACAATGAAAGAACAGGGATCAGGAACCTTAACTTTTTTTTATTGTTCCTCCTGCATGGGGCTCTGTATCCACCTTTGTAATCAGGTCAATGTGAACAAGTACTGATCGTTGATCAACTCTTGTTCAAAAAAATCGTTTGGCCTAATAGGACACTTAGCGTGTGGACATCTTTCATGACTTTTATTTATATTCTGCTCTTTTATGATCTGTATACTGAGTCACTATGTAGCGATAATGTTGGTGGTCATGCTATGGCAGTATTATTTGGGCCTTGCATAAATACCTTATCATTAGTAATATTAGTGTTTGCATAGTGTATCTTGTTTAAAAACAGTATGAAGGTGATATTTAGGGATGAGCAAACTGACTTGTAATGAGCTGAATTTGTTGCAAGTTTTCCAAAAATATTGGGTGCATACTAACCCAAGATTTTGGGTGGTGCACCATCCACAAATAGTTTCTCTTTAAACCCCAGAGTATAATAATCGAAAGCATTGGGGAGATGCAGTAAAGTAATATACAGCTGATACTCACCTTTTCTCATCTCTCTAGGGCTCCACCATGGCATTATGTCTTTTTTTGTTAAACCTCTTACAGCCTTCTGGGTGACATCAGCAGACTTGGGAGATCTCTGAGGCTTGTGATATGGCTTCAGAGGTAACGCTGGCCACATAAATGTCATGATGTTTATGTCAAAGCATATTGATATCGTATTGATATCCTGGGGTTGCTGACGTCATCAAGGAGGCTGGAACACACTGAGAAAGAAGACCTGACACCACACTGGAGTCCTGGAGTGGTAAGAAAAGTTGAGCTGATTATTTTTCTTTATTAATAATAGCATTTTTGGTTTGGTTCAGGCAGAACCAAAAACTGAAGGAGAAACTTGTGAATATTTGCGATATGAATCTTGAGGTTTGCCTATCACTAGTGATACACTAGGTATGATAGTAATATTTCTTTTTCATGTTATGTACATTATTTCATAACTGTATATAGATTTGTATTATTTTGTGTGTGTCTTGGGATTGTGTCATTGATCTTTTACAGCCCTACTAATGCCCCTGTAAGTAGTAGAAATTAGAGATGCAGCTATTCTCATAGTGCCTTCTAATTCAGCTGGATGTGACTAAGTTGTTGGTGAAATATTTCAGTGATTGGGACCCTAAAGAAATATGATTAAGTAATAGAATGGGAGCCATAATTAATATGTATAAATATAGCCTGTTACTTGGATTATTATTACACCACAATATATATTTTTAGTTAAAATGTTCTTTTAAATGTGGTGTTTTCCATATAGGTATAATAAAGACAAAGTCCGCAAAGGAAAACTCTGCAGACTTTCTGTGAAAAGCGCTGCAGAAAAAAACGTGATATGTTTCCGCTGCAGTCTTTTCCGTAGTACTTTTTGGCTATGGCTCACTACATGGGGCCTTAGCCCTAAGCACAATTACACAATCTGGTCCCAAGATTCAAATCTTCCCAGTGAGGCTGTGTTCACATGGTGCTTTCTGCTCAAAAAAACATGCGTATTATTGGAAAACTGCATGTGGTTTCTGAAACCGCCACATGTACGCAGTTTTACCACTTTTGGGGCAGAAAAGCATTGCATGATGCTGATGATCATGCATTCACATCTATTGCTTATCTCCTTCACTTCTTCCCACCTGTTCCTGACTTCTCTGGAAGTCAAAAAAGTTAAGATTTTTATGTGGTCGTATGTAGAAAAATTTATTTCTGCACCTAAACGTCCAGATTCATAACAATACAATTACAAAAAGGGTCGGAAGGGTTGGTTGCCAGGAGACTAGCGCTTCTTTCTAAAATGGACATGGCAGGCTACACCACCAAAGCTGCTATATCATTTATGTGATGTTGAGCTGGTTAGTGACTTTTCTTGTGTCAGCCTGAGGCCCCACATTGCAGAAAAGCAGCTTTCTTTGTTGCAAATTTTGCTACGTATTTTTGAGCCAAAGTCAAGAGTGGCTTGAGCAGAAGTAGAAGTACTTTCTATATATTTTCCATTTCTGTTCTAGCCACTCCTGACTTTGGCTCAAAAAAATCCAAACCCAAATAATGCCGGGCCCCACGTGGCGTAAGCGCCGTGGTTTCGCCGCAGCAGAAAGGCCGGGGCATAAACCGCAGTGTGTTATAGTCACTGCAAAGCGAATCCTATCCATACATTGTAGAAAAATACGCGCAGCAGAAATGTTGCGATTTCCAAAACTATTGCGTCTTTGGAAATCTCAGCATGTCCATTATACGTACGGAAACGCTGGTGATTTCTCTAAAGGTATATTGGAAGCAGAAAGTCCGCAGAGGAAACTTCTGCAGACTTTCTGTGAAAAGCTCTGCAGGAAAAACCACAATGCGTTTCCGTTGCGGTTTCCCTGAAACTTTTTTTTTTCGCTGCAGCCCGCTATTTGGGGCCTTAGCTTCAAGCAGTTTTTCCACAACGTGAAGCCTTAGCCTCAAAGGGCAACCTTGGTGCTAAGAAATTCAGATTTTATTCCACTTGCAAATGAACTGTTTGGTGCACTTGGGATGTGGCCACATCCTCTGGAGCACCATTTACTTTTGTGGTCACTGCAAATTGCTGTTCATGGGAAATGTCAGTCTTCCTGTTTTGGGGGTGGCAACCACAAAAAGGAAAATGGGTTGCCAAAAATCTATTTCCTATAACTTATATTTACAATAAATGGGTTGTTCAAGACTATATACAGTATATGATTGGTGAAGGGCCAACAGCATCCTGTTCAACTGTTCGGGGCTGCATCCAACTATATACAGCACAGAGCTGAAAGCAGTTGGCTCTATGCCCTGTATAGTGGCCAGACGCTGTTACTGCAAGTAAGCTTCCATTGACTGATCTCTTATTGAGGATAGGTCATCAGTAAAAAAAAAAAAAAAAAGTAAAGAGAATTGATCCTAACACTGATCTAACACTGATTCGGTACTCCACTGCTTAGCCCATTCTGAATACGTACAATTTGCAATGCCTCTTTGCTTTTATGTGTTTATGCAGTTATATTATAAATTATATCATTTTATTTCCCAGTAGGTCTAGAGAGCCAGCCTTGTTAATTAAATTATGAAACTGACTTTGGTGTAAATTGTTTCTAGAGTCACTATAGTCTGGGGTTAAGTCACAGAAAAATCTTTATGTTTATTTAATCTTTATTAGGCTAAGGCCCAAGTAGCAAGCCAAGGCCAAAAAACGCTGTGAAAATGATTATGGCAGAAACGCATAGTTTTTTTCCACAGCATTTTTCACAGAAAGTCTGCAGAGTTTTCCTCTGTGGGCTTTCTGCCCCTATTATACCTATACTAAAACACCAGTGTTTCCGTAGGTATAATTGACATGCTGCGATTTACAAAAACGCAATAATTTTTTAAATCACAGCATTTCCGCTGCAGGTTTTTTTCTGCAATTTGTGGATGGGATTAGCCAGAATACCATCCACTTTGCAGGTAATGTAAAACGCAGAGTTTTTGCAACGTGGGACCCCAGCTTTAATAAGTCTTTATTCCTAGCAGAATTTATAATTCAATAAATGTGTCTGAGTTTTTGTTCTGTATAATAACATGCAACTGATTGTGGGCATGAAGACCTCTAGAGCCTCAGTAAAAGCTGACTGAGGTGCCATTTTTGTTGATGCACATGGGTACTGCCTTTTTGTACTGGATTGCTGGCCCCAGAGCAATAGACAAGCCTATTGAAGGCTCCCAGGATTGTCAGGCATATAGTTCTGTTGCAGGCTGCTCCACGCAGCCTTTAATAGAACTGCCAGTATTTTATAATGCATTTCATTAGTTAGTTAGACCCCTAGGGGGTCTAAAAGCAAAAATAATAAAAATAAAAAATTCAAATCACCCCCCCCCCCCTTTCCCTAGAACACATATAAAAGTACCTAAAAAAAAAGTTGAACAGATACACATTAGGTATCCCTGTGTCTGAAAACGCCTGGCCTACAAACTTCTAAAAAAAAATTTCCCATACGGTAAACGCCATAGCAGAAAAAAAAAAACAAAACATCCAAACCGCTGGTTGATCGCTTTTTATTCAAATTTTTATGAGCGGCAAAACAGTGAAAAAAGCCCCCCAAAATGGTATAACTAAAAATTACACCTGGCCCCGCAAAAAAAAAAAAAAAAAAAAAACGCCTTATACCCGTTATGGCTGTCAGAAAATGGGGACTTCAAGAAACTTTTTTTTGCAAAGTTTTGGATTTTTTGGAAGGGGTTAAAAGGTAAAAAAAAAGCTGTGTAAGCATAGGGCCCCACGTGGTGTCCTGCAGCAGAAGAAAAGCACTGCGCGAAAAACCGCGGCGGCAATGCATTGCGGTTTTTCCCACAGCGCTTTTCACAGAAAGTTCGCCAATTATATCTATAGGGAAACCACCAGTGTTTCCATAGGTATAACTGACATGCTGTGATTTCCAAAACCGCGACGCTGTGTGTATTTTCCCGCAAAGTGGGGATTGGATTCGCTAGAATCCCATCCACTTTGCTGTGACTGCAAAATTCTGCGTTTTTTTCAGCCACGTGGGGCCCCAACCCATAGAATATATGTGACATGTTATTTTGGCTGCATAGTGAATGTCGTAAAAACAAAGACCATAAGAATTTTGCAGAAACGCTGGTTTTCTCCAATTCCACCTCATTCTGAATTTTTTTTTTCCAGCTTCTCAGTACATCAAACTGAATATTAAATGGTATGATTACAAAGTACAAAATGTCCCACAAACATTAAAGTGGTATTCCCATGAACATAACCATTTTTAAATTTGTAGATAATTAAAAGTTAAACATTTTTGCAAATATAACTAATTAAACATTTTGCAGAGTTTTAAAGATTTTCTCTAAATATCTTGTGGTAACAGTCTTGTTGCCTTGGTCGGTTGCCAATGGATACGACCATGCATGCAGGACCTTTCTAAGGTTAGAAAAGCAGCCATGATTTCCTTATTGTGGTCGAGATATCTTCTCATACATGTAGTGTCCCTACCTGATTACCCAGCTACAATAAGAAAATCATGGCTGGGTTTTTTTTTTTTTTTTTTAATAATATTTTTATTTTATTGTTAATTCTCGTATAACAAACGAGAATACATGCAAACATTTTGCAGCAGTGCACAAAGTCATATAAAGTACATCCAACATAGTACATTTGTATCAGTGCAGGCTGTATTATATCAATAAACTCAATTTATGGAATAATCAATCCTAAATATTACTGAGCCATATGGAGCGCAGCCTAGGCTTGTAATATAAAAGGAAGAACATTGAATGAAAAGAGGTGGTAGGTAAGGGACAGGGAGGACTGACATAGATAAGAAAAGAAGAGAGGGAGAGCAACGAGAGGATGGGGGAAGGGGGGGAGGGGTAACAAGGGAGGGAAAATAGGGTATACATTAATGAAGTCGAGTAGGGTAGCGGGATGATATAGGGTAGATAATATAGACCCATGTGTGGAGGGAGGCGGAGGTGAAGGAGGGGATAGGTGGAGAGAGGAGGAGGGAGATCAGGAACTAGGGAGGAGGAGGAGGGAGGGGGGGGAGGGGGGAAGGGAGGGAGGGTGGGGGGGGGGACTCACAGTCTCAGCTCCTTCCACTTTGCCCAGGTCTTAAGGAAACGGGCATGTGTCCTGGATTTCCAGCTTGACAATTCTTCGAAGCGTGAGATCTGATTAACTTTTTCCACCCATTCCATTTTTGATGGGGGATCAGTACTTAGCCATTTGCGAGGAATAAGTGAATTGGCAGCTGATAAAAGGAGTGAGATAAGGTTATTTCTCGATGGGGTATAGTATGTCGATTGTAGTGAGATCAGGACCATAGTTGGGCTGAGCTTAAAGGTCGGAGAAGAAAGTCGTCTAATCACTGATTGAATATCATTCCAAAACGGACTAATTACTGGGCATTGCCACCATATGTGCAACAAGGATCCACTCTGAGACTTACATCTCCAGCAGGTGTCAGAGTCTGATAGATTCATTTTCTGGAGCCATTGTGGAGTATGATACCATCTGGTTAGCAACTTATAGTGAGTCTCCTGTAGGCGCACACAGGTGGAAAAGCCATGAGAATTTCGTTTGTTTGTTTGAGTTGGAAGGGACCTCAAGGGCCATCGAGTCCAAACCCCTGCAAAAGCAGGAATTCCTAAAACATCCCAGCTATATACCTATCCAGTTTCCGCTTGAAGATTTCAATTGATGAAGAACTCACCACCTCCCGTGGCAGCCTATTCCACTCTCTCACTACCCTTACTGTTAGAAAGTTTTTCCTAATGTCTAATCTGAATCTCCTTCCCCTTAGTTTCATCCCATTACTTCTCGTGCTTCCTTCTGCTAATGAGAATAGGGTAGATCCCTCTGCACTGTGACAACCTTTCAGATATTTAAATACCGCTATTAAGTCTCCCCTTAGCCTTCTCTTCTGCAAACTAAGCAGTCCCAATTCTTTTAGCCTCTCCTCGTAGGACATGGTTTGTAGACCTTCCACCATTTTGGTTGCTCTTCTCTGGACCTGCTCCAATGAATCGATGTCTTTCTTAAACTGGGGCGCCCAGAACTGTACACAGTATTCCAGGTGGGGTCTGACCAGGGCTTGATCTAGCTACAATGCTCGTCTTGATACATCCTAGAATTTGGTTAGCCTTTTTAGCCACCGCACCGCACTGTTGACTCATGTTGAGTTTGCGATCTATTATTATGCCCAGATCCTTTTCCCCTGTACTCTCACTTAGTACTATTCCTTCCATACTATATATGCTTCTTGCATTTCTGTTACCCAGATGTAGAACTTTGCATTTGTCCCTGTTGAATACCATTTTGTTCACCTCAGCCCATTGTTCCAGTGTGTCTAAGTCCTTTTGGATGCACTCTCTCTCCTCTCTAGTGTTGGCCATTCCTCCTATCTTTGTATCATCTGCAAATTTTATTAGTTCCCCATTAGCCCCATCATCCAGATCATTTATAAAAATATTAAAAAGTACTGGGCCCAGGACAGAGCCCTGCGGCTGTTTGACCTGTTTGACTTGCTCCTCTGAGAGGACCACACCCAACTCCATTTCCCAAGAAGTTAGGAAAGCCGGTTTGTGTATCCGAACAGGACTGACATAAGTGGACAGGACATATGATGTCTTGGACAAAAATTTATTTCGAGCTATGAGGCTGCGTTCGAAGGGAGTGAGATCAACTCGTATTGTGTTAGCTGTCAGCCAGTCCCGCATATATTTATGCAGGTGGTGTTTATGTAGAAAGGACAGCAGTTTGTCAGAGACCAGCGATTCCAGTTTTGCAAAATTCACCTCTGCTTTCTCACCAACAGCCTCCAGCAGTCGGTGTGAAGTCAGGCGATGCCACATGTCTGAACAGGATACCTTCGACCTTCCCAGCCAATCCGGTACAATGCCTATAGGGCTTAGAGGCGAAGGGGAAGGTGCCAGTGTTTCTTTCAACTCCCGCCATGTTTCACAGGCGCCTAACAGGATTTGATCAATTGATTGGGAGCTGCGGCTTGGGGAGCCATACAACCACAGGTCTACTTGGCAGGCCGGCCCAAATGTGCAGACAGAAAGTTTATGGAATAGTGAGGGTGGTTCCGAGGAAGTGAGCTCAATCCAACGCTTCAATTGTATTGCTTTGTAATAACCTAAGACATCTGGCATGCCCATGCCACCCGCCACCTTCTTCTTCATCAAGAAACTTAGAGAGCCGTGGACGTTTGCCACGCCAGAGGAAAGTGGAGAAAAGACTTCTTAATGACTTGAAAAAATACGGGGGGAGGCGTATGGGCAACATATGGAGTCGGTATAGGATCTTGGGAAGCACATAAGTCTGCAATAGATTTTGTCTACCAAACCAAGAAAACGGCATTCCTTGATAAGAAGCTAACATGGTGCGAATTTCCGTTAGTAGTGGCTGAAAATTCTCTGTGTAGATGTGAGACGGATCCGCTGTTAGTTGGACACCTAAATATTTAATGGATTTTGAGGTCCACTTAAAGGGCGTGGAGGCGGATACTTGTAGTGATTGTTTAGGGGGGAGAGAGACATTTAATACCTCCGATTTATCTAGATTGGCTTTATATCCGGAGACTGAGCCATAGCGAGAGAGGAGTTCTACAATGGCAGGGAGCCCTTTCTCGGGGTTGGACACCATAAACAGAACATCGTCTGCAAAGGCGGCGGAATGCATAGTTTGTGTTCCTATTTTAAATCCTGATATGTCTGGGTGAGCACGAACCGCATGTAATAGGGATTCCAATACTAAAATGAACAGGGAGGGGGAAAGAGGGCAACCCTGTCTGGTCCCATTCGTAATATTAAAGCTGGGGGAAAGTGTGTCATTAATCTTTAAGCGAGCGTAAGGGGAACCATAGAGAGTGAAGATCGCTTCTATATATTGAGGGGGGAAGTTAAATTTTTTTTAGCGTGGCTTTCATAAATAACCAGTCCACTCTATCAAACGCTTTTTCAGCGTCTACTCCCAGCAAAACCAGGCTCGAGCGTGTTTTCCTAGCATGGGTGATAACGTGGAGTAAGCGATGGGAGTTATCCTTTCCCTCTCTGCCCAGAACAAAACCAGCTTGATCAGGGTGTAGTAAGGAGGGTAGAAGATGTTTCATTCTAGTGGCCAATATTTTCGCCCACAATTTAAGATCGAGATTAAGGAGGGAGATAGGCCTATAGCTACCACAGGAGAGGGGGTCTTTCCCTTCTTTAGGAAGCAACGTAATATGTGCTTCTTGTGCTTGGCGGGGGAGTTTTTTCCCAGAGAGCAGGGCATTACAGGATCTAGAGAGATGCGGTAGTAATTCAGATTGGAATACTTTATAGTATTGTAAGGGGAAGCCATCCGGACCTGGGCTTTTCCCTTTAGGGAAGCTATTTAAGACACATTTAATTTCTTCCAAAGAAATTGAGGACGTGAGTGTCGCAGCGTCTTCCGCCGACAGGGATGGCAGAGAGAGGGAGTTAAGGAATTATTCTATCCTATTTACTTTGCTTGTTGTAGCGGTCTCAGGATCATTGGTGTTTAGGTTGTATAGCCCAGTGTAAAATGAGAGGAAAGCCGAGGTTATGTCTTTGGTGGATTTGTGTGTGTTGCCTGCTTGATCTTTTATAACCGAAATGAAGCACTTGGCCTTTCGTTTCTTAATCAGCGAAGTCATAAGCTTACCCCCCTTGTCCCCATGTGCATAGAGCCTGTGTTGGTAGTGAAGAAAATGTTTAGCCGTTCGGACGTTAATGGCATCTTTTAGCTTTTCTCGCAAAGTTTGGAGTTCAGTGCTTCTATTCAACTGTCTACTTGCCTTGCGTGTGCGTTCAATTGCCGCTATGTCTGAGAAAATTTTGTCTAGTTCCGCCTGAGTTTCCCTCTTGACTCTGGAGGCCAGGGATATGAAAATTCCCCTAATTACCGCCTTATGTGCCTCCCAAGTAATGGTGGGACAAGTGTCTGCATTAGCATTTATGGCAAAGTACGACTCCATCTGCTGCCTGACGGTCCCAACTAGATCTGGGCGATCCATCAAAGCTTCATTTAATCTCCAGCACCAATCCTTTTGAGGCAGTTGGCGCAATGTTAACCTAGCCCATACTGGTGCATGATCGGACACCGATATAGAGTCAATGCGGGATTGCAGAGAATACGGGGCTAGATCTCTAGTGACAAAGATATAATCCAATCTCTGATAGGATTGCCGTGGATTGGAAAAAAAGGAATAGTCCTTCACGGATGGGTTGTGCAGGCACCAAAGATCGACCAAATGTAGGTCACTTAGGTCTTGCAGGAGTCTACCCAGTGCTTTCTGGGGAATAGAAGATGTCCCTCTAGAGGCATCAAGAGCAGGGTTGAGAGTGAGGTTAAAATCGCCAGCTAGGATTATAGAACCTTCTGCAAAGAGTTCCAGTGTGCGCAGAGCCTCAACAAGCCAAGCCACTTGGCCTTGATTGGGAGCGTAGAAATTGGCAAAGGTGTATTTATAAGTAGCGATAGTGCCTTTTAGCAGCAGAATTCTGCCCTCGGAGTCCTCATAAGTTTGAGAACACTGGAAAGGCACTGAGGAATTAAATAGAATAGAAACACCCCTAGAGGAAGCAGTGGGATTCGTGGAGTGGAAACAAGTAGTGAACATTTTTGTGGGGAGGGGAGGGATTTTCCCTGTTTTGAAATGAGTTTCTTGAAGGAACGCCACATTTGTGTGCAGCTTACGGAGTATGGTAAAAATGTGACATCTCTTATTCGGGGAGTTTAGGCCATGGGTGTTAAAGGAGGTAAAAACTAATTCGGACATGGTGATTCTGAGACAATGTGAGTCCAATGGGTAAGAAGGGTGAGGGAGAGAGGGAGAGGAGGGGTATTTGAACAAACAGAGGTTAGGTGGGAAGGTATGGGTACAGAGACAACCAGTCGGGGAAGGGGAGGGGTAGAAAGGGAGAAAGGAGAGAGGTGAAGAAAGCTTAGATAGAGATAGAGAAGAGAAAGAGTACAAGAGCTAGGTTGGGCCCAAGATAATGCGCCCGTCAATAGATCAAATATTTAGTGGCAACGCCTGACAGCCGCTAAGCTTGAAACACTTACTCTGTCAATAGACAGAATATAAAAAGGATAGGGGAAACGGAGATGGTCCCAATCGTGACAGCCGACTACCATACCTTACAGGAGTGGATACGCATAGAGGCGTGTAACAATGGGGACTACATACAGGCAACAGTGTGTAAAAGATGTAGAGGTACACAAGAGATGTGAGAGTTAGAGATATCCTACGGACATGTCCGGGAGGGCGGGAGGCGGACAGTATGAGAGTGCAAGTAGGCTCAGGGATAGTTGCCATAATTGCGCCGAAATGAGCCCATGTCATATTATACAACATTAACAACAGAATCAATACAATCCGGGATTACATAAACATCTCCAATGTGGTTATACCGAAATCCCTTATGGGGGTCTATCCCAGCAATATGGTTAGGGTGGTTAGTGCACACACCCCTATGTATTAGGGCGGCATAACTTCCCGGGGCATCGGGAATCCTGGCACGACACCCTGCTATCCAGAGAACCCACAAACCCGTGTGAGAGCCCCGCCCCCCCACCCAACAACCCGCCCCCCCGATATTCCGCTGGTAGTAGTTAGTAGTTAGTAATAGTTAGCTGTTAGTAATGGTTTTTGTGGTAACCCCTGATAGTTAGCGATAGGTACTGATTAGTAACAGTGAGTAATGATTAGTAATTGGCAGTTAGTAGTTAGTAGCAAGTAGGCGTACTTAGCAAGTTCCCTGACGTGCCTAGTGTACACAGTGCAACGTGAAAATTTTGGGTCACTGAATGAATATACTCCATACTAAAGTAATGAACCTCTTCCCCAACCTGGGCTCCCCCCGCCATCCGAGACCACGGGGCCCCACGTGCCTGCGCTCCTCCTCCAAAGCACCATAAACGCATCACCGGCCCCGAAATCCCGGACGGGGGGTGGAAGGCCCCACAAATACAATTGTTAGTCAGAAAACCCACCCACAGACATGTATATCAAACAACTCAAACAGTTGGACATCTCAGTGAACTGGGGGGGTGG
Source organism: Leptodactylus fallax (assembly GCA_947044405.1). Taxonomy (NCBI): domain Eukaryota; kingdom Metazoa; phylum Chordata; class Amphibia; order Anura; family Leptodactylidae; genus Leptodactylus; species Leptodactylus fallax. Next base: position 7,295,905 of record CAMRHE010000058.1, on the reverse strand, counting down.
AGGGAATATGGTACAGAGTGACAGAGCTCCAACCTCCAGTTTCCCGGTATAGGGTGCCAGTCACTCTTACTGTGGGTGCTGCAGGGCCCATCGGGCACAAAGCAAGCTTCTGGGATAGGTCATGAGGGAGTGGAGGTTGTGGAAAGTATGAGGGGGTGTGGGAGGATAGGTCCAGGGTAGAAGGTACCTTCAACCGCCAGCAGTCCCGGATATGAGTGCAGGACATAGGTACTTCACTTCTGGGCCAGTCCAGTGGGAGGGAATGGTTCCACAGTGAATTTGCAAGAGGTACCTTTCACCCACAAGTCAGCTCCACGCAGAGGAACAGCTCAGTGGTAAGATTACCGACATCAAGTGGATTCTTGTATGTGTCTCTTCAAAGAGGGCTTCCTAGGTCTTGGCGACCTGAGACGCTGTTGCAGGCCTTCCTGTTCAAAGCTGGGCAGTGACGGCCAGGAGTGTAAGTCCTCCGGGAGGGACAACCACGAGGGAATCTCCATAGGGGGTATGTCGAGCAAGGCCCAGGCTTTGGAGAGATCTTCTGGTGAACGTATGACTATCCTGCGGCCTTGCTTAAGAACAGACAACCCGAAGGGAAAAAGCCATGCATACTGAAGGCCTCTTTCCCGTAGTGCCTCCAGCAGTGGACGTAACATCCGACGCTTTGCCAGGGTAGATGGCGCCAGGTCTTGGTATAGGTGGATCTCTGTTTGGGCATGCATAAGTGGCCTTTTTTCCCTTGCAGCAGCTAGTATAGCAGATGTGTCCGCGGAGGACAGCAGCCCGCAGATTACATCCCTCGGTGGGTCAGCAGGGGAGGGTTTAGGTCTGACCGCTCGGTGGACCCTTTCGATTTGGACCGAGGCTGCCTTTTCCGCACCCACGAGGGATACAAAGATGGCCGACATCACCTCTCTCAGATCCTCAGAAGCGGGAGTTTCCGGAAGGCCCTTGAGGCGCAGGTTCCTCCTGCGGTTCCGATTCTCCAGATCCTCCAGAACATCGTATGTTCTATTCAAGTGGGTATGATGATCGGCGATACGTTGTGCCAGCAAAGACGAGTGAAGAGTAATCGCTGAGCACGCCGACTCAAGGGAGTCTACTCTTTTGCCCACGGAGTGTATGTCGGCCCGTATGTCAGAGAGCTCCGCGAGCACTGGGGCGATTGCTTGTGCCAGAGCCTTGCGAAGGAAGGACTTGGTAATCACCCCGGAGATAGCGTCTGTCCGGTCAGTACCCGACGCGCTGTCCAGATCTGAGTCCTCTGCCACGTCTCCCGAGTGGGCCTCTTCCAGCGCCATCTTGCGCGCCACTGCAGGAGAACGCTGGACTTTTTTGCGAAAGAATTTATGCACCTCCGCTGCGTTATTCTTGCCCGTGGGGGTACCTGGTAGTTCCCCGCTTCTTTCTCTCAGTGTCTTGCCCATTCTAGTCCTCAATTGAGCGTTTTAAGGCAGGTTGTGGCTTAGTGTCTGACGGAGCTGCAGGCTCAGACGTCCATCAGCATCGACGGTTAGGCTCCGCCCCCCACATGGCTGGGTTTTTGACAAGTCCTGGACCATATCAAATTTCTGCATTTGTGGTCGTATTCATTGGCAAATGATCAAAACAACAGACTGTCATCACTAAGATAGTTAAAGATTTTCTGTAAAACTCTGCAGAATTTTTAACTACTTATATTTGCAAAAATGTTTAACTTTTAATTATCTACAAATATAGTTATGGTTATAGTCATGGGAATGCCCTTTTAAGCTTTCATATGGCTCTGTGAATAGAAAAATAAAAAAGTTATGGGTTTTGGAAGGAAGTCAAAAATGAAAATAAAAAAGTGCCTGTGGTGGGAAGGGGTTAATAGATTAATGCAAACACAGAGCATACATGTCTCCAAAATATTTACAGCAAATTATACCAATTGATGGCAGCCCTATAAATACATATCCACAAACACATTGTTGCTTTCAGAGCATGCTAATAAACAGTCCCTCTTCCATTGCTATACACAGGATTTTCTACCACTATTCATGTTAACTGTCATAGTAAGGTCAGTGATCCATTTAAGGAAATGCCATAGCTTTAAACATTTCACTTTTTGCATCTGCTGCTTCTAACTAGTTATACTGCAAGTTGTTAGAGCTGTACCTTAAATCTTACTGCCACCTAGTGGTCAAATAAGTAATCATTATATATGCATTATATTTTTTCTAAATATTTCTAGATATAGGTTTACAACGTTTAAATAAAATAGAGGATATTTGTCCCAAAATGCAATAAGCATCCATGTATACAATCTGGGAACATAATAAAAAGGGATGTTTAAAAAAGAATCTATTAAGGAAAAAGTAAGGCTTTTACTGTGTAGGACAACAAAATTACAACCAAAAAGCATTTACATGGATGTATTTCAGTATTTCATAGTGGGCAGAGCAAAGTTCACAGTTAGAGAGTCTTCGGCTAGGTTCACAAGGTGGAAAATGAAGAGAAATTCCTCTTCATTTTCCGCCACCCTTTTCGGCTGTGGTCTAGCTGCAACAGAATGCCGTAGAGGCTTTCCTCTGCTGATCAGGCCTGGATGAATGGGGCTAATCGGCAGGGACTCCCAAGCCAAGGAATTTGCAGCAAGATTGAGCAGGACACTGATTTTTTTTCCCACGTCATGCTGCGATCTCTGCCTCCCATTGAAAATTCTGCTGCGGATTCCTACGTGTGAACGTACCATTAAGATGAAACAGATTTATCACAGTGGCCAAAGCCCGATAAAAAATTTGGTACACCTTTAGGCTGACGCCCCATGTTACGGAAACACAGCTTTTTTTTGTTGCAGATTTTGGTGCAGTTTTTTGAGCCAAAGCCAAGAATGGCTACAGAAGGAACGGGAAATATATAGGAAGTGCTTATACTTCTACCTTCTGCTCAATCCACTCTTGACTTTAGCTGAAAAAACAAAAAATCTGCATTTCTGATATGTGGGTCCTCAACCTTAGATTGTCTAATTTTAGTTGCCAAACTTTATGTTAAAATTTTGGCCCAATTCTGCAACACATTGGCATATTTTAACTCAAGCCCATTTCCTGACAAGCTATACCTATTTTTCAATAAATTTTACCCTCTTGTTGGACCAGAGGACAAAAGTTTCTTAAACATATAATCAGGGCCGGTTTTAGACAAAGTGGGGCCCTGGGCAAAAATTAAAAGCGGGGCTCCAAATGCTGATATGCAAACAACACCATCGTCTTCCAGTGACAACCCCTATAATAACGCCTCCTTTCTGCCAACAAAAAAGTAATAACAAGCCCCATTTTAGCACATACAATTCATATGAGCACCTTTGTACCACCTATTAGATTTTTGCACCGTCATCAGTTATTATAGCGCCTCCTTATAAATAATAGTCCCTGCTTATAAATAATCTTACACCTTTATTAATAATAGCTCCCTTATAAAAGATAAATAGTGCCCTGTATCAGTAATATCCTCCTTATCAGTAACAGTCACCCCGTAAAAATAATACTGCTCCATTATAAATAATAGACCCCTCATAAATAATAGTTACCCTTATAAATAATAGTCCCCATTATCACTAATAGCCCCATTTATAAATAAGCCCACTTAACAATTATACCCCCCTTATAAATAGTTCCCCTCTTATAAATAATAGCCCCCTCATACTTAAGTTTCCCAATTATATACAGTCATATGAAAAAGTTTGGGCACCCTATTAATCTTAATCATTTTTAGTTCTAAATATTTGGGTGTTTGCAACAGCCATTTCAATTTGATATATCTAATAACTGATGGACACAGTAATATTTCAGGATTGAAATGGGTTTATTGTACTAACAGAAAATGTGCAATATGCATTAAACCAAAATTTGACCGGTGCAAAAGTATGGGCACCTCAACAGAAAGTGACATTAATATTTAGTAGATCCTCCTTTGCAAAAATAACAGCCTCTAGTCGCTTCCTGTAGCTTTTAATCAGCTCCTGGATCCTGGATGAAGGTATTTTGCCATTCCTCTTTACAAAACAATTCCAGTTCAGTTAAGTTTGATGGTCGCCGAGCATGGACAGCCCGCTTCAAATTATCCCACAGATGTTCAATGATATTCAGGTCTGGGGCTGGGATGGCCATTCCAGAACATTGTTTGTTCCTCTGCATGATGCCTGGTAGATTTGGAGCTGTGTTTTGGATCATTGTCTTGCTGAAATATCCATCCCCGGCGTAACTTCAAATTCGGCACTGATTCTTGTACATTATTCTCAAGAATCTGCTGATACTGAGTTGAATCCATGCGACCCTCAACTTTAACAAGATTCCCGGTGCCGGCATTGGCCACAGAGCCCCAAAGCATGATGGACCTCCACCAAATTTTACAGTGGGTAGCAAGTGTTTTCTTGGAATGCTGTGTTTTTTGCGCCATGCATACGCCTTTTTGTATGACCAAACAACTCAATCTTTGTTTCATCAGTCCACAGGACCTTCTTCCAAAATGAAGCTGGCTTGTCCAAATGTGCTTTTGCATACCTCAGGCGCTCTGTTTGTGGCGTGCTTTCAGACGGCTTCTTTCGCATCACTCTCCCATACAGCTTCTCCTTGTGCAAAGTGTGCTGTATTGTTGCCGATGCACAGTGACACCATCTGCAGCAAGATGATGCTGCAGCTCTTTGGAGGTGGTCTGTGGATTGTCCTTGGCTGTTCTCACCATTCTTCTTCTCTGCCTTTCTGATATTTTTCTTGGCCTGCCACTTCTGGGCTTAACAAGAACTGTTCCTGTGGTCTTCCATTTCCTTACTATGTTCCTCAGAGTGGAAACTGACAGGTTAAATCTCTGAGACAACTTTTTGTATCCTTCCCCTGAACAACTATGTTGAACAATCTTTGTTTTCAGATCATTTGAGAGTTGTTTTGAGGGCCCATGATGCCACTCTTCAGAGGAGATTCAAATAGGAGAACAACTTGCAATTGGCCACCTTAAATACCTTTTCTCATGATTGGATACACCTGGCTATGAAGTTCAAAGCTCAGTGAGGTTACAAAACCAATTTTGTGCTTCAGTAAGTCAGTAAAAGTAGTTAGGAGTATTCAAATCAATAAAATGATAAGGGTACCCAAATTTTTGCACCAGTCAAATTTTGGTTTAATGCATATTGCACATTTTCTGTTAGTACAATAAACCTCATTTCAATCCTGAAATATTACTGTGTCCATTAGTTATTAGATATATCAAAATTAAATGGCTGTTGCAAACACCCAAATATTTAGAACTAAAAATGATTAAGATTAATAGGGGTGCCCAAACTTTTCATATGACTGTATAGTAACCCACCCTTATATATAATAGTTCTCCGTTATACAGTGTCGGACTGAAGGGCCTTAGGCCCACCAAAGGAACTTGTTCTGGGACCCCACCCAACAGCTTCCTGCTAATAGCCTACACCACGGCTCCTTCACTGAAGTCTTACATATGTGCTGACTATCTGGTGTTACTGAGTATGTTCACAGTATAGTCAGTCCCTATAGTACTGTGCAGGCCCCAATAACTCCATGTCCAGTTCATGCACAGTACTGTATGGGGAATGACATGGCCATGGAGCACTACACATATGTGCAAGATTATAGTGAGGGAGCTGTGATGCAGACATAGCACACAGGGCTGCCAGCAGGAATTATGAGCTTCCCCCTCCCCCCACAGTATAATGCTCTACATGGTATATAATGCTCCACAGTATAAAATGCTCTCCTGAGACCTCCAGTTTCCCCACATGGTATATAATGCTCCACAGTGACCCCACACAGTATAAAATGCTCCCCTGAGCCCCCCATTGTGGCCCCACATGGTTTGTAAGGCTCCACACAGTATAATACTCCACAGTGGCCCACACAGTATACTACCCTTTAGTGGCCCCAGACAGTACAATATGCTCCCCAGCAGCCCCACACAATATAATATGCTCCATACAGTATAATATGCACCCCACAATGCCCCCCCAGTATAATGCTCCACAGTGGCCTAACACAGTATAACATGCTCCATAATGACCTCCACACAGTATAATATACTCCCCAGAGGGGTTCCCCCAGTATAATGCTCCACAGTGGTCCCCCACAGTATAATATGTTCCCCACAGTCCCCCCCCAGTATAATGCTCTACAATGGCCCCACAGAGTATAATATGCTCCGAAAAGCCCCACACAATATAAAACACTCCACAGTGGCCCCACACAGTATAACAGGCTCCCCACACTGTCCATTCCCCCAGTATAAAGCTCCCTTAGTATAATATGCTCCCCAGAGGGCCCCCGCTAGTATAATGCTCCACAGTGCCCCCTCCAGTATTTTGCTCCACAGTGGCCCCACGCAATATATTATGCTCCCCAGAGCGTCCCCCCAGTATAATGTTCCACAGTAGGCCCCACGCAGTATAATATGCTCCCCAGAGGGCCCCCTAGTATAATGCTCATTAGTCCCCCCCAAATAATGCCCCACAGTGGTGCCACGCAATATAATATGCTCTGCTGATGCCTCCCCCAGAATAATGCTCCACAGTGACCCAACTCAGTATAACATGCTCCAGAATGGCCTCCACACAGTATAATATACTGCCCAGAGAGGTTTCCCCAGTATAATACTCACAGTGGCCCAAAACAGTATAATATGCTCTCCAGAGCCTCCCCCCAGTATAATGCTCCACAGTGGCCCAAAACAGTATAACATGCTCTCCACCCCCCCCCCAGTATAATGCTCCACGGTGGCCCCGCACAGTATAATATACTGGGGGGGCCCCTCTGGAGAGCATATTATACTGTGTGGGGCCACAGTGGAGCATTATACTGGGGGGGGATCTGGAGAGCATATTATACTGTGTGGGGCCACTGTAGAGCATTATACTGGGGAGGGGGCCCTCTGGAGAACATGTTATATTCTGCGGGGCCTCTATGGAGTATTATAAAGTGGGGGGGCTCTGAAGAGCATGTTATATTCTGTGGGGCCACTTTGGAGCATTATACTGGGGGACCCCTCTGGAGAGCATAATGCTCCAAAGTGGCCCCACAGAATATAACATTATCTCCAGAGGCCCCCCCACATTATAATTTTCCACAGAGGCCCCACAGAATGTAACATGCTATCCAGAGGGGCCCCTTCCCCAGTATAATGCTCCACAGTGGCCCCACACAGTATAATATGCTATCCAGAGGGGGCCCCCCAGCATAATATGCTATCCAGAGGGGGCCCCCAGTATAATGCTCCACAGGGGCCCTACAGTGCTATTATTATATTATATTCTGGGGTCTCTTCAGACCCCAGAGTATAATAATCGAAGGCCCGGGGTAAGTAAGGTAAAATAACAAACAGTTATACTCACCTTATCTTACCTCTGCTGGGCCTCCTCGCGCTGCTCCGCTATCCCCGCCGGCGACTGCTTCCTCTTCTCTGCGGCTGACGTCACGCGTTGTGGATGTCACCTCTGAGGCCTGTGATTGGGCCTCAGCGATTACGTGAGGCACGCCCCACGTGACCGCTGAGGCCAGGCCTCAGCGCCTCAGCAGTGATGTCCGGAACGCCAGAAGATGACGTCGGACGCCAAGGACAGGTGAGTAAAAATGGGGCCCTGCCGTTATTGCTTTGGCCGGGCCTGACTCCGGGATCCGGAGTCATCAGGTTCCAGATCCCGGGGGCCCCTTTGGGGACGGGGCTCTGGGCAATTGCCCAGTTTGCCCCCCCCCCTAACGCCGGCCCTGCATATAATAAATGATTCACAGCATGTAGGTTAGTTGTTTAGCATAAATTATGCCACAGTTCTGACACATTTAGCTTAGCGTAACAAAAGTCTTGTGGGCCCCGGTGCAAACTTTTGTCTGGGGCCCCCTTTCCCCTCCCTACAGCAAATTCTTGACAGTGATGGTTACGGGTGCTGCAGCGATATCTCAGATACCTGAAAGGGATACAACTATAGTACCCACAACTGCAGTTATCAAGAGTGAGCAGCGCAGCGACAGGCACATAAATAAAATACTGGGAGCTGCGTGCTTTGGGAAACAGGCTACTGCCTGCAAACATATGAGGGCATTTTTTCAATCCATATATGAAGAGACTCCAAAAGGAAACAACATATTCTGATAGAAGGAAATCTGCTCTTTCTAATGGTGCTAAAAGAAAGAAGATTGAAGCTGTCCCACTGGAGAGATAGGGCATCAAAGATACCAACTTTGAACGCTTATATTTTTTCAACTACTTGAAGGAAAGTGTTGCAAATTGGAAGGACTCATTACAGCTGAGCATTTAGTACACCTACCAAAAATCAACCTGAAAGGCCAACTAGTTTTGACACTACAGCAGCCTCAATATCGCTGTAAATTCATTTTTGCAGTTTTTTGATCCTAAACCATGCAAAAAGTAAGAGGACTAGGAACATGGGGTTTCGCCAGTTCATTAAGCCCTAAAAGTTGTGCAGGTTCTCCAAATATCCCCCTTATACTACTAAAACTTCCATGTTTACAGCTTCTGGAAGTTGGCCCAAAATGTCATTTTTGCTCAGGTGACGTTTTGCAATCCTTTACTTGAGGTCCCCTAGAACCTCCAATTTTTAGTCTTTTGAACTAAAATTTTGCACAGCTTAGTTTTATATAATAGAGAAACTATGTACCAAATTTCATCAAAATCTGAGATGGAGAGGTGGGGACCCCTGGTCCACTTGATATGGAATGACTCAATTGTGAAAACGTTCAAGGGGTATGAATACTTTTGCAAACCACTGTTTGTAATCACTGTATGATTGGTAAGCCAACACTCACCCATTATTATGGTTCATTTTCCTTTACGTAATATTAATATTTACAGTGAAAAAACTGTGGGATGAGAATGTAAAGAATCATTTTTCATACAATAATTCTGATACAGAATAAAACATTGCTGATTTTTAACTGTTTAACAGGGCTCTTCCAAACATTAACCTTGAGTACATTGACTAAGGAGTCTCTTAAGATATTGCTGTCCAATCTATATCCAAGCGAAGAACCTAAAATTATAGATGACCTTTGTCACATTTTACTTTGCAAAATTGACAAGGAGAATAAAGGTGAGTAGTGTTATGTGTTTTGTTTTATATGTACAGGCTGGAGGTACAAACAATCTTTAGGCTAAGGCCCCATGTTTCTGAAACGCAGAGTTTTTGACTGCGGCGGAAACACAGCATTAAAAAACTCTGCGTTTTACTGTACCAGCAAAGTGAAACCCCATCCACACTTTGGAGGAAAAATGCTGCTGTCTATTTTACCTGTGAAGATGCAGGCATTTTACCTATAGATATAATAAGGGAAGAAAAAGTGCAGAGAAAAACGCAATGAATAATGATGCAAAAAAAAAAAAATGTGATGCATTTTCGTTGCATTTTTCGAGGTGCAGTTTGCTGTGTGGGGCCTTAGCCTTAAAGTCAAAGATTGTACAAGGACACATAAGCAAGACCCATTTTTGCTCAGTGTTTTTCAGTGGTAATTATGCTCATACTAGTTTTTTCATTCAGCATAGGGCACTTGTTTAAAGTTAGTCTAGTAAATATTAAAGGGTTTGGCCACTTTCAGACCAATATTGAGAGACCAATATTATTGTTTCTATAATAAAAAGTTATACAGTTTTCCTCTATACTTTATGTACCAATTCCTCACAGTTTTCTAGATCTCTGCTTGTTGTCATTAATTCTGCTTACTGCCAGTGGATAATAATCAGTCCATGGTCATGTGATGGACACAGGTGCACAGCTCGTTACCAGGCAGATTTGATTACTGTGACTATAATGAGCTGTGCACCTGTGTGTTCACCAAAAATGAGGAATTGATGCAGAAAGTATATTGGAAAATTGTATAACTTTTCATTCTACAAACAATATCATTTGTCTCTTAATTTTGGTCTGAAACTGGACAACCCCTTTAAGTAAGCTCATTTTTTTAAGCTTAACGATGACCTTCCATTTTTTTTTTCAGTAAAACATCAAACCTTTGAATATACAGTGGGTACCGAAAGTATTCAGACCCCTTTAAATTTTTCACTCTTTGTTCATTGCAGCCATTTGCTAAAAGCAAAGAAGTTCATTTTATTTCTCATTAATGTACACTCAGCACCCCATCTTGACAGAAAAAACCCCAGAAATGTAGATATTTTTGCAAATTTATTAAAAAAGAAAAACGGAAATATCACATGGTCATAAGTATTCAGACCCTTTGCTCTGTATTGAGTAAGCACCCTTTTGAGCTAGTACAGCCATGAGTCTTCTTGGGAATGATGCAACAAGTTTTTCACATCTGGATTTGGGGATCCTCTGCCATTCTTCCTTGCAGATCCTCTCCAGTTCCATCAGGTTGGATGGTGAACGTTGGTGGACAGCCATTTTCAGGTCTCTCCAGAGATGCTCAATTGGGTTGAGGTCAGGGCTCTGGCTGAGGTTTTCTTCCAGGATGTCTCTGTACTTGGCCGCATTCATCTTTCCTTCAATTGTAACCAGTCGTCCTGTCCCTGCAGCTGAAACCCCCCCCCCCCGCCATAGCATGATGCTGCCACCACCATGTTTCACTGTTGGGATTGTATTGGGCAGGTGATGAGCAGTGTGTAAGGGAATTGCCAGTTGAGCATTTCCCCAGTGCTGCTGTAGAACCCTGGGGTTAGTGGCACAACAAGACAGTGAGCCCTAAAGCTGAACCCCCCCCCCCCCCACTGTCCCTGGCTAACTTGCCTGATCTTTGGGTTCTTCTTTACCTCTCTCACCAAGGCTCTTCTACCACGATTGCTCAGTTTGGATGGGCGGCCAGTTCTGGTTGTCCCAAAATTCTTCCATTTAAGGATTATGGAGACCACTGTGCTCTTAGGAACCTTGAGTGCTGCAGAAATTCTTTTGTAATCTTGGCCAGATCTGTGCCTTGCCACAATTCTGTCTCTGAGCTCCTTGGGCAGTTCCTTTGACCTCATGATTCTCATTTGCTCTGACATGCACTGTGAGCTGTGAGGTCTTACAGAGACAGGTGTGTGCCTTTCCTAATCAAGTCCAATCAGTTTAATTAAACACAGCTGACTCCAATGAAGGAGTAGAACCATCTCAAGGAGGAGCAGAAGGAAATGGACAGCATGTGAGTTAAATATGAGTGTCACAGCAAAGGGTCTAAATACTTATGACCATGTGATATTTCAGGTTTTCTTTTTTAATAAATTTGCAAAAATATCTACATTTCTGTTTTTTTCTGTCAAGATGGGGTGCTGAGTGTACATTAATGAGAAATAAAATGAACTTTTCTGCTTTTAGCAAATGGCTGCAATGAAACAAAGAGTGAAAAATTTAAAGGGGTCTGAATAATTTCCGTACCCAATGTAAGTTGCTTAGTATGACATCCTTTGAGTATTAGTTACTACTAGTAGCATCAAATAACCACCCTACTGTATTTTAGATTTTCATCTATACTCAGTTCTTTAAGAGTATTCTAAATAAAGGCACAGACAATTCCTTTGCAAAAATTAGGAACGGCATTCCCATAAGCAGTAGATTATCATATAGAAGAGCACATATGACTTATCAGACAAAAGAGGTCAAACCACTAGTCATTAATGTAATAATATCAGCTTAATCCATTTAGAAACAGCTTTAATATAGTTGTCAAACCCATCACATACAGGTTCTACCAATCTAATTTTTATCTATATTCTGTTGACCTCAGCATAAGTCATAATGCTTTACTGGCAGCTCCTTGTCATGTTCCCAGAAGAGGAACATGGTGTTTAATGCAGCAGGGCTATAGCGCGTGACCTGCCATTAAGTTATGATGCAGATTTATTTTGTCTTTGAACCTCTTTTAGATAAAATTATTGCAAACAGTTTTAGAATTCATAGTAGTTGTTCTATTAAGATAGGCAGAATTCAGTTTCTTCGATAAATGTTTGAGATAGACATAAATTGTGGCAAGAAAGCCATAAAATACAGAAGCATAGCTACAAAGGTACAAGAGTAATAATGACACCCAGGCCATTGCCCCTGAATGGGCCAAAAGGCCCCTTTGTCACATAAGACACACTATTATAATTGGCACATGAAAAGAGGCACCCTGTTGTGATCCAGAAACTCCAGGTTATAACTGTAATAATATCCTATTCTGAGAATTGAGTAAAAGTTTTGTTTATTATCTTTAATTTTTCTGTACAAATGTAATAAAAATTTTATATTACAGTTTGTTGTAATGTAAATAAAATTCTTGTACATCTGTTAAGACATTGCTGGACTAGTAATAAATATAAAGCTAGTTTCACACTAGTATTGTTCTGATCCGTCAAAGGAACATAACAGACTTTAAAGGGATTATTATTATTACAATTATTTTGGGAGTAGGAGTCCCCATCAGCTAGGGAGTTGAAGTCCTGTGAGAACACAGAGCAGTTTTCCTGCTCATACAGGGGTCACACTCCGCTCACACAGATCCTGCTAAACCTGCCACATGCTAAGGCTTGCTACATTAGCTTTCGAGTAAAGCCAGGGCTCCAACCCCAGATCGACACAGGCACTCTGAACTAATTGGTGGCCGCAATGCTCAGAAAGGAACTTTGGATGGCAGAACCTAAAAAACGTGGGAAAACCTCCTTTTATACAGAGACCCAGAAAGAGACAAAAAAGTGAACCAAAGGTATGAGAATGAGAATGCTGTACAACAAGTGGTGCTTAAAGGGGTTGCCCAGGATAACCGTTTTTTGCGAGGAGGCCAGGAAAGGTGGAAAGAAAAAAAAAAAAAAAAACATCTCTGTCCCCAATGCTCCAGTTCTGTCCCACCCGAAAAAAAGAGAAATAAATGAATACATTTTAAGTTACATTGAATGCTTTCCCACAAAACTATATATCAATCTGCTCAACTCCACCTGCACTATAACATGCTGACTGCAGATTACACTGCATTTTCATGGTGACAGGTTCCCTTTTAATATATTATTTTGATGCTACTTAAATTCTGATTAGAAAAATTCACACTCTCCTTCCCTTACCTCTTTTGGGCCTCCTTGCGGCGTAAGGCTGCTCTCCTGGTAACATCATGCACCCAGGGTCACTGTTGAGGCCTGTGATTGGGCCAACGAGCCATCACATGGACACACGGAGCATATTTTGACTACCAAACTTATTCAACCCGAAACAAATCTTGGACCCAAACCACCTGAAACAAATCCAGAGAGGTTCGCCCATCTCAAATTCTCATAATGATCACTATTATTGTTACATTTAGAAAAGATAAATAATATTAATAAAGCACCCAGTTATAATGCTACATTTCTGCTTTAACAGCAAAAATGTGAGGCCGAAAGAGACTTCACAGCAGATCTCTGGTATTTGAAGAATCCAGGCCTGGCTGACTTTGCATCCTTTATGAGAAAACCCCTTTATGCTAAGGCCCCACGTAGCAGGCCACAGCAAAAAAAGTGCTGCGGGAAAAACTGTGGCAGCAACCCTTTGCGGTCTTTCCCACAGCACTTTTCACAGAAAGTCTACAGAGGTTTACTCTGTGGACTTTCTGCTTCAATTACACCTATAGGGAAACCACCAGCGTTTCCGTAGGTATAATTGATATTCTGCGATTTCCAAAACCGCAACGGATTTTCCTGCAATGTGTGGATGGGATTCGCTAGAATCCACTTTGCAAGGACTGTAAAATGCCGCGTTTTTTTTCCAAACATGACGTTTATGCCATGTCGGGCCCAGCCTAACAGAACATTTGCACCTGAAACAAAACATTTGTTAACTTCATCTTCTGTTAAGTTACATTTTGTAAAAAGAATAATCTGAAATGTTATGTATGTATTCAGTTTGTGACTTTTGTATTTTTCCTTTTTTTTGATTGTTTCACTATGATTTAACCAAGGAGTAATTAATGAAGATCAGTTTATGTCTTGGATTCATAAAATGCCTCACAAGCAAATCACGTCAATATTAAACTTCCCAATATTACCATTAGATGTGACATCTGCGCCTGAAAGGGAGTTGCCCTCAGTTCCAGTAAGTACATTTATGTAACTACAGTACTATAGTACTTCATAATGGTACCATTTAATATTCCATATAATGTACTGGGAATCTGGAAGAAAATACCTGAATTCTACAGATCATTACAATTACAGCAATACCAAATCTGTATAGTTATTTTTAGGCTTTATTACTTTTGCTAAGTAATTTAAAGTTATAATGATTTTTTATTTTTTTTTGCTTTGCCACCTTCCAAGACACCTAACTGAATTATTTTTCTTATCAACAGAATTGTGTGAGGGCTTATTTTTTGTGGGAGGACCTTTTTAATGATGACATTTTGAGGAACACAACAACTTTTGATCACTTTTTATAATATTTTTTTCAGTGGGCGACAGATAGAGAAAGGCGAACCGCTTCCTCACAAGCCAAGTTCGTTCCGAATATTCCAAATTGTATGGTTTTTAACAAAACTGAAGACATGGCAATTCGTCTCAGGCAAACAAAAATAGCCACCGTGTGTTTAACCATGAAATACAGAGGAGACACCTGTGTATTACTCAGACACTGTCTGTAACATTGTAGCACACCTCACCTCACTCGGTGGACATACAAATGCAAGCAATGGTTAGAGGACTAGGACAACCTAGTCATAGTCAAGCAATTACACACGGACATTAGTGATAGAAATCAATAGATAGGATAACATCATAGAAGTGAGGGCATAGCTGTGGTTCTGCTGCTACATTCCTGCTTTATATATATAATTACACAGACAGGACAGTTAACCCTTTCTTTTGCAATAATCTAATTTTGTCTGTCTAGTGTGCAGTAGAGCAGTTTCATCTATATACACAGTCTTTAAACATACATTTTACTGACAAGTGTAGGCAAATAGGTTTTTATAATAAAAAAAATGTATTAACTGTGATGAAAAAAATATGTGTACCCTGATCAACAACGTAAATAAATAGTGAGCAGGAGAGTCACTTCCTCAAAATATAGGGTCATTAAAATATATCAATGTTTATTAATATTTGTTTAAAATATCCACAGTATACTAACATAAATAGGAGCTCTGTAATGGATCAAAACAATAAAACAAACAAAAACTGAATAAACAACATAAAATAGTAGAAGGAGGTTGGCCAGAGTGAAATACAAAATCTGATTGACAATTAAACGTATGAAGATTTGTACGGTATGAACATCCACACAATCCTAGTCAAAACAGATATTTCATCAGAGGTACCTAGTATGAGATATTGTTTTCACCCTAACAATGAAGAGCTATAGTTTCTGCCCTACCTACCTATAGTTTCGTTCCTACCTATGGAATGTCCCTGGATTGGTGTTCATCTTAACGGGAGTGTGTCTTTTCCTATTTATGAGTCGGTGTCGATGCTCCAAACTCACGGCCACAATTTAGAGTCGAGGGGTGAGTGGGCAGAAGCTATAGCTCTCCATTGTTAGGGTGAAAACAATATCTCATACTAGGTACCTCTGATGAAATATCGGTCTATGTGCTGATGTAGAAATGCGTTAGTTGACAGGAGTATGTGTGCTGACAATACCCCTGGTATTGTAAATTCCACATGAGATTTAGCACGGGGTCTTTTCAATACTATAGACATGTGCACATATGGCTAACTGACTGATAATGTTGTATTATAGATAGGAGGAGGATTATATTAGTTGTTACTAATAGATGGTGCTATGGATAAATCAATCAATTTGATACTGTGTTGCACATAAACTTGACACTGAAGCACCTTGTATCTTTTTATTCACTAGCACCTTAATTAAGTAACTCCTACCTCTGAGCATTGAGCTTTTAACCCTATGGCTATGGCAGCTGCTTTAGGAGCTGAGCACCGCCATAGCCAGCAGGTCTCTGCTGTTCTATACCACCAAACCTTTAAAGAATTTATAGAGACTGCATGTATACAAAAATAATAATCAATTTATTGTTAAAATACCATAAACATACATACATATATAATTTATTCACAAGATTGTGCCATCAAGCACGCAGATGAAAAACAGCATGTGCAGTATACAGAGTCTGTTCCCTCCTAGCACAACAATCCTGCAGTGCAGGTAATTAAATAACAAGGAAAATCACATGACCGGCATGTAGAATCAACATGTACATAATTTTGATAAAGATGGCTCCCAAAATAAGCACAATGCAGTAAACTATAAAGGGTTAAATGCCCATAGATATAGAAAACAGAATATGCACGAATGCTATGTGGGTATAAGTAAACCATGTGCACATGGATAAGTAAAGCCAGTATCTCACATCTACAAAATAGTGAAAGAGAGAAGGATATAAAATGGATTATACAGGATTAAATACCTGAAATCTATAATAAAATGCGAAATCCTTAGTAACTACAGTAAGACCATATGCACATAAATAGATCAAATGTACTGTAACCACATACCAGTCGCCATGTTGGAAGATTGCAGGTGCACCCAGGAGTTGTACCAAGAAGAGGGAAAGAAGCGCTACGTCCGACGCGTGTTTCGAAACCCCAAGTGGCTTCGTCAGCTGTACTATAAGCTGAACGAGATGCCGTGATTTTGCCGGAGATCGCGAGACCCGGGGCTGGCGTCCCATTAGCATGACAGCCGGAAGCTTTTTGAAGGCTCCCAGGCTTGTCTACCATTTACTTCTATTGCAGACTGTATAGAGTAGACTACAATATAAGTTCCGATATTTTGCAATGCATTGCATTAGTGATCAGACCCCTTGGGGTTAACGACCCCCTAGGAGGTCTAATAAATGCAAGAAAAAATATATATATAAAAAAAATAAAAATATTAAAAATTCAAATGACCTCCCTTGCCCTAGAACACATATAAAAGTACTTAAACACTGTGAAACACATACACATTACGTATCATTGTGTCCGAAAACGCCGGTCTACAAATCTATAAAACTATTTGAAAAAAAAATCTAAAGTGCCGAACCGCTGTATTTTTAGCTGTTTTGCCTCTGATAAAAATTTGAATAAAAAGTAATGAAAGCAATAGACATTCCCCAAATAGTATAACTAAAAAATACACCTAGCCCCACAAAAAAAAACCCTATGCATCCCCATTAGAGATGAGCAAATCAATTCTGCAGAAGTGGAATTTGATCCGAATTTCAGGATTTCGGATTTCCTGATGCTTCGCGGTAACAAATATTTAGTAAGGACCTTTGTGACATCAGACGGTCACAAGATGTTCTCTAGTGATGTGATTAGGTAGGCGTGTCTTTGCTTGTTAGCAGATCCTTCCACATGAATAAAAGTTGTCCGTGCTAGAGAGAGAGAGACATGATCGCGGCATCCAAGGGCTTCCGCCATTTAGCCACCCACCTGCCAACCCCGACTCTGTGCAGCCGGGAAATAGCTGTTTATTCGCCATGAAGTAATTCGGATCGAAGTGAATTTTTTTGGAACTTCAAATCGAACTTTTGAGAAATTTGCTCATCTCTAATCCCCATACACAGTAATATAAAAAAGTTGTGGGTGTCAGAATATGGCAGAAAAAAAAATTTTTTTGCAAAGTTTTAGATCTTTGTTAAGGGGTTAAACTGTAAATAAAAGTATATAGATTTGGTATCCCCGGAATCATACCGAAACATAGAATACAAGTGACATGTAATTTTGGCTGCAGAGTGAATGCCGTAAAAATAAAGTCCTTTAAGAAAGTCTCACAAATGCACTTTTTTTTCCAATTCCACCCAACTCTGAATTTTGTTTTCCAGCTTCCCAGTACATTGTATGGAATGTTCAATGGTGTCTTTATAAAGTGCAATTTGTCTTGCAAACACTAAGCCCTCATACGGCTCTATGAATGGAAAAATAACAAAGTTATGGGGTTTGGAAGGTGGGAAGTCAAAAACGAAAATAAAAAAATGCTTGCCTTGTAATGTATTATACTGCCTGTCACTTTCTGACAGGCATTCTGTCATGCCATGCCTTTGGCAGACAATAGTCTCTTGCAATCTCATTCGCAGGGGTGGCGAAATTTAGCGAAGGTAGCACTCTCCCTCCAAAACCATTTAAATGCCAAAGTTGCTATTGATTATGGCATCTAAAGGGGTAGACCACCCAGGTTTGGCGGTTTTAGGATCCTGGGCATTAGGAGCACCCAGGGACCTGCTTCAGACAGTGTGGGAGATCCCACAGTATTCCAGTGCAACTGACGTAGAAAGTCAGTTACATCAGAATAAGGTTCATTAGTGACCAATGTAGAAAATCTAAATGATCTCACAAATGGGTTAATAAATGTGTTGGGAACATGATTATGTGTGAATTATACAGTACAGACCAAAAGTTTGGACACACCTTCTCATTCCAAGAGTTTTCTGTATTTTCATGACTATAAAAATTGTAGATTCACACTGAAGGCATCAAAACTATGAATTAACACATGTGGAATTATATACTTAACAAAAAAGTGTGAAACAACTGAAAATATGTCTTATATTCTAGGTTCTTCAAAGTAGCCACCTTTTGCTTTGATTACTGCTTTGCACACTCTTGGCATTCTCTTGATGAGCTTCAAGAGGTAGTCACACTTTTTTGTTAAGTATATAATTCCACATGTGTTAATTCATAGTTTTGATGCCTTCAGTGTGAATCTACAATTTTTATAGTCATGAAAATACAGAAAACTCTTGGAATGAGAAGGTGTGTCCAAACTTTTGGTCTGTACTGTATATAGGTATTATAAGATCACCACTTATTTCTTCCTTTCTGAAGTGCCAGTCACTTGTTTGGACAGCATTTTTTACAGACTGCATTGTGCTCCTGGAGGGGCACTTGACCAGACACATTTATCAGCCCACTCCATAGGAAAATACTGTGCACATTCTAGTTTCTCGTGCGCAGTGTTTTCCATAGGAGGAGGCTGAAGGATTTTGGTCCCTCCATCAGTGGCCATGTTCAGGATGGAAGAAGATTGTGCAGCAGAAGGCTGTGCTAACCAGTTGGCAGCAGTTCACAAGGGCAATAATGGCCACTGATCTCATCTTTGCACATAAATATGTTCCCATCAAATTTGATAAAACAAGCATTAAAGTGGACCACTGAACCATGTAAACTTGCTTAAGTAACAGGTCATAGGGCTCAATAAAATTTAGTCCTAACCGATCTTTAACTAGGTTTGTATCTTCATCTTGTATCACAGATATCTACAAACTGCAAAATCTTGATTACTGCATATCCCCTGCCATCTAGGGGAAAACATTCAAGTTTGCCCAACATTGCCCAATGTTTGATTGATACTATACATGAATACCACACATACAGAACACATCTTAAAGCTAAGTCCCACATAGAGGGCTGCAGCAAGATAGACTTTTCACAGAAAGATTTTCTGCTTCCTTTATACCTATAGGGAAACCGGCAGCATTTCCGTAGGTATAATTGAGATGCTGTGATTTGCAAAACCACAACGCAGGGTGCTTGTATTTTTCCTCAATGTGTGAATGGGATTCACTAGAATCCCATCCACTTTGTAAGGACTATAAAACGCCGCGCTTTTTGCCATGGCGTTTAAGCCGTGTGGGGCCCTGGCCTAAAACAAAACATTATTATAGTCTACCGTGATAAGTGCAAGATATAAAATCTGTGGTGGAATGAAAACCATTCAGATGGTAGCTTATTATGTCATTTTTCATCGGTTCTCTTTAGATAAATATCGATTTGCAGGACAAGTGGAGAATATGTGATGACCAGCTTCAGCAAGTGGCGTCTTTAATGGAGAAAAGAAAAAGAGATTGGAGAGTATTGGCAAATAATTTGGGATTCTTAGAGTCAGACTACATGTTCTTTGAGCAGAATCATTCAGAGATTAAAAACAAAGTAAGTTTAAATACAGGTACTATATGCAAATGTTATAAGTAATAGATCTCAAATTCTCAGTGTCTTCAGTGGTTCACCCATGTTTCCCTGTGTGGCTCCTTTGTTTTTAGGACCGGTAGGTTCACAGCAGTGGGAACACCACCAGTCAAAAAGTGATCACTTTCTGAGATGGGAAAACTCCTTTAGGCCCATCCACACATTGCAGAAAAATAAGCGCAGCAGTTTTGGAAATCGCAGCATGTCAATTATACAGTGGGTACGGAAAGTACTCAGACCCCTTTAATTTTTCACTCTTTGTTTCATTGCAGCCATTTGCTTAAAGCAAAAAAGTTCATTTTATTTCTCATTAATGTACACTCAGCACCCCATCTTGACAGAAATGTAGATATTTTTGCAAATGTATTAAAAAAGAAAAACTGAAATATCACATGGTCATAAGTATTCAGACCCTTTGGTCAGTATTGAGTAGAAGCACCCATTTTTTTTTTTTTTTTTTTAAACTGACATTTAGTTGTTTGGCCACAAGAGGCCACTGTTACCTCAGAAATGGGAAAAGACTGTAATTCTGTAATTCCCTGGAGTAGTGACATGGAGACCCTGTTCTGCACAGGTGCAACTACAAGGAGGAGCAGAGTGTGTGTGGCAGCCATCTTGGGAGTGTGCTTTAAGCTCTAGAAGGAGAAGGACTGGAGTGTGAGTAGGAGCATTCCTAAGGGAACAGAAATATAGCAAGGTGGAGCTGAAGCAGAGACTGTTCCAGTGTTTGTTCAGACAGCATCCTGAAGGAGAAGATTGCTATCAAGGACCTGGCTGAGAAGTGGCACTGTCAGTGAGACCGCATGTTTTCTGGATGAGCCCCGCTTCCAGCTGTTCCAGACAAAGGCTAAAGGTATCCAACATACCCAGGTCAGTGAGAGAAGTAATCGTGCATGCACCGCATTACGTTTTTGGCGCCAAATTACTTGGGACTGAGTAAGGGCCTGTAGTTAGACTAGTTAGGCATACTCATCTTCACAGACCACACTACTAGTGAATTATCTACCTATTCGGTAGTAAGGACTAGGACTCTATAGAGTTGTAACTCTCAGAGAGGAGCTTCTAAGGAAGTCTGGAAGTGACATTTTATGCAATTTTACATTTCTTTGGCTTGCAAGCTGACCTACTATTATATTTACTTGGTTGTACTTTGTTTGGGGGGGGGAATAGGGGTATTTTGATAAGTTTGTATACCCCCGGTGCCCCTATCACACTCACTGAATTGTTCCTGGTACTAGCATAATACCTGGACATACAGTAGTGTTCAAAATAATAGCAGTCCAATATGAGTAACCAGATTAATTCGGATTGAATTCCACTTCTGCAGCTTCAATTTGCTCATCTCTAGTCATAAGTATTCAGACCCTTTGCTCAGTATTGAGTAGAAGCACCCTTTTGAGCTAGTACAGCCATGAGTCTTCTTGGGAATGATGCAACAAGTTTTTCACATCTGGATTTGGGGATCCTCTGCCATTCTTCCTTGCAGATCCTCTCCAGTTCCATCAGGTTGGATGGTGAACGTTGGTGGACAGCCATTTTCAGGTCTCTCCAGAGATGCTCAATTGGGTTGAGGTCAGGGCTCTGGCTGGGCCAGTCAAGAATGGTCACAGAGTTGTTCCGAAGCCACTCCTTTGTTATTTTAGCTGTGTGCTTAGGGTCATTGTCTTGTTGGAAGGTGAACCTTCGGCCCAGTCTGAGGTCCAGAGCACTCTGGAAGAGTTTTTCTTCCAGGATATCTCTGTACTTGGCCGCATTCATCTTTCCTTCAATTGCAACCAATCATCCTGTCGCTGCAGCTGAAAAACAACCCCATAGCATGATGCTGCCACCACCATGTTTCACTGTTGGGATTGTATTGGGCAGATGATGAGCAGTGTCTGGTTTTCACCACACATACCGCTTAGAATTAAAGCCAAAAAGTTCAATCTTCGTCTCTTCAGACCAGAGATTCTTATTTCTCATAGTCTGGGTGTCCTTCATGTGTTTTTTAGCAAACTCTTTGTGGGCTTTCATATGTCTTGCACTGAGGAGAGGCTTCCTTTGGGCCACCCTGCCATAAAGCCCCGACTGGTGAGGGGCTGCAGTGATAGTTGACTTTGTGGAACTTACTCCCATCTCCCTACTGCATCTCTGGAGCTCAGCCACAGTGATCTTTGCTCAGTTTGGCTGGACGGCCAAGTCTAGGAAGAGTTCTGGTTGTCCCAAACTTCTTCCATTTAAGGATTATGGAGGCCACTGTGCTCTTGAACCTTGAGTGCTGCAGAAATTCTTTTGTAATTTTGGCCAGATCTGTGCCTTGCCACAATTCTGACTCTGAGCTCCTTGGGTAGTTCCTTTGACCTCATGATTCTCATTTGCTCTGACATGCACTGTGAGCTGTGAGGTCTTATATAGACAGGTGTGTGCCTTTCCTAATCAAGTCCAATCAGTTTAATTAAAGACAGTTGGACTCCAATGAATGAGTAGAACCATCTCAAGGAGGATCAGAAGGAAATGGACAGCATGTGAGATAAATATGAGTGTCAATACTTATGACCATGTAATATTTCAGTATATTTTAGTTTTTTTTTTTTAATAAATTTACAAAAATATCTACATTTCTGTTTTTTTTCTGTCAAGATGGTGTGCTGAGTGTACATTAATGAGAAATAAAATGAACTTTTTTTGCTTTTAGCAAATGGTTGCAATGAAGTAAAGAGTGAAAAATTTAAAGGGGTCTGAATACTTTCCGTACCCACTGTACCTACAAAAACGCTGGTGGTTTTCCTATAGCTATAGATGCAGAAAGTGTGTTGCCATCGCAGTTTTTTCCCGCAGCACTTTTTTGCTGCGGCCTGCTATGTGCGCCCAAATACCTTTAGCAGTGTTTTGAGTAATTTCTGGTTTTCTGGTGTCCTCTGTATTTGTTTACATGAGTAGCTTCCTGCTGTCTTAGCCTACAACTACCATGATGCATTGCAGTTCATTCAGATCCCCCCCCCACTTCCTCCCTCACAACTCCCCCCTGTTTCCCTAGCTAGCTGGCGGACTACTAGCCCTACCTACCTAGCTAACTAACTCAGTCCCCCAACCCCCCTCCCCACTTCATCATACTTACCTTTCTTCTCGTCCTGGAGATGACTTTCGTCGGTGCCACTGTCCCCTCTTCTGCCCACACCTGGGAGCTGGCGTCTGTGCAATAGAACGCTGGTAGAAGCGAAGAGATGCAGTGGGTTTACCATGCATGTGCAATAGAACGCTGCTTCTCTTCGCTTCTGCCGGCATGCTATTGCACAGGCGCTGGCTCCGGATTCCATGTGAAGAAAGCGACGCCCAGCAAAAGAAGAGGACGTGAGCATTGGTGAGTATGATGGGACAGGGGGGAGAGAGGAGTAATGGTGACCTCCTGTCTGTGGAAACAGCGAAATGGAACATCACCAGGAAATCAGAAAATGTGCCTGCCCCAGGCATGTGGAAAATATACATTTTTTTAAAGGGAGTAGATTAGAAGTTAGGCGAGAGGAGGGGGTTTAGCTTAGTGTTAAAGGTTTAGTTTATGCCGGACAACCCCTTTTAACCACTTCCATACCAGATGCTTTACCCCCCTTCCAGACCAGACTCATTTTCACGTTTTTTTTGTATGTGTGGTTTTGGAGGGCTATAACATTTTTATCATTTGCTTTATTCAACTAATTTCTGCGTCTGTTTTGGGTGACACATAGGGCTTTATTTTATGTTGTTTTTATTTTTGCATGTATTTTAATTTTTTTTATATCCGGGAAAATATAAATAAAAGAGGAGGGAAAATATGTCTATTTTTCACTTTTCATTTTCTTTTTTATTTAATAACACAAAGTGCTACTAAAAAACTTTATAAAATAGTTTTTACTCTCCTTTATGGTAATTTTTATTTTTTATGCTGTAGTCGGGGGTGGGGCTATAACCTGTAATAAGGGCGTTTTATTGGCGTATTATTTTATTTTATTTTTTTAATTATTTTATTTACATTTTTTTAAACTTTTCTATTATTTTTTTTTTTATACATAGTGTCCCCATAAGGTCATAATAGACCTTTGGGGACATCTGATTACTTTTTTTTTGTGGGGGGGGCTAATTTTCCCTGTAACTGGGGCTGGTACATATAGCTCCAGTTGCAGGAGGAATACAGCCTCCTGTGCATAACTATAGAGCTGATCTGGGTCCTGTAGGACCCAGCAGCTCTTACAGATGCTGCACCCGGCGGATCACGTGACCGACAGGTCAGAGGGGAGCCGCAAGATGGTGGTGCTCATAGCTGTGTACACAGCGATTGGGAAGGCAGGGAAGCTAATAAACCTTCCCTGTCTTCTCTCTGGGAGCTCTGGCTGAAGTTACAGCCAGCTCCCCATTTCAGCAGACCTAGACAACCACCTTCTGGACATATATACCCAATGGGCGGTCCAGAAGTGGTTAAGCAGGTTTCCTTTAATTGGGCTCACCTGGCAAACTAACTCACCTGAGTTTAATTGAAAAACAAAATATTTAATTTTTTACACTTAAATCTAATTTCCATAATAATTTAGAACACAGTGTATTAAGGACTGCTTATAAACAACAAGTAGTCCAGGTCCTTAAAATCTGCACCATTGTATATGTACAGAATGGTGGATTTAGCTAGGTGTCCAAGTCAACGGTAACTAAATGCAGCAGTCAATGACTGGTTACAGAAACACTAAGTTGCTGGTAGTAGAAGCCTTCTCTAACTAGTGAAACTGTGAAATGCGCTGCGGGAAAACCGCGATGCGTTGCCACTTTTTTGCTCCAGTCCACTACATGGGGCCTTGACCTCAGGCTGTGCCCCCCTCACAGTATAATATAAGTTTTATATGTTCTACAGTGGCCCCACACAGTATAATATGCTCCACAGTGGCCCCCACACAGTATAATATGCTTGACATAGTGGCCCCACACAGTATAAAATACTCCCAAGAGCATCCCTAGAGTCG
Source organism: Leptodactylus fallax (assembly GCA_947044405.1). NCBI lineage: Eukaryota > Metazoa > Chordata > Amphibia > Anura > Leptodactylidae > Leptodactylus > Leptodactylus fallax. The sequence goes on along the minus strand of CAMRHE010000058.1, from coordinate 7,271,063 downwards.
CTTCAGATGAACCCCACGAAATTTGATGAATATTCATGAGGTTCGGCCCTTCTCTTCAGTGCTATTATTATACTCTGGGGTCTCCTCAGATAAATAGAGGACCAGGGGAATTGATTAAAAATAACAAACACTTACCTTGCCTCACCTCTCCTGAACATCCTCGCTCTGTCTGAATCTCTACAGCTTCTTCGGTGCTCTTCTGCTTGCGAATTAGGTGACACGCCCCAGACGTCACTGCTGGGACCTGTGATTGGTCCTCAGCAGTCATGTGTGATGCGCTGATGTCATTATGCCGACCTCAGTCACAGGTCGGAAGAGCCCCGGAGAGGATGCTGGGAATCGTCAGAAACCCAGGAGAGGGGAGTATAAGAATTTCTTATTTTTAGTCACCTCCCCTGGGCAGGCATCTATTGGAAAGGGGCCTGGCAACATGTATAGTGGTCAGGGAACCAGGCTGTAACCCAACCGTTATCATGGTTGTCTGGGATCCCGTCCATCTCCAGTTGGCCGCGGGATCCATACCCCTACTGTCGCGGTTGCACCCCCCTACACCATTGCACCAATCTAGTAACTGCAAATTCACATTGGGAAAAAAAAAAAAAAAGTTTAAAAACGTTTAAATGTTATTCATAAATTGGGAATAGAAAATATACATAGATCTATAGATCTGTATAATAAATATAAACACGTTGAATATCCCTGTATCACAGAATGCCCTATAAAAATATAAATGTATTTATTCCATAAAGTGAAAATGGAACAGCCCAATTTTTTTTTACCTCTTAAAAAAAAAAATTTCTTAAAAAGTTGTCAATGTTTTTGTGATCACATATTCCACAAAATTATATCAACAAACACTACACATATTACCCCACAAAAAACGTCTTACACAGCTTAGTTCATGGAAGTTTTTAGGTGTCAAAAAGTTTTTTGTTTCAAAGTTTTCATTATTTATTTAAAGGCATGAAATGTGAACAAAATATAAATTTGGTATCTCCTTGATCGTTGTGACCTATAGAATCAGTGTCCAACTAGGGTGCCTAGGGGCCCACCAGTGAAACACAGCAATGCAATGCAATTATTATCTGCATCCCATTTGTAGATGGGGCCCAAGAGGGAGGATAGTGGTCAACCTGCCTCTGTACTTAGATGTCATCTCAGCCACCTAATACCCAATTTGTTAAATATTCTACCTAGTTTATTATCTAGGCACATAGGCTACCTACAGCATCTCACATAGCCTATTTGTATGTGGTTCAGTGAGTGTATGGTGCAATATATCACTCTTGTAACAGTTACAGGGGCCCACTAGGGGATTCAACTGCTCCACTGTGGGTCGGTCTAAGCCCCCGTAGAATATAAGTAACATTTTTGCTACATGGTGAATATAAATTACTGGCTAGTGCAGTGTGAGCATCGGCTTTTATAAGTACCGAAGCTCACCATTAGAGCTCCGGGAACTGCAGTTATTACTGCAATCTATACTGCTGTGACCATTGTTCATGTGCCTTTAGCATTTAGGAAGGGACGTGTTAGTGTTCTGCTGAATAAGATAGCAGTTCCTGATGAACCCACGATAAATACAAAGTGGGAGAAAAGCATTGAACATATAGCTCATGTTTTCTTGAGCATATATTTCATCTAACCTTCCATATAAATCCCAGTACAATTGTGGGACTATGGGATTTAGAGAGCTAGACTAAGCTGTATATGAGACAGCTCTCATACAGTGGTATCTGTGTCTAATACATTAAAGATGACATAGATGTGCTAATACCATTATCTGCTTTGACTAGCAGTTCATATGTCAGATGTTTAAATAGTTAGTTGAGGTGAATTTAGGGCTTATGAAAATATCTGGTTCCACGTAGGGTGATTGGGAAAGAATCCGGGTAGAGGCTATCACTCATATCTATCCCATTACAGCCGTACTATTGATACAGTATGTAAACCACTGACACGTGTATACAACTGCTGCGATATATTAACCCCCCCTGTACCTGGGTGTTGGTATATTTATACGTGTAATTTTGATCGCCAGATGTGACCCCACACATTCCTTGAGCTCTACTTTTACCATGTCATATATAATAAATCTCAGGTAATAACACTAATTGTGTCAAGTGAACGTGTGGTTCCAAGTCATACCTGTCAGGAACCAAACGCAGTGCCGGACAGAGTTAGTCTTAGGAAATCCATACCCGCCCCTGCACACTAAGGTAAAACAGCGCCGAGCGTCTAGCGTCCCTGAACCGAAGTGGAACTAGCCTCCAGAGGTCTTCGCCAGAGCTCCTGATGGTGGAGTTGGACTTGGTCGCTACCTTCGGCCAGAACCGCAACAGCCCTAAGGGCGCAGAGCGCACGGCGCACCACAAGTCACAGAAGGGCCCCGGAATCCAAAAACCACTCACCTGAGCAAGTTTGGAGGCAGATGAATATTGAAAGCTGGAGAAGATGCAGTAACAGATTTTCTTCAGAAGGTGGCAGCAGCGCAGTAGAATTGTCGATTAGTCCGTGTTGGCAGCAGGAGAATCTCCTAGTACCAGAGGAAGAGACCTAAGACGAGTCAAAACAAGCCAGGTCGATTTCAGTCGGTCACAAGGTACAGAATTAGCGTTCAAGGAGAGATGGTCTGGAAGGCAAGCCGTGGTCAACACTGGGGGGAGCAATAAACACAGAGGCAGCAGGATAGGATCAAAGGTCAGGAATGAGGAGCTGGAGGTAAGGAAGGCAAACGGGACAGAGCACAAGGAGGAGCTCATACCCAGGGGAAATGAATAAACAGCGAAAGCAGAGCACTGGAAGGGAGGCTAAATAGACAGGTGAGTGCAGGAAAGTTAACCCCTAGAAAAGCGAGCATGCTGGAGAGTGTGAGGACCAGACGGGGGACCTCACAGCGCTACTGCAGAGGTGCCAGCTCTGATCCTAACAATACCTCAATACGTCTCTGCTAGTCTTTGCATTGATTTTTAATATGTGATGCGTACACCAAATGTGGTAGTTCTAGATTCACATTTATTATATTTTTTTTATTTCTAATAAAGGTTAAGTCTTAGTGAACCTATTTGACCATTCTCCTTTGTGATATGTATCTGGTGTATGCGATAGGCGCACAGATGGTAGGTGTGTACGAAAGCCAGTCGTTTGGGTTTAGGGATCTGGTTGTTGTTATTTGATGTGTTGACGTCCCTTAGTGATTGTGTTAAGACTGCTGTTGGGTAACCACGTTCTAGAAACTTGTTACTGGCTTCCGCTAGTCTCATCTCTCTTTTCATGGAATTATCCACGTTATGGTTGATCCGAGAGAATTCTGACTTGGGTAAGGATTTTATAATACACACCGGGTGGAAGCTAGTATAGTGGAGGAGGCTATTTTTGTCTGTGTCCTTAATAAAAACATCTGTGCCAAGTGAATTGTCTGTTTTTTTTTATATATCATCGTGTCTAAAAAAAACTAATATTGGAGGAATCGGAGTGTAGGGTGAATTGTTATTCTGGCCATTTGTTGTTTAAACACTCAGTAAATTCTAGTAAGGTACCAGGTGGGCCTTACCAAATACAGAAGATGTCATCGATATACCTTTTCCAAATCTGGGAGTATTGTAAAAAAAAAAAAAAGTGGGTTTGTGTAGATTGAAGTTTTCCTCAAAAAATGACATTTTCCAATTTGCATACAGTGATGCCATGTTTGAACCCATGACGGTCCCTCGTTTCTGAACGTAGAATGTGTCTTCAAATAAGAAATAATTCTCCTCAAGTATCAACCGTAGGAGATCAAAACAAAATTGAGTGACATTCGGATGTAAATCTGAGGAATCAACTAGTGCCTTAGCTGCATGAATGCCTTTGGTATGTTGTATGGAGGTATAGAGAGATACAACATCAATTATCACCAAGATAGAGTCAGGTGGTAATGTACCGAAGTCCCTGATAACTGATATGAACATGTTTGTGTCTAGAAGAAAAGACTTTGTTTTCTTAATTAGTGGAGTCATAATTTTTTCCACAAAGATAGCTAGAGGGGAAAGTACTGACTCTGTTGAGGCTACAATTGGGCGGCCCGGAGGTTTATCCAGCCTCTTATGGATCTTTGGAAGAGTATAAAAAACTGGAGTTATTGGATGTGTTTTGGTCAGGTATGTAACCGTTTCTAGGTCAATTGTATCCATCTCCCGATATCTATGTAATAATGCTTGAATTTTCGAAGTAATTGTATGTATTGGATTATGTTGTAATACGCCATAGACATTCCTATCCTCCAATTGATTCTTAATCTCAGAGATGTAGTCTTTTCTGTCCATAAGAACCAGGGCTCCCCCTTTGTCAGCCGGTTTAATTATCACCAACTTGTCTCCTGTGGGCAACTCTCTCCACTTGGGATAAATTGGATTTACATGTAAATAGACTTTCTTCTACCCGGTGCCTGAAGGTCATGACGTCCTTCTTAATGAACGAGATCATAGTCTCCAATGGAGGAGAGGTTCTAGGGGGAGTATATGCACTCTTGTTTCTAAGTCCCAACTCTCTGGCAATTATTAAGCCTTCTGGAGTGTCAGGGGGATGGATCTCAGAGGGATGTGGGGCATCAGCAAAGTGTACTTTTAATCTCATTGACCTGTAGAACCTATGAAGGTCCAGGTCTAACTGAAATAAATTGTATTTATAGGAGGGGCAGAATGACAGGCCTTTCTGTAACACTTGGTATTCCACTGGGCTTAAAGTACAAGAAGAAATGTTCACCACTAGTGAGGGAGTGGGCGCTTCCCTTACCTGGGATCGTGTTGCCACAGTGGAGGTGGACGTAGATGTACCAATGTTGGGTCCTCCAGTTCTGCCCCTCCTTCTGCTGCTTCATCCTCTCTGTAGCCCTGAGAAGGAGGAAGAAGTTGTATTGCCTCGGTCATACGATCTTTCACTGTTTGAACTTGACCGTGCTGAATCCGGTGAGGATGTACGAGTGTACTGGTTCTGTCTGTAGAAGGAATAGCCATCTTGCCATTTGTAGACACGTTCAGAACTGTACACAGCTACCATCCGTTCGCCTATCGCATAGACCAGATAATTAGAAATCATTGGAGCTTATTACGTGTGGCATAATCACAGATTGGCGAAATTCAGGTCCCTTTTTTACCTTGTTATAGGAGACCACAGAATGTTAGAGATAAACTAGCCAGAGCGGATATGGGTTCTGATATTAGATCCCTGAGACAACAATTTCTAGGTACTCCTAGAAATGGCACTTACCCATGTCTCTCATGTAATCAATGTTCTAATGTCATCAGGGGGGACAGCCTATATCATCCCCTCAGTGGAGAACGGATTCATATTAAGGATTTTTTTCACCTGCAATTCTAACTTCGTTGTTTATTTGATCAAGTGTTCGTGCGGTCTCGCATACGTTGGGGAAACCACCCAACGTGTGCGAGACTGCATCAAACAACATAAGTCCAATATACGATGTCAGAACCTGTTATTGCCTATACCAGCCCACTTCATTAAACATAAACATACAGTGGCACAACTCAGGTTTCAGGTTCTAGAACACATCACTCTTCCAAGAAGGGGCGGCAACAGGATATTATTCCTGAAAAAGAGAGAAGCCTATTGGATTCACAGACTACAGACCCTGGAACCCCAAGGACTCAACCGAGAATATGAAATCTCGGCATTTACTTGAGAGGGATATCATTCTAATTATACTGTACATATCATAGTGTATGACTTAGAAAGCTATTATTGTAACTATATATTCTGTCTTTTAGATACGTTGATCTTTGGAATTTCTTCATTAACTTCACCTGGAATTCCCACTACAGTATCCTTCCTTACCTCTCTGCACGGGTTTGTAGTATGGTTAGGGTCTGTCATTTGACCCTACCTCTTCTTTAGATTCAGCATTCTCCTCCTCTTTGAACAGACACAGGGACTTAGTTTGTCCATTGTAAGCCGCCATACAGCTTTGAATTTGACCTTCTTCCTGTCTGATATTCCCCACTTCCGGTGTGTGTGTGTGTGTGTGTGTGTGTTCTACTGAGCATGCGTGGAGACCGCTGACGTCTTCAGCGTCTCACGCGCGGCCATTATTTTAGTTCAAACGCTAGCCAGTGTTGGCAGCGCTATATACATGGTGATACAACTCTCTTCACTCTCCCTAAGCGCTCTGATCCAGTGGAGACTGATTTCTCCTCACCTATTACACATAAGGTATGTTCAATATATGGTTTTCTTAACTTGGGTACGCCTATTGGAGTAAATGTCTGAGCTGAGCATTTGAAAGGGAAACTACACAACATACTTATGTATAAAATTGCCTAATAGGCAGTATGGGAACTATCAAAAAAAGACCTATTACATCTGTCCCTATCCTTACTATGCTAATTCAACCTTGACTCCCTTTTACACAGGATGAAATGGACACTGACTTTACTCTGCTCTGTACACTTCTAATTGTAGTATTTACCATGTCTCATTGATTTGTCAGTCCAGATTGCCACCTACACCAGGTTATTTTGTCCTATTTCCATATTATGCGACCTTTTTATGTTTATATATGTATATCTAAATTTGTATATAGTCTCTATATGTGTAGAGTGCTCTATATTCTACATGGATTTTTCACTCATGTTATTGTATGAGTTATTATTTTTGTAGTGTCTGATGAAGGTCAATTAGACCAAAACGTCACACAACTGTACTCTACACGCTGTATTTGAAACTGAATAAAGCACAGCTCTCTGCATCAATCTTTGATCGTATGGAGTTTGTTACCTAGAATTTTTTTTCCGCTACGGCGTTCACTGAATGGGAAAAATATTTTTATAAGTTTGTGTTTAACTTTATTTATGTACTTTTATATGTGTTCTAGGGAAAGGGGGTGATTTTTTTAAATTCCTTTTTATTTTTTTTTAAGTAGGCTCCTGGCTGCATAGTAAAAGATCACCGGAGCCTCAATCTCACGGCCAAGGCTGACGAACCACCCAAAGTGGTGGCTCCCATGCATCCTCAGAGAAAATAGCACCTCATTCAGCTTTGACCGAGGCATCAGGGGGCTTAATGCCTACAATCAGTGCTGGGTCGCTACTGTATAATATTCTTCGGCTATGGCGGCTGCTCAGCTCCGGAGCGCCCGCAATATTTAAATACCCAACTTCCACAGTAATAATATAACAGATGCCAGAAAAGGGTTAAAAAATGATATGGCCATTTTTTTCCAGTGGGTCATTACAAATGCAGTGATATCATATTTATACCAGTTTTATTATGTTTTACCACTAGTACTGAATAAAATGCCATTTTGCAAATATAAACAGTTTCTGGTATGAGCTTTTTGATCACTTTTTATTACTTTTGTTGGGGGGAGGGGGGTGACCAAAACACATTAATTTCCACATTGTGGTATTTAATTTTTTTTGGCATTCACTTTACAGGATAAATAACGTTGTTTTTGGATACACTTATTTTACTTATTTGCATTATTTGTAAATTGTAAAGTCTTTTTAATTTATATACTTTAAGGTTGTGTTCACACGGATGAATTTGCCGCGGAATTGGGGACGGATTTCACCCCCGTATCCAGAGCAGATTCCTCCCAGAATCCTCCTCCCATTGTTTTCAAAGTCATTACAAACAGAGTGAACTTTTTTAAGTGTTTATTTATGTTAATATTGATGATTATGGCTTACAGCCCAGGAAAACCCAAAAGTCATTATCTCAGAAAATTAGAATAATTAACCCAAAACAGTTGCAAAGGCTTCCTAAGCATTTAAAAAGGTCCCTTAGTCTGGTTCAGTAGGTGACACAATCATGGGGAAGACTGCTGACTTGACAGATGTCCAGAAGGCAGTCATTGACACACTCCACAAGGAGGGTAAGCCACAAAAGGTCATTGCTAAAGAAGCTGGCTGTTCACAGAGTGCTGTATCAAAGCATATTAATGGAAAGTTGAGAGGAAGAAAAAAGTGTGGTAGAAAAAGGTGCAGAAGCAACCGGGATAAGCGCAGTCGTGATAGGATTGTTAAGAAAAGGCCATTCGAAAATTTGGGGGAGATTCACAAGTAGTGGACTGCTGCTGGAGTCAGTGTTTCAAGAGCCACCACACACAGACATATCCAGGACATGGGCTACAAGTGTCCCATTCCATGTGTCAAGCCACTCATGACCAATAGACAATGCCAGAAGCGTCTTACCTGGGTCAAGGAGAGAAAGAATTGGACTGTTGCTCATTGGTCAAAGGTGTTGTTGTCAGATGAAAGTAAATTTTGCATTTTATTCGGAAATCAAGGTCCCAGAGTCTGGATGAAGAGTGGAGTGGCACAAAATCCAAGCTGCTTGAGGTGTAGTGTGAAGTTTCCACAATCAGTGATGGTTTGGGGAGTCATGTCATCTGCTGGTGTAGGTCCACTGTGTTTTATCAAGACCAAAGTCAACACAGCCATCTACCAGGAAATTCTAGAGCACTTCATGCTTCCCTCTGCCGACAAGCTTTTTGGAGATGGAATTTTCATTTTCCAACAGGACTTGGCACCTGTGGTTTAATAACCACAGTATCACTGTGCTTGATTGGCCAGCAAACTCGCCTGACCTTAACCGTATTGTCAAGAGGAAGATGAGAGACACCAGACCCAACAATGCAGACGAGCTGAAGGCTGCTATCAAAGCAACCTAGGCTTCCATAACACCTCTGTAGTGCCACAGGCTGATCACCTCCATGCCACACCGCATTGATGCAGTCATTCATGCAAAAGGAACCCCGACCAAGTATTGAGTGCATTTACTGTACATACTTTTCATTTGGCCAACATTTCTGCATTAAATCATTTTTTTACAGTTGGTCTTATATACAGGTGATCTCAATAAATTAGAATATCTTTGAAACGTTCATTCATTTCAGTAGTTCAGTAATACAATTCATAATCAGCGTCTTAAAAGATTGTGTGTCCTACTGAACCAGACTGAGGGACCATTTAAAGGGTTAGGAAACCTTGGCAGGTGACACACTGAATTTACAATACTAAACTTTTTTACAATATTCTAATTTTCTTAGATTTTGGTTTTCATTACCTGTAATCCATAATCAACATTTACAGAAATAAAACCCTTGAAATAGAACACTCTGTGTGTAAAGAATCTAGAAAATATAGGAGATCACTTTTTTAATGTAATTACTGAAATAAATAAATGTTTCAAAGATATTCTAATTTATTGAGATACACCTGTAGTATTCTAATTTTCTGAGATAATGACTTTTGGGTTTTCCTTGGCTGTAAACCATAATCTTCAACATTAACATAAATAAACACTTGAAAAAGTTAATTATGTTTGTAATGACTCAATATAATATGTGTTTCACTTTTTCAACTGAATTACTAAAAAAAAAAAAAATTTTTGATATTTTAATTTATTGAGATTCACTTGTACTTCTTGTTAAAGTATTTATTATTGATTTATTTATTATGCTTACTTATATAGCGCCATCATATTCCGCAGCGCTTTACAGACATTGACAGTCACTGTCCCATATAGGGCTCACAATCTACATTCCCTATCAGTATGTCTTTGGAGTGTGGGAGGAAACCGGAGTACCTGGAGGAAACCCACGCAAACATGGGGAGAACATACAAACTCCTTTAGCAGTGCTAACCAAGTATCTAATTACACAGGATTTGCTTGTAGTCTGTAACCATGGAGACTCATGGGTCTGCATAGCAGCTGTAGAAGTAAATGAGCAGCATACACTATTTTAAATTATGACTCTGAAAAGTTGAGGTAAGAAAGGACACATCAATATTCTCATCTCCAGCTATCACTCTTTCTCCCATTTAGGTTTAAAACCATGCTGTCAGTACAAGGAAGAAATATGCTGTATTGTATAGATCAAATCACTATTTAAATCGGAGAAATTTTATTTGCAGAAAAATAAAACACATTTTCACTAACACTTTAAGTAAAGAAATACAATATTTTTGTACATATACCCACATCTTACTAAATTCAGACATCTTCTTGCTCCTAGATCCTAGACATGCTGCAAGTGTGGAGGAATGCCAATGTCAAGCAGACACAGGCACAGAGTCTACAGAGAGCACTGAAACAAACCAATAATGCTGACATTGCCAATGAAATTTTCAATCTTAATTTTTAAACCATCTAGGCATAATTCGATATTATGGTTGGATTGTTATCCTCCCTAATCACTGATAAATGAAAATGCAGTGTAAAACATATTTTGTCCAGTTTTGTTAAGAGTACTTCATCCCGCTGCTGTATGTTTCCATTGTTCAACTTGCCTTAAAAAATAATAATGTTAATAAAACTTCTGTGAACCTAAAACTGTACTCTCAAGGGTATGTTGAGCATATATGTCAGTGCACAGATTCTTTAAATATATTGTATTAGAGAAAAACTATTCTTATCAGGTTCTTTCCTCCCTCATCTCTGCTGAATTCCATCCTGCTAGGTCCAAATGCAGATAAGTTCACAGAGGTGTCATATTGCAGAAATACCCAGAAGTATATGGAAAGGGGTGAGGTAGGAGAGAGCAGGAGCACAGTGAAAAAAGATAGGCAGACAGAGGCTTCTGCAGATAATAGTAAGCTATGGATCTCACTCCAAGTGCCTTATTCACATGTACACAGGTCAGTATTTTTCTATAATGTCCTATATTACCCAACTGATGCTTCTGAGTTAGATAAGCAGAGTCTCCTCTACTTTCTGTGTGCTGTCTATAGCAGACATGATAGCCGCTAGTTTCTAACCCCAACTGAGAATTAGTGATAAAAAAAACCTACTAAAAATGCAATATAAAAGTCATATCATGGTTAGATATAGTGTCATTACTTATGTACACCCACTGTACTATTGATCAATGTAAGGTTTGTTGAAAGGTTAGGTACATTTGAAGTATTCAAAAAGAGAAAGACATGGACCGCACATCCCAATCTTATACATTGATCTTGTGCTTCTCAGCAAATTCTACAATACTGAACATGAGGTTCTTAGTATACATATTGATCAAGGTGTATAAGCCCACTAGCCACTTCATGGCGACCTCTTTATAGTGGGTCCCTACACTACTGGGTGCAGCACTGAACAGTGACCGCCGCCACCACAACACAGCGCCCACAGGGCGAGCGACCCAGCAGCCCAGCAACACCCCTGTTGCAAGGCTAAGCCCCCAGGCTCTGGGCCACATCGTTCCATGGGTAGCGCACCACAGCAACGGCAGACTCCACACAGCACCACACCATGTGAACAGATCACAAAAAAGTTCACCTTACCATATGGTGACAATCAAAAGACTGCAACGGGTGAACAGGTCTCAAAGAGTTCACCTTGCCATATGGTCTCAGTCAAAGGACTGGCCAGTAGAAGGCTCCCTTAATTTAAAAACACCTGGGCCAAATGGGAGGAGTGCTGGTACCAAGGCAAAACAAAAAAAAAAAATGGAAAAGACAGAATGCTATGCATAAAATATCCAAAAAGAGAAAAAGACATGGACCGCACATCTCAATCTTATACATTGATCTTGTGCTTCTCAGCAAATTCTACAATACTGAACATGAGGTTCTTAGTATACATACTGATCAAGGTGTATAAGCCCACTAGCCACTTCACGGCGACCTCTTTATAGTGGGTCCCTACCCTACCTGAAGTATTACATAGTTCTTTTTTAAAGCATTCCTCCAATTATAAAACAACTTTTCATAAATTAATTATGCATGTGACTATAAGAAACTTTGTACTATATCTTATTAAGGCAATTTGTTTACTTCTGCACTGGCTTTTCTCCACCTCCTTATCTTTACTCGGGATGTTTACATAGAATTTGCATAGGTTCCCTGCTCACACATAGAACTCTATGGAAAGGAGAGGTGGAAACCGTTAATTGATTTATTGCCTCATTGCTGCACTAGTAACCTGATATCTTGAAGCATAACAGTGTTAACAAAGCTCCTCGAGTCACAGTGTAGCAGCTCCAGTTAGAGATGAGCAAATCGATTCTGCAGAAGTGGAATATGATCCGAATTTCAGGAAATCTTTGATTCTCCACAATTCCGGATTTCCTGAGGCTTCGCAGTAACAAATATTTAGTAAGGACCTTAGTGACATCAGACGGTCACATGATATTCTCTAGTGAGGTGATTGGGTAGGCGTGTCTTTGCTTGTTAGCAGATCCTTCCACATGAATAAAAGTTGTCCGTGCTGAAGAGAGAGAGATATGGACAGAGACATCTCTCCTTGAGGAGAGCACCAGTGAAGGTGTGTAGAGTTTTAAATTGCCTTTCGCCCTCTACTAAGCATCTACATATCACAAGGCATTATGGGAAAGGAGCTGGGAGCTCATGCGCCCTCTGTTTTTTGCTGTCTCAAGACTCGGTGGTTCAAAAGCAAATTGAGGATCTGTTACATCCAACAGAGGGCGCATGAGCTCCCAGCTCCTTTCCCATAATGCCTTGTGATATGAAGAGAGAGAGAGAGACATGACTGAGGCATCCAAGGGCTTCCAGCATTTTGCCGCCCACCCCAGCTCTCTGTAGCCCGGAAATAGCTGTTTATTCGCCCGGAAATAGCTGTTTATGGTCAATTGTCAGGACCATTAGATCCATAGAGCATTTATTTTAAATATTTGCAAACTATGTAAAATATTCCAATATAATTCTCATACAATGCAGGATGCACATCCACCCTTAGTTCATGTGATATTCTCTGGAGTGGCTGAATACAGCTGTAGAGAAATTAAGCATTTAGAGTCATATGCCCAGTCTTAATCTCACTGGTGGATATTTGGAGAAAATCCACAGGGGTTGTCACTTTGTGTGGTTATTGTAGTAGACAATGTTTCTGACCCCAGGTACTTGCACACAAAAGGCAAACAATTTAAAGAGAGAGATTTACCAATACAGTTTGGACTGACACAGTATTTGTTAAAATATTGATACACTACTGCCTCATTCACATCAACACTTCTGCTTGCTGTCAATTGTCATTTTTATTGGTATGCCTCCCCTATTTGGACTCAGATATTGATACACTACTGCCTCATTCACACTAACACTTCTGCTTGCTTTCAATTGTCATTTTTATTGGTATGCCATGATGTTATCCACTCTGTTTTAACTATATGAGCTTTGAAGCCACTGTCTCCATTCCCTGCTGGTTCCTCCCCCTTTTTTCTCACCTGAGCCTTCCTTAGCAGTCTATGATTCTATTTCCATATTCCCACACCCCTTTTCACACCTGATACTAATGAAACAAATGTATTGCTAGCTAGTAAGTAAGTGCCTGGGTCATTTTGACCTAGGTCATTTTGCATCTTCCAAGTGCAGCATCTAAGTGTATAGACCAGAATTAGGCCAGAATTGGAACTGAAGGTAACAACAACCCACTAAATGAAAACCAAACAATTAGCCACACAATGCTTCTCACTATAATCACTGTTGTTCTTCCCATACTTGTAAAAACCACTCTACCACCCCAGCCATGTCACTAAGAATATCTTTATCTCTCCATCTATTCTATCCCACCATCTCACCTTCTCTGCACAGCTACTCACACACTTACAAGCTTTCCACCCCAGACACACACAACCTCCCCACACTCTCTCCTATTTACACCTGCTATCCCTCTCCCTGCTACTCCTTACTTCTGGCGACATATCTCCTAATCCTGGACCACCCCAGCACTTCCCTGCTGTCATATCTTTCCGCACAACCGGCCACAGCGCACAGAACCCCTAAACCTTACATCTATCTTACGCATTCCTGCCCCTCCCCATGCCCTTCCCGGTGCACTATGGAAGGCTCGCTCTGTACGCAAAAAATTTGACTACATCCACGACCTCTTCATTTCTCATAAATTTTCATTTCTCGGTATCACAGAAACGTGGCTAACACCCTCAGACACCACGTTCCCTGCTGCCCTCTCTTATGGAGGTCTGCAATTCTCGCACACTCCCCGCCCCAACAATAAACCTGGTGGAGGAGTAGGCATACTTCTCTCTTACAATTGCTCCTTCGCCCCAATCCAACCACTACCTGCTCTCACCCTCCCCTCCTTTGAAGCGCACTCTGTTCGCATTTACTCACCCTCCAACCTCCAATTGGCCATCATATATCAACCGCCAGGACCTACCGCTGCCTTCATTGACCATTTCACCACCTGGCTAATGCACTTCCTATCCACAGACACCCCCACCATCATCATGGGTGATTTCAACATCCCCATTAACAAAAACCACCCCTCCGCTTCCAGGCTCCTGTCTCCCACTTCCTCCTTTGGTCTTTCTCAATAGTCCTCCTCTTCCACCCACACAAAGGGGCACATGCTCGACCTCATATTCACCCGCCTCTGCTCTCTAGCCAACCTCTCCAACTCTCTGTCCACACTCTCTGACCACAACCTGCTGACATTCTCTGCCCTCTCCTCTGTAATTGACTTCCCAACCCCTAAACCACGCCCCCGCAGAAACCTTAATCGCTTTGACATCCGCATGCTCTCACACTCTCTCCTACCACTTGCTGACATAACCTCACTCCAGGACGCTGATACCGCCACTGACTTCTACAATACCATTACTTCAGCCCTTGACTTTGTGGCCCTTTTCACTAACACCAGAGCCTGACTGATCAATAGGCAACCCTGGCACACTGACCTGACTAAAAATCTGAGACATGCCTCACGGGTTGCAGAACTCCTCTGGAAGAAAAGCCACTCCTAGGAGGACTTCCTTAGGTACAAAGAGGCAGTACTCACATTCAAGAATGCACTCACCTCTGCAAAGCAGGTCTACTTCTCCACACTAATATCTGCCCTATACCGCAACCCCAAACAGCTATTCACTACCTTCAACTCCCTTCTCCGTGGTCCTGCGTCCCCTCCAACATCACTTATAACAGCTGATGACTTTGCCTCTTATTTCAAAAGCAAAATTGACACCCTCAGAGACGGTTTCACCTTACACCCCCGATAACAACTCTACACAACTGTCCTATGCTCTTCATCTTTAACCTGTTTCTCCACCGTCACTGATGAAAAGCTCTCCACCCTAATCTCTAAATCCCACCTCACCTCCTGCGCACTTGACCCGATCCAGTCACACCTCATCCCCAAACTCTCTGAAGTTATTGCTCCTGCCCTAACCCATCTCTTCAACCTATCCCTAACCAATGGATCCTTCCCTTCCACCTTCAAACATGCTACCGTCACATCTATACTTAAGAAACCCTCCCTCGACCCGTCCTCTCCAGCCAACTACCGCCCCATCTCACTGTTCCCATATGCCTTTAAACTGCTGGAGCAACATGTCCACTCCGAACTATCCTTCTATCTCTCATCCAATGTACTCTTTGACAGACTACAGTCAGGCAGGCTTCAGACCCCATCACTCCACAGAAACTGCCCTAACCAAGGTCACTAATGACCTTCTAACTGCCAAAGCCAAACGTCACTACTCTGTCCTCCTCCTCGACCTCTCCTCTGCCTTTGACACAGTCGATCATTCCCTCCTGTTACATATGCTCTCATCCCTTGGCATCTCACACCTGGCCCTTTCCTGGATCTCCTAATACCTCACCAACTGCACATTCAGGGTCTCCCACTCGCACACCACTTCCCTGCTACGCCCTCTTTCTGTAGGTGTCCCCCAAGGCTCCGTCCTAGGACCCCTCCTGTTCTCCATCTACACCCCTTCGGCCTTGGCCAACACATAGAATCCCATGGTTTCCGCTACCATTGCTATGCTGACGACACCTAAATATATCTCTCTGGACCAGACATTACCTCTCTGCTGTCCAGAGTCCCAGAATGTCTAGCAGCCGTAGTATCCTTTCTCTCCTCCTGCTTTCTCAAAGTCAACAATGAGAAAACGGAGTTCATAATCTTCACCCCTCCTCGCATGGCCCCCCTACCTGACCCATCTATTAAAGTTAGCAGAACCACACTCACCCCAGTCCTACGGGTCCGCTGCCTTGGGATAACCTTAGACTCTGACCTATCCTTCAAGCCGCATATTCAAACTCTCAACACCTCCTGCCGCCTCCAACTCAATAACATCCACCGAATCCGCTCCTTCCTCACCCCTGAAACTACAAAGATGCTAGTTCACACCTTCATAATCTCCTGCCTAGACTACTGTAACATCCTTCTCCATGGCCTCCCAGCAAACACTCTCGCCCCCCTCCAGTCCACCTTAAACTGTGCTGTTCGCTTAATCGACCTCTGCCCCTGTTCTTCATCGGCCGCTCCCCTCTGCCAATCCCTTCACTGGCTACCCATCACCCATCGAATAGAGTTCAAAATGCTAATGCTGATATACAAAGCCATCCACAACCTGTCCCCTCCATATATCTCCGACCTAATCTCCTGATACATGCCCACACGTAACCTCCGATCCTCCAAAGACCTCCTACTCTGCTCTGCTCTTATCCGCTCTTCACACAAACGTCTCCAAGACTTCTCCCGTGCATCCCGCATACTCTGGAACTCACTACCAAAACACATCAGACTGTCCCCCACCCTCACAAGCTTCAAGAAGACCCTGAAGACCTACAACTTCCAATAACACTACTGTCACCACACCACCACCTGTACAGCCTCTCCCCTCACCTTCTGTCTCTATCCCTCTTCCCTCATAGATTGTAAGCCCTTGCGGGCAGGGCCCTCTATCCCACTGTGCCAGTTGGTCACTGTTAGTATTATCTGTTTTGTACATCTTGTGTACCGTATGTAAATCCTCAAATGTAAAGCACCATGGAATTAATATAATAATGTACACCATGGAATTAATGGTGCTATATAAATAAATAATAGTAATAATAATAATAATCTGTTACTATTCATCTCTTTTGGTGCAGGAATCACACCTCTATCAATGGGCCTTAAAGGGTACCTCAGTTTTCAAGAAAAGTTGAAATATCTGCAGGGTCTTGCTGGGCACAGTATTCTATGGCTGTATAAGCCATGGTGTCTACTTAGTGTTTCTGCTGCTAATATCCCCGTTATGGCTGCAGCACATTTTACAGTGCCTTGCAAAAGTATTCATACCCCTTGAACTTTTTCACATTTTGTCACTTTACAACCACAAACGTAAATGTATTTTATTGAGATTTTAAATGATAGACCAACACAAAGTAGCACATAATTGTGAAGAGGAATGAAAATGATACATGGTTTTCAAAATTTACATACAGTAAATTTGAAAAGTGTGACGAGCAAAAGTATTCAGCACCCTTAATTAAGTCACTTAATTAGTTAATAGAGTCCAGCTGTGTGTAATTTAGTCTCAGTATAAATACACCTGTTCTGTGAAGGCCTCAGTGGTTTGATAGAGAACACTAGTGAACAAACAGCATCATAAAGACCAAGGAACTCACCAGACAGGTCAGAGATAAAGTTGTGGAGAAGTTTAAAGCAGGTTTAGTGTATAAAAACATATCCCAAGCTTTGAGCATCCCAAGGAGGACTGTTCAATCCATCATCTAAAAATGGAAAAAGTATCCGCGGTGTACTGATCAAACACGGAGCACGCCTTAAAAAGGAACATGCCACTTGGGTCATTACGCGCCTTGTGCACATTCATTCTCTTGAGTTGACTCATAAACGGACCCGTTCCCAGGTGGCGTTGACTGAACTTCTTAATGCTACGGAGGAACTGCGTTCCTATCTTGACGAAATGCATCTGCATACTAGAGACCGCGTTAGGAAACATTACTACGAGTTCACAGATAAGTGCGGCCGCTCCCTCGCTCGTTGCCTCCACCTGCGTGGCAATCTAGCGTACATCCCTCGACTGCGTGATGGGTCGGGCACCACGGTCCATAACCCTATTGATATAGCTGCGGCGTTCCGCTCTTTCTACCATGATTTATATAATATCCGCGGGCAGTACGCCGGCCTCGCCCCAGACTCTCTCAGTGCTAAAATCCAGGAGTACGTGACAGACACGTCTCTTCCCACTATTGCGGACGCTGACAGGGTTCTTCTCGAAGCACCTTTTTCTGAGGAGGAAGTTTCCCTCATCATACAGTCCTTCCCGACGGGTAAGTCTCCTGGCCTGGATGGGTTTAGTACTCGTTTTTACAAATGTTTTAGGGATCTCCTCTCTCCCACAATGGCTCGGGTACTTAATAGCGTCGTTGACTCTTCCCCCTTCACGGCGCAGTCCCTCTTGGCCCTGGTCATGGTCCTTCCCAAGCCGGGTAAGGATCCAATCAGTTGTGCCAGCTACCGCCCGATCTCCCTCATTAATATCGATATCAAATTGTTTTCCAAGTTGCTGGTAGATCGTTTGTCCCCCCTAATGCCGGGCCTGATTCACACCCATCAGGTTGGCTTTATCCGCGGTCGCGAGGCACGGGATAATGTATGTAAGGCCATTTTGGCAATCTCACTGGCTCGTTCTGACAACTCTCCTATGTGCCTGCTTACTGTAGATGCCGAAAAAGCGTTCGACTGGGTACACTGGAGCTTCTTGCGTGCGACGCTTTAGCAGGTGGGTGTGGGTCCTGTTTTCTTGAGTAAGGTGCTTTCCCTCTATGGCGATGCAACGGCGAGGGTTAGGACCAACGGGATACTCTCTTTCCCGATACGGAACGGCACTCGGCAGGGCTGCCCTCTGTCACCGCTGCTGTATGCCCTAGTTATGGAGCATATGGCGGTGGTGATACGGCGGTGTCCGGACATCCATGGGCTTCAGATGGTGCTGTATGCTGACGACCTCCTTTTATACGTCTCTCAGCCATGCGTGTTTTTTCCGTCTATATTACGCGAGTTTAGCCGATTTGGTCACCTTAGTGACTTTAAAGTAAACCTTTCCAAAAGCGAGGCCCTTAACATCACGATACCCCACGCAGAGGTTGCCCATCTTGCAGACAACTTTCCGTTTAAGTGGCAGACCACTTGTCTCAAATACCTGGGAAATCATATCCCCCTGACCCTTCCCACTTGTATCGTCTCAACTACCTCCCACTGCTCAAAACTCTTGCAGCAGACCTCCAGAGATACAGTAAACAGGCCCTTACTTGGTTCGGCCGTATTCAGGCCCTCAAGATGGACGTGGTCCCTCGGTTTTTTTATCTGTTCCAGGCGCTCCCCATTCACCTCCCGCGCACCTTTTTCACTAGAGTCCAGTCCCTGTTTGGGGTAGGTTTGTGTGGGGTTCGGTAAGGAGTAGGATAAAATACCAGATGTTGACCCGCCGCAAGGACAGGGGAGGTGCGGGCCTTCCGGATCCTAGACTTTATTACCGCTCTGTGGTTTTGCTCCGTCTTTTTGACTGGTGCTACCGCAGCATGGACAAACAATGGGTTTCTATTGAGGCTGATATGTTATCAGTCCCCCTCCCCTCATTGCTGTGGATTCCACCTCATTTCCGCCCAAGATCTGTCAGGCACTCGTTCCTCTCTTCACACTTCCTTAAGACCTGGGATTTGGTTTGTTTCAGCGTGGAAGAGTCAGCGTGGGAAAGGACGGACTCCAAGTCAGTCATGGTAGAGGAAAGAAGAAGGGACAAAGAAAATTTCCGCAGGAAGGCTGTAAGTTAACTATACTCCAGCCAGGATAAATGAAGGTCTGGGTGAGAAGCGCTCAGCTGGGAAAATGGAGGAAGGGGCGGATCCCCAGCGACCTGTCTAAGCCTAACATCGTTGCCGCTTCGCCAACAAAGAAATCTATCTGTGGAGCAGCCCGGTGGAAACATAGGATTGCTAAAGAGAGGACTAAGGGGACCATATAAAACCTTTGGAGGGAGTTGAAAGTCCGTGTTGCCCAGCGACAGCCCCAAAACATCACTGCTGTAGAGGAGATCTGCATGGAGGAATGGGCCAACATACTAGCAACAGTGTGTGCCAACTTTGTTAAGACTTACAGATAATGTTTGACCTCTGTCATTGCCAACAAAGGATATATAACAAAGTATTGAGATGAACTTTTGTTATTGACCAAATACTTATTTTCCACCATAATTTGCAAATAAATTCTTTAAAAATCAGACAATGTGATTTTCTGGATTTGTTTTCTCATTTTGTGTCTCATAGTTGAGGGCTACCTATGACATCAATTACAGGCCTCTCTCATCTTTTTAAGTGGGAGAACTTGCACAATTGGTGGCTGACTAAATACTTTTTTTTATACATACACATTTACACTATATATTAACATATATATATATTTTAGTTCACTTGTGATGACAAATTGCAACATAATCTTGAAACATAATGTGATTTCATTATTAATTACCATTTTATAGAGAATCACAATATTTATTCTTTGATTATAACTTAGCATAAATACTAAACATCAATATGTTCCAATATGAATGTGTTATCATACTTAATCATACATTTTAAAGTACAATCACTTTACTATCCTTTTTAATAAAGAAATACCTTTATATTAAGCATTACTTTACTAAATATTATTCTGCTCTTTATTTAAGACACAATATTCTACTTTATTCATTTAGTCAAAAGATATATGAATAATACCACATTTTAAAGTTGCTTTGTCCTTTTAACAACTGGCTCTTCACAGAAGACTGTGACCTTTAACCTGTTAAATACCATCAATACTCCAAGAATAGTATAAACTGACACTTGTAAAATGTCAATACACTTCTGACTCTGCTCGGAATCAAATTTAAAAAAATACATCTTTTTACCTAATTAAATGTATATATTTTTGTGTAATGACAGTCTATGTAAATACATAAAACAACATATGCAATAAGTATTATAAAACATAAATATTCCAAAATATGTCACTTTTTATAATTAGAAGTTTGCAAAATAAACAAAGAATATATCTCTTGATATAACTTCTCTTTGATCTTAATATTAATTTTCCTTTCATGAAAAAGATTCTCTCATTTACATATAAGACAATTATATTTTCCCAATGTTTGTAGGTGCTGATTGTATATAAGTGTATGTGTACCTTTGTAAGAATACATAACCAGTGATACAATAAGACAATCCTTGTTATAGATCATATACAGCTTTACACACTATAAATAATATATTTATTCTTCCTTGATAAAATTATCCCAATAAACCTTTTTCATTTGTAATTTTATATTGGAAAGCTATCTGTATCTTTGTCAAAAGCTAATTCTTTTACTATCTAAATATTCATGAACCAAAATGTACATTCAACCTACATGTCCTGGCAGCTGTTACTTACACTCAAACCTCATGTGTGCTTCTGTAGCTTTAAGAACATATGAATTTCCTTTGATGTATCTCAAATATATCTGCTATTTCCCAATGTACATTCAATATAATGGATCACATAGGACAAAAAAATAAATATAGACGTCTTTAGATGTGTTTTACTTTTTCCTTCTTGGATGCATCCTGGATTTTTTTTCTTAGGCCTTTTCTAACATTCACACAATGCAGTTAACATATATGTCACTCATTTACGCTTATACTGGGCCCAACAAGGTCACGTCACCATTTGTTCCTTGTCAATCAACTGACCACACGAAGTCACACTTAGTCTCATGCTCTCAGAGTTGCATGCTCTCACACAATGGATTATACATGAAAAAACTGACCTCATGCATATCAAGTGAGTTATTTTACTTTTGACATGCATTGCTATTAATCATCCCATATTAATCTGTTTATCAAATTAATTGTTAGAACATTCATGCATATATTGGGCAATAATGTAAGATTGATGAATGATATCAATGAATGAACTGTTGTTTTTTCACATATGAAATATCTAAGGAGAAAAATAGATAACATTTTAGCAAAAAAGCTAATTGATACACTAACAATTTTAAGCAATGGGAAAGTTTACTTTCTTGACTTCTAATACTATATGATCATATTATATACCTTTGTTTTGCCCTTCTCTGCATCCAGAGTGGGATGTGACCAAAATATATATCACCACTTAACATAGTAAGATCAAGTCACTTTTACTTGACCCTCATGCATATATATTATAATATGATATACAGTCATATGAAAAAGTTTGGGCACCCCTATTAATCTTAATCATTTTTAGTTCTAAATATTTGGGTGTTTGCAACAGCCATTTCAATTTGATATATCTAATAACTGATGGACACAGTAATATTTCAGGATTGAAATGAGGTTTATTGTACTAACAGAAAATGTGAAATATGCATTAAACCAGAATTTGACCGGTGCAAAAATTTGGGTACCCTTATCATTTTATTGATTTGAATACTCCTAACTACTTTTTACTGACTTACTGAAGCACAAAATTGGTTTTGTAACCTCACTGAGCTTTGAACTTCATAGCCAGGTGTATCCAATCATGAGAAAAGGTATTTAAGGTGGTGCTTATAGCAGCATCATGCTGTGGGGATGCTTTTCTTCAGCAGGGACAGGGAAGCTGGTCAGAGTTGATGGGAGGATGGATGAAGCTAAATAAAGGGCGATCCTGGAAGAAAACCTGTTGGAGGCTGCAAAAGACACGAGACTTGGAAGGAGGTTCACCTTCCAGCAAGACAATGACCCTAAACATACAGCCAGAGCTACCGTGGAATGGTTTAGATCAAAGAATATTCATGTGTTAGAATGACCCAGTCAAAGTCCAGACCTAAATCCCATTGAGCATTCTGTGGCAAAACATGAAAATTGCTGTTCACAGACGCTCTCCATCCAATCTGGCTGAGCTAGAGCTATTTTGCAAAGAAGAATGGGCAAAAAGCTCAGTCTCTAGATGTGCAAAGCTGGTAGAGACATACCCCAAAAGACTTGCAGTTGTCATTGCAGCGAAAGGTGGCTCTACAAAGTATTGATATAGGGGGCTGAATACTTTTACACATCAAACTTTTCAGATTTTTATTTGGTTAAGATTTTGAAAACCACGTATCATTTTCGTTCCACTTCACAATTATCTGCTACTTTGTGTTTCAAAATACATTTAAGTTTGTGGTTGTAAGGTGACAACATGTTAAAAGGTTCAAAGGGTATGAATACTTTTGCAATGAAGATCAGTCTGCCCCCTCCCCATCCATTATAACTACTACTGGTTTATTTACATGTAATTCTGCCAAAAGTAATTGTGCAAAAGCAAACAATTAAATAAGAAAAACCAAGTGCTCACAATATAGGAGACCCAAGAACACTGAACTGCAAATACATTCAGGCATGATGCAGTAAAAAGATCACTGATGCAGGAAAGTAGCAATCTATGAGCACAGTCAGGAAAGCTGCTTGCTGTCTGCAAATTATATCCCATCTGTAATCACATAAGCAGCCAGAAGTAGATACAAGTGCATAGAATCCTTTTTTTTTTTTTTTACATTGTAAACTGTGAGATGAAGAATGTTCAGTGCAGTCCACAGAGAAAGCATATTGCAGATATTCTGGGAGGAAAAAAACCCTCCCCTCTGCATTCATTGGGTGAAGAGACCAGTCCCTCCTCCTTCCACTCACTGTGAATATGTCTTGCTTTTTAATGGTATCTATGGAAGGGACTTCCTAGTAATACATAGCGAACTACAAATTAGCTAGAAGGGAGACACCTAGTGGTAGGAACATTAGAGAGGTTTTTCAGGTAGAAAGTAGCAACTTTTTTTTATTAACGTGCATTACATTTTGGTCCAGAATCACAGGATCGATAAATCCCTTGCCACTTTAGGTGGCAATAACTTTCAGATGCTTTAACTTACCCAAGTGATTTTTCTTGACACATTGTTTTTCATGTTAGTGGTAAACTTTGTTAAATATTTTTTGCATTTATTTATGAAAAAATAGGAAATTTGGTGGAAATTTGTAAAAATACGCAACTTTCAAAAATATGAAATGTGAAATCACCTCATTTTCACAACTGCACCCCTCAAATTCAAAATTGGGAAGTTTGATAACCCTTTTAACTGTTTCAAAGAAATTAAAACAATATGGAAGTGAAATTCTAGACATTTAGCTCTAAAATTTACACATTCACAAGCAGTTAAAAGGAGAAAATGCATCTCACAATTTGTTACTATATGTAATTTGCCAAAGGAAAGGAGCACCACTGGGCTTTTAAAGAGCAGATTTTGCTGTATTAGTTTTCAGGTGCCATGTCTCATTTGCAGAGCCAAGAACCAGTACATTGGAACCTCCATTTTAGAAACTACACTACTTAAAGAGAGTCTATCACTGCCCCCAGCTACTTTAAACCGCTCCCATATTGCTGTAGATGCTGTTAGCAGAATATAAACAACATCTTTCTTATGTTTCAGAGCCCCAGGGATGCGTAAAAAAAAGCACTTTTATTCTTATTCAAATGAGGAGCACTGTGTGAGGATCAACTCACAGTAGTCCAACTCACACTTCCCATGGGGACGAGCTGAATGCAGGATGGGCGTGTTTAGTGATGATGCAGCAGTGCTTAGTGATAAAAGACAACTCCCCCCTTTGCTCCTCATTTGAATAAAGAAAAAAAGTGTTTTTTCTACGCATCCCTGGTGCTCTGAAACATAAGAAAGGTATGGTTTTTATTCTCCTAACAGCATCTACAGCACTATGGGAGTGGTTTATAGTTGCTGGCAGCAGTGATAGACTCCCTTTAAGGAATTTATCAGGTGGTACAGTGAGCAGCTCACAGCTCTTTCACAGATTTCATTAACATTGGGACATAGGTATGAAAAATTACTAAAATGTCACTTCAACCTATGAAAATGAAAACTTTGAGGATAAAGAAGAAAAAACACCCCACAGTTCATTACACAAATTTCTCATGAACACAGCAATACCCTATATGTGATCATAAACTGCTGTATGGGTACATGGTAGTGCTTAAAATGGAATATTTTGCTATTTGGAGGGCTCGTTGGCTTTTGGAGGGAAGATTTTGCAGAAATAGTTTTTGAGTTACAGTGCGGGCCAAAAGTATTGGCACCCCTGCAATTCTGTCAGATAATACTCAATTTCTTCCAGAAAATGATTGCAATCACAAATGCTTTGGTAATAATATCTTCATTTAATTTGTCGTCAATGGAAAACCACAAAAAGAATTGTCAAAAAGACAAATTGGATATAATTCCACACCAAACATAAAAAAGAGGGTGGACAAAAGTATTGGCACCCTTTGAAAAATCATGTGATGCTTCTCTAATTTGTGTAATTAACAGCACCTGTTACTTACCTGTGGCAATAACTAAATCACACTTGCAGCCAGTTGAAATGGATTAAAGTTGACTCAACCTCTGTCCTTGTGTGTACCACATTGAGCATGGAGAAAAGAAAGAAGACCAAAGAACTGTCTGAGGACTTGAGAAGCAAAATTGTGAGGAAGCATGAGCAATCTCAAGGCTACAAGTCCATCTCCAAAGACCTGAATGTTCCTGTGTCTACCGTGCGCAGTGTCATCAAGAAGTTTAAAGCCCATGGCACTGTGGCTAACCTCCATAGATGTGGACGGAAAATAAAAATTGACGAGAGATTTCAACGAAAGATTGTGCGGATGGTAGCTAAAGAACCTCGACTAACATCCAAACAAGTTCTAGCTGCCCTGCAGTCCGAGGGTACAACAGTGTCAACCCGTACTATCCGTCGGCGTCTGAATGAAAAGGGACTCTATGGTAGGATACCCAGGAAGACCCCACTTCTGACCCAGAGACATAAAAAAGCCAGGCTGGAGTTTGCCAAAACTTACCTGAGAAAGCCAAAAACTTTTTGGAAGAATGTTCTCTGGTCAGATGAGACAAAAGTAGAGGTTTTTGGGAACAGGTATCAACATAGAGTTTACAGGAAAAAAAAAAGAGGCCTTCAAAGAAAAGAACACGGTCCCTACAGTCAAACATGGCGGAGGTTCCCTGATGTTTTGGGGTTGCTTTGCTGCCTCTGGCACTGGACTGCTTGACCGTGTGCATGGCATTATGAAGTCTGAAGACTACCAACAAATTTTGCAGCATAATGTAGGGCCCAGTGTGAGAAAGCTGGGTCTCCCTCAGAGGTCATGGGTCTTCCAGCAGGACAATGACCCAAAACACACTTCAAAAAGCACTAGAAAATGGTTTGAGAGAAAGCACTGGAGACTTCTAAAGTGGCCAGCAATGAGTCCAGACCTGAATCCCATAGAACACCTGTTGAGAGATCTCAAAATGGCAGTTTGGAGAAGGCACCCTTCAAATCTCAGGGACCTGGAGAAATTTGCCAAATAAGAATGGTCTAAAATTCCAGCAGAGCATTGTAAGAAACTCATTGATGGTTACCGGAAGCGGTTGTTCGCAGTTATTTTCTCTAAAGGTTGTGCTACCAAGTATTAGGCTGAGGGTGCCAATACTTTTGTCCAGCCCATTTTTGGAGTTTTGTGTAAAATGATCAATGATTTGACTTTTTTTTTCATTCTCTTTTGTGTTTTTTTATTGCAAGCAAAATAAATGAAGATATTATTACCAAAGCATTTGTGATTGCAATCATTTTCTGGAAGAAATTGAGTATTATCTGACAGAATTGCAGGGGTGCCAATACTTTTGGCCAGCACTGTAAATGTCGTATTTGCAAAGTACCAGTACAATGGAAACTCCCAAAAAGTGACCCCATTTTGGAAACCACACTACTCACTGAATTTATTAAAGGCCGATAGTGAGCATTTTGAACCTACAGCTGTTTCACAGATTTTATTAATGTTGGGAAGTGAATGAAAAATTATTTTTTTACCCACTAAAGCATCACCTTAGCTCCCAATCTTTCCTTTTCACAAGGGGTTAAAGAAGAAAATGCACCCCGCAATATGATATGCAATTATCATATCATAATAAATATCATACTATTGATATGCAATATCTCCAGAGTACAGAAATACTCTGTACTTGTGGATGAAAACTGCTGTTTGAGCACACAGAAGGCAAGGAGCACCATTAAACTTTTGGAGGGCAGAATAAAATATGTTGTCATGTCGCATTTGCAAAGCCCCTAAGGTGCCAGTACAATGGAAAGTACCAAGAAGTAACTTCATTTTGGACTGCACCCACCCCTTATCAAAGAGTAAAGTGAATATTTTGACCCAAGAGATGGTTTCCAAAAAGAAATGTGCCGTGGACTGTGAAAAAAAAACCCTGAAATTTTCCCAGATATGTGCTATTTCAGTGCCTGATTTTTTAATGCCAGCTCGTGGCATTGTGAAAAGTCAGCTCTCCAGTTATTATGTTTAGTTTCCTGATTTTGGAAACACCCTACATGTGGCCCCACTTTTTTGCCTGGAAATATGACAGGGCTATGTGACATTTTACTGTGTGTAGGAGCCACTATGGGACATTATATTGTGTGAAGGGGCCACTA
The DNA here is from genome assembly GCA_947044405.1 of Leptodactylus fallax. NCBI lineage: Eukaryota > Metazoa > Chordata > Amphibia > Anura > Leptodactylidae > Leptodactylus > Leptodactylus fallax. The sequence continues at coordinate 7,243,815 of CAMRHE010000058.1, read as the reverse complement.
TGGGAGATCATACTGTCTGGAGGGGTCATTATGGGACATTATACTGTCTGGAGGGGCCACTATGGGACATTATACTGTGTGGAGGGACCGCTATAGGATATTATACTGTGTGAAGCGGCCTCTATGGGACATTATACTGTGTGGAGGGGCTGCTATGGGACATTATACTGTCTGGAAGACACTTTATAGTATGTGTAAATGGGGAATTATACCATGTGAGGGCCAGGAAAGGGGGCACTATGCTGTGGGGGGAGGGATAGTGGGCCCAATTCAAAAGTTTGCTAGAGGGCCCAGGATTTGCTAGTTATGCACCTGCTTGATAGCAGTTTTGGTTTACACTTATTAATTATGTCCCACCGCTCAGGGCAGGGGGGATAGTGAGAGAATTCTGAAACAAAAAGAGCTCAAGTAGATCCATAATTTGGATACATTGAGCCCTAGGGGTCTGAATTTAGATTTTAATTGAAAACCATTTATTTGAGCCCAGTAATATGATATATCCAGAGTATAAGCATATTCATCCAGGGGTATATTGATTATAGTTGGTTTTAATATGTTTTAATATTTTTGGTTTCATACTTTTTTTTTGTTTCACAAATTGTACTTGTTTTTTAATTTAAGGTACAGTACACATTTGTTAAGGTACAAGCATGTATAACATACAATTTTTCCAAATCATGAAACTCATACAATTATTCTGCAATAAAATGGTTGAATAAAAATTAAGGAGGGTAATTTGGTAAAGAGAGGTATGTTACAACAATAACCTCTGTTAGTTTACCAAGATATAAGAATACTATGAAGTGGAGTTGGGTTAAATTCAAAATGGTAGAGGAGAGACTGGACATTTGCCAGTAATTCTATTCTTTTAGGAATTTATAGTGTTTGTGTTGGCTACTTGCTTATATGGATTCAAAGTGATAGTTTCTATTAATTCTTTGTATTATTTAATTTTCCAGTTGGATGTTAGTTGAATTCTAGTTCCAGTTAGCACTGAGAGTATTGCTAGAAATATATGACAAAGGACAGTTCAGAATGCTTTAGAAATTGTATTAAGCCCTATGCCCAGTACTGTACAACTAATTCCACTGTAAGATATATCATGCAATGGGTTATTAACCTCTTCCCACCACAGGCATTTTTCAATTGTCCACAACTCCCCACTTACCATACCATAACTTTTTTTTTTCTGTTCACAGAGCCATGAGGTCTTAATCTTTGCAGAACAAACTGTACAATGGTACAATTTAATATTCTGTATATTTACTGGGAAGATGGAAAAATTGCAGAATGGGAAGGAATTGGAGAAAAACTGTGTGCGAAATTCTTACAGGCTTTGTTTTTACAGCATTCACGCTTTAGCCAAAATGATGTCACCTTTTGTCCATTGGTTGGATTCTGTATTCCATGGGTTGGAACGATTCTGGATATACTAAATTTATAGTTTTTTTTTTTTTTTTTTTTTTTTTTTACATATTAACCCCTTAAAAAATCCAAACTTTGCAAAAAAATAAATAAATAAATAAATTCTTGGAGTCGCCATATCCTGACTCCCATAACTTTCTAATATTTCTGTGTATGGGCATGCATAAGGAGTCTTTTTTTTCTTTTTGCAGATGTACTTTTTTTTGTACCAATTTGGGGAATGTCTGTTGCTTTGGTCGCTTTTTATCCACATTGTTATGGGAGGCAAAACAGCGAAAAGACGGCTAATCGGCTTTTTTTTTTGTTTGTTTTTAATTTTCCCGCTATGGTATTCACTGTATGGCAAAAATAAGTTTGTAGACTTTTTTGAACACTAGGATACCTAATGTGTATGAGTTTCACATTATTTTTCTACCTTTATATGTGTTCTAGGGAATGGGGGGGGGGGGGTGATTTGAATTTTTAATTCTTTATATTTTTTTTAATGAAATTATTAGACCCCTATGGTTCTTGATCACTAATGCAATTCATTACAATGCTAATGCATTGTAATAAAACAACATTTGTATTAGAAGCTGCATTGAACAGCCTGTTATATAAATGAATGCCAGGCAAGCCTAGGAGCCATCAATATGCTCTTGGCTGTCATGGCAAAGGATCTGCAGCCCAGGATCTCATTCCGGGGGGGGGGGGGAGTTACCAGCGATCCAAGGCAAAATGGTTTGACTGAAGAGTTTCAGAAGGTAATGCCCGTAATCAGTGCCATTGGCACCGGGTCTCCAGTGTATCATACACATATTTAAATACCCTACATCCCCCGTACTATTACGGCGGATGTTGGGAAAGGGTTAAATACACAATATTTTGTGTGGAATGCCATAGAGATTTGTCCACATTTCCTCCTGCATAGGAGTGGATTCACTGGGTATATTATAGATATGTAATAGGTCATATACCATCTATGAAGTATTTTATAGTATAGTTAGTAATGGTTGGCACAGGATGAAGATTTGAGTATGTCACATTGTTTTTTTCTATAATCGCAGACAAACACATTCCATACCACAACCCAGTGAAATGGCTTTATTCTGCCATTCATGTGCTTAAAGGGGTTGTCCGGGATAAATTAATATTTTAAGAATGAGCCCCCTCCCTCCAACTTTCAAAATTACATTTATTATTCATTTTTCTTAGTTTACTGTAATATATGTAGGTCGTGACCTACATATATTACACTTTTTTGCCTTTCCGCTGATGTTCCGGGGTATCCGTCTAACTGATATCTGCATCCCGGAACATCAGTGGAAAGAAGCCCCAATACACCTACCTGTTCCTCCTGTGGTTATCCAGATCCCGGGATGTTATCACTGGAAGGCCGCCTCTTCATTGCATTTGCCGGATGCCCATGCATGCGCAATACAGTGGGTGTCAGTACACGTCACAAAAAGGGGGTGCCAGCCACCGATGACGTCCCAGGTCTGGACCTGAAAGGAAGCAAAGGTAAGTGTAATGGGGCTGGGGAGTGGGTCAAAGAGGAGGTGCCAGCTGGTACATGTCACACAGAGGAGTGAGCGTCGTGAAATCCTGTAGCGGGGAGTCATGTAGAGCAGTATAATATGGACTGAGCATGCGCAATCCATATTATACTGTGTGGGGGCCACCGTGCAGCATATTAAACTGTGCAGGGGCCACCGTGGAGCATATTATACTGTGCGAGGACCACCCTGGAAGATATTATACTGTGCAGGGGCCACTGTGGAGCATATTATACTGTGCAGAGGCCACTGTGGAGCATATCATACTGTACAGGGGCCACTGTGGATTATATAATACTGTGTGGGAGCCACTGTGGAGCATTATACCGTGTGGGGGCCACTAGGACCATTATATTGTGCAGGGACCAAATGCCAAAAAGCATCGAGAATTGATTGAAGCTTTCTCTGAGTGACTGTAATGATGATATATGGAGATGATTACAGTATTACAGCTAAAGGAGAAGGTCTAAAGATGGCTGCTGAGGGTGTAGTGGGCAGGCTAGCTAGGGAAACAAGGAGGGGGTGTGAGTGAGAATGGGAGGGGGAGGGAGTGAGAGAGGGAGCGCTTGCAAGACTTTTCTCTGCATTTTTCAAGCGATTTCGGGAACGGAAACCCCGAACGTAGTTCAAACGCTGGTGTGAACCCAGCCTTAGCTACCACACTATAATACTGAAATGTTTGCTATGTGACATTGCCACTGAGCTAATTTTCTTATTTCATCAACAGTATTATACTTTGAGAATCTGGTATCAGCACAACTCCACACAGCTAGTTTCCTAGCAACCAACACTGATAAGCAACTTGTGAATTTACAGTAAATTCTGTAAGTCACAATCTTTACACATAATGATGAGAGAAGAAATGTAACATACATTTTGTTATAAAGTTAAACACACCTATAATTATTTCATCAGTTGTATCTATATGTACGCATTTAAATGGTCACTTTTCAGACAACCTAGTCTCATTTAAAAATGTTACTGTTTCCTGCCTGAAAAACCTTTCTAGAGTTCCTGCCACTAGGTGTCTTTCTTCTAACTAACTTGCTGTTCACTCCCTGTTACTATGGAAGTACCATCCATAGATTCCATTAAAAAGCAAGCTTCATAGGAAGTGGAAGGAAAAGGGACTGATCTCTTCATACATTGAATGTAGGGGGGAGAGAGGTTGTTTTCCTCACAGCATGTCTGACAACTCCTTTCTCTGTGCACTGGAGTGAACAATCTGCACATCTTGCAGTTTACAATGTAAAAAAGTCTTCTACGTGCCTGTATCTACTTCTGTCTGCTTGTCTGATTACAGATGGTATACTTTTAGCAGCATCATGTCTGCATGTATTTTGCTAATTATGCTCACTTGGGTTTTTCTCAGCTATTTATTTGTTATTGTACAGTTACTCCTGGCAGAATTATATACAAGAAATCCATAGTTATAATGGATAGGAGAGGGAGGCAGACTGCTTCTTATTGTACACACCCACAGTGTCAGACAACTGTAAATTGTCAATTTAAATTGACAACTGTAAACAGACTACACAGCAGATATTTAAACTTTTCATGAAAACTCAGTTACCCTTTTAACCCTTAACGACCTTGGACGTTCTATGATGTCAAGGGCGCTAGGTACTTCGCACACCAGGGCGTAATATTACGCCTAAGGCTGGCCACCCGCTCACTATCTGGGCAGGCGGCATCGGAACCGGGTGTTAGCTGTAACTGACAGCTAACACCCTGCTCCATAACCTCTGGTTGGAACGGAGTTCTGATCAGAGGTTTTAACCCCTTGGATGCCGCGGTCAAACATCACCGCAGCATCCAAGGGGTTCCGCCATGTTGCCGCCCCCCTTGGCACCCCTCGCGGCGAGATCAGGGGGTGTCGATATCTAGAATCTGCAGCCCGGGGTCTGCCCAGTGGCCCCAGGCTGCCTGGAGCCCCCGTTAACTGGTTGATCCTGCCTAGACCTCTGGAAGTCAGGCTATGTGTCTGCATAGCGCTGACTTCCTGTATAGACTGCAAGACACTTGTATGCTCGTGCCTTGCAGTCTACAGTACTGAGCCAGCGATCAAAGCATCGCTGGCTCAGGTGTCCTAATGGGACACGTGAAAAAATAAAAAAAGTGCAAAAAAATAAAGTATGTGAAAAAATTCCCTTTTCCTATATAAAATGAATTATATAAAAAAAAAACCTAAAAATTAATAAAAACAATACATATTTGGTATTGCTGCGTCCGTAACAACCTGTACAATAAAACTGAAACAATATTTAACGTACATGTTGAACGTCGGAAAAATAAACGGAAAAAAACACCAGAATTAATGATTTTTCGCCATCTCACCTTACAAAATATGCCATAAAAAGTGATCAAAAAGTCATATCTACCCCAAAACAGTACCAATAAAAAGCACAGGTCCCACAAAAATAAGCCCTAAACCAACTCTGTAAACTGCAAAATAAAAATGTTATGCATCTCAGAAGATGGCAATGCAAAAATAATTGATTTATGACTTCAAATGGGTTTTTCTTCTGCAAAATTGTCGCATAAAAAAAACTATATAAATTAGGTATCGCCGTAATTGTACCTTCCCGCAGAATAATGGTAACATGTTACTTATGCTGTACGCTACATGGCGAATAATTTAAAAGGTTAAATGCAATGCCAGAATTGTTTTTTTTTTTTTTTTAATCCAACAAGAAAGAGTTAATAAAATTTATTTAATACGTTGTAGGCACCCAAAAATGATGTCATTACAAAATACATTTCATACCGCAAACAACAAGCCCTCATATGGCTATATCACCAGAAAATTTTAAAAAATATAGCTCGTACAATGTGAAGACAAAATCGTCAAATCATTAGAACACAACTGGCTGTGTCAGGAAGGGAATGTATAAGCTGTGCGAGCGTACAGTGGGGAAAAATAGTATTTAGTCAGCCACCAATTGTGCAAGTTCTCCCACTTAAAAAGATGAGAGAGGCCTGTAATTGACATAGTAGGTAAACCTCAACTATGAAAGACAAAATGAGAAAACAAATCCAGAAAATCACATTGTCTGAATTTAAGAATTTATTTGCAAATTCTGGTGGAAAATAAGTATTTGGTCACCTACAAACAAGCAAGATTTCTGGCTCTCACAGACCTGTAACTTCTTCTGTAAGAGGCTCCTCTGTCCTCCACTCATTACCTGTAGTAATGGCACCTGTTTAACATTGTTATCAGTATAAAAGACACCTGTCCACAGTATAAAAGACACCTGTCCACAACCTCAAACAGTCACACTCCAAACTCCACTATAGTGAAGACCAAAGAGCTGTGAAAGGACACCAGAAACAAAATTGTAGACCTGAACCAGGCTGGGAAGACTGAATCTGCAATAGGCAAGCAGCTTAGTGTGAAAAAATCAACTGTGGGAGCAATAATTAGAAAATGGAAGACATACAAGACCACTGATAATCTCCCTCGATCAGGGGCTCCATGCATGATCTCACCCCGTGGGGTCAAAATGATCACAAGAACGGTGAGTAAAAATCCCAGAACCACACGGGGGGACCTAGTGAAAACCTGCAGAAAGCTGGGACTAACGTAACAAAGGCTACCGTCAGTAACACACTACGCCGCCAGGGACTCAGATCCTGCAGTGCCAGACGTGTCCCCCCTGCTTAAGCCAGTACATATCCGGGCCCATCTGAAGTTTGGTAGAGAGCATTTAGATGTTCCAGAAATGTATTGGGAGACTGTCCTATAGTTAGATGGAACCAAAGTAGAACTGTTTGGTAGAAGCACAACTCGTCGTGTTTGGAGGAGAGTGAATGCTGAGTTGCATCCAAAGAACACCATACCTACTGTGAAGCATGGTGGTGGCAACATCATGCTTTGGGGCTGTTTCTCTGCAAAGGGACCAGGACGACTGATCCGTGTACATGAAAGAATGAATGGGGCCATGTATCGTGAGATTTTGAGTGCAAAACTCCTTCCATAAGAAAGGGCATTGAAGATGAAATGTGGCTGGGTCTTTCAGCATGACAATGATCCCAAGCACACCGCCAGGGCAACGAAGGAGTGGCTTCGTAAGAAGCATTTCAAGGTCCTGGAGTGGCCTAGCCAATCACCAGATCTCACCTCATAGAAAACCTTTGGAGGGAGTTGAAAGTCCGTGTTGCCCAGCGACAGCTCCAAAACATCACTGCTCTAGAGGAGATCTGCATGGAGGAATAGGCCAACGTACCAGCAACAGTGCGTGCCAACCTTGTGAAGACTTACAGAAAACGTTTGACCTCTGTCATTGCCAACAAAGGTTATATAACAAAGTATTGAGATGAACATTTGTTATTGACCAAATACTTATTTTCTACCATAAATTGCAAATAAATTCTTTAAAAATCAGACAATGTGATTTTCTGGATTTGTTTTCTCATTTTGTCTCTCATAGTTGAGGTCTACCTATGATGACAATTACAGGCCTCTCTCATCTTTTTAAGTGGGAGAACTTGCACAATTGGTGGCTGACTAAATACTTCTTTTCCCCACTGAATATCAGGGGACAAATCAGGTTTAGAGCTTACGAGAGATAATAAACCAGAAGTGACTCCCAGAGTGACCCCCCCCCCAATAATAGGAACTACTGGGGAAATAGTAGGGAATTTAGTGTACCCAATGTACTCCGCACAGTTTACATATTCACTTTTCCCCATCCGTTGTGCAGTCACGTATGGGATACTAATGCTCACTACACCCCTTGATAAATTCTTTGAGGGGTGCAGTTTTCAAAATGGGGTCATTCCCTAGGGGATTCCACTTTACTGGCACTTTAAAAGCTCTGCAAACACATGTCGTCCAGATCCCAAACATCTGAATCTGCGCTCCAAAAGTCACAAAGCGCTCTTTCCCTTCTCTGCCCTGCTGTGTGCCCAAACTTCAGTTTATACCCACATGTATGACACTGGTGTACCCAGGATAATGTACTTAATGTCATATGTGGGTATAAACTGCTGTTTGGGCACAGTCGGGCACAGAAAGGAAGTAGTGCTATTTGGTTTTTAGAGCACAGATTTGGACGGTTTGGTTTTTGGACGCCATTGCACTTTTGCAGAGTTGAAATGCCAGTAAAGTGGAATCCCCTGACATGTCACCCCATTTTGGAAAATACACCCCTGACGGAATTTATCCAGGGGTACAGTGAGCATTTTTAAACCCCAAGTATTGCTATAATTTATTATCCATAAATGATACACAGCTGATGGTGAAAAGTGAAAATGACAATTTTTCCAGGAATACATCATTTCAGTGTGTAATATGTTGTGCCCAACTTGTATCAGAAGCAAACGCTCCAAAAGCTGTTGTGCCCGGGACACCCGCTTAACAGTTTTTGGAGTGTGTGTCCAGAAATAAGCTGGGCACAACATATCGGGCAACGAAATGGCATATCTATAGAAAAATTTCATTTTTAACTTTTCATTATCAGCTGCACATTCATTTCTGTAAATTAAATAAATGCAACACTTAAGGGTTAATAATGCTCGCTACCCCACTTGATAAATCCCTTGAAGGGTGTAGTTTCCAAAATAGGGAGACATGTCTGCGGATTCCACTTTACTGGCAATTCAGGTGCTCTGCAAAAGTGGCATGGTGTCCAAAAACCAAACTGCGCTCCAAAAACCAAAATAGTGCTCCTTCCCTTTTGTGCCCGGCTGTGCCCAAACAGTAGTTTATACCCACATATGGCATTAAGTATGTTATCCTGGGTACACCAGTGTCATACATGTGGGTATAAACTGCCATTTGGGCACAGAGCAGGACACAGATGTGAAGGAGCGCTATGTGCTTTTGTAGCACATATTTAGATTGTTGATTTTTGGACGCCATGTCACATTTGCAGAGACCCTAAAATTTCCCCTACAAAATGGGGTCACTTCTTGGGGAATTCCAGTTTACTGGCACCTCCAGGGCTCTGCAAAAACAACATGGTGTCCAGAAAGTCCCTCTAAATCTGTACTCCAAAAGCTAAAAAAACACAGCACTCCTTCCCTTCTGAGCCCTGCTGTGTGCCCAAGCAGCAGTTTACACCCACAATTTTTATTTCCCCTGGATAGCCCTCTTAATAGTTTTAGGAGTGCATGTCAAGGATGCCACAAAGTGGCCGCAACGTATTAGGCACTGAAATTGAATATTTCTTTAAAAAGTTTAATTTTCACTTAATTTTTGGGAAGCATTTTTAGGCTCAAAATGATAATACCCCTTGATACATTCTTTTGAGGGGTGTAGTTTCTAAAATGAGGTCACTTTTGAGAGGTTTCCATTGTATTGGTACTTTAGGGGCTCTGCAAATGCGACATGGCACCTGAAAACTATTCCAGCAAAATCTGCCCTCCAAAATCTAAATAGCGCTCTTTCCATTTTGAGCCCTGCCATGTACCCAAACAGCAGATTACAACCACATATGGGGCGTTTCTGTGTTCAGGAGAAATTGTTTAACGAACTCTGGGGTGCTTTTTCTCCTTTGACCCCTTGTGAAAATGAAAACTTTGGGGATAAAGTGACATTATAGTAATTTTTCATTTACACATCCCAGTGTTAGTAAAATCTGTGAAACGGCTGTGGGGTCAAAATGCTCACTATACCCCTTGATGAATTCTGTGAGGGATGTAGTTTCCAAAATGGGGTCACTTTTTGGGAGCTTCCTTTGTATTGGTACTCTAGGGGCTTTGCAAATGAGACATGGCACCGGAAAACTATTCCAGCAAAATTTGCTTTTCAAACGTGAAGTGCCCCTCCTTCGCTTCCGTGCGCTGCCATGTGCCCAAACATCAGTTTACACCCACATGTGGGTACTTCTGTGCTCGGGAGAAATTGCATAACACACTGTGAGATGCATTTTCTACTTTAACTCTTTGTGAATGTGTTAATTTTAGGGCTAAATTAAGGGATTGGTGGAAAATAATTAAATGTCTAAATTTCACCTCCATATTGTTTCAATTCCAGTGAAATGCTTAAAGGGTTAATAAACTTCCCAAATGCTATTTTGAATTATTTGAGGGGTGCAGTTTTGAAAATGGGGTGCTTTATGGGGGGGTTCTAATATATAGGCCTTTATAATCTCTTTCAGAACTGGTCTCTACAAAATTAGTTTCGGAAATTTTCTGGAAAAGCACTGTCACACTTGTAAGCCTTCTAACGTCCAAAATAAATTACAGGACGATTAAAAGATGATGCCAATATATAGCAGAGATATGGTAGATAATATGTATTAATGTATTTGGGTGGTATAACTATCTGTCTCAAAAAGCATAGCATTTCACATTTTGAAAATTGCGATTTTTTTTGCTAAATTTCCCTATTTTTTTTATAAATACAAAAATATTCAATAGTGTTTACCAGTAACATGAAGTACAATGTGTCACGAAAAAACAATCTCAAAATCACTTGTGTAAGTTAAAGCATCTCAAAGTTCTTGCCATATAAAAGACACGTCAGTTTTGAAAAATGAGGCCTGGTCCTTAACGCACTTTTGGGCTGGGTCCTTAAGGGGTTAAAGGTTTCATTTCAGCTTATACAGTAACTGCTGTTTCGATTTTTTTGTAAATCAATAATTCAGGTGAACATAATAAACTTTGTAATAAATCTTATCAGAGGAAAATGCTCCTATCTCCTGTTATTAGCCCCTCTCGGCCTACTTAAAGGGAGTCTACCATTACCCCCAAGTATATTCAACTGTCACAGTGATACAAAGCACATTATAGTGATAAACAACATACCTTTCTTATTTATGTCACTTTTGTAGATTTGGAAAATCTACAAAAGAGTAGATGATAGAGAGTATAATAATAGTACCAAAGCGGAGGGCTGAACGAATATTTGTCACATTTCATGGTGTTCACCTGAAGCGACTCTAGGGAGCATTCTATATTGTATGGAGCCACTGTAGGGAGCATATTATACTGTGTGGGGGCCACTGTGGAGCATATGATACTGTGTGGGGGGCACTGTGGAGCATATTATATTGTGTGGGGGTCACTGTGGAGCATATAATACTCTCTTCTTGACCCCTTACAATCTGCCTTCTGCTCAAACGGCCCTCACAAAAGTCTCCAATGATCTCCTGACAGCTAAATGTAATTGTGACTCTTCTTATTCTTCTGGATCTCTCAGCAGCATTTCACACTGTAGACCACCAACTCCTCACTATGCTCTGCTCTGTCGGCTTCACGGACACCGCGCTCTCTTGGTTCTCCTCTTATGTCTCAGACCACATTTTCAGTGTATCATTTGCAGGCTCTGTCTCTTCCCTTTCCTCCCTCCCTCTTCCTCAGGGCTCGGTCCTAGGCCCCCTGCTCTTTTCTCTCTATACTGCTCCTATTGGATAACCATCACCAGATTTGGCTTCCAATACCATCTTTATGCTGATGACACCCAACTATATACCTTATCCCGTGGCATCACCCCTGCGCTAATACAGAACACTTGTCTCTCTGCTGTCTCAAATATCATGTCTTCTCTTTATCTGAAACTGAATCTCCCAAAGACTGAACTACTGCTGTTTCCACCATCTAACAGACCTAACCCTGATATCTCCATTTCAGTCTCGGGCCTTACCATAACTTCTAGGCAGTATGCCCGCTCACTCGCACACTCATGTCATCTCCACCTCAAAAACATCTCCAGAATCTACCCTTTCCTTACCACAGATACATAAAAGACTCTTATTGACGTCCTGATTCACTCTCGACTTGACTACTGTAACTCCTTACTAATCGATCTTCCCCTTACTAAACTCTCCCCTCTACAATCTATTCTGAATTCAGCGGCCAGGCTCATCTATCAATTTAAACTCTACAGCGATGCCTCCGGTCTGGGTCAGTCACTACATTGGCTACCTATTCAATACAGAATACAATATAAACTTATCACCCTCTTCCACAAGGCTCTCCATAATGCTGCACCTCCCTACATTTCCGCCCTCACTTCTGTCTATCACCCAACCCGTGCTCTCTGTTCACTCAATGACCTAAGACTAACATCCTTTATTATCAGAACTTCCTACTCCCGTATCCAAGACTTCTTCCGAGTTGCACCACTTCTCTGGAATGCTCTACCCTGGACAATCAGATTAACTTCCAATTTCTATAGCTTCAAGCGCAAACTAAAGACACATCTTTTCAGACAGGCCTATCACAATTCCTAGTCTATATCCATCTGCAGTGAGAATCCCTAAAACTAACCCTCCTCTGTTCATGCTCCCGCATTACACTACAGGATATGATGCTGTATCAGACTGTAACTTTATATGTCCAGGCTCCATCTGCACATTAAAGGACATGACTAGTCACAGCTCATACAGCTTTATTTATGTGTAATAAAAGTAACCTCTATCACATAAACTGCTTCTCCACTGTATATGCAATGCTACCTCCTACGATATCCCTGCTACCACTTGTGTCACCCCCTCTACCTCATAGATTGTAAGCTCTTGTGAACAGGGTCCTCATTCCCATTGTGCGAATTGACTATCACTCTATAATGTATATTTTTGTCTGCTCTTGAACCCTAAAAAATTGTAAAGTGCTGCAGAATATGTTGGCGCTATATACATAAAATGTATTATTATTACTATTATTTATTGTCCCATTCTTCTTTTAGGACATCATGTATCAAATTCACTGGTTGCATCACCAGGGTTATGACCAACAGTAGGTACCACATCTTTTCAGTCCTGTTCCGGGCAGGTCACCTTTTTGCAGTGACTAGCATGGATCCACGTCAACTTTTCTTCTAGCTTGACTGAAGTGGATGTTGTCAGCAGCACTTGAAAGGAACCATTAAACCGTGGATCAAGGCTCTCTCTCACATGTCCCTTTAACACCACCCATTCTCCTGGCTTTAGGGAATTTGATTCCAGCACTTGGTCTGGATCTGGAAGAGAACTATAGACATTTTCATACACTCTCCTCAATTCATTATGCAATGCTACAACATACTCTTTCAGCGTATTTAATTGGAATTGCATCTGCTGAAGAAAACACAGTCCTACTCTTATGACACTACCAAAAAGCACCTTATAAGCTGACAAGTGTGTTTTCTTATTTGGAGTGTACCTTACTGAGAATAGGGCTAGAGGGAGGCACTCTGTCCAAGGCTTCCCTGTTTCTTCCATAGCTTTTTGAATTTTCAGTTTGAGGGTACCATTTAGCCTCTCCAATTTCCCACTACTCTGAGGATGGTATGGGGTGTGATACGCTTGTTGTATCCCCACGGCCTCCATTATTTCTCTCATTACCTTTCCAGTAAAGTGAGTTCCATTATCATTTTCAGTGGTCTCAGGATCCCATACCGGCACACTACTTATTTTAGTAACTTATCTTCAGTTGCTTTTGTGGTGGCTTTCTGTACCAGATATGCCTCATGCCATCTTGAAAAGAGATCAACATACACAAGCATGTACTCATACCTTCCCACCTTTGGTAACCGTATATAGTCCACCTGAAATCTCTGGAACGGGTGCAAGGGCTTGGGGTGCGTTTCTGAGGAACCTTTACTTTTTGGCCTACATTGTGCCTGGCACATGTTATGCAGCCTTGCATGTATCTGGCTGCAGTGGTGCTAAAACCTGGAGCTACTCATCATTTGTTCACTAGGTCATACATGACTGTTTTTGAGTGGTGTACTTGGGAATGAACTGCTTGTGCCATCATTGGAAACAATGCTCTTGGTAAACATACTTTCTTACTACAGGCCATCGGGCCTTGTTCATCCTTTTTTGCTCCTTGCTGTTCCCAAGTCTTCTTTTCTTCTTACCACTGGTGTTGAGGCTTTCTGCTTTCTTACGTATCAGCCTGGGTGTGTGCCTTGACTTTGACTATACCCATTCTTTATGGGCTTACCATTAGACGTGAGGAAAGCGCTCGCTCTCCAGGTCAGGCCATAGTCATGTGCTATATCAAAAGCATAGCGGGAGTCAGTGTATACATTAACCGTCTTACCCTCAGCCATTCTACATGCTTCAGTGAGTGCTTTTAGTTCAGCTTCTTGAGCTGAGACACATGGGGGTAATGGTTCTACTTTTATTACCTCGTGTTCAGTGACCACAGCACATCTGGTGTAGAATTTGCCATCTATCACGAACTCAAAATCAGGGTTAGCAATAGGTTCATCATTTACATGGCCAAACCCTACAGTTTCTTGTTGCATTAGTTGTATGCAATCATGTTGTTCCATGTCATCATCAGAAAATACTTGTGTGTACAGGTTGTTTGACTGTCCTTCACCCCCCCCCCCCCAACTCCTCAATCTATTGTTAACAGGGTAGAGGGATTGAGTGTTGTGCAGCGTGCAAGGGTGACATTAGGAGCCACAAGTAAGGCACACTATAATCTGAATTATCTAGCCATTGAAATGTGCTTAGGCTGGACCTGGGACAATATAGACTACCATGTACATCATAAGGGGTAAGTACTGTGACAGGGAAGTCCAGTACGACGTCTGCACTTTTCTCCAGGGACAATTGGACTGCAGATACTGCCCTAACACAAGATGGGGCACCTCTGGACACTGACTTTAATCTAGAAAAATAGTAAGCTACTGGTCTTTGTTGGTGTCCATGAGGTTGAGTAAGCACTGCTGTTGCATGTCCCGATATTTCTGTACAGTAAAGAGAAAAAAGGTTTGTCATAATTAGGAAGTCCTAAAGCTTGCGCAGATAAGATTGCCAACTTGAGTGAGTGGAAGTTTTCCACGGCCTGGTCTGTGAGAGAAAAGGGTTTAGTAATGCAGTCATAAAGAGGTTGCATCAACAGGGATGCATTACGGATCCACTGTCTGCAGTAGGACACAAGGCCTAAGAATGTCCTAGGTTGTGTCACGGGTTTGAGCTCCTGTATGGCCTGAAGCCTATCAGGGATCAGTTGTTTGAGTCCTTCTGAAATGCAGTATCCTAGAAAAACTTTAGTAAGGCAAACCTGCAATTTGGACTTAGATGCCTTACATCCATTTACATCCAATTTGACTATATCTGTTTTTCCTTTTGCCCAGAGGTGATTGGACACAAAACCTAGATGCTCCTCTACACTGACTACCTCGGCAGTGTTTTGTTTTGCAGTCAGGAAAACCATAGAGTATAGGGAACATAAAGTGTCTTCTGATATTCCTGAAAAAAATAATAGAAAATAATAAAAAGTAACGGGACTTAATAATGCGCTGCTGACATATAAAAGTGATATTGATCCTTTATTGGGGAATGGCAATGCGTTTCAACACCTTAAACTGGCGTCTTCATCATGCCAACATGTGTGGGCATTTAATATACCAACAACCTTGTTGTTTGGTCCTACGGGCTATGCAGCAGCTGTCCTTGTAATCACCCAGCCTGACTACCGCTACATCCTATCAAGTCCTCCCGAGGCGCTGTGTTTTTTTAACCTAATTATTCTGATATTCCTGGTATCAGTGAGGCCGTACCATCTGGCTCATACACAATGTGTGCCTGTAAAACATTTGATCCAAGAAGATTGACTAGGGCAGTCTCACTGACAAGAAACCTAGTGGTAATGGTACAGGCAGGGGTGGGGAATGTGACTTTCATGGACGTGGTGACAGGATTATCCACCGGCTTGCAATCCACCCCAATGTAGGAAACAAAATCTTCAATTATCTCATAGGGGAAAACCTTTTCAGTGTGTGGTACAGATTTGGCAGCTCCAGTAACCACTAAAAATTCACAGGTTCTACCCTCAGGCAATTGTAGGGAGATCATAGGGGCTGGCCCCAATTTGTCAGGTACTGATACTAAAAGCATGCTTATTGATTGTTATTGTAAGACTCCTCCTGTCTCTGGGTCTCCTGTCCTGAAGTTTTGCAATCCTGAGCAAAATGTCCACATTCTTTCCTTCCCCTCCTCCTCTCCTGCATCTATTTCTTTCCTGTCCAATGTAAGCATCCGCCGTTCTACTCCTTCTGTTACTGTTATCATTTTCTATGCCCTTGGCTAGAAGGAGGAGGTCTTAAGGTCCTTGCTACGGCGCCACTCAGGTCTGGCACTCTTTAGTGCCTGGGATATCTGGGATTTCAATCCCTCTACAAACGCTCCTGTCAGCAGGCGATAGTGCATGTCATTTAAAGGGGCTGTATCCCATTTCTGACCAGTGCATCGGTACATGGGCAAAGAATTTTTCGACAGTCTCCTCCTCGTCCTGTGACATATCTGTAATGGACAAGGAACATACTGCTCCTTTAGCTTATTCAATGTCCCTTCTCTAATCCTTTGTATATACTCCTGTCCTAACCTTCTGGGTCAGGCAGATCATATGGAGGTGAGACCCCATATACCATCATTGGGCTACATAGTATGGTGGTGCTGGCATGAACAAATGTATTATGTGGACTGAAAGGCGGGGGCACAGACTGAGGGGAGGGAACTCCCAGATCATCTGCCATTTGTGTCTTCTGGTGCCTCCTCCTTTGGGGCCTCCTCTTTGTATGGGCTTGGAGCATTTTCTGTAAAACACTCATATAACACCTAATCCCCAATAGTTGTCTCTCTATATCCTTTTTTGTCACATCTTCTGCCACTTTCGTCCATGATTTGCACTGTTCACCTAACTTATTGTCTCTCAACCATTCACGTTGTTCTTACCATAATTTTTGCCACATTTCAACATCTAAACATCCTGTCTTAGGCATACCAGCCTTTCTAAACATTTCCTGGCATCTCTTGACTGAGTCAGCACCCTCTTTTGCTCTCACAATCTCTATGGCTGGAATTCCTCTATTCTTAGGATCAGCTCCACACTGCCCAGGCAAATTCCCCATGATTTGCCTAACTTCTGCCTCAAAACCTCAACATTATCGCACTAAATGTTAATCAAGTCCTTGTCTGTCTTTAACCCTACGGCACACACAGTGCTACTGGAGTGCAGCTTCTTGTTTAGAACCTCAAAAGATATATCTCAGGCACCCAGCACTTAATTAAGTACAACGTCTTGTCCTAAAACATCAAAACATATATCCCGAGCGTTCATCGCTTAACTAAAATGCAAAGAGTCATACAGTAGCCCCCGGCTACTACTTTCTCCTCTATCTAGAGGAGATGGGCAGTGGGGAAACCTATCCTCCCAAATTTCCACATGATCCAGCACCTAATGGAATGCATGCCAAAAACACAGCACAAAATCTCTACATCAGTCATTCTTCAACTGCGACACTTCATAAACAGGGTTCTTAAAAAGACCAAAAGGAATCACTTTTCTTATAACTTACCCGACGTAGAGACAGAGAGACCACAAAACAAGAGGAAAGCAGAAAGTGGAAGTGGCAAGAATAAGTCTCCTTACCTTGCAGTTTTGGACCAGTTTCCAACTTTCCTTCTTGTCAGGTTGTCCCCCTGTCCGCTTATACGGCTTAAGAGCAAGCTACCTCCAACCCCACATGACAGGCAACAATTTCTGTGAAGCCCAAATTAGTATAAATGGTATATGAGCCAGCTTAGAGAAACACACACAGTCACAAGGTGCAAGTATGTGACCGATATGGATTCTGGTCGTTAATGGTGGATAGTTAGGTTTTTATACATTGTAGAGACAAAGAGAAGGTTCGATAAGTATAATTAACATAACATAATTGGGTATGAAGTTATAATATGAGTTTTAGTACATAGCTATTGGATAAGGCACAAAGAAGTTTCATCTCATTATAGATAACAGTTTTCTGCAAGGAGGGGATGAGCTCTGGGAAGCGCCTGAGAAAGGAATGTAAGATGGACACAGGCACAAGCTGGAATCCTTCAAACTAACATCCTCTATGATCAGAACCTCCCACTCCCATCTTCAAGACTTCTCCCGAGTTGCACCACTGCTCTGGAATGCTCTACCCCGGACATTCAGAGTAACTAACCACTTCAATATCTTCAAGCACATTCTAAAAAGACAAATGTCTTCAGACAGGCCTATCACATTTACTAAGCTAAATCCTTATGCACTTAAACTCTCTAAAACTGTAACCCTGTATGCCCAGGCACTTTGGATCTGTTCATAAAAGGACACTGGCTGGTGTACAGTTTTATTTGCATAATTATAGTAAACAAATTTCCATAAAAAAATGGCTGGTGCACTCTATAAGCAAAGCTATCGCTTATGTTGCTCCTGTTACCTCATGCTCCACCGCCTTATAAACAGTAAGCAAGCAAGGCCCTCCCTCCTATCGTGTGAATTGAATCTGTTTTGTCTGTACTTGAATCCTATGATTTGTAAAGTGCTGCAGAATATGTTGATGCTATATAAATAAAATGTATTATTATAAGCTGCTACAAGGTTCGCAAGGAAGCAGACTGAAAAACTCTTGAGTGACTGCAAAAGATCTGGTATATAATAAGTGTACTATATCTACTATATAAATAAGCCACATAAGTTTTGGGATATTGCTCTGTGGAGCAATGAAACAAAACTTGATCTTTTCAGGTCTATAGTTCAGCAGTATGTCTGGAGGTGGAAGAACACCCTGCCTACAGTGAAGTATGGCTTGAAGATGAGGAGAGTACATGACTCTAATCCTGCCTTGTCTCTATTCGTCTTTACACAAATTACAAATAAGTAATTACTGCAAAGAATAAAAGGAAAGAATAAATTGTGCCCTCATGGGAGTTTTTTGAAACTGTCTAAAGACCTGTCTTTGTTGCCCATAAAAAATAGTCACACCACATATTTTATTTCTTATAGTGTTCATGAAAAAACGCTGTGATTGGTTGCTATGGGCAACAAAGACAGTTTTCCTTTAATGATCTGATGTTTTTTAAGTTTTCACAAATAAAACAAAACAGTATGCTTGATATAGTAAGGAATATTAATTGAAATTCTTCAGAATGTTATCTATGAAGATGCCATGTTACAGAGCACATTACAGTGATAAACATGATTTGTTATGTATGCCACTTTTGTAGAATTTGGAGAAAACAATGAAGCAGTTGCTGCACTGGGGCCAGGCCTTCAGCCTTGGAGTAAGTTGGGTGATGTCATTGCAGTCGGAAAATCAACTGTCACTGCCCAAGGTGACCTAGACAGAAGATGGTAGAGATCAGAGTTGAAGGAGCAGTGCTCCAGGGAGCTGAAAATCTTCCCCCAGGGCAGAGGCATAACTAGCAAAGACTGGGTCCCATAGCAAACTTTTGACTTGGGGATCCACCCCCACACGACATAATACAGTCTTTCCTGGCCCCCACATGGTAAAACACCCCATTTATACACTTCCCAGAGTATAATAATCGGAGGCCCATCGGTGACAAAAATAAAAGCTAGTCTTACTTACCTCTCCTGGGCTTGGGCACGACTCCCTGCTGTTTGCGGCCCTCTTTAATGATGTCACAGATGTGGGTTATGCTGACATATTGTGTCGTGACGCTGACCTGACCAACGTAATGTCTGTGACGTCACTAAAGAGGCCTGAAGACAGCAGTGAGTCGTGCTGGAGCCCAGGAGAGGTAAGTAACACTGGTTTTTATGTTTCCTCACCTCCCCTGGGCCTCTGATCATTATACTCTGGGCTCTTAAGACGAAGGCTCTGACAATTCCTGCAGGGTTCATTCAAATACTATTGCCTCAGACCCACGATCTTACTTGCCGATCCCCGCTCCTGCACCTCCGCTTCCCCTTCAGCCCTCCAGGGTACCCCATGCATCCCATATCAAAACGCTGTCAGCGACGTCCTGACATGGTTCAGTGACTGCAATGTGATATAGGATGCAGGGCCCCTGAAGATAAATAGGGCCCGTTACCTGCTGGTGTTACTCACGCAGGTAATGAATGGCCTATTTAAAAAAAAAAAAAAAAAAAGGGCAGAGGGCCCATAGCAGCCGCTACAACGGTAGTTACACCACTGCCCCAGGGCACCAAATGCCTCATTTGCATAAGACTTCAAAGTTGTTTTTCTCCAAATGTACAAAAGTCTCATACATAAACAAAGGCATATATACCATTGTAATGTGCCCTGTAACACGATGGTGACAGTTCAGTATGTTTGGGGGGAAGTGATAGACTCCCTTTAGTTTCTAACAACAAGGAGGGAATTTTGCTCCCATGCTAATCACACCTCCTCGTGTGGCAGTGTGACTAGGCTGAAAACTGCTCCTTGCCCAACATGACAAATCTGGTTAATTTGCATATGACTTTTATGCTTTCAAACATGTATAACTAAAGTTTGCTGCAACACAAAGTTAACAGAGTAGCTCATGATGGTGCCAGTTTATGGTGGGAAAATCACCTGAGAGATTCCCTTTAAACAGTAGATACATGTGCATCTCAATAAATTAGAATATTTTTGAAACGTTCATTCATTTCAGTAATTCAATTCATAATCAGCATCTTCCATGATTGTGTGTCCTACTGAACCAGACTGAGGGTCCATTTAAAGGCTTAGGAAACCTTGGCAGGTGACACACTGAATTTACAATACTGAACTTTTTTTACAATATTCTAATTTTCTTAGATTTGGGTTTTCATTACCTGTAATCCATAATCAACATTTACAGAAATAAAACACTTGAAATAGAACACTCTGTGTAAAGAATCTAGAAAATATAGGAGGTCACTTTTTTAATTTAATTACGTAAAGCAATAAACGTTTCAAAGATATTCTAATTTATTGAGATGCACCTGTAGGTCATTAGAGACAGCTCTGATACAAGGCAAATAACCCATCAGATAGTGTGGTCAAATGCAACCACAGAATCTGAGAGGGTACTTTCACCTTCATTTTTCTTTTCAACTACAAAATGGCTCTCCTCTGGGGTAATCATGGGAATCATTTCATTGCCTTAGCAGCTGGGAGCCTTGTGAAGGCCTGTCAATGCTATCTTGATATTGAGTCCTGCCTGTGGCAGTGTTCAAAAGCAAGATAGGAATTTTACAATACAGTAGTGCAATACTGTAGTTGCAAGCTCAAGTTCCCTTGGGGTATATTATTAATAAAAATTTAATCAGATCCTTTCCCTACATCACAAATAAAAGTAAATAAACAAAAACAAACATATTAGGTATCCCCAAGTCTGAAAATATACAATAATATTTACCCCGTATAGTGAATGTTCTAACAGGAAAAACAATGGCTTAATTGCTGTTTTGCCATCCAAAAATGAAATGAAACGTGATCAAAATATCAGACATTTCCTAAAATGGTATTGACTAAACAACATCTTATCCCATAAAACCACCCCATTACACAGCTATGTAAATGAATGTATTAAAAAAAAGCTACAGCTGTCACAATAAATTTGTGTTTGTTGTTTTGAATTTTTCTTAAATGTATTAAAACACAACAAACTATATAAACGTGGTATGCAATTGACTGACCTTCCATCTGTCATTTTTACCAAACCATTTACCAATGAACACCGTTAAAACAAAATACATAAGAATAGCGATTATGTTTTCCAGCCGCCCAGCATATTTTACTGTGCTAAATGGTGCAACTAGAAGTACAACTTGTCCCACAATAAAAAAAAAAAATATACAATAGCACAAATGAGAAAAAGGGTTCTTAATTTCTCATGGATCAAAAATTCACAATACAAGCAAGCAAAGATCCACAATTATATGACAAATAAAACTTAACATTTAATAATCATCTAAAATATAATTAACCCCAATGATTGGATGGTATAAAAATCGGAAAATAATTGGAAGACTCTTACCCGTTCCAGATGAAGTGTGTCATACCACACCTTTAGGGCCACAATTTATCCAAACGCAAAGGAAACCAAGGATGGGTATAGGAGATTGACCCTGTGCAACCCTGTCACCCTTAACTCCCGCCCTTACAAGGGTGGTCCCAATGCTGACCATAAAATTTCCCTGTTAATGTGTCCTTCCACCCCAACGCATTTCGCTTTCAAAACATGGATGCTCCTCAGGGGATTGTTAGAAGATCAACTGAAACGACCAAGCATAGCAGAGCCCTGCCCTGAGTGCAGGGGAGCTCCTGATGGTATCACACGGGAGGATGGTAGGGAAGAGCAGTGTGCCACTCCCTGCAGGAAATTCTTCATCTGAGACCAGAATGGAAAGGGCAGAGGGAAGGAGAGCGAATGAAGGTCATGACTCTCACATCACTAGGCTTTCACATAGGCTTTCCATGTGCAATAATATACCTTTGCTGACTGGGGTTTCTGGGCCTTGAGCATGGTCTGGAAAACAGGCTCCGAAAAAAAATGAGATAGGTCTAAGGAGATGGCCCGCAGTTCCAGTAGGTAGATCTGGAGGGAAAACTCAGCTTTGGATCACAGGCCCTGAGCGGTCAAGTCACCAAAAACTGCTCCTCATCCGAAAAACTGTAGTCTGTGGAGATCACCTGCCATGAAGGGGAAGAAGGACGTCCCCTGTGAAATTCCTGGGAAGGAGAGCCACCAAAGAAGCTCTCGGCGAACCCAGGAAAGCAGGAGAATTAGGCGGACGATGCTTAACGGAGGCTTGTCCCAGAATCGCTAATTGCAGAGGAGGCAAGTGGAACTGAGCAAAAGGGATGGCCTCGAAGGTAGAGACCATTGTGCCTGGGACCGGCGTGCGGAACCGAGGAGAGCACGGACGTTCCTCCGAAGGCGGGACACACCCGATCAGAGAGCCAGGAGGAAAAACTTGCCCTGGAGCGAGACAAGGATCAAGCTCAGGAATTCCATGTACTTAGAAGGTACGAGACTTCTCTTTGATGAGCCAGCTGAACCTGCGAAAGGGGTCCAAGGTCATCCACAGACCAGTTAGACTGTCCACCCTTCAGGGGGATTTCATCAAAATAAGGAATCACAGCAGCTCCTCTGGAACGGAGGGTGGCTTCACCTGGAAAATACTCAGAATTCTCCAGTCTCCAGGGATGCCACCACCGATCGCAGGGACTCCATGCAGAATCTGCAGACATGAACTAACCTATTGAGCCAGTTCAGGATCAGGATGGGGCAGAGAACCATCCTGCTAGGAACGAAGAACAGGATGGAATAACCCCAGAAATGCTCTGAAGCAGGGACAGGGAATGACACCCTGCCACTGAAGAATGGAGACGGCCAGAGGAACAGCGACCGCTTGGGAAAGAAGGCAAAGTGGATGGAAAAATTTTTTCCATTTGGAAGGCGATGGATAGCCAGTTGACACCACCTCTAGGACCCAGGTAAGCCAGATATCCCGGAAGGAGAGAAGCTGTACCTCCTCCCAAGGAGCCAGTGGGGAAAAAACCTAATGCAGGGGAGGGCTTGAAGAGGAAGGCCTGGAGATTTGGTGTAGGCTGCCAGGCAGGTCTAGACTGAAAGAGAGATTCTTGGAGTGAGAGTCCCAGGAGGAGGTGGCGCTGTTATGGAAATGTGACGTCTCTTTAATTTTTAGCTTGCTTTTCTAAAGCATAAAGATGCATTTAACAAAAGAAGCTTACATTCCTTAAATTCCTTGATATGGTTGTACTAAAAACAAAGTCAAACAGCCTGGATCAGCATGTCTGACCAGGAGGAGAAGAAATGTTTGTCTTTTAGTTTGGCCTTCAGCTTGGAGACTGCGATTAACACTGCTTACAAATGATTTTCTTATTTTGTTATTAGGACTAATATGCTTTGTTAAGTATAAGACCCTATGAGAAACAGATTATAGAGATGAGTAAGGGGGGGGGGGGGAAGTGTCAAGACACTCCTCCCATCAATGATCAATCATAATTACCGGTTTCTAAACATGCCCTATAGTGGTACTAGTAAATACTCTGTACGATGTACTGGAAAGCTGGAAAAAAAAAAATCAGAATGGGAGGAAATGGAGAAAAACTACATTTGTGTGACTTTCATACGGATTCTACATCTCAAGAGGATATCTCCTTCTGCCATGGTCGCCGTCCTCCTCTGGTCTTGGCATTTTGACCATATCTTGAAGGAACAATGGCTTCACCCGGACTGTCCACTGGCAGTTGGATGTCCTCTTGCCTCTCCAAACCAGTGGTCTCCAAGTAGTCAGAGCCTCCAGGTGGACCTTGCGATAGCTAGACTCTCCTGGCTACTTTTCTGCCTTTAGCAGAATTTGCCTCTTCTGCGATCTATCGGTGAGGAGGGAGAACTCTATTACCAAGGCAGCCTTTGTAGTGACTGTCTCCTCCCTGCGCCTTAGTTTGCTGCTTCTTGGTCTGCAAGACCTGCATTTCCTGGTCCAAACAGCATTGACACGACCATTTACTTTCCTGTATAAAATCTTGCGTTATGTTTAAATAAACACAACTTGCTTCGATAACACCCACTGTGTGTGTCTCAGGCGAGTTCTTCTTCCGTGAGCTCACGACATACATATATATATATATATATATATATATATATATATAACACACACACATATATATATTTATATATATATATGGATTACACATAATTTGGCACCATTTGACAATCAGAATACTGAACCCGGTCGATAATAGCGCCAAGCCATGAAATGAGCAAAAACGCTGAGAACAGCTGGAGGAAGGAGGCTGGTGCATAGGACGCCTCTGGGGGAGGAGAGAGAATTTTTCCCCTTGTAGCTTCAGAGAGAAGCTTTTGGTGGTCACCTAGCAGAACAGCGAGCCGCTTCCAGAGAAGCATCGCACAGGTACTTGGAAGCATTCAGGATTTGAGAGCCGAGCAGCTTGTTGTCCAGGAGGGGGGCCCCATTGGACCCTTCTGGAGCTGTTTGACCCAGGAAATGCAGGTCTTGCAGACCAAGAAGCAGCAAATAAAGGCGCAGGGAGGAGACAGCCACTACTAAGGCTGCCTTGGTAATAGAGTTCTCCGTCCTCACCGATAGATCGCAGAAGAGGCAAATTCTGCTAAAGGCAGAAAAGTAGCCAGGAGAGCCTAGCTATCGCAAGGTCCACCTGGAGGCTCTGACCACTTGGAGACCACTGGTCTGGAGAGGCAAGAGGACGTCCGACTGCCAGTTGACAGTCTGGGTGAAGCCATTGTTCCTTCAAGATATGAAAACGTCAAGACCAGAGGAGGACAGCGACTGTGGCAGAAGGAGATGTCCTCTACAAAGCCGGTATATAAAACCGCATGTGCATGAGGACATGAAAGATCCTCTTTAAGCCCTGATATGGCCCTGTCAACGGAAAAATAATAAAAAGGTATGAGGTATGGAAAGTGGGGAGTCAAAAATGAGAATCCAAAAATGCCTCCGGCAGAAAGAGGTTAAAGGGGCCGTTTAAACAAGACAAAAATCGAAACACTGGGCGCTCTCTCTGCTTCCAGTACACGCATTCTCAAGTGACTACTGCAGTAGTTGGGCCACTTCACAAGTAATAACAGGGTTAGCACGGTTGATGCTGTCATACTTCGTGCATGAGCGAAGAAATCAGGTGATACCTTTTAGAGGCTGAGTATATTTGCAGAGAAGAGAGCTAGCCTCTTGAAAGCTTACTTATAAATATACTCAGCCTCTAAAAGGTATCGCCTGATTTCTTCGCTCTTCCACTACTTTCAACGGCTAACACGGTACAACATTATACTACTACTATATACTTCGTGCATGAAAGCAATATACGTTTCAGAGTTCCGACCTAGGAGACTGGAAATGTCTGCCCTGATCTCCTAAAAGCCATTTCTGCCAGTAACAATACTGCTCCCGCAGCGGGCCACTCAGGAATCACGGGGAGGCGGTCAGGACTAGGACAACCAGGTGCATTATGGATACCATGTTGGTGGCGCCTCACACCTGTAAACACAGCACCGTCTAAACTGCAGTACACGCAGCGTGTTCCGGTCACGTGTGCGCTTCCAAAACACGGACACACAGACAGACGCTTCCTGTTCCTTAAACATGGCAGCGAGGAGCCCGTTGTTATGCCTACTGCTCGTCTCCTTCTTCATCCTCCTGTGCTTGAGGAGTCACCCGCTAGGTATTCTGCTCGGTTCCTCTCAGGCTTCATCATTGCCGTGTGTCTGTCGCATGCTCTTATAGGTGGTATGACAATGACTCAATGAGGGATGGTTCAGAGCTTTAACACTTTGTATGCAATTGCTTTACTTCTCTACTGTATTACAACTAATGATAGTGAATGTGGTCATGTGGACCTGTAGCTTGCTGTAACCCAGGACGTATTAACCATGGGGCAAACAGTGCTTGTGGACCGAGCTCTATGGTCCTGGGGTACCCTGTCAGCTCTCCTGATCCAGCAGGACCATACTACGTTTTGGGTTTGGTCCTTCTGTCTGGGGAGACATGTCCTGATTATAACTCTGTCTGCACTATCAGGACACAGATAGAAATAGAGTTGAATGCATTGTGACTAATAGAGCTAGAGTTTGCAGACAGCTCAGTGGGATTTTTTTTGTTTTGTTTTTGTATGTATTAAATGATGTGTGGGCCATAAGGGGGCATTATATTGGGGGGGGGGGGTTACTGAGGGGGCATTATACTGTGTGATGGGCCAATGAGGAACCATTATACTGTACGATGGGAACTAAGGAGGCATCATGACTGCATAGGAATGGGCATAGTTAGGGGCATGTCATAACAAAAATAATTGCTTCAGGGGGTGCTGCACTTGTCTGTCTTTGTGCCCGTTTAAATGGGGGTGGGCAGTTACTGAAACCTTTGCAGTGGTCCCACTAATGTGTTAAAACGGCTTTGATCGCGACACAATTGTGGTCAGTAAAAATCTAAACCTGTTTGATTACTATGCCTCCATGTTCAGTATCATTATTTGTGACTGGCACATGAGATATTTGCTTTTGGTGTTGTGCAACCACAAGTCATCATATATCCCTATCACCTCTCGAATGTTTCTAGTATCTGTCTACAATCATTTCACGGGAGCCAATTGTCTCATTAAAGGGGATATCCTATGGGTAATACTGTATCCATTACCCATGGCTCTTGGACAACCCATTCAAAGGCTACCTATCATTGTAGAATAGTGACATACCGGATGGGTTGATCAATGAGAGTGTGGCTGCCCGAGACCCCACCGAACAACAGTTACTCTTTAGCCCCTTCATACCACAGCCAATTTTAGTTTTTGCATTTCCGTTTTTCCCTCCCCCCACTCCAAGAGCCATAACTTTTTCATTTTTCAGTTCACAGAGTCATAGAATGGCTTATTGTTTGCGGGACAAATTGTACTTTGTAATGGCACCATTCAATCTCCTGTAAAATGTACTGGGCAGCTGGAAAAAAAAATCAGAATGAGATGGAATTGGAAAAAAAAAAAATTTACGCCAATTTCTTATGGGTTTAATTTTTACAGCATTCACTATATGGTAAAAATGACCAGATACCTGTATTCTGCGGGTCAGTACAATTGCAGCAATACCAAATTTATATAGTTTTTGTAATGTTTTGATACCTTTTAAAAAATTAAAAATTTTGCAAAATACAAAAAAAAAATTTGTGTCACCATATTGTGACACCTGTAACTTTTTTATATTTAAGTTTATGGAGCTGGGTATGACGTCTTTTTATGCGGGACAAGATGGCATTTTTAGTGATACAATTTTGGGGAAGGTCTGATGGTTTGATCACTTTTTATTCCATTTTTTTTATAGGAGGCAAAAAGTTGAAAAAACAGCCATTTAGCCATTTTGATTTTTTTTTTCACGCTACGCTGTTCACCGTATGGGAAAAATATTTTAATAGTTCGGACATTTTGGAGCGCAGGGACACCTGAAGTGTTTGTTTATTTTTATATGTGATCTAGGGAAAGGGGGGTGATTTGAACATTTATATTACTAATATACTAATTATTATATTATATATACTAATGTATTGCAGTGTGTAGCGAAATTCATTCCCTTCTATTACATGATGCCGGCACCGATCGCCGCTGTTAGTGGCGGGTGCTGGCTGAGTTATACAGCCAGCACCCCCCGTGTATGGAGAGAGCTCAGCTCTTGAGCTCCCTCCATACAACCCTTCACATCCAATCATGTACATGTATGTGATTTTGTGTGAAGGGGTTAAAGCTGGTCATACACATAAGTTCATCTGCAGACTAGAGATGAGCGAATCGAAGCTGCAAAAGTGGAATTCGATCCGAATTTCAGGAAATATTCGATTCCCATCGAATCCGAATTTCCTCATGCTTCGTGGTAACGATTCGCATTTAGTTCAAAATGGATGCTCTACATGGGGCAAAGAATTCTGGGAACGTGGGATCACCCACAATGCCAAGCGTGCAGCCAATCAGCAGCCAGCCCTGTGATGTCACATCCCTTTAACCCCTTTGCGAGCTCACACGGCATGTTTGACCGCTGTATCCAAGGTGTTAAATTCCCACAATCGGTTATGGAGCAGGGTGTTAGCTGTAACTGACACCTAACACCCTGCTCCATAACAAATCCGGGGTTTTAACAACTTGGATGCCGCGGTCAAATATGACAGAGGCATCCAAGGGTTTCTGCCATTTTGCCGCCACCCCAACTCTCTGCAGCCAGTTAATAGCTGTTTTTGGTACACAATTCGCCGCGATCGAATAGAATCATATCGCGAAGTTGCCGAATAGAATTTTTGAATACTTCGCTCATCTCTACTGCAGACCTTTAGCAGATCCAGCTAAACTTTGGTGAAATCTGCCAAGAATCTATGATGGTCACGCACATAATTTTAACAGCAGATGCTACTAAAACATCAATTTTGTGAACTTCTAAATGCTAACAACAGAATATATATAAGATACTTGCATTTCTATGACGTAGGCCTCAGCACACAAAAGGACTGCGTATCTGCTATTACAGAGCTGTATTAGTGCACTCATTCTAGTGTATTGAGCCAAGACTTTATCAATTAAAGTGTATGGATTTTTTTTGTATGAATTCCAACAGAAAAAAACTGTGACAGGGTCCATTGGATGTCATATGTTCAAAAGTATTCCCACTCAGAAGTCGTAGAGGCAACAATGCATATAGACTTTGTTGTGTTTGAGTCCTTTTACATCTGACATTGAGATTTGTTGTAAAATTGTAACACTTATATTTTTTGCTATAATAAATAGTGTCTACATAATTTAAATAGAAGCATCTGTTTTCTTGTCAGAAAGAGGTCAAACATATGTTTTTTCATATGGATGATCGAAAAACCCTGGGTGTCTTAATATGCTGCCTGTTGATGGGCATCTACCTGCTTTCCTTAAGACATTTTATAGAATTGGTTTAGGTGATAGGTTCCCTTTAATATCCATCCAGATTAGGGCTGGGCAAATTTTGCCTAAAAATAAAATCTCAGTTTTATTCAATCTTATGATAAGGGGCCCCCCAGAGCGTTTAGCTTGGGGGACACATGGTGTCATGGGCCACAGCCTAATTTTTTATGAGGTGAATATATTTTTTATATGTGTTTTAACCACTTCCATTCTAGATGCTTTACCCCCCTTCCAGACCAGACTCCTTTTCGGATTTTTTTGTATGTGTGGTTTTGAGGGCTGTAACATTTTTATCATATGTGTTGTTCAACTAATTTCTGCATCTTTTTTCAGTGACATATAGGGCTTTATTTTTAAGTTGTTTTTAGTTTTGCATGTGTTTTTAATTTTTTTTTATATCAGGGAAAATATAAACAAAAGAGGAGGGAAAACGTGTCTGTTTTTCACTTTTATTTTTTTTTTTAATTTAATAACACAAAGTGCTACTAAAAAACTTTATGAAATAGTTTTTACTCACCATGACGGTAATTTTTATTTTTTATGGTGTAGTCGGGGGTGGGGCTATAACCTGTAATAAGGGCATTTTATTGGTGTATTTTTTTTTTTTTTTTTTACATTATGTCCCCATAAGGTCATAATACAGGGTGGGCCATAAGTATGGATACACCCAGATAAAATGGAAGGGTTGCTGATATCACCTTACCGTTTGTGGCATATTAGTACATGGGAGGGGGGAAATATTTGAGGCCGGGTGACGCCCTTGGCGGCCATCTGCAATGCCGCCATTTTGGATTCAACTTTACTTTTTTTTCAAATCTTTTTGACGTAGCTTTATTCATTATCGAGTTGACACGTTTCTTATTGTTACAGCTATTGACATGTCGCAGAGGTTAGCCGACGAGGAGCGGACAGACATTGTGTTGATGTCTGGTGAACGATGTACCCGGGTCATTGCAGCAGGCTTCAATGCAAGAAACCCTACGAGACCACCCATCTCTCATGCCACAGTTAGCAAACTGCTCGCCAAATTTCGTGCAACTGGTTCGGTGTTGGAATACCCCAAATCTGGACGTATCAAAATTGTCACCAATGACGAAACATCAGTATGTCCCTGGAGTGTGGCATCATTCGAACGTCCATTCGACGGATACTGGCTACACACAGATGGTACCCTTACAAGATCCAGCTGCTACAACATCTCATCCTCTGTGACAGCCACTGATGTTTCGTCATTGGTGACAGTTTTCATACATCCAGATTTGGGCTATTCCAACACCGAACCAGTTGCACGAAATTTGGCGAGCAGTTTGCTAACTGGTGGCATGGGAGATGGGTGGTCTCATAGGGTTTCTTGCATTGAAGTCTGCTGCAATGACCCGGGTACTGCGTTCACCAGACATCAACACAATGTCTGTCCACTCCTCGTCGGTTAACCTCTGCGACATGTCAATGTCTGTAACAATAAGAAACGTGTCAATAACTCAATAATGAATAAATCTATGTTAAAAATGAGCATACCTTTGTTTTTCTTGTGCAATTCTCCATGTTTTTGATGTGTCACATGACCCCCTTCCCATTGAAAAAAGTAAAGTTGAATCCAAAATGTCGCCTTTGCAGATGGCCGCCATGGGCGTCACCCGGCCTCAAATGTTTCCCCCCCTCCCATGTACTAATATGCCACAAACGGTAAGGTGATATCAGCAACCACTTCCATTTTATGTGGGTGTATCCATACTTATGGCCCTTCCTGTAGACCTCTGGGGACATCTGATTACTTTTTTTTTTTTTTGGTTGGGGAGGCTGATATCCCCTGTAACTGGGGCTGGTACATTTAGCCCCAGTTGCAGGAGGAATACAGCCTCCTTCACGTTTCTTGAACAATACCATAGAGCTGATCTGGTTCCTGTAGGGCCCTGCAGCTCTTGCAGACGCTGCACCTGGCGGATCACGTGACCACCGGGTCATAGGGTGGCTGCAAGATGGTGGCGCCCATACCGCTGTGTACAGTGCTCATTGAGCGCTGTATACACAGTGATCGGGAAGGCAGAGAAGGTAATAAACCCGGCTCTCAGTTTCAGTAGCGGCACGATTTCGTGCCGCTACTGAGTTCTGCTTGGGCATACCGGTATGTCCTTGCAGAACTAGACAACCACCCCTTGGACGTATATAGTCTATGGGTGGTACGGAAATGGTGAATGTTGCTTTGGTAGTTTTTTTCCGTGTTTCCCCCTTTTGTCTCCCCCTTAGTGTTTTTCAGGTATGGTACTTACCGAAGCAGATCACCCCTCGGAGTTTGTCTGCTGATGGATCAGCTGAAGTCTGGAATCTTTTATCTCCAGGCAGTATTCACCCTTGGCAACGCCGATTGATCCGTTGTTGAAAAGTGATGGGAAAATTGAATTTAAAAGGAGGCGATTCCCGCCATAGTCAAGCAGTTTCTGAAGAGCTATTAAACCTTACAGCCCCGCCCTGCCTCCCAAATGATAATGAGCTGTTCTTGTCCGTCGTGATGTTTTTTAGAGGGACTTGGTCACCCAGGTTATGCTGGGTGGACTTGGTTATGATGTGGTCAATACTGATAATTGCTATGGTTTATCAATTGGTTCTTCATTGATTGGTTATATGACATTTATTTATTGAAGTTGATTTATACATTTAATTATTTATGTTTTGAGTTACCCTTAATAAACATCGCGACCTTCTTTTACCACAGTCAAATTGTCAGTCTTTATTTATTTAGGTTTATTTAAGTATGGTTTTAGGGCGGTTGGGCCTGTGACACCATGGGCGATTCTTGATTTTCAAGAGACAGCTGTTTAAAGAGACTAAAACAGTTTAATGACCTGGAAAAGGGGAAAGGAGTCCAATATATTTGATGCACACTTCCTCATGCTCCCTCAACCCCCAACTATTGCCAATAACTTGCAGCAGGGCAGCAGGTGGAGAAAGCCTGCATGGAAGATATGAAACTCTGGGGCAGGGCAAACATAGAATTCATGATTCTTTGAAGGGGTTAATTAAATAAGACCTTTCAACAACTCCTAGTCTTGGCATCATTTGATAGGCCCCACTCCACTGATTCTGGTGCATTTGGAATTTTTCTGGAGTCTCCACAGGTCCTGAGTTATGAATGCTGTTCTTTCAACACACATAGTAGTTAGCCTACCTACTATCTGGTGGGCAGTGCCAGACTGTCTAATCCAGACCAGGACCACCCACCTGGCAGTAGGGAGTCTAATTAGCATATCAGGCACTGATCACTCAACTGGTGAAGATGGTGAAAGGTCCTCCTCATACCATTAGGTTTTTTTTTTTTTTCTTCAATTCAAATGTTTATTATATTTTTATAATATAACAAGGTCCAAATCAGACCAATGATACAAAAATACAAACATTAAACAATGCAGACCGGTAACACCCGGGGAACCCTGGGACAGACACAGCTGGCAAGGTTACAGGGATATCGAAGATAAGTAGGAAGAAACATTGGAAGTGGAAGAGAAGGAAAGCAGAAAAAGCGATAAAAGCAGAAAGGAAAGCGAGGAAGGGAGAAAAAAAAGGGGGGAGGGGGGGCAGCTGAGGGATGTGAGCAGAAGGGGGCGAAGAGAAAAACATACCCCTTGAGGGCCCCAAAGAGGGACCGGAGAGCAGGCCGTGTCAGGTCCTCAGTGGAAGGACCTATAATCCATAATATAAGAACAGACCTTAACATATAAGCAGTTTTAGTACCAAGGGCGACGGTGGAAACCAGGCACAGAACACACCGCTCAAGCCTATGAGGAAGGCCCAGTGCCCAGAAGCGTCTGATACTCTCCAGAGCGTTGGAATTCCAACCAGTAAAACCAGGTTTTGTTAAAGACTTCAACTGTGTCATGCAGGAAGGAAGTCCCGTTCCATTAGTTGCACATCCCTAGTACAGATCCACCAAGAAGGATAGCAATAGTGACAGAGGCACTTCTGTAGTCAGTATGGACAATTCACAAGTCCATACTGACCAATGTTGGGAAGTTTTAGTACACTCTTTAGAGTTGAAAGTAATAACTAGCCACCATTAATGAATATTGCCGATCAAAGCAAAGACCAGAGGTTAAGATCGGAAGTTTCCAGCAAACTCTACTAACAGTAATTACAGGTTTTCTCTCATGCTGATTATAATGGTATTGATGGTTCTATTCTACTTATGATGCTAATTGATGAAGTCTAAGCTTCTGTGGTGTTAAAACACTTTTGTACAAATAGGTTGAAACATTTGTCTTTTTTTTTTTTTTGTTCTTTTATACCAGGTCTGAAAGAGATTGCCTTTTGGATGGGAAGATTTATCTTGATTCTCGCCCTTGTTACTTTCATTATTTCTGTGGTGGCTCCTTATTTTAATACAGTTCATCTCTCTGGGAGCTCTCACGCCGGTAAGGACACACATTTTGGTAAAGGAAATGTACAGCATGATATTTACTTACCTCAACTAACTTTGATGATTATGTGTATAGAAGCCTGTTTTATTCTAACCCTTTAATGATTAGGCTTGAATAAGCCTTTAAGGGGTATTTCCATCTCAAGGGTCTGATCTATAGTGCTTGCTTATGTAAATTGAAGAGTTTTCCTACATACTTTAGCAATGCTGCTTTGTTTGCCTGCTATGTTAGATTATTACTCCCATTGTTTACACATCATTCCTTAATAACAGGTTGGAGGGATGACTCAATGCTCTCTGGGGGGGCTGAGTTCTCTCCCTGCTCAGGGTTTTGCGTCAGGACAGTCAATACAGCTAATTACAGTTTGCTGGTAAAGGCTCGGATAGTGTGTTTATATTTCTATTTAAACACAAAGGCAAACCTGTGTAATGTAATATACATGTATTGTGTATATTATTTGATCTGCATTTGTGTTAGATATGTAGTTATCATAATAAATAATCTTTCATGGTAAAGGCAATGTCTATATCTAGTGAGGTACTTCATAGTGCCCTGTGTATCAAACAGTCAAAGCTGCCCACCAGCTGAGAGAGGAAGGAAAAAGTATCAGGTGGAAAACCCCTTTAGGCTAAGGCCCCAAGTTGCAGAAAAGCTGCTTTTTTCTGTTGCAGATTTTGCTGCAGTTTCTTGAGCCAAACCCAGGAGTGGCTCCAAAAGGAATGGAAAATATATAGGAAGTGCTTATACTTCTCCCTTCTGTCCAATCCACTCCTGGCTTTGGCCCAATAAACCACAGCAAAATCTACAAAAAAAAAAAAAAGCAGAAATACATTTTTGATACTGATGACCTATTC
Organism: Leptodactylus fallax; assembly: GCA_947044405.1. Lineage (NCBI taxonomy): Eukaryota > Metazoa > Chordata > Amphibia > Anura > Leptodactylidae > Leptodactylus > Leptodactylus fallax. Next base: position 7,209,491 of record CAMRHE010000058.1, on the reverse strand, counting down.
ACAGGCTAGGTAATCAATGTCTGATCTATGGGGGTCTGACACCTGGACCCCACACAGAACTGCTGATCTGGCAGCCTATGGGTGCCAGAAGTTACAACAGTGAACAGAGAGTGGAGACAGTCTGCTTCTATTAAAATAATAGGAGCAGAGCTTCCATTCTGTCCACTCTATTACTTAAACAGGAGGTGACGCCTATAATTATTTTTTTTTTTTTTTTTTTTTTTTTGTTATAACATTTCTCTATAAGGGGCTGCATAAGGCGTCTTTTTTTTTGGGGGGGGGGGCAGATGTACTTTTTATTTATTCAATATTGGGGAATGTCTGATGTTTTGACCCTTTTTAATTCAGTGCCTAGAGCAGCCTATAATAGAATCACTGTAATGACAAGCCTGAAAGCCTTCAATAGTAATGGATTGCCACCCTGGCATCTTGTTCCGAGGGATGGCAATCCTCCTAAAAATAAAAAAAATTGTAGCATCCATGCGCTGCTGGGAAAATGGTGCCTCAGTTAATTTAACTGAGGCATGAGAAGAGTTGATGTATAATATTGCAAAGACCAGGCGGGTAAGACAGCCACTCAGCTTCTGAGTGGCCACCGTATTTAAAAATTAAAAATGTGCTGTAATAGTATGATGGATATCGGGAAAGGGTTAATGACCATACATGATTTATCATTTTAGCATGCAAGGTGCCATTTTGCCGGGGATCGTCAGCACCCAGAGCGAGCTCTGGGGCCTGCGTTCCGTTACCATGTCAGCTGGGAGCCTTTTGAAGGCTCCCAGGCCTGTCTGTCATTACCTTCTATCGCAGGCTGCTCTATGCAGCCTTCGATAGAAGTACCGTTATTTTGCAATGCATCAGTATTGTAATGCAATGCATTAATGATCAGACCCCCTGGGGTTCAAGACCCCTAGGGGGTCTAATAAGTGCAATAAAATAAATAAATAAATAAAAAATATATATATAAACTATATAACTTTGGTATTTCCTGAATTGTACCAAAAAATAGAATACAGTTGACATGTCATTTTGGCTGCAGACTGAACACTGTAAAAACTAAGCCTGTAAGAAAGTCGCACAAATGCACTTTTTCTCCAATTCCACCCAATTCAGAATTTTTTCCAGCTTCCCAGTACATTGTACAGAATAATAAATGGTACCATCATGAAGAACAATTTGTCCCTCAAACATTAAGCCCTCATGTGGCTATGTAAATGGAAAAATAAGTTATGGGGTTTGGAAGACGGGAAGTCAAAAACAAAAATTAAAAAATTCCTCCGACGGGAAGGGGTTAAATAATAGTTAGTTAAAAAAATAAAAATAAATAAAACTTCTAAACATAAGTGAATAAAACATTTTAAAAATGAAGAAAGATGGTGTTTATACTTTACATTATACAGATGACTTGACTCTGCAGAAGTGGGGACTTGTCTCCCATCATCATTTTATTGCTCTTCCCATAATTCCTAAGTGGGATACATAATACAAGCTACACGATCTCACTAGTTATCCTAAGGTCTCTAACCAGCTGTGTTCACAAAATTTAAAATGAGCTCCACCTCACAGTTAAAGGGGTATTCCGGGCAAAAAATAATTTTTCGAAAAAGGTCTGTTAGTGCTATTAATAGGTTAATAAGTGCAACCAAATACCTTTAGCAGTCTTTTGAGTGATTTCTGGTTTTCTCTGTGAGCTCCTGGGATCTTCTGCATTTTGTTTACATAGACATCTTTCTGTTCTGTGTTTTCCTACAACTACCATGATGCCTTGGGCTTCACTCAGAGCAGACTCACACCACCTCCCCTCACAACCCCATGATACTTACCTGTCTTCCAATCCGGACCTTCTGGGCCTGCACAATAATATAGGTGATGTTCTGTTTTCCCCCTTCGGAACGTCACCAGAAAATGTACCTGGGGAAGTCAAATGACCACCCTGCCATCTAGGTAAATCTAGTAATTTAAAAAGGTAAGCGGGGGAGGGGGTGTTTAGCTTAGATTATAAATATCTATTTATCCTGGACAACCCCTTTAATGTCTTGTTAATGTGACATGGTTGGACTTTCCACAGTTTGAGATATACTTGCACATTAGAAAAAAAGGACCTCATGAATAGCCTCACCCTCACAAATTTCTCCTCCCCCCGTCTAATTAAAAAAAAAAAAAAAAAAAATGATCCTGGACAACCTCTTTAATAAATGGTGAAGGAAACTGATCTTAAGATATATTTCACAGTTTCTTATACTCAAATTACTATTCATTTATGCAATGTTTATAATTGGAGGTATGCTTTAAGCACAGACAACAGATTTGTGGCAGAAATTTCTATGACTGTCCTTTTATCTGAATGAGAATTTGTAGAATTTGAAATATTCCACACACTATCTTCTGAAACAACCCCAATGGAACTGAAGTTTCTGCAACAAATCTGTGTGATTTTACTATTAGGGTAGGTTCACACAATGGAAATGGAAAGGAATTTGAGACTGCCTCAGATCCTCTCCAAATTCTTGCCTTATGTATACTGTGACTGAATCAGCTGTAGGAAGATCAAGTAGGATGCTTCATTTTCAGCTTCCTCAAAAAGGAAGTATCCGTCTCTGCCTCCTTTTGAAAACAATTGTGTAAAATGTAGGGACGCTGAGGCTAGAGTTATCAGGCTAGGACTATTAGCCCTACCCCAAAGTCTGATATATTCCATGCAGGCTTTCTCCTCCTGCTGCAAACTATAATTAACAGTTTCTTGTAGTTAGTAGTTGTGTGGTAGGCCGAGGCAGCCTGCGTCACATATATCTAGCTCCTTCTCCAGTGCCAGCTCACTGAATTTTTTTTAGTGTCTTAAAGCAAAAACATGAAAATAGAGATTGAAATCAAAAAGCTTGAATACAATTGAGATGTTATTTTTAGGCATAAATTACACAGCGCTATCTCGGGCTTTATAAAGCCTAGAACAGTGCTTCTGGTGTCATGAAACAACCCCCTTCTTTTTTTTTTTTGTCTTATTACTTTACTTAAGGGGCATTGCACTATGAATAACCATATGAGGACTTGGACCTTTGCAGTACTTTTTATTGTTTTTTCACTGGGAACTATTGTGTCTGGAGATCCTACATAGAGCCAGGATTCTATTGTCTACTCTATTGTGTAAGGAGCAAACCTGCTGTAAGGACATTGAACTATTAGCTGTGAGCATGAGACCTTTCTATTTACCAAGGGAACTATTGCATGTCATCATGATAGCTGCGTATGTCCCCCCCTCTGCGAAAGCTGAAGCTGCCTGTGAGGTCCTACAAGCTGCGGTCAGCCAGTTGCAGTTGCTACACTCCCAGGCCCTCCTTCTTGTGTCTGGAGATTTCAACCATGTCTCTCCATCATCCACACTGCCCAGTTTCAAACAGTATGTAACCTGCCACACAAGAGACAACAAAAAACATTGGACTTGTTCTTTGCCAATGCGAGGAAGGCATATAACTCATCAACCCTACCGCCCCTGGGAAGATCGGATCACGACCTGGTGCATCTTCGAACTGTGTACAAGCCACTTGTACGTAGAGAACCAGCTGTCACCCACACAGTGAGGATATGGTCTGAGGAGAGTGGTGAGGCTCTGAGGGATTGTTTTGACTCAACTGCATGGGAAGAGCTGCAGGATTCCTACGGGGAGCACATAGAAGGTCTCACACACTGCATAACGAACTACATTAATTTTTGTGTGGACAACACTGTACCCACAGAAGTGGTGAGGTGCTTCTCTAACAACAAACCATGGATTAACCCTGATATAAAATCTCTTCTCAAGGAGAAAAGGATGGTATTTAGGTCAGGAGACAGGGAAAGGCTGAGGGATGTGCAAAAGGAGCTGAGGCGTCAAATCCGGGAGGGGAAAGCCAATTATAAGAGAAAGATGGAAGAGCAAATGGGACACAAAAACATTAATGTAGTCTGGAAAGGTCTTAAGTCAATATTTGGACACAGACAGCCTGTCTCCAAGGTAGAAGGAGATACTAATTGGCTTAACAAACTAAATCTGTTCTTCAATAGTTTTGATCACACACCAGCTCCTCCCACCCCAGCATATCATTCAATCCTCTCTCCCACACTAACCTCACCTTCCGCTGTTAGTTCTCACCTCCAGATCAGTAAATCTAGCAATCAGTCATCTGGCTACAGTCTGATCTTCACATGTGCCCAGGTGAGAAAGGAACTTAGAAAGATCAAGACTGGGAAGGCCGCAGGGCCAGATGGCATCGGTGCAAGGCTACTTAAGACTTGTGGGGACCAGCTTTGTGGTATTATTACATATATGTTCAATATGAGCCTGAAGCTGGTAATGATACCACAACTGTGGAAATCATCTTATGTGGTACCAGTTCCAAAGACACCACATCCGATGGACCTTAACGACTACAGACCTGTAGCATTGACATCTCACTTGATGAAGGTCTTAGAGAGAGTGGTTCTCATACATCTCCACCCTCTAGTGAGCTCGGCTATGGACCCTCTCCAGTTTGCTTATCGGCCAGGCATTGGGGTGGATGATGTCATCATCCACCTTCTGCACAGAGCTCTTATTCACCTGGTGAAACCAGGGAACACTGTGAGAATAATGTTCTTTGATTTCTCCAGTGCTTTTAACACCATACAGCCAGGGCTACTGAGAGACAAGCTTGCCCTTGTTGGAGTGGACCACCACCTCTCCAATTGGATCCTAGACTACCTCACAAACCGACCTCAGTATGTGAGAGCTCGGGACTGTGTGTCAGACACCGTGATCTGTAATACGAGGGCACCTCAAGGTACAGTTCTTGCACCTTTCCTCTTCACACTGTACACTGCAGATTTTAGGTGCAACTCATCTAGCTGCTACTTACAGAAGTATTCTGATGACTCTGCAATAGTAGGCCTCATCCCAGACGAAGATGACAGGGAGTACAGAGAACTGAACCAGGATTTTGCGGATTGGTGCCAGCGGAACCACCTTAGCATTAATGCTGGGAAGACCAAGGAGCTGGTGGTGGACCTTCACAAGCGCAGATATCCTCCAATACCAGTGGACATCCAGGGGATAGGCATTGAGATAGTCAACACATATAAGTACCTGGGTGTACCTGGGAATAATAAGCTGGACTGGGCAGATCACTTGGATGCACTGTACAGAAAGGGCCACAGCAGGCTGTACCTGCTTAGGAGTATGAGAGCCTTTGGAGTCCAGGGGGCACTTCTTAGGGCTTTTTTCAACTCTGTAGTGGCATCAACCATCTTCTACGGAGTGGCCTGCTGGGTGAGTAGCATATCAACCAGGGATAGGAATAGACTCAGCAAGCTGATTAGAAGGGCCAGCTCTGTCCTGGGGAGCCCCCTGGACCCAGTGCAGGTGATGGGTGACAGAAGGATACTGTCCGTGGTGAGCTCCATGTGGGAGAATAATTCCCATCCCATGCATGAGACCGTGATAGCACTGGGCAGTACTGTCAGTGACCGACTACCTCACCCTAAGTGTGAGAAGGAGCGCTATTGGAAGTCTTTCCTCCCCACTGCGGTTAGGCTGTACAACCAACACCGACCTAAATGAAGGTCATTGCATACAGAGAACTGAAAGATCTTAAGTTGTGATATCCCTTCTACTACTTTTTTACCTTTACCTTTTTATCTGTACCTACTGTCACTGTAATGCCTCTACCTTGGAATTTTTGTATTTATATTATCTATGCTGCTGTAACACACTAAATTTCCCCATGGTGGGAATATTAAAGGATTATCTTATCTTTATCTTATGAAACATGAGATTCTCAGTTTTCATATGACACTGAGATCTGGCTATAAAATTTCCATTGTGTTTTCAACTGGTGATACCTCTGAAAATAATATAGGTAGAATTGGGATGGCTACAATCTTAGTGTCATATGAAATCTAAACATCTGTGATTCCAGATTGTTTTGTACTTTAAATTATCAAAGATATAATTATTTGAAGTGACCCCTCCTCCCCCCAGCCTCAGCTTTAGCGCCTTATGCAAGAGCCCATACACTCATACCTTCATATATCCAGCAAAACAAGCAATAATTAAAGAGTGCAGGATTTCACAGAAAGGAGACACAAATCCTGCCAGGAAATCAAAAGCTGTTAAAAAGTTTGGTTATGCTTAGTTTCCTTAACCCCCTGGACAACCCCTTTTAATATAAAAAGCTGCCAGTTTAAGATCTGTATCAAATGAGCCACAGCAAGGAGAGGCTACAAAAATGCAATGTATTATAGAAAAAGCCCAATGATTTCAATAGGAACTGTTTAATTCTTCATGTTGTCAGAGGCAGCACTACCAGGAAAAATCAACACCTGCTTCCAAGTTCCGCCAAAGATTACAGTAGGGCAACGTGTCATCTGATTGTTTGTTTTCTATGCTAACAAAAAGACATTGTCCAAAGATAACAGCACTTATTACAGATGTATTTTTTGTTTATTACCTGCCTTTATTAGTGCCACAAAAAGAAAATAAGCAACATCTAGAGATGGTCAGAAAAGAACAGCAAGAACTTTTGAGCAAAAAGGTAAAAATCACTTTCATAGAAAAGCATCTTGTCTAGAACTGTAACACCCCTGTTACTATAAGTTCTGTTCCCTTGTTGGATAAGGTGTAGAAAATGTTTAATACAGTTAAAGGGGTTATCCAACCCCAAAATCAAATTTTCATACTGATGACCTATTCACAGGATGTGATCTGTCTGGGTCTGACACTCAAACCCCACACAGATCAACTGTTGTAGCAGCCTATGGATGTCAGAAGTTGCTAGTGGAGGAGCAAATACTTATGTTCCACCATAATTTGCAAATAAATTCTTTAAAAATCAGATAATGTGATTTTCTGGATTTGTTTTCTCATTTTGTCTCTCATAGTTGAGGTCTACCTATGATGACAATTACAGGCCTCTCTCATCTTTTTAAGTGGGAGAACTTGCACAATTGGTGGCTGACTACATACTTTTTTTCCCCCACTGTATAATCACTTCTGCAAGCACAAGTGTAGCGGACATTGGCAGCATTAAAGCGTACTACTGTACGCTCGTGTAGCAGACCACCGGAAAATGGCCGCCCGGAAATGCGCAGTCCAATGCCTGCAAAAGGCAGAAGTTCCGGTGAAGAGAAGGAGGGGAGTGAAAATAAGCAGCTAAGGGGAGGTGGAGAGTTATGATGCAGAGGGTGCTCGGAGCGCAGGGGGAACACCCCCGGTTCTCCGTGATCATAATATGCATAACGGAAGAAACCGATTTTATCAGAAACGGCAGGGAGAAGCTTAGAATGAAAGGTAGGAGTAGAATGGCCTTTTTAAAGGCTATTCCAACATGCCATTAGTTAAAAATGTGTTTTTCTAATGATAGACTCCCTTTAATGCTTATTTATCAAAAAAATGAGTAGAAGTGCCCAGCTCATGAATGATAAAAGTGCAAGACGTAAAACCCAGTTGTTGGGGCTGACTTTTTAGGGTTTTTTTTTTTTTTCTGGTCACTGTGACCTGCTTTCACTTGTCTAAATTGGCTGTGAGCTTCCCTTTTCTCAATTTTACCTAATCTGTTAGTATAAATCAGAGGCTGGGTGCACATATTTCATTACACTTTGCTGCATCCAATATGCGTCCAAGCTCATCCCAACATTTAAAGAGAGTCTTTCAAGAGAACCCAGCATATCAACCCAGCTCCACAGATAGGTCAATGGGCCTTGTGGAGCAAGGAGAGCATTTCCATAGCTCCAAAGAGCTTATTTGCATATTGACAAAAACTGCATTAATGGAAGCCCCTATTCATAAGGGTAAAACACAGTTTGGTTCAGGTGACCCTAACCTGTCTATCTGTGGGGTTGATATGCTGAGGTTCTGGGGAATGACTGGAGCCTAAAAGCACTTACTATATTTAAATCTGTAAGCATTTAAAAGCTCATTAAACATGGACATCTATAAAGTATAATCAACATATGAATACATTATAGTTGTATTGATGTAAGTATATGCTAATATGCCTGCTCTGGGATATTACAGTGTTAAAAGGGTATTCCCATTTGTGACTGGTGTGGCCACGAATATGGAAACAGCGGAGTGGGCTGTTTTACACTATTTCCATAACCCCTATAGAAGTGAGTAAGAAGTCTTATGCAAATGAGGCAGTAGGTGCACTGGGGATGGGCCGTCATCCCTGTGAGCGCTGCTCCTGCTGCTTAGGTAGAATGGGTGATGTCATAGCTGTGGGAAGATCAACTCCAAGTGCCAGGTGGTGGTGCAGACAGATGGTGGTAAAAGTGCTCTGGGCAGCTGAAGTTCCGCCTCCAATGCACTCTCATTTGCATAAAACTTCAAAGTAGTTTTTCTCCAAATCTACAAAAGTGACATACATAACAAACATATATATTATCACTGTGACATGCTGTGTCAAGTTGATTATGCTTTCCATAAAAAAAATGGAATAATTTTAATACATTGCATTTCTCGCCTTGCCCTGATCCTGATCTAGCCTGCAATACAGAGCAGCAGTCACCATTTTGTGTTTGACTTCCCTTTTTTCCTTTTAATGCAAGGCATTGTAATTAGCTGTCAGTGGCTAGGGAGCCACACGTCAGAGATCACAGACAGCTGCTTAGCTAAACACCAATTTATTCACAGTAGTCCTGCCCCAAGAACCAGCATGACAGCATCACGCGATACAAACTAGTGAAAGGACTGATGCCATAATGCATTTATAGAAAACACAGCTTGTTCCTCTTGTTTCTGTGGAAAGTTGAAGCTTTGTTACTTACATTTTATTACTTGGTACAGTAATGTAATTCATTACACTTATATGGCTGAAAATAAAATGTGTACTTTCTATTAAAGAGGATCTTTCACCAACTCCAACTGTTTACATTCTTCAGCTGATTCTGGCGCAGCTGAAATTTTTCTGTAGCCTCCACCCGAGCAATAATGCTGTTTAATTTCAGTACAATTATGCCCTCTGCTGTCAGGTGGGCGGTTCCTAACTTTTTACTCCAGGCCAGGACTGCTCACCTGCCAGTAGAGAGCATAATTGTACTGAAGGTAAGAGAAATGATTGCTTGGGAACGGTAGGGGCTAGAAAGGAGATTCCAACTGTGCCGGAATCGCTGGAGGGGTACCTATTGAAGGATGCAATGAATTGGAGTTGGTGGCAGTCTTTAAGGATCCTTGTAAAGATGTAGCTCTACCTTTTCAGAAATTTGGATCAAATGTGGGACTTTATGATTTTATTACATGTTGCTTGCACAGAGCCAACAAATGTCACAGCTCTGTACAGAAGTTATCGTCACTCATGTCAGTCCCTGTTGCCAGTGTGACTCGCAAGTGGGGTTATCATTTAAAACAGTACTTGGAGAACAAACCCCCATTAATCAAGTTGTCACTTATAATGTTGGTGAAACCCCTTTTAAAGATTGCTATGTGTTCTAAAATATTTTCACAAACCTCCCAAAGTATTGTTGAAATGAGGAACCTGATGAAGAGCTGGCTGACATAAGGAAACAAGGGCCCATCACTTTTACTACAATTTTGATGTCACATCTTCTACTGCCAATCATCATCCCACTAATGTGGGGTAAAATGGACTTTTTTGAGTAGTGAAGGACACATTGGTTTAATAAAAAGGGGTGTGGCTAAACTTTGCTCTTCATATCTTATGTACTATGTGTGGTCCCTTCTCATAAGTTAATAATGAAGACTTATTTCTTTGTTACAGGCATGTGAATACAATGAAAATATTTTAAGACCACGCCAAGAGGAAAAACTTAAAAAGCTAGAGGAACACTTCTATAAGATGACAGGACAAACATGGAAATTAACTGAAGGATATCCACTTGGTGTAAGTAGAGAGCTTGTACTATGTAAAATAGTGTTAAGTTCCTGATGCAGGTCACAACATTGTGAGTCTGTGATGTCAGAGAGCTGGTGCAGCAGCATGGTTGGCTAAGTAGAGACTTTATGTCCCCTCTCTGCACAGCTAATAATTGGGGTGTCAGGGGAACATTATTTATACAGTAAGCATGCTTACACAACACAGTGAATGCACTGTAAATAGTTTTGTATAATCACACAACCCCTGTAAGGACACAGCCAACATTGGCTTTTTTTTTTTTTTTTTAATAAATACAACATTCACTATGCGCGTAAAACAATGAGTTGGTTTTTAGTATGGGTCATTACAGACACAGTGATCTCAAACATCAGTTTACATAATAATGCATTTTCTAAAGGTAAAATGATTTAGGGGGATTCTTATTTTGTGTTTGAACATTTTGAATCTTATTTTTTAAGACCAGTATGGGACTACACCATGCAGTCTTTTGATACCTGATATAATGCACTGCAATACTTATGCATAGCGCTGACAGTCTTCCTATCAGGTCCTGTCAGAGGACAGTGATGACAGACCCAGGGGCTGATGATGGCAATCCCAGGGCTGGCTGCCATGACAAGGCAATAGTCCCTCGCATTGGCTCCTCCACACCGCAACTTATGTTAGGAACCACTTGAATGCTAAGGGGGTTACTTGCCTGGGATTGGTGTTGTCTCTGATCTCGGACACTGCATCAGGGTGTCAACTGGCGCCATCACTATGCTGTACATTTACAGCATAGTGTGTTGAGGCATTAAGTAAATATGCAGCATGGTTCGGGAACAGGTTAAATGTTCCTTAACCCATATTGGTGCTGGATAAATTAGCATAGTTATTAGGGAATCTATAAAAGCTGAGTGGCAAAGCCTTTTGGTGCTTTAATTGCAGCTATACTGGGTGTCACCAACTTTTTCAGAAACCAGTGTAACAAGGGGTACCCCAGAGGCGTAGCTAGGGGTTCAGCACGAGGGGCGAACATGTCCAAGTGGGCCCCCAACTTGGACTTGTTCGTATACCGATAGTATCAGTATACGGTGAGCGTATAGTGATATATAGCAGCTCTACACAGGGCTCTGCAGACGATTTAGGTGAATACAGGGCAGTAGCATTTAGTGACTTACTGGTGACGTCTCTGACTAATCGTTCACATTTCCCATCTCTTTCATCTGGACGGCCATGACCACTAACCCCCCATAATGAATAATACCCCCAAGTGTACTGTATTTTTAAGTTAATAACTTCCCTGTGCCTGTGCACCCCTTTAAATAGTGCCCCTTATTAATAATGCCCCAGATGTTTCCTAATTAAAAAGGAAAAAAAAGGGAAAAAAAAATTATTGGGGTTCCAATACCCCGGACCCCCAGGATCAGCTGTTTGAATGAACCGTGGTACCTGTGTAAGCGCCGTGACCCCTTCTCTGTTTACGTAGTGTCATTCTTTTCATAGCGGCCATGTCATGTAACTACAGCCTCGTCATATACACATCTATGTGACAAGGCTGGAATTACATCACACACTATAAACAGACAGCGTGTGATATAAACAGGCGCCATAGCCCCTTCTTACAGCTGATCAGTGGGGAATCACTTATCTCTTATTGATGTTTTATTCTGAGAATAGACCATCAATAAAAATGAGCTGGAAAACTCCTTAAAGAGGACCTTTCACGTCCTCAGGTATATGCGGTTTTACATACCGCTAGAAAGCCGACAGCGTGCTGAATTCAGCGCACTGCCGGCTTTCCCGGTATGTGCCCCGGGGCTGGAGATATCGGGGGTCTTAGTTTCACGGTTTACTGTCAGAAAGGCGTTCCTGACAGTCTAGCTGCGTTGTGAGGAACGCCCTCTCTGGCAGTTGTCGTTCATAGACTTGTACTCGGGGCGTACTCCTCACAGCTCAGCGTCATCGCCGGGCAGTAAGGAACGCCCCCTCTGACAGTACAGCGCTATGGGTGAGTACAGAGAGGGGGCGTTCCTTATTGTACAGCAATGACGCTGAGTTGAAAGGAACGCCCCCCCCCAGTACAAGTCTATGGACTAGTACAGTCAGGGAGGGCGCTCCTCACAGCGCAGCTAGACTGTCAGGAACACCCTTCTGACAGTAAACCGTGAAACTAAGACTGCTGATATCTCCAGCCCCGGAGCACATACCGGGAAAGCCGGCAGTGCGCTGAATTCAGCGTGCTGTTGGCTTTCTAGCGGTATGTGAAACAGCATATCCATGAGGACGTGAAAGGTCCTCTTTAAGGCTAAGGCCCCACGTGGAGTCCTGCAGCAAAAAAGAGCTGTGGGAAAAACCGCAGTGGCTACGCATCGTGGTTTTTCCTGCAGCACTTTGCACAGAAAGTTCGCAGAGATTTCCTTTGCAGACTTTCTGCTTCAGTTATATCTACAGGAAAACAACTGGCATTTCCGTAGGTATAATTGACATGCTGTGATTTCCAAAACTGCGTCTGTTTTGGAAATCGCAGTGTATCCGCTGCACATATTTTACGGCAAAGTGGGGATGGGGGCCACATGTAGCGAAAACCCACAGAAAAAACCCGGCATTTTACATCTAGCAAATCCCATCCACACATTGCGGAAAAATACGTGCAGCAGATGCACAGCGATTTCAAAAACCGTTGGAAATTGAAGCATGTCAATTATACCTACAGAAACACTGGCGGTTTCCATATAGGTGTATTGAAATCAGAAAGTCCACAGGGGAAACCTCTGTGGACCTTCTGTGAAAAGTGCTGCGAGAAAAACCACAATGTTACCGCCATGGTTTTTCCTGCAGTGCTTTTTTTTCTGCAGCCCACTATGTGGGACCTTAGTCTTATTAAAACCCAAGTGCCACCTTAATTACATTAATTGACCCTCATATTATGCCCCTGATTCCCCCTGACATAAATACTGCACCTCTAATGAATCCTTATATTAATGACCACCCACCCCTTATGTTCATAATGCCTCCTAATATAAATGATGCCCCTTATATAAATAACCTCCCCCTTGTATTAATAATACCTCCTAATAACCCTTATATAAATGACCTCCCATCGTCATAATGCCCCCTAATGAATCCTCCCTTTATAGTTATAGTCCCCCTCCTATCCACCCCTTATACTATTAATATACCCACAACTAAGCTAAAAAAAAACAAAACAAAAGTCACACTCACCTGTGATGATGATGAATGGAGCCGCCCGTGACGTCATCGCGCCGCCTGTGCTGAGAAGCAGACATCGTCTGTGTTCTCGGCGTCTTGTAAACCGCAAGCCTATATTGGCTTGCAGTTTACAATACCGTTAAGTTGCAGGTTACGTTTTAACTAGATCGGTGTCTGCAGACACCGATCTAGTTAGAAATAAAGGATGTATTAATGGCGGCCCGGGGGGTGGGCCCCCAAAAATTCAGTAGGCCCGGGGCAGCCGCCCCCTCTGCCCCCCCCCCGCTAGCTATGCCTCTGGGGTACCCCCTTCTATGAAATCTAATAGGGACATAAGTGTGACAGTGTTAAGGACATTGCTGTGAAGAAAAATTATTCTTGTTCCTCTCCTTAAATGCAGGAGGCAGAAGATCAACACGATGATTCTGCTGGACCAAACGATTATGTGGAAACTGCAAATGAAGAAGCAATAAGGAAAAGAAAACTTCTGGAGAATGTCACAAGGCCTTTACCACAGTGCAAGCCGCAGCCTAAAAGGGTATTGTTCATGTGTCTTGGTATTAAATGATCCTGAAACAGGTGTGCAAGGAAAGATATTTTTTTCCTGGTACAGATGGCTGTTAATAGACATTAGGTTTGTTGTTAGTGAATTGAAAGATTCAGAAGTTGAAAACTTGTCCTGATAATGTCATAGATGCATAGTTGTTATAAAGGAGAAATGTAATGCCCTGAACTGAACTTTGCCCTCATGGACAGGATTAGAATATGTTTTCAGCCTCTAGATATAAACTAGGGTGTTTCCATTGAGTGGCTGCGAGCAGAACTCTTGAAAATGTAGAGTCATTGAAATACAATCTATACTAGAAAAGTTTTAACTTTCATTTATAATGATAAGAGCACTTGTATTTTTACATAAAGTTGGAAAACACCTATGATGTCCTGTTGACAGAGTTTCTACAAGACCGTACCTTTCACTCCTGAGCTTGAACTAATTTAATTTTAGATACATGACGTTGGAGTTCTAAGATAGATCTGTCCTTCTGAATGCTTTTGGTAGCTCTTCTCAATGCATCTGTAACAAAGTAGCATGGTACAACAATTACCTGACTAATAAGTACTTCAACTCAAGTCATTTGAAACAAAGTTTTTCCAACTTCTGTAGGAGTACAACAGGTAGCAGTTGAATCATGTGATTCAGATCAATGGATCTTGCCCTGGCTAGTGTCAAAGATCTAAAAATGAATAAATCTTTCTGATGCTTATTTAAAAAAAACAAATGTTTAAGGCTGAAGCCCCATGTAGCGTATATGCAAAAACCACAGCGTTTTACAGTCCCTGCAAAGTGGATGGGATTCTAGCGAATCCCATCGACACCTTGCAGAAAAATACCCTGCAGTTCAAGTCAGTGGGAGCTGCAGCTCATTTGCAGTGAAGGTGCCTAGATGTTATACGGAGAATGGAGCTTTCTATTTCCAGCCCTGTTTTGTGTATAGAATGGCTCCGGGGGGCTCTCGGCCCCCCACCCATCAGGTATTTATGATGTATCCTGAGGATAGGCCATAAAAAAACTTTAACTCCGGACAAACCCTTTAAAGTGTTATTCTTATCTTGGCAAATTGTTGCCAAGGTGGAAATAACTGCTGTTATCCCGACCCCTAGGGCAGGACTTACAGGAACAGCCAAACAGTGCTCCTCTTCAATGTTACCGTGACTGCCATAGAGGTAAATGGGAATTATGCTGTTTCCGTAGCTGCAGATCACCTTTATGAGAGTTATGGATACAGCATAGAGTAGCTTTGCTTGGCTGTTCCTGTAAGACCTGCCATCGGAGTTGAAATTTGGGAATAGTTAATCCCACCTCAGCAGCTATTTGCTAAAATGGGAATAACCCTTTAACTAAACATTATTATTTTATGTAACAGGAAGTTGTTCGTTTTTTTTTTGTTTTGTTTTTTTTTTTTTAACTTTGGACAACACTGCAGTAACTGTGTCTGTGTTGATAGGTGATCACTCTACCTGAAGAGCCTAGTGAATCAGAGGAAGGTGTAAGTATTTGATTGGTCCACTTATAACTTTTTTTTTGTTGTAATGAAGTAAATGTTTTATGTATTTTTTCGTCTATAGCTCTCTTTTATGGGAGTTAAATATTGATGACCTGCCCTGAGGATAAGTCATCAATATCTAATCGAGTCAAATTCCCAGCATACCCACCAATCAGTTTTTTGAAGGGGATGCGGTGTTTGGGTAATGGACTCTTCATTGTATAGCAGGCACAGTTGTTGTGTCTGATATTGCAGCTCTGTTCCATTCACTTGCTGCAGAAAGGCTAAGTGACTTATGATTGTGACGTCAAAGGCTGGAAGAGAAGGCCGCAGTGCCCAAACGCTGCGACCCTTTCAAACAGCTGGTTGGCAGGTGTGCTGTGATCTTATGCTGGACCCCAATAATCTAATATTGATGACCAATCCTATGTATAGGTAATCTATATTTAAGACTCAGAAAACCTGATTTAATTGCTTCCCACTGAAGCACATTGTTTGTTCTTTGAATTTGTTTTTTTTTTTTTATTGCACATCTTTAAAAACCTATAACTTTTTATTTTTCTGATTACATGGCTGTTTTTGTCTTGTATTTCCTATTGGCAGTGTTCCGTATTTAATACCATGAATTGGGGAGCTGGAAAAAAATTCTGAATGGCATGAAATTGTAAAAAAGTTACACTATTTTCTAGCTGGTTTTATTTTTACAGAGTATACTTTGTGGTAAAATTACATGTTATATTTATTCCCATAGAATGTTACTAAAAATTATCATAAGAAATTTATGCCTGCAACACCATTTTCTGACCTTCGCTACTTTTTATTTCTATCTACAGAGATGTATAAGTGGAATTACTACTTTTGCATTGCAGTATATTGTATATAAACTGCTCTTCTATTCCACACTGCCTGTAGCAGGATATAATAGAAGATGCAAATTGACAAGACTGAGCCTCCTAGCTGTCATGACAACTAATCACCACCTCCATCTAAGTGGTTAATAGACACGATCAGTGCTCTCTGTAAATCTAAAACAAATCTAGGAGAAATTTAGGATACTTTTGTAATATTTGATTTAATAACACTTTTTAAAGCAACACTCCAGCATTTTTTTTCTTAGCTATGCAAGGTAGTCATCGAAACAGATTCAAAATCTGCTATTGCCGATGCTGTTACCTATGTTATTACCTTTATGCACATCTAGTTCCTGTTTCTGCAAAACACTGCAAAACTAATACTAACATATAGCTTCCATGACCTTATACTGTGAGGATGATGTCTCCACAAGTCCTGCAAGCTGCAGCTGAAAGTTGAATGGAAAAAGTTTTAAATGTTAAAAAGCAATGCCAGAATTCTGTTATCCTCCCGAGAAAGAATTAATAAAATGTAGTCCCTAAGTTATAGGTGCCCAAAAATGGTATAATTTAAAATTGTATCTCATATGGCTATATCACAGTGACCTGACTGAGTGAGAAGGGGGGAATTATGGACAATATGAAAGAGGCAGAGGAGGAGCAGGGAGGCATTTTCACACGAGAGGTATAGCATAAGAATATGTGGATGGGACTGATAAATATTAGGTTACATATCAGTATGAGTCCAAAAAAAATTACCAGGGTGTGCCTTTAACCCCTTTCTAACACATTATGTAATAGTACATCATGCTCGGGAAGGTCTTCCTGACATATGACGTACTAATACATCATGTACATGGCACCTGCTCAGGAGCTGAGTGGGTGTTGGCTGTAACATATAGATGGCATGGGCCTATAACATCTGTGGTGAGAGAGAGCTCCAATCATAGGTGTTAGCTGCAGCATTGGCAGGCTGATGGCCCCAATAAATTAGTATTACAGTGCATTACATTGAACCAGAGATCATATGATTGCTGGTTCAAGACTCATAGGAAGACAAAAAAAACAAACAAAAAAAAAAAACAGTTTAACCCCTTGAGGACTGAGACATTTTTTTATTTTTTTTGCATATGTTTTTTTCCTCCCCACATTGCAAGAGCCATCATTTTTCAGTTTACAGATTTACATGATGGCTTATTGTTTGCAGGACAAATTGTACTTTGTAATGGCATCATTCGATATCCTGTGCAATTTACTGGGAAGCTAGAAAAAATCCAGAATGAGGTGTAATTGGAAAAAATTTCTTATGGGTTTAATTTTTATGGCATTCACTATGTGGTAAAACTGAATATATTACCTTTATTCTGTGGGTCAGTGCAATCACGGCGATACCAAATTTATATAGTACTAGCAGAAGGACCCGGCTTCGCACAGGTATATTTCATTTTTTGTTTGTGTAGTGACCCCATAAGAATTGGCCAGTTTTGCACTTGACATCCAGTATGGCAGTCCAGTATAGGTATAGTCTATTTATGGCTGTGTTGCTATGGAAACCTGGTAAATGAAATGTGAACTTATATTGGCTGATGCACGTCATATGACTGAATATTTAAGGACCTACGAACTGATATTGACTCATACAGGTCATAAGTAGCTTGGTTGCTATGGAAACCTGGTGTAAAGCTGTGCGTATGTCAAGACTGAAGAACCTGCGATTTTCCATTGGTCCATAAGCGTCATGTAATCATGTGTATCTCAGATTGGATATCAGTGAAAGACCTGCGATCGTTTGTTATGGAAAACCTGGAGTAAAGCTGTGTGTATGTGACCTTGTGTAACAGTGTCATCCACAGCACCCTGCCCCTTTAAAGCTGATCTACAGCAGTGAAGAAAAATGGCTGGGTTGTTATGGAAACATTGAGTGCAGCTGTGTGCATGTGGCTGACAATGCCTTGTCAGATTGGAGACGGGCTTGGGTCTGCTGGGTTGTTTCAGCAGCTCACTGTTGTCTGTGACATATCTTGTCAGATTAGAGACAGGCTTGGGTCTGCTGAGAGTTTTCATTAGCTCGAGCAGCAGCCATGCGTTTTGCTGCAGGGGGCATGAAAACGTTTCAATTTATAAGAATGCTGACATCCAGCATGGCAGTCCAGTCAGTGGCATAAATACTGGGGTAGCAGTGGTAGCGGCTTTCACAGGGCCCGGGATATTAGGGGGCCCAGTGGGCCCATGGTGTTTTTTTTTTTTTTTTTAATAGGCTGTTACCTGCTGGTGTAACACCAGAAGGTAACGGTCCCTATTTACTTACCAATCCCCGCTCCTGCTCACTGCCGTCTGCGCTTCACCTTCTGCAGAAGCGGCTGTGAGCAGGAGCGGGGATCAGTAAGTAAGGCCTGCGGGCCGTGACCTGCTATCATTATACTCTGGGGTCTTTTCAGCAGGCTTCGGGCCTCCTTGGTGACGTCCCAGACGTCGGTGGACCAGTCCGACGTCATTATGCGTTGTGATGCATGCCTGGCTCACGTGACATCTGGTCCAACATTGAAGAGGTAGCGGGGAGTGCGCATAATACTATATGAAGGGGCCACTATGATACTGTGCGCAGGGGCCACTATGGGGCAGAATACTGTGTGCATGTGCCATTATGGGGCCTAATAGTTTGCGCAGGAATGCAGTTTGTGTGTGGGGGGTGGGGGCGGTTGCCGGGGGGGGGTCCCATGTCAAATGTTCGCCTTGGGGCCCAGCCATTCCTAGTCACGCCACTGAGTCTAGTATAGGTACAGTCTATTTATGGCTGTGATATTATGGAAACCTGGTAAATTAAATGTGAACTTATATAGGCTGATACATGTGATATGACTGAATATTTAAGGACCTGCGAACTGCTATTGACTAATACAGATCATAAATAGCTTGGTTGCTATGGAAACCTGTGTGTCTGAGGAGAGTAAGCGCCTGCGAGCTCTTATTGGCTGATAAGGGACATGTGACCGTGTGTATGGCAGTTGGAATATGAGTGAAAGACTTGTAGGCTTGTATTAGCTAATGGTGGTCATTTTTTGGGAATACTGTATCTCAGGAATGGTACGTCCCGGACACCTGATGTACCTGTGTGCCAAATTTGGTGAGGATTGGTCCAGTCGTTTGGTCGCGCATAAAGAACAGACAGACAGACAGAAACTCATTTTTATATATAAGAGATTTGTGATGTTTTGCTACCATTTAAAAAATCAAATACTTTCCAAATAGAAAAATTTCTTCGTGTCGCCATATTCTGACAACTGTCACTTTTTCATATTTATGTGTATAGAGCTGGGTAAGGCGTCTTTTTATGCAGAAAAAGATGTAGCTTTTATTCATACCATTTTGGGGAAGGTGTGATTGTTTGATCCCTTTTTATTAAATTTTTTTTAGCAGGCAAAATGTTGAAAAAATAGCCATGTTTAATTATGTTTATTTATATTTCTATGCAATCTAGGGCAAGGGGAGTGATTTGAAATTTTATATTTTTTGCGTTTTTTTATACTTTAAAAAAATGTAAAAAAAATAACTTAAAAAAAAAATGTATTTTACTTTTATTTTCAGACCCCTAAGGACGTTGCTCCATGAGGGGTTTGATTGCTCATACAATTCGTGTATAGTACAATCCATTGACTTCTATTACATGCTGCATAGAACTATAGAAATGACAGGCCTGGGAGCCTTCAATAGGCTCCCGGCTGTCATGGCAACTGATTGCCGCCCTCCGATGATAATAAAAATGGCGGAGCCCATGGTGCCTTCCCTGTTTACATGCTGCAGTAGCATTTTTCCACGGCATCTAAAAGGTTAACAGCTGCAATGCCAGCACTGATCACAGTTGTTAACCTTTTAGATACCGTGGCAAAATGCGACTGCAGCATGTAAACAGGGCGGGTTAGTGGTGGGTGCTGGTGGTATTATACAGCTGGTTTCCCCCGTGTATGCGTCAGCTCCTGAGCAAAAAAAAAAAAAAAAAAAAAAAAAAAAACACCACTTCTTTAGGGAAAAACGGCAGGAAGGGAATGATACAAGTTGTGTGAGCGTATATCAGGATACACCACAGGTTTAGAAATTTAAGAGGGAAAAGACAGCAGAAGTGAACCCCCTCCCCCCTTCAATCCTAGGAGCTAGCGGGGACTTTGTTGTACCCAATGTAAAGCTTACGTTTCTCACTTATATCATTGGGGGGCATAGCACCATGGGCATAGGCCCAGTCACTAGGAGACTGACAATAGGAATAATAAAAGATGTCGGCCTCTGGGCTACACACTCCACAAACACTATGCTATGCCCCTTGATAAATTCTTAGAGGGTGTAGTTTTCAAAATGGGGTCACTTCCCAGGGGATTCCTCTTTACTGGAACGTAAGGGCTCAGCAACAGTGACATGACATCCAAAAACCAAACCATCTAAATCTGTGCTCTGAAAGCTAAATGATGTTCCTTCCATTCTGCACCCTGCTGTGTGCTCAAACAGCAATTTATGTCCACATATGACATTGTTGTACCCAGGATAAGTTAAAGTGTAAATTACATTTTATTTATTTATTTGCTATTCTGTGGGGGTGGGTTTAAACATTTTTGTAATATACTTTATTAATCTATCAAACATCCTTTTAATAGAAAACAGGGTGGAAAGTTCCCATTAGCAATGCTCTAACTAAGCATTGCCAGGGAGACTCTGTCCGTACACATGTACTCAATGCAGTATGTGGAGCCAAAGGGGAATGGTCATTTCAAATGGCTGTATCTTCGTTTTTATACCAAATGGTTCTGGTATCACAAGAAAGCTGAGATTCTCAGCTTTGGTAACTGCTTCAGCTCTACATATTCACAATACAACTGTGTACAGACTTTACTTAGTAACAGCTCAGTTAGAGGGTTGCTAAGGAGAGTGGTACTGCCTGATTTATAACGAAAAGGAAGCTAGTCCTGTATGACTTGGTTTCCGACCCAAAAAAACGGCTTCGCTATGCAGAGGCTGCAATCGGGCACCTGTGCATTGCTTTAAAACGCATTGAAGTGAATGGGTTTTTAAACAAACCGTTTCAAACCTTTCCCAGTCCTTTTTTCTGACATTTAGGTCCGATTCACGGCGCACGGACTCCGGGCGCAAGTGTGAACGAAGCATTAGTATGTGAAATTTCAAAAACTGATTTCGTACGGCCCGGATTACAACCCATTGATTTCAATGGGTTTTAAAAGTAATCCGCATGTACAGTCATATGAAAAAGTTTGGGCACCCCTATTAATCTTAATCATTTTTAGTTCTAAATATTTGGGTGTTTGCAACAGCCATTTCAATTTGATATATCTAATAACTGATGGACACAGTAATATTTCAGGATTGAAATGAGGTTTATTGTACTAACAGAAAATGTGCAATATGCATTAAACCAAAATTTGACCAGTGCAAAAATTTGGGTACCCTTATCATTTTATTGATTTGAATACTCCTAACTACTTTTTACTGACTTACTGAAGCACAAAATTGGTTTTGTAACCTCACTGAGCTTTGCACTTCATAGCCAGGTGTATCCAATCATGAGAAAAGGTATTTAAGGTGGCCAATTGCAAGTTGTTCTCCTATTTGAATCTCCTCTGAAGAGTGGCATCATGGGCTCCTCAAAACAACTCTCAAATGATCTGAAAACAAAGATTGTTCAACATAGTTGTTCAGGGGAAGGATACAAAAAGTTGTCTCAGAGATTTAACCTGTCAGTTTCCACTGTGAGGAACATAGTAAGGAAATGGAAGACCACAGGGACAGTTCTTGTTAAGCCCAGAAGTGGCAGGCCAAGAAAAATATCAGAAAGGCAGAGAAGAAGAATGGTGAGAACAGTCAAGGACAATCCACAGACCACCTCCAAAGAGCTGCAGCATCATCTTGCTGCAGATGGTGTCACTGTGCATCGGTCAACAATACAGCACACTTTGCACAAGGAGAAGCTGTATGGGAGAGTGATGCGAAAGAAGCCGTTTCTGAAAGCACGCCACAAACAGAGTCGCCTGAGGTATGCAAAAGCACATTTGGACAAGCCAGCTTCATTTTGGAAGAAGGTCCTGTGGATTGATGAAACAAAGATTGAGTTGTTTGGTCATACAAAAAGGCGTTATGCATGGCGTCAAAAAAACACAGCATTCCAAGAAAAACACTTGCTACCCACTGTAAAATTTGGTGGAGGTTCCATCATGCTTTGGGGCTGTGTGGCCAATGCCGGCACCGGGAATCTTGTTAAAGTTGAGGGTCGCATGGATTCAACTCAGTATCAGCAGATTCTTGAGAATAATGTACAAGAATCAGTGACGAATTTGAAGTTACGCCGGGGATGGATATTTCAGCAAGACAATGATCCAAAACACAGCTCCAAATCTACTCAGGCATTCATGCAGAGGAACAATTACAATGTTCTGGAATGGCCATCCCAGTCCCCAGACCTGAATATCATTGAACATCTGTGGGATAATTTGAAGCGGGCTGTCCATGCTCGGCGACCATCAAACTCAACTGAACTGGAATTGTTTTGTAAAGAGGAATGGTCAAAAATACCTTCATCCAGGATCCAGGAACTGATTAAAAGCTACAGGAAGCGACTAGAGGCTGTTATTTTTGCAAAAGGAGGATCTACTAAATATTAATGTCACTTTTCTGTTGAGGTGCCCATACTTTTGCACCGGTCAAATTTTGGTTTAATGCATATTGCACATTTTCTGTTAGTACAATAAACCTCATTTCAATCCTGAAATATTACTGTGTCCATCAGTTATTAGATATATCAAATTGAAATGGCTGTTGCAAACACCCAAATATTTAGAACTAAAAATGATTAAGATTAATAGGGGTTCCCAAACTTTTTCATATGACTGTATCAGTTTGTGCCATTTCCGTCTGGTTCCGCTTTTTTGTGCGGAGAGAAAAGTTAGAATTTTTATCTTCGTACTAAAAATAAGGATTCAAGACGGACAGCAACCAATCCTTTTTTGTTTTTTTTTAACATTGAGGTCTATGGAAAACGGATTGCAAACTGATAGCAATCAGTTTGTGTCTGTTTTTGACCAATCCTTTTTTTTTTTTTTCCCTTCCCCCCTTCTTCTTCATTCCGAGCATGCGCAGAGGGAAAAACGGATTGCAAAACGGACACAAACTGATTGCTATCAGTTTGTAATCCGTTTTCCATAGACCTCAATGTTAAAAAAAAAAAAAAAAAGGATTGGTTGCTGTCCGTCTGGAATCCTTATTTTAGTACGGAGACAAAGTCCTGCAAGTTCTACTTTTCTCTCCGCACCAAAAAAGCGGAAACCAGATGGAAATGGCACAAACTGATACATGCGGATTAGGGTGGGTTCACACCTGCGCTTGGTGTCCGTCCGTCGCCAATCCAGTGAAAATCTCGGCGAACTGGATTGGCGTCGGATACAGACCGGTCAGCGGCGCATTGGTTAAAAACCCATTCATTTGAATGGGTTTTTAAAGCAGTGCGCGGGTGTGCACTTACACCCTCTGCGCTGCCAATCCTTTTTTTTTCGTCGGAAACAAAGTCGGACATGCAGGACTTCGTGTCTGACGAAAAAAAAAAGGATTGGCAGCGCAGAGGGTGTAAGCGCACACCCGCGCACTGCTTTAAAAACCCATTCAAATGAATGGGTTTTTAACCAATGCACCGCTGACCGGTCTGTATCCGACGCCAATCCAGTTCGCCGAGATTTTCACTGGATTGGCGACGGACAGATACCAAGGGCAGGTGTGAACCCACCCTTACTTTTAAAACCCGTACCATACGAAATCAGTTTTTGAAATTTCACGTACTGATTTCGAACAGAATGGCCAAACGCAGATGTGAACCAGGCCATAGAGACTCATTGCCCTGAAACGCGTAAGAGTTCTTACACCTGCATTTGCCATGGATTTTTTATGTACTGTATATTTTTCATGCTCTAATTAAAGGTTAAGTTTTAATTTTTATCCTTTGATTCCTTTTGGATGCTGGCTACACAGTGACTACTTTTTTGGACTCATCTTTACCTCTAACCGAGAGGCTTGGTTCCTGTGCACCAGGAGCTGTGGGAGGATTTTTCCTGGATCTTCAAATATATGAATTGGCTGTGTGTTAGTTTTTTCAATTTTGGGTAGAGTTGAACTCAGGAAAAACAGATACCGACTCTCACTTCACCTTCAAAATAAAATTATTAATTATATTTAGCTATATTCTATAATTATTGGTATTATATAATTTAACTACATGCAAAGTTTATTACATATTTATCTTCACACAATTTCAATCACTAATGATTAAGAGGAACTTTACTGCTTCTGAAAATTTCAATTTTCATTTTGCACCATCTGCTGCCTATTTATATATATATATATATATATATATATATATATATATATAATTTTTTTTTTTTTTTTTTAAAGCGTCTCTGGGGTCAAAATGATACCACTTAATAAATTTTTTGACTTGTGCAGTTTCCAAAATGAGATCACTTCTTAGTACTCTTCACTGCACTGGTACCTTAGGCACAATGCAAATTCGCCATGGCACATCATGGAAAAGGATTCTGCCCTCCAAAAGTCTAATGGCACTCCTTGCTAACCACGTGTGGGGTATTTCCATGCATGAGAGAAAATACATATCAAATTGTGCGATGCATTTCTCCTTTACACCTTGTGAATATGTAAATTTTAGGGTTAAATGAACATATTATTGAATAAAATTAAATATCTAAATTTTACTGCCATTTTGTATTCCCGTGAAACTTTTAAAGTGTAACTGATTTCATTTTTTTTTTTTTTTTTTTTTTTTTTTGCTATTGTGTCGTGAGAATGATTATTTTAAATGGCTCCATTTCCAGTTTTATACCACTTTGAAGAATGGTTCTCGTATCGCAAGAAAGCGGAGATTCTTGAAGATTGAAGTACCAGCTATTAAAGAATTGTAGATATTGCTAATTAATAACAGACAGGAATGTGATTTTTATATGCAGCATGAACTGCTACATATAAAGTTAAACTTCCCAACTGTGTTTTTAGTGATAGGATATCTCAGGTTCTTTTAGTATAAAACTAGAGATACAGCCTTTGGAAGTGACTATGTTCCCTTTTGGTAAATGCTTCAGCTCTGCATATTCACAACAAACGTGTACGGACTTTCCCTAGTAACAGTTCAGTTAGAGGGTTGCTAAGGAGAATGTTACAGCCTCCTTTATAATAATAAGAAAGTTAGGATACTAAAGTATATTACTAAAATGGTCACCCCCCCCCCCCCCCGAAACAATAGCAAAAAATAAATAAAATGGGCGTTCGACTTTAAAGGGTTAACAAACTTCCCAAATGCTGCTTTGAATTGAAGGGTGCTGTTTTGAAAATGGGATTATTTATGGAGGGTTTACAATATATAGTCCTTTAAAATCAAAATTGGTGTTTTGAAATTATAAATTTTTCACCAAATTTCCTATTTTTTTCATGAATAAATGCAAAAATTATCATCCAAAGTTTACCACTAAGGCTGGGTTCACACCAGCATTGGCTCTCCATATAGGGATTCCATTCCCCTCTCCGCATGCAAAATACGGAGAGAAAAGCGCTGCAAGCAGCAGTTTTCTCTCCGCATTTTTCGCCCTTTTCAGGCAGAAACCACGCGGACCCCATTATAGTCTATGGGGTCCACGGGTAACCGCTTTTTTAAGTGGATTAGGTTTCCGTTTGGGGGGGGGGGTCCCCAAGCAGACCGCTCGAACGCAGATGTGAACCTAGCCTTACATGAAGTACAATGTGCCATGAAAAATCATTCTCAAAATCACTATGGTAAGTTAAAGTGTTCCAGAGTTATTGCTGCATAAAGTGACACGTCAGATTTGAAAAATAAGGATCTGTCAGAATGTTGAAAAGTGGCTGTGATGTGAAGAGGATAATATTCAGTTTCACTGAAAATGTGATGGCTTCTGACCAGCACATTTTATAGATTTTTATATATATTTTTTTTTTGTTTAGCTATAATGCAGGGTGCCAATGTCTGTATAGCGCTGCGGAATAAGTTGGCGCTATACAATTAAGCATAAATAAATAAATAACTTGTGATGTCCGAGGCTGTAATAGGATTACTTCACAGCTTACCTTTAGCCTCCTCTAGAGGGCTTTCAAATATGTGCTTATTGCCAGCAAGCAGTGCAGATAATAATTCAGTAAAACAAACTTCAATAGAGGAAGTAACATTATTTACACATCCGTATTCCCGGTACTAAAGAGCTGTGAATAATTCTTTTATTTCTATAGTGCCAACATATTCCGCAGCACTTCATAAATCAGAGGGTACATGAACTGACAATATTAGACATTACAATGTGCCAAAATAATTTACATATCAAACAATAGGGCCTAAAGATGAAATGGAGAAAGGAAACTTCCATTTCTTGTCAAGGGAACCCTGTTTTTCCACTTGCACTTTTATACTGTAGATCAGGACAAGTTTCCTTTTCATAGCTGCTGTTGGCCTAGCTATTTATACATAAAAAGCTGTGAGGAAAATGTAAAATAGTTGGGATGTATTCACATCTGCATTGGAGATGAACCTCCACTGCAGAGCTGTCCAAAAATAGCAGATGGAGTTTTGGATAGTAAAGTCAGGCTTCCTGGATCCAATACTTCTGGTATCTTTGCAAATACTAGCACAGATGTCAACATACACTTTTACAGTGCCTTGCGAAATTATTTGGCCCCCTTGAACTTTTCAACCTTTTGCCACATTTCAGGCTTCAAACATAAGGATATAAAATTTAAATTTTTTGGTGAAGAATCAACAAGTGGGACACAATCGTGAAGTGGAACAAAATTTATTGGATATTTTAATCTTTTGTAAAAAAAATAAAAAACTGAAAAGTGGGGTGTGCCAAATTATTCGGCCCCCTTAAGTTAATACTTTGTAGCGCCACCTTTTGCTGCGATTACAGCTGCAAGCCACTTGGGGTATGTCTCTATCAGTTTTGCACATCAAGAGACTGAAATTCTTGCCCATTCTTCCTTGGAAAACAGCTCGAGCTCAGTGAGGTTGGATGGAGAGTGTTTGTGAACAGCAGTTTTCAGCTCTTTCCACAGATTCTCGATTGGATTCAGGTCTGGACTTTGACTTGGCCATTCTAACACCTGGATACGTTTATTTGTGAACCATTCCATTGTAGATTTTGCTTTATGTTTGGGATCATTGTCTTGTTGGAAGATAAATCTCCGTCCCAGTCTCAGGTCTTTTGCAGACTCCAACAGGTTTTCTTCCAGAATGGTCCTGTATTTGGCTCCATCCATCTTCCCATCAATTTTAATCATCTTCCCTGTTCCTGCTGAAGAAAAGCAGGCCCAAACCATGATGCTGCCACCACCATGTTTGACAATGGGGATGGTGTGTTCAGGGTGATGAGCTGTGTTGCTTTTACGCCAAACATATCGTTTTGCATTGTGGCCAAAAAGTTCGATTTTGGTTTCATCTGACCAGAGCACCTTCTTCCACATGTTTGGTGTGTCTCCCAGGTGGCTTGTGGCAAACTTTAAACGAGACTTTTTATGGATATCTTTGAGAAATGGCTTTCTTCTTGCCACTCTTCTATAAAGGCCAGATTTGTGCAGTGAACGACTGATTGTTGTCCTATGGACAGACTCTCCCACCTCTGCTGTAGATCTCTGCAGTTCATCCAGAGTGATCATGGTTCTCTTGGCTGCATCTCTGATCAGTCTTCTCCTTGTTTGAGATGAAAGTTTAGAGGGACGGCCGGGTCTTGGTAGATTTGCAGTGGTCTGATACTCCTTCCATTTCAATATGATCGCTTGCACAATGCTCCTTGGGATGTTTAAAGTTTGGGAAATCTTTTTGTATCCAAATCCGGCTTTAAACTTCTCCACAACAGTATCACGGACCTGCCTGGTGTGTTCCTTGGTCTTCATGATGCTCTCTGCGCTTTAAACAGAACCCTGAGACTATCACAGAGCAGGTGCATTTATACAGAGACTTGATTACACACAGGTGGATTATATTTATCATCATCAGTCATTTAGGACAACATTGGATCATTCAGAGATCCTCACTGAACTTCTGGAGTGAGTTTGCTGCACTGAAAGTAAAGGGGCCGAATAATATTGCACGCCCCACTTTTCAGTTTTTTATAAAAGTTTAAAATATCCAATAAATTTCGTTCCACTTCACAATTGTGTCCCACTTGTTGTTGATTCTTCACCAAAAAAATATGTAATATCCTTATGTTTGAATCCTGAAATGTGGCAAAAGGGGGCTGAATACTTTCGCAAGGCACTGTACATAGGCAAGTCAATTGTAAGCAAAGTGGGAAAGGAATTATGTTTTGCCATAGTGCACTAATGGTTGTTATAGATACTTTTTCTGCATATGGCCTGCTGTCATTTAGTGATCAAACCAGTATACAATGTGAAAATGCTGTTTCTTTTTCTTAAGGTTGTCATCATAGCTTTACGGTGTCCCAGTGGTCGTGTTTATAGAAGGCGATTTTACAAGTCCTGCAGTTCTCTTGTAAGTGCATTTAGGTAAATCGAGAAGAGGGGAATTTTGTTCCTAACATTGGGTTGGATTCTATTTTATGTTTATTATTTATTTATTATTAAAGCAGTTCATGTGATCCACATAAAGGGTTTCCCAAGATACAACTTTAGTTAAAACACTTAAAGGGAGTCTGTCACCAGAGTGAAGCATATTAAACCAGCAACACAGTTAGGCTAGATTCACACACAAGTGGTGCACATCCATTTTTCAAGGCTGTGTTGCACCCGAGGGGCACCAGTTTTCATGGATCCCCTCCATAAATAAATTGTATGTAGGGATTCAGTAAAATGGGCAAAAACATCATATGTGAATAGCCCCCATTCACTGACAGACTTCACACAGCCAGTGTTCACTGAATACAGTCATCTGAATGTAGCCTTAGGCTCTGTTCAGATCACGTCTTTTAAAGAGGACATTTCACGTCCTCATGTATATGCGGTTTTACATACCGCTAGAAAACCGACTGTCTGTCTGTTTTCCCGTTATATGCCTGGGGGCTGGAGATATTGGGGGTCTAAATTTAACCATTCACTGTCAGAAGGGCGTTCCCGACAGTCTAGCTTGGCTCACAGCTCAGTGTCATCAATGCGCGGTAAGGAAAGCCCCCTCTCTCTGTACTCGTCCCATAGCCCTGTACTGTCAGGTATAAATGTATAGTGCATACATTGACGCAGAGTGCTCCTTTAACAAGGTACTTTTCATCTGCATAAACTATAATAAATAAACTAAAATGGAAATTAACAAGTGCATGTGCAAACACCTTTGCCTACTCTTTTCTGAAGTGTCAAATAGTTTAGCAGGGAACCCCCATCTCTCAGACATATATTGCTTATAGTCTCAGCAAAAAACTCCATCCAGCAGAAGAGCCAATTGAAAAGTGTCCTTTGTCATGGCATTATAAGTGCAAACTATGTACAGTACAGACCAAAAGTTTGGACACACCTTCTCATTCCAAGAGTTTTCTGTATTTTCATGACTATAAAAATTGTAGATTCACACTGAAGACATCAAAACTATGAATTAACACATGTGGAATTATATACTTAATAAAAAAGGGTGAAACAACAGAATATATGTCTTATATTCTAGGTTCTTCAAAGTAGCCCCCTTTTGCTTTGATTACTGCTTTGCACACTCTTGGCATTCTCTTGATGAGCTTCAAGAGGTAGTCTAACCTTCTGCCAAAAAACAGCAGCCATGGGTTCTTCTAAGCAGCTGCCTAGCACTCTGAAAATGGTGGAGGCCCACAAAGCAGGCGAAGGCTATAAGAAGATATCAAAGCGTTTTCAAGTTGCCCTTTCCTCAGCTCCAAATGTAATTAAGAAATGGCAGTTACCAGGAACAGTGGAAGTCAAGATAAGATCTGGAAGACCAAGAAAAATTTTAGAGACAGCTGCTTGTAGGATTGCCGGAGTGGCAAATAAAACCCCTGCTTGACTGCAAAAGACCTTCAGGAAGATTTAGCACACTCTGGAGTTGTGGTACATTGTTCTACTATTCAGTGATACCTGCACAAATATGGCCTTCATGGAAGAGTCATCAGAAGAAAACCTCTCCTGGGTCCTCACCATAAAATTCAGCGTCAGAAGTTTGCAAAAGAACATCTAAACAAGCCTGATGCATTTTGGAAACAAGTCCTGTGGACCGATGACGTTAAAATAGAACTCTTTGGAAACAATGATGAAAGGTATGTTTGGAGAAAAAAGGGCATAGAATTTCATGAAAAGAACATCTCGCCAACCATTAAGCATGGGGGTGGATCAATCATGCTTTAGGGTTGTGTTGCAGCCAATGCCATGGGGAACATTTCATGGGTAGAGGGAAGAATGGATTCATTGAAACTTCAGCAAATTCTTGAAGCAAACAAAAAAAAAAAAAAAAAGCTGAAATTGAAAAGAGGATGGCTTCTACAAATGGATAAATATCCGAAACACACATCAAAATTCACCATAGACTACCTAAAAAGGCACAAACTGAAGGTTTTACCATGGCCCTCACAGTCCCCTGATCTGTACACCTCAAAAGAGCAGTGCATGCAAGACGACCCAGGCATCTCACAGAACTGGAAGACTTT
The DNA here is from genome assembly GCA_947044405.1 of Leptodactylus fallax. Classification (NCBI taxonomy): domain Eukaryota; kingdom Metazoa; phylum Chordata; class Amphibia; order Anura; family Leptodactylidae; genus Leptodactylus; species Leptodactylus fallax. The sequence continues at coordinate 7,178,913 of CAMRHE010000058.1, read as the reverse complement.
TCCATGGAAGAATGGATGAAATTCCCTCAAACAAGACTTGAAAGACTCTTGGCTGGCTACAAAAAGCGTTTACAAGCTGTTATACTTGACAAACGAGGGGCTACTAGGTACTAACCATGCAGGGTGCCCAAACTTTTGCATCGGGTCATTTTCATTTTTTGTTATTTTGGAAATGTAAAATATGAAAATATATTTTTTTTTCCCAAAAAATACTTTGTGAATGTGGTCATCTTTAATGTCATGCCTTTGGAAGATTATTTTATCTTCAACGTGCTTAACTGTTCACAATAACAGTCATTTTGACCAGGGGTGTCCAAATTTACATGCCACTGTAATTGCTGAGGCAGTTCCTGTAAAGCTGCTGTGTTTTACACATTGCACATGAAGTTACAGTGGGGAAAAAAGTATTTAGTCAGCCACCAATTGTGCAAGTTCATCCACTTAAAAAGATGAGAGAGACCTGTAATTAACATCATAGGTAGACCTCAACTATGAGAGACAAAATGAGAAAACAAATCCAGAAAATCACAGTCTGATTTTTAAAGAATTTATTTGCAAATTATGGTGGAAAATAAGTATTTGGTCAATAATAAATGTTCATCTCACTACTTTGTTATATATCCTTTGTTGGTCAAACATTTTCTGTAAGTCTTCACAAGGTTGTCACACACTGTTGCTGGTATGTTGGCCCATTCCTCCATGCAGATCTCCTCTAGAGCAGTGATATTTTGGGGCTGTCGCTGGGCAACACGTAATTTCAACTCCCTCCAAATGTTTTCTATGGGGTTGAGATCTGGAGACTGGCTAGGCCACTCCAGGACCTTGAAATGCTTCTTATGAAGCCACTCCTTCGTTGCCTTGGCGGTGTGCTTGAGATCTCATTGTCATGCTGAAAGACCCAGCCACATTTCATCTTCAATGCCCTTGCTGATTGAAGGAGGTTTGCACTCAAAATCTCACGATACATGGCCCCATCCATTTTGTGAACAGTAGGTATGGTGTTCTTTGGATGCAACTCAGCATTCACTCTCCTCCAAACACGATGAGTTGTGTTTCTACCAAACAGTTCTACTTTGGTTTCATCTGACCATATGACATTCTCCCAATACTCTTCTGGAACATCCAAATGCTCTCTAGCAAACTTCAGACAGGCCCTGATATGTACTGGCTTAAGCAGGGGGACACGTCTGGCACTGCAGGATCTGAGTCCCTGGTGGCGTAGTGTGTTACTGACGGTAGCCTTTGTTACGTTAGTCCCAGCTTTCTGCAGGTCATTCACTAGGTCCCCCCGTTTGGTTCTGGGATTTTTGCTCACCGTTCTTGTGATCATTTTGACCCCACGGGGAGAGATCTTGCATGGAGCCCCTGATCGAAGGAGACTATCAGTGGTCTTGTATGTCTTCCATTTTCTAATTATTGCTCCCACAGTTGATTTCTTCACACCAAGCTGCTTGCCTATTGCAGATTCAGTCTTCCCAGCCTGGTGCAGGTCTACAATTTTGTTTCTGGTGTCCTTCCACAGCTCTTTGGTCTTCACCATAGTGGAGTTTGGAGTGTGACTGTTTGAGGTTGTGGACAGGTGTCTTTTATACTGATAACAATGTCAAACAGGTGCCATTACTACAGGTAATGAGTGGAGGACAGAGGAGCCTCTTAAAGAAGAAGTTACAGGTCTGTGAGAGCCAGAAATCTTGCTTGTTTGTAGGTGACCAAATACTTATTTTCCACCATAATTTGCAAATAAATTCTTAAAAAAGGAATGGCTTTAAACTCCTTCGGGCGGACAGGACAAGGGAGAGCAGTAAGAGAAAAGGTGGAGGGCTGGCGATATTTGTGAATGATAGATGGTGTAATCCTAGGCACATTGTGATTAAGGAGCAAACTTGCTGTAAGGACATTGAACTTATTAGCTGTGAGAATGAGACCTTTTTATCTACCGAGGGAACTATTGCATGTCATTGTGATAGCTGCATATGCCCCCTCCTCTGCGAAAGCAGACACTGCCTCTGAGGTCCTACAAGCCACGATCAGCTAGTTGCAGTCGCTGCACCCCAGGCTCTCCTCCTTGAGTCTGGACACTTCAACTATGTCTCTTCATCATCCATACTGCCCAGTTTCACACAGTATGTAACCTGCCACACAAGAAACAACAAAACATTGGACTTGTTCTTTGCTAATGCGAGGGAGGCATATAACTCATCAGCCCTACCGCCCCTGGGAAGATTGGATCACAACCTAGTGCATCTCCGACCTGTGTACAAGCCACTTGTCTGTAGGAAACCAGCTGTCACCCGCACAGTGAGGCTATGGTCCTGGTCCGAGAAGAGTGATGAGGCTCTGAGGGACTGTTTTGACAAAACTGCATGGGAAGTGCTGCAGGATTCTTATAGAGAAGATATAGAAGGACTCAGACACTGCATATCGGACTACATTAATTTTTGTGCGGACAACACAGTACCCACAAAAGTGGTGAGGTGCTTCTCCAACAAGAAACCATGGATTAATTTTGATATAAAAACACTACTTGAGAAAAAGTTGGCATTCAAGGCAAGAGATTAGGTGGGGCTGATGGAAATACAAAATGAGCTCAGATGTCAAATCAGGCAGGAAAAAGTCAATTATAAGAAAAAAATGGAAAAGCAAATAAAAAGAAAAGATATAAGTACAGTTTGGAAGGGTCTTAAGTCAATCTCGGGTCACAGACAGTCTGACTCCCAAGTGGAAGCAGATGTTAATTGGCTTAATGAACTAAATCTATTCTTCAATAGATTTAACACACCAGCTCCTCCAACCCCAGCATGTCTTTCAGTTCCCCCTACCACACTGACTTCGCCCCCATGCGGCTACTTCCCACCGGACCAGTAAATCCAGAAATCCATTGTCATTATCTGACCACAGTCTGACTTTCACACGTGCCCAGGTGAGAAAGGAGCTGAAAAAGATCAAAGTTGAGAAGGCTGTAGGGCCAGATGGCATAAGTGCAAGGCTAATTAAGACGTGTGGATCAGCTGTGTAGTATAATTACATATATGCTTAATATGAGTCTGAAGTGGGAAATAGTACCTGATCTGTGGAAATCTTCTTGTGTGGTACCGGTTCCAAAGAAACCTCATACTATGGACCTCAACGACTACAGACCCGTAGCATTGACATCCCACCAGATGAAGGTCTTAGAGAGATTGGTTCTCACACATCTCCGCCCTCTAGTGAGCCCGGCTATGGACCCTCTCCAGTTTGCTTATTGGCCAGACATTGGGGTGGATGATGCCATCATCCACCTTCTGCACAGGGCCCTTTCTCACCTGGAGAAACCAGGGAACACTGTGAGAATAATGTTCTTTGATTTCTCCAATGCTTTTACCACCATGCAGTTGGGGCTACCAAGAGACAAGCTGGCACTTGCTGGATTGGACCACCAGCTCTCCAATTGGATCGTAGACTACCTCACAAATCGACCTCAGTATGTGAGAGCCCAGGACTGTGTGTCAGATACCGTGATCTGTAATACAGGGGTACCCCAGGGTACAGTTCTTGCCCCTTTCCTTTTCACACTGTACACTGCAGATTTTACGTGCAACTCATCTAGCTGCTACCTACAGAAGTATTCTGATGACTCTGCAATAGTAGGTTTCATCACAGACAAAGATGATAGGGAGTACAGAGAACTGAACCAGGATTTTGTGGACTGGTGCCAGTGGAACCACCTGAGGATTAACGCTGGGAAGACCAAGGAGATGGTGGTGAACTTCCGTAAATGCAGATGCCCTCCTAAACCAGTGGACAACCAGGGGACGAGCATCGAGATTGTCAACACCTATAAGTCCCTGGGTGTGCTCCTTAATAATAAGCTGGACTGGGCAGATCACATGGAGGTCCTGTATAGGAAGGGCCATAGCAGGCTCTACCTGCTTAGGAGGCTGAGAGCCTTTGGAGTCCAGGGGGCACTTCTTGGTGCCTTTTTCAACTATGTACTGGCATCAGTCATCTTCTTTGGAGTGGCCTGCTAGGGGAGCAGTATATCAACCAGGGATAGGAATAGACTCGACAAGCTGATTAGAAAGGCCAGCTCTGTCCTAAGGAGCCCCCTGGACCCAGTGCAGGTGGTGGGTGACAGAAGGATACTGTCCGTGGTGAGCTCCATGCGGGAGAATAACTCCCATCCCATGCATGAGATCGTGATAGCGCTGGGCAGTACTGTCAGTGATAGACTACTTCACCCTAAGTGTGAGAAGGAGCGCTATCAGAAGTCTTTCCTCCCCGCTGCGGTCAGGCTGTACAACCAACACAGACCTAAGCGGAGATCATTCCACACAGAGAACTGAAATTTCTTTCTGTTGTGATATCCCCCCTCTGCTACTTCTTAACCTGTACCTTTCTGTCTGTTTACTACCAATGGGATGCCTCTACCTTGGAACGTTTTGTATATATTGTATGTGTATTTGTATTTCTTATCTTGCACTGCATATCCTTGCTGATGTAACACACCGAATTTCCCCATGGTGGGACTATTAAAGGATTATTATTATTAAATCTTTGTTTATTCTCGTTTAATCCGTTATCTTTCTGCTAACTCTTCTTGACCCCTTACAATCTGGCTTCCGCACTCTACACTCTACTGAAACAACCCTCACAAAAGTCTCCAACGATCTCCTGACGGCTAAATCCAATGGTGACTTCTCTCTTCTTATTCCTCTGGGTCTCTCAGCAGCATTTGACACTGTTGACCATCAACTCCTCTTCACTATGCTCAGCTCTGTTGGCCTCACGGACACCACGCTCTCCTGGTTCTCCTCTTATCTCTCGGACCGCACTTTCAGTGTATCTCTGTTTCTTCCCCTTGCCGTTGGTGTTCCTCAGGGCTCGGTCCTAGGCCCCTTGCTCTTCTCTCTCTACACAGCCCCATTGGACAAACCATCACCAGATTTGGCTTCCAGTACCATCTTTATGCTGATGACATCCAATTGTACACATCTTCCCGTGACATCACCCCTGCACTAATACAGAACACCAGTGACTGTCTCTTCTGTCAGAGCGAAGACATGATATTTCAATCTGAAACTGAATCTCTCAAAGACTGAACTACTGCTATTTCCACCATCTAATAGCTCTGTCCCTGATATCTCCATTGCAGTCTCCGGCCTTACCATAACTCCTAGGCAGCATGCCTGCTGCCTTGGGGTTATGTTTGACTCAGACCTTTCCTTCACCCCCCATAGCCAATCACTCTCACATTCATGTCATCTCCACTTCAAAAACATCTCCAGAATACGCCCTTTCCTTACCAGATACACTAAAGACACTTATTGTTGCCGGGCAGTAAGGAACGCGCCCTCTGACAGTACAGCGCTATAGGCGAGTACAGAGAGAGGGCGTTCCTTACAGCCTTGCTATGACGCTGAGCTGTGAGGAACCCCTCCCCCAGTACAAGTCTATGAACAAGTACTGTCAGGGAGGGCGTTCCTCACAGCCCAGCTAGACTGTCAGGAATGCCCTTCTGACGGTAAACCGTGAAACTAAGACTGCTGATAGCTCCAGCCCCGGGGTACATACCAGGAAAGCTGGCAGTACGCTGAATTCAGCGCGCTATTGGCTTTCTAGCGGTATGTAAAACAGCATATATATGAGGACGTGAAAGGTCCTCTTTAAAGCATCTCAGTTATTACCACATAAAAGTGACATGTCAGATTTGAAAAATGAGGCCTGGTCCTTAAGGTACTTTTGAGCTGCGTCCCCAAGAGGTTAATTTGTTGCTGATGACCTGACCTAAGGATAGATCATCAGTATCAAAATGCTGGAAAAAAAATGTTAGATAGGGTTTGGAATGTAATTCTGAATTGAAACGGAGTTGTTTCACTTTAGATACGCTGGGGCAGAACTCTTAGTTGACTATAGCCACTGGTCACAATGTAATTTTCATTTTGTTTTCTGCTCCTGAAAAATGAAAGCTGCATTGTGATTGGGCCTCCATTGTGGCTACAAAAGGAAGTGTTTTAGCGGGGTTTTCCAGGCAAAATTTTCATAATACTAAAGATAAGGTCTTCAGTATCAGATTGGTGGGGTTCAACTGTGGTGCAGTTAAAACACAGAGCACATAGCTGTAAGCAGACAGCTCCATCCACTGTGTAGTGGCAGAGAGTGACTACTGTAGCTCAGCTTCTATTGATTTGAATGGGAGTTGAGCTGCTGTATTCAGTAACTGCCACTACACAGTGGATAGAGCCGTCTGCTTCTAGCTCTGTGCACTGTTGTGCCAGTGCCACTTATATCAGCTAATTGGTAGGTCCGCTGGGTGTCAGACCTCACCAATCTACTATTGATAACCTAGCCAAACTAAAGGTTATCAAAAATAATTGTCTGTCAAATTCCTTTATTTCAGTAATGTCTTTGTCTTGATTTCTTTTCTAGGTATTGCTGGATTGGATGATGAAAATTGGATATCACCCGGTCCTTTATTCAGTTTGCACACCCATACCAAGAAGTCATCTAGAACTTAAAGAGAATGTAACACTGGAAAATATTGGCCTCACAAGGCACACAGCCTTAAACATTGAAGAAAAAGATCCATTGTAATTGTATAGCCACATCTTGCTTTATGTTTTTTTTTTTATTCCTAGTCATTATTATCCCAAACTGTGGCTACTGCTCTAATTTCTCATTACACTGTTGGTGCCAGTTAGGCCTATTTCAATCTACTTTTGTCTTTTTTTTTTTTTGCAATACAAATATATATTGTCTCTCACACACATTTTTGTTATATAGAGTTGTGGAGGATACTGCTATATATGCAACCATGAAAAAAAAAAAAAATCAACTCAAGTACTACAGTTTGTTTTGTTTTAATATTTATATATGCTGTCAAACTGATATGGCTCCAACACTTTACAATGTAATGTACAGTAGGCTCATAACCTAAAGACATTTATGTTGGTGAAAAATAAAAAAAAAATATCTTTTCTGGTTTCTTAATCACTTTTCTGTGACCAACACGTCAGGGCGTTGTATCAGGAGAGCCCCTGCAGTAATTATAGCCCATATTCTGCAAGGGACAGCTACAGGAAACCTGATTCAGCATAACCCTCTGAGCCAGAATTTCTACTACTTGTAAAATGTGTGATAAGACCATAATAGGAAACAAGATTTAGGGTTCCATTCCACATCTGCATTTACTTTTTTTTTTTTTTTTTTTTTTAAAAACACCACATTTTGATAAGGTTAAAAACCTAAAACAATTGTAAAATTTAAAATTTATAGCTGCTCTTTGGCATCAAAGTGTTTTTATTGTGCAAAAGTAGTAAAATGTAAAAAAAAAAAAAAACAACACTTTATAAATTTAGTATCGCTATAGTTGTTCAGACCCACAGAATAAAGTTAGCATGTCATTTATACCATATGGTGACAAAAACAAAACAAAAATAAACTATTTTTTTGTTCCTGAAGGACAGAGCCTGACCTCTAAAATATTGACTATAAAGGGGTCTGCTGTTTATCTACTTAAACACGACCGAGGCATCCAAGGGGTTCCGCCATGTTGCTGACCATTTGAAAAGCAGAACATTTCACATTTTGAATATTGCGATTTTTTTCTTTCAAATTTTCACCAAATTTCCTATTTATTTTTTTTTTTATAAATAAATACAAAAATATTGATTAGTTTTTACCACCAACATGAAGTACAATGCATCACGAAAAATTCTCAAAATCACTTGTGTATGTTAAAGCGTCTCAAAGTTATTGCCATATAAAGTGACACGTCAGTTTTGAAAAATGAGGCCTGGTCCTTAATGCACTTTTGGGTTGTGTCCTTAAGGGGTTAATGTGATCCTTATTATGGCCGGCAATCCCATTGTGACCATGGGTCTTATGACCTGAACTAGCAGCATCATTGGGATCTATGGCGCTGTAAGTTCCAGTCACTATACCTGTAGTTTATTACAGCTGCAAATTCCATTCCAAACAAGTTACCTGAATGTGGCCTATTACAGAGGACCGATTTAGCTGGGGTGATGAGTTTAGAGTGTGGATATATATAGCATGCAAACTCTGCAACTGGAAGATACATACACACTTTACATCTATTATCCTGCCATAGACTAAGTTAAAGATGAAGTCATAGCAGTGTGATTTATTCGGGTCTTGGATCTGATCAAGTTGAATGTTCTCTTCAGTTTTGGTTGCAAACACCAATAGGTCCACCAGCCCTTAACCATTTAAGGTACTTTTAGGCTGTGGCTTTAAGGACCAGGCCTCATTTTTTCAAATTTGACATGTCACTTTATTATGTGGTAAAAACTTAGATGCTTAAACTTCTGAAAGAGATTCTAAGCTTGTTTTTTCGTGACACATTGTACTTTGTCAGTGCTAAATTTTGGTCAAAATATTTTGAGTTTAATTATGAAAAAATAGTGAATTTGGAGAAAGTTTGGAAGAAATTGCGTTTCTTTCATATAGTCATTTTGGAGGGCACATTTTGTTAGAATCTTTCAGTCACAACAGTTAACCCCCCCCCCCCCCAAAAAAAAAAATGACCCCATTTTGGAAACTACATTTTTCAAGGAATTTATCAAGGGGCATAGTGAGCACTTTGATTCTACAGGTGTTTCACAGATTTTTATAATAAAATGTCACTTTAATCCCTTGTGAAGATGAAAAATTTGGGACTAAAGCAGAAATTGCACCCCATATTTTGTTACACAATTTCTTCTGAACATGACAATGCCCTATATGCCAAAACAGTGGAAACCCCCAGTAAACTAGACCCCTCAATGAATTTATCAAGGGGTATAGATAGGGAATATTTTGACCTTTCATATTTCACAGAACTGGACCATGAAAAGGGAAAGCAACATTTTTTTATTTTTTTAAAATGTTGCTTTAACCCCATTATTTGCATTTCCACATGGGGTTAAAAAAGAAAATACACTCACAATTTGTTAAGCATTTTCTCCCAACTACATAAATGCCCCACGTGGATGTAAAATGATGTATGGGCACACAGTAGGGTCTAGAACGGAAGGAGAGCTATTGGGATTTTGGAAAGGCAGATTTTGCTGGAATTTGTTTCAGGCACCATGTTGCATTTGAAGAGCCCATGAAGTTCCAGAACTAGTGTGAACCTAGCGTAAGAACACATCACAGATCTTACTAGAGATACAGTCCTGTGATGGGAAATCCACACGCTGTACACAGGACAAGGGAAAGAGATTCAGAGTGTGTGCATAGAGCTGTATGGTGTCACAAAAAGCTGTGTGTGTACATGCTAAGAGAGGAAATCTAAACAAAGAGAATGTGATTTGTTAATAAGGGTTGCTGCATGAATGAGAAGGAATGCTCAATACAAAAACAGATACGTTTTTTTTCCCCCCCCCCCCATGTACCAAAATGTCCATAGCCTTCAAGAAGTACTCGCAACACATGCTGGAGATCTACAATTGAAAGTTTATTTGTTCAAATACACCAAAGGAGCGGCAAGCACTTTCTTGACAAATATACAGAAAAACGTACATTAATGTTATGGCAAACACTCAAGTCAAATCTGTCCAATATATCTGTACTTTTTAAAAACAAAAAATAAACAGTGGATGGTTAGCTTGTGCATTTTCTAAAAATAACTCCAAATGGTATTTGTCATGCCAGCTGATCACTACAACTAAAATTTACAAAGTAGGTGCAAAGGGGGTAAAGGCCTTGCAACTTCCCCTGTACCAACTGCTTTAACAGTTCAGTAGGATACATAACTTATACAAATACGGCAGGCAAACTGACTAATGGACTGGCTATGCGTTATATTCTTATCCGCAGTCTCAAATTGTGCTAAATGCTTCATCAACAGTATGGCACATTTTGGTCCGTGATGGTGGTGTTTTAGCTTGTTTGGGAATATAAACTGGGGAAATAAAGTGTACTTCAAGGACAGTAAGGACAGGGTGATGTAAAAGCAGATTCTCAACGTTTAAGTTATTTTGGTTTCATTTGTTGGTTTGCATGTCTATATACAGACACATGTATGTTGTTTAAATGCCAAGTATAATTGCACAGATGAAGGCAATGTGTAGAGATTGCTTATAGGAAATAGTCAGGAGTGCGTCGAGTAACATGCGGCTCTCCACGCCGAGGAGCAGGATCAAACTGAAGACTGGAAGGAAATAAAAAAAAAAAAAAAATATATATATATATATATAAGTAGGGTAAAGTGTCAGCAACAAGGCCTAGAGACAAAACGAGACACAAAAACTGCAACAAATTCTAGATTTATTAAGCTATGTAAAAGAAACCAATTACTGCTTACATTTTTTTCAGAGCTTGATAAGAAATTAAGCCTGTGCTGTCTGGTAAGCAACAAAGTTTGGACTGTTTTTAAACCCTTCCGGTCACAGGCATTTTTTTATTTTGACTGTCTGCTTTCCAGACCCCATAGCTTGGTTATTTTTTTCATTCACAAAGCCATATGAGGGCTTAATGTTTGCAGGACAAATTGTACTTCATACAGAATATTAGAAGGTACCATTACGATGTACTGGGAAGCTGGAAAAAAAATTTATGAATGGGGAAAATTGGAGAAAAATTGCATTTGTGCGACTTTCTTATGGGCTTTGGTTTTACAGTGTTAACTGTGTAGCCAAAATGACATGTCACCTGTATTTTATATGAAAACGGTGACCAAGGCATTTCCCGGAAAGAGATCTGGAGCCAACAACCTGTTGCCATGACAGCAGAGACCCTATTGAAGGCTCCCAGGCATGTCTGGCATTTATTTATATAAATGCCGATATTTTGCAATGCAGTAGCATTGTAATGCATTGCATTAGTGTTCAAGACTCATATGGGGTATAATAATTACATTACGAAAGTTAAAAGTAAAACATTTTTTTAAAGAATTAAAAATTCGAATCACCCCCTTTGCCTAGAATACATATAAAACTAAAAAATTACTGTGAAAACACATTAGGTATCCCTACGCCCAAATATGCCCGGTCTACCTACTTCTAAAAATATTTTTACTGTACGGTGAATGCTGTAGCTGGAAAGAAAAAAAATCAAAAGTGCCAAACTGCCGTTTTTTTCGCTGTTGTGCCTCTGATAAAAATTTTTATAAAAAGTGATCAGAGCAATAGACATTCCCCAAAATGGTCTAACTAAAACCTGTATAGCTGGCCTTCCAAAAGAAAGAAAGAAAAAAAATAAATAAAATAAAAACGCCCTATGCATCCCCATACACAGAAATCTAAAAAAAAGTTACGGGTGTCAGAATATAGTGACTTTAAGAAAAATTTATTTTTGCAAAGTTTTTTATTTTTGTTAAGGAGTTAAAATGTAAATAAAACTATATAAATTTGGTATCCCCAGAATCAGACCGAAAGATAGAATACAGGTGACATGTCATTTAGGCTGCAGAGTGAATGCCGTAAAAATGAAGCCCGTAAAAAAGTTGCACAAATGCACTTTTTCTCCAACTACCCCATTCAGAATTTTTTTCCAGCTTCCCAGTACATTGTGCAGAATAATAAATAGTACCATTATGAAGAATGATTTGTCCCGCAAACATTAAACCCTCATATGGCTCTGTGAATGGAAAAAAAAAAAAAAAAAGGGGTATGGGGTTTGGAAGGTGGAGAGTAAAAAACGAAAATTGCCACTAGTGGGAAGGGGTTTAAGAGGTTCTCCAGGATATCTATCTATCTATATATCTTTTTATTTATTTTTTTTTTTTATATTAGGCCGGGGAAGATAAAAAACACACACTCACCTGTCCCCAGTTCTCCGATTTCTCCCAAAGCGGTCCTGCAGCTCTGAAGTCCCCACCGCACATGACCACTGAGGCCAATCAGCGGCCTCAGCGAGGTACACAGGACATCACTATGTCGCTACAAAAAACACTGGAGCAGCAGGACTGGACCACGCTGGGAGACAATGTAGACAGGAGAGTTTTTTTTTTTTTTTTTTTTCCCTCACCTTCCACAGCCTAATTATATATATATATATATATATATATATATATATATATATATATATATATATATATCCTGGACAACCTCTTTTACGTACAAACTACCCTGCGTCCTTAAAGGGGTTCTTCAGGAAATGGCTAAAAATAATGTCATAGCTATCTGCTTTGCGCAGAGAATGCTTAGAAATCTCTCCAATATACCTCAATAAGGTTCTATTTACATAAACCGTAAGAACACCCATTACACAGCTGCACTAAAATCAGTGCAAGCCTAGGAATCTATTCACACACTTTTTTTTTTCCATGTTTATCATTATTACCTATTTCTCATGGATCATTCATAGACTCAAGTCTATGAGGATCTGTTACACAAACGGACCAATGTTTTCATTTTTGACTTGCCATAAAGCATATCACTAAATTGCTGTTAACAGAGCTGAGGAGAAGCTAAACCATGATAGTCCCGTAATCACAGAAAATAAGTTACATATATATAAAAAAAAATAAAAAAAAACCACACACCACACTACAAATCGAAAAAACAGATTAGAAAAAGTGATATAATTCACCTTTAATAAATATCTTAAAAATTGTGAAACATTCAAGGTTTTATGTTACTTAAACTTTTTATCTTCATAAATTTTACATGTCATTCTCAGATAGCCAGTCGTCTTGTTGTTGTAGACAGTCAGGATTACATTGAATAGGTAACACCTACCTTATATCAATTACACAGGATCATAATAGATGATGGTCACAGTTCACCAGTGCACAATGACCTTTGCATGGGTAACAGAGCATGCCATTAGCAGTTGAGGCAAGGCCACCCCATAACAATCATGTGCAAAAGATAGTATGAAAAAAAATATCTAAATAGCAGATTAGACTAATGAATATTTATAAGGATTTGCATTTAATGTTGAAACATTCCCTTTAAGGGGTTGAATGGCAAGGTAAGTTAAATAAAGCTACTTACAATGAGTATTTTAGGGTGTCATCCAGTTCCATTATAGCTGCCTGATTTCCACAACGATAACAATAGTTAGGTGCACTGAAAATGGTAACCACATTCCTGTCATGACACCAGTTGTATCCCTGTAACAGAATGGACTGTGTTAATACTAGAAAAGAAAAGTCTTCTGAATCATTGCATGTTACAGATGTTTCTGCAACATAGACATGGATTCCTGCAGCAAATCTGGGATAATGAATTAGAATTGGAATAAGTTCATAAGATTAGCCATTTCTGTTCCAGGACATCTCCCCTCATCAGTTTCGGGGACAGAAAGCTGCTAAATAACATCAAATACTAGCCATATTTTATTGATTTTATTTATTTATGCTTACTTGTATAGCACCATCATATTCCACAGTGCTTTACAGACATTGACAGTCACTGTCCCATACAGGGCTCACAATCTCTATTCCCTATCAGTATTGTCTTTGGAGTGTAGGAGGAAACCCCTTGCAAATATGGGGAGAACATACAAACTCCTTGCAGATGTTGTCCCTGGCAAGATTTGAACCCAGGACTCCAGCATGTGCTCCCCTTCTCTACAGCTGACCATACACACGACTGATCAATGGTGGGATCGTTGATAAGACCAATCCCACCATCAATATTAATACATATGCCGCCTGATCGGGTTTAGCTTAGTAAGGAAGAAAAATGCAGCGAGTCTGCACAAACTGTCTAATGAATGGCAATCATGCCAAACATTTTTAGCAAAATGAAAATTTTCTACATGGTTGATCGTGAAGAGTTGTTAGACTTTTGTCGGCCATCGATAGTTTAGAAAACTAACATGTTTGGCCAGCTTTACTCTCCCTGGGAGCCAGTCACTATGAAGAACCTTACGCTTCTCACTGTGCAGACATGTTTATATAAATGTTCACCTAAAGATCAGTGCAGTGTATTACATATCAAATGTATAGTTGCTGTTAACCTATTACTTTGTAAGGCTTACAGTGGCATGCAAAAGTTTGGACACCCCTGGTCAAAATGACTGTTATTGTGAACAGTTAAGCAAGTTGAAGATGAAATGATCTTTAAAAGGCATAAAAGTTAAATATTAAACTCACTTATCTATAATTTTAAGCAATATCAGTGTATTATTATGTTTGAGTACAATTTTATAGTGAAAAAGGTAAAGGAGTACCTTGAAAAAGTTTGGGAACCCTGGCCAAGTGATGCAAATTTTACAGCTTTATAAATCCCCAGCCTCCTCTAACCTTGTGCCAAAAAACAGCAGCCATGGGTTCTTCTAAGCAGCTGCCAGGCACTCTGAAAATGAAAATGGTGGAGGCTCACAAAGCAGGCGAAGGCTATAAAAAGATAGCAAAGCGTTTTCAAGTTGCCCTTTCCTCAGTTCCAAATGTAATTAAGAAATGGCAGTTACCAGGAGCAAGATAACGTCTGGAAGACCAAGAAAAATTTTATAGACAGCTGCTCGTAGGATTGCCAGAATGGCAAATCAGAACCCCCACTTGACAGCAAAAGACCTTCAGGAAGATTTAGCACACTCTGGAGTTGTGGTACATTGTTCTACTGTTCAGAGATACCTGCACAAACATGGCCTTCATGGAAGAGTCATCAGAAGAAAACCTCTCCTGGGTCCTCACCATAAAATTCAGCGTCAGAAGTTTGCAAATGAACATCTAAACAAGCCTGATGCATTTTGGAAACGTTAAAATAGAACTCTTTGGAAACAATGATGAAAGGTATGTTTGGAGAAAAAAGGGCATAGAATTTCATGAAAAGAACATCTCGCCAACCATTAAGCACGTTTCACGGGTAGAGGTAAGAATGGATTCAATGAAGTTTCAGCAAATTCTTGAAGCAAACATAACACCATCTGTAAAAAAATCTGAAATTGAGAAGAGGACGGCTTCTAGAAATGGATAAATATCCTAAACACACATCAAAATCCACCATAGACTACCTAAAGGCACAAGCTGAAGGTTTTATCATGGCCCTCACAGTCCCCTGATCTGTACATCATTGAAAATCTGTGGCTAGACCTCAAAAGAACAGTGCATGCAAGACGAGCCAGTAATCTCACAGAACTGGAAGACTTTTGCAAAGAAGAATGGATGAAAATCCCTCAAACAAGAATTGAAAGTCTCTTGGCTGGCGACAAAAAGCGTTTACAAGCTGTGATATTTGCCAAAGGGGGTGCTTATAGGCACTAACCATGCAGGGTGCCCAAACTTTTGCATCTGGCCATTTTAAATTTTTTGTCATTTTGAAAATGTAAAATATGAAAATATTTTTTTTTTTTCTTCCAAAAAATACATTGGGAATGTGTCATCTTTAATGTTATGCCTTTTGAAGATCATTTTATCTTCAATTTGCTTAACTGTATACAATAACAGTCATTTTTACCAGGGGTGTCCAAACTTTTGCATGCCACTGTAATTGTTTAACCCTGCTGTTCTGTTCGGTCAAAAATGACTGAATTTGAAATTTGATATTTTTTAAAATATTCATTATGCGGTTCTGAAACTTGTGAAACTTGACTTTTCCTCATTTGAGGGGTTCTTACTAATAGCAGTTTTTATTTATTTATTTTTTGTTTACTTTTTGCTCCACGTCTTTTTTTACACTTGTACTGTTCGGTCAAAAATGACCGATAGCCTTTTATACTAATCTCCAGCCATTTTTTTTTTAAAATAAAGGGGTTATAATCTCATTTTGGTCTATATAGTTCATCTACTACTATTTATCAATTTATCTATGTCCTTTACATTACAATGCCACAAAAGGGGCAGTTGATACTCTAGATCAGGGGTAGGCAACCTTTTTTGTTCGGCGTGCCGATTTCGATTAAAAAAATCAAAGTTGAGGTACTCGGAGTGCCGGTCAACAATTGTAAGTCTGACGACCCCTGCACACGGTATTATGTCACATAGCGGCTCCTGCACACGGTATTATGGTGATAATACTAGTGATAATTGCTATTACTATTATTTTAGCGTGTAACAGATAACACTAGAGAGGCGGGCGGCGTATTTTACTCTATAAAGATCAGGTATGGACAGGATAGGGACAGCGAAAAAAATTAAAACTTTATTGGTGACTTTGTGCATGTGTTGTGTAAGTGATTGGTGCGACACTTTGGGTGCTGCAACCTGGAGGATGGTCACAGCGCCAATAACTTCATGGTTATGTGATTAGGCTCAGAGGGGTGTTACATTATCCCTCTATGTGACAATCAGAGAGCAAAAGTATAGTATGCTCTCTGATTGATAGGAGAGGGGATAACATGGACAGAAGTCCCTGCTACCCCCCCCCCTGGGGTCATCTGCAGCTTATGCACAGACAATGATGAGTTAACATGGTCTCTGCAGCTCCTCCTCCCCCTCCTTCCTTAGCTCTAAGATGCTGCCTGACACAGGAGGGGGGGGGGACACTTTTAGAGCCCCATTTCTAAGGATCTATTAGGGCTACAAAGATGCAACTGGATTCATTTTAAAGATGAGAATCTCATCTTTAAAACGATACCAAGATCTCCATGATTGACCTTACACATTCAGAGCGATTCACTGTTAAAACGATGTCGGGAATTGAGATCTGCATTGGGATTTCAATGCCGAACATCGTTTTCACCAGCGAATCGCTCAGGATGTTTAAGGACAATTATGGAGATCTTGGTATCATTTTAAAGAGGAGATTCTCATCTTTAAAATGAATCCAAGTGTTTCTTTATAGCTTTAACCAATCCTGAGCAATTCACTTAGGTACAGTAGTGAAGCCGGCAATTACCGGCTTCACTACTGTACATAGACTGTGCAGACGCCGGGTGATGCCGCATCCATCTTCACCTGGCGCTAATGAAATTTTAAGGAAGCCGGATGGAAAAACGCTGCAGGTAACGTTTTTCCATCCGGCTGAGGCACAAATCCGGTGCCAGAACTGATGCCTCTTGTGCCAGAACCGATCCCATAGAAAACTATGGGATCCGTCCTGGCATCAGTTTCCCTCCAGCTTGTGTGCACCACGCCGGAGGGAAACAGATAGCTGTGCCGGACATATGTGAACACACCTCTGCCGTGCCAGGGAAACAAGCCTCGCGTGCCACTCTTGGCACACGTGCCGGGGGTTGCCGACCCCTGCTCTAGATCAACTCATAGGCACTTACACCTGTAAACGCAAAACTAATCGGTGGCCAATGGTTGGTTTTTTACAACATTCTTGATGTGTCGGTGTACAATGCATTTGTGTTATGGCGTGAAATAGACCCAAATTGAAAGAAAAATAAACTATATAAAAAGAATTTTTTTTTAGAGGAGTTGGGAAAATCACTGGTTAGCCCATACAACAAAGAAAGAACAAAGAAAAGTAACACCCAGAGATGATGGAGCTGCAGCCATTGTCCACAGGATCCAACAGCTTGCTGAAGAAAGTGAACCAAGGGCTTCCGTTAGCACTGCGACGATACCCACGGCCTCCACCAGCAGTGCAACCAGCCTAAAACAGAAACGATGCGCCTTCTGTCCAACATCAAGTAATCACAAATCAAATGTGATATGTTGCAAATGTGCAAAGTACTTATGCAAAAGACATGTAAATTATACTTGTGACAAATGCAAACAGTAAATTTAGCACCTTGAACCTTATTTCACATTTTATATAGAAAAAACTAGACTTTTTATTTTTTATTTTTTGAAAAAAATATATTTACCTACAGTTTGATGTTATTCATTATAGTTTACAGTTTTATAAAGATTTTTTTTTTTTTGTGCAAATGTGCAATATGCATGAATAATGCAATAAGGTCATGTAACATTTTTTGACACAAAAAAAATAAAAATTAAGTTTTTGATTTCATTTTTCATTTGTTTATGAACAACCATGTTCACATACAGTATAATAATGCAAAAGAAATTCAAATAAAACACTTAAATTAGTTAAAAATCCAGACTTTAATAGGCCCGGTCAAAAATGACCGGAACATTATATGTGTATAGTAGAACCGAACAGAACAGCACGGTTAAAATGGACTCTATAGTACAGTTTGTGTACATGAGGAAGAATACTTTCTACACATTATATAATAGGTTTTCCTTTGTGCATGCTCTTGTCTCTAATTCTCAGTTGTCTAAAAACTGGTTGGTAGTGACAAGCTGCTGTGAGGTCTCCTAAACTCTACACACCGAAAGATTATTCTGCTTCATATCTTTCTTTCACTCACAGCGGGACCATTGAGGACATTTTAGATAAGTACTGATGTGAATAAAGCATTGGATAGAGAAAACTTTCTGAACTCGCTTGTCCTCCTCTCTCTCAGTTCCTGCTTTTTCTACCCTCCTCCCCCTCTTCATAAACATCTGTAATTACTAGTTACTGAGATATCTATCTAACTATCTATGTACGCTGCAGCCTGTCTTGGGAGACCAGAGACTCCAGACTCAATATCCGTTTAGGAGACAGGGGGTGGAAGAAAAAGTGCCTAATAACTGGAGAAAGAAGCATTTTTCTCTGATAAGATTTATTACAGTTTTTATTTATAATCGCTTGAACTCGTGCGTTTATTTAAATATTTGTGACTTATGTAAACATTTTTTTTCCACCTAAAGAGACAAATTGATAGATGTTCTTTATTATTTGGAA
The DNA here is from genome assembly GCA_947044405.1 of Leptodactylus fallax. Lineage (NCBI taxonomy): Eukaryota > Metazoa > Chordata > Amphibia > Anura > Leptodactylidae > Leptodactylus > Leptodactylus fallax. Next base: position 7,160,356 of record CAMRHE010000058.1, on the reverse strand, counting down.
AATATACTATTTTGTGCTGAACTGCGAAAATGTTTTGACACACAAATGTACTCATTGACAAAAAAAAAGAAAAAGAAAAATAATGCAGTCAGACAGAAATGTCAGTTTCTGCAAAACAGCATACAGTTATGTCTCGGGAAGAAATGTAAATCATTACAGTTGTGGTCTGATTAGACACTGGGAGGGAAGGAAGACTTTTACACCTTGTTGTGACCAGACCTAGTGTCCTATAAAAAGGCTCAGAGGTCGTCGCCTGCTAGCCATGCCTCTAGGATGCACTTAAAGGCAATTTGCCAGGTCACAGACTTTGAGAGGTGGCGCATCATTAGGCTGAGAGAAGTAGGATGGGTGTTTTGACAAACTGTTTGCAATCTAGGCTGCTTTAACCTTGCTGTTCAGTGGTGTTGGGAGCAGTGGTTATATGAGAGCATTCACACACAGCAAACAGGCTTCAGATGGCCCAGACACACCAGTAATAAAAAGGATCCCTTGATCCGCTGAGAAACGTGAGCAGCCCCCACAGTTAGTGTGTCCACCATCCAGACACAGGTGGTACCTTCATTACAAACCCACCTCTGCTCGGATCATTTCCAGGAACTTAGCAGAAGGAAATTTGATGTCATAACACAGATTGTATGTCCTGTCATTGACAGCCAGCCACCACCAAGAAACCTGGACTGTTACAAACTGGAAGTATATTGCCTTTTGTGTCAGATCCAGGTTCTCTTTGAGATTCAATAATACTCAGGTTCTACTATGGAGGCCTGGCAGCACTTCTTGGAACAAACAGAGGGGCAGCATTTTTTTTTTTTTTTTAAATTGACGATTAACTATTGGTTTATTCCAACAGGTAGCATCTGATATTCTACTCACCGTTCCCTGCTCCTGTCCAGTCTGGCCTGTTGTTCTTCCTCCAGAGGGAACTGTAGCATTTTTCAGCATCCGCCCCCTGGAAGCACAAGCAGAGACCAGACGCGGCAGGAGCAGGGAATGGTGAGTAAAATACCATTAGCAACCTATTGGAATAAACAAATAGGCAGCAGCCAAACTTGTGCGGCACCATGGGAGGTGAGTAAAAACAACAGTTATACTCACCTTTCCTGGGCGTCAAGTGGTCCCTTGGCATCCTCTTCAGGCCTGCGTCACTTATACTCACCTTGCCTCTCCTCTCCTGGGCATCTTCGAAGGATCCCGCAGCATCCGACGTTCTGCACAGGCCTGCGTCTGACATCAAACGCCCCATGGTCAGAGAAGCCTGTAATTGGACCTTAGCGGTCATGTGGGGGTGCACCCCATGTGACCGCTGAGGCCCAATCACAGGCCTCAGCAGTAACCTCTTTGGCGCATGACATCAGACAGTGGCTTGAGCAGAATGTCAGATGCTGCGGGACCCTGCGAAAATGCCCAGGAGAGAAGAGACAAGGTGAGTTTAAGTGTTTATTACCCCCGGGCCTCCCCTTATTATACTCTAGGATCTGAGGAGACCTCAGAGTATAATAGTGCTTTGTTGGTGATGAACCTCAAAAGCTTCAAATTCAGCCCTAGCCCAAAACTTTTGAAAAATTTGGGTCAAATCTAAGCTATATCAATGTAAGATGGCAGTTTAATGTGTGGGAGCCAAAAAAGAAGAGAGCAATATACTGTGTGGGACTTATAAAAGGACAATATTCTGTGTGGGAGTCAGTAAAAGGGCAATATACTGTTTGAGGACCAGTATGGGGTACAATATAGTGTGTGGGGTTCAGTAAAGAGGGCAATTTACTGTTTGACAGTTAAAACAAATGAAAATGTGGCAAAAAAAACAAAAATGGGGTAGGGAGGCAGCTTAACGCATATCCCCATAAACTGTATTGTCCCCCATTGTGAAGTAAATGGCCCTATCAAGCGTGCCAATACACGTGAACAACAAATGCTGAATACAAAACAAAAAACTGGGAGTGTTTTGTATTCAGCATTTGTATGTCAGTAAAGTGACCGTTATACTGTGCGTAAGCCAAATAAGGGGAGCGGAGGGGCATGACCTACAATTTTCAGTAGGGGGGCCCCACCACAGAACCAAAGATTGCAAGATCACCAGGTTGGGCTAAGTTCACCTCTGAGGCCAGGTGGTGAGCACTTCAATGCTGCATTTGCTGTGGAGCGATACACTGTCCCGACTGCTAGAGTAATGATCTGGAGAGCCATCGCACATGACATTTGGTCACTCCTAGTAGTAATATGAGGGACACTCATGACAGCACTTCCAACTAGCATTTTTCAGCAGAATAATGCTCTCCCACACACAGCAAGCGTTTCTTAGAAGTGTCTCTGCCAGATTGGAACCCTTTCTTTGTCTGCCTGGCAGCCAGATTTATCAGCAATCAAGCATTTATCGGAAATCTACAGGCACAAATGCCCAAGCATATCTCATCCTGCATCCTGGCTAGAGGTGACCTAAGAGTACTAGAGCTTCCTTTCAATTGTACAGTTTTCCCCAACAGAACCTTTGTATATATCATCATTACATTCACACATACAGTGGGGGGAAAAAAAAAGTATTTAGTCAGCCACCAATTGTGCAAGTTCTCCCACTTAAAAAGATGAGAGGCGCCTGTAATTGTCATCATTGTCACCTCAACTAAGAGACAAAATGAGAAAAAAATTCCAGAAAATCACACTGTCTAATTTTTAAAGAATTTATTTGCAAATTTGCAGCACTGTAAGTGGCAACAGGCAGGACAGGCAAGCATCGTTTAGTTTGTGATCGTTCCTTGCAGTTAGCCTCGTGTTTAGTTAACTTGCACAACCTTTAACATAATACCTTTTACACATACCTCCATTACAAGCTGATGGGCACGTGACACCAAAGTGAGTCCATTGGCATGGTTAAAAGTTTCAGAAATATCCTGCCCAAATGTGTATCCAGCGCCTCGAGGGGAAATGCCCCAACCACCACGATCATCTGGATCAGACCACAAAAGGTCACACATTGGTCCCTAGAGGAATGATACAATAGAATTTAATATCTGAAGAAAACACTACAATAAACATTTTTATTCTAGCACCATTATCTTCTGTGACTATATGCAATGAATTACAAAAGGGAGGACTACAAAAATACAATATACAAAACACAAATGAGAAACAGACATAGATGTGACAGATAAAGTAGAAGAGAGCCTTTCCAGAGTAGATTAGCAAGGTTCATATTGTGTTAAAGAAGACCTTTCATGTATATGCGGCTTTACATACTACTGCTAGAAAGCCGACAGTGCTGAATAGGGGCTCTGGGGCTGGAGCTATTGGTGGTCTTAGTTTCACCATCCACCGTCTGACAGTGGGCTGAGATCGGTAATAGCTGAATTCAGTGCACTGTCAGCTTTCTAGCGGTATATAAAACCACATGTGCCTGTGGACATGAAAGGTCCTCTTTAAATATTCTTCCCTACATTTGTAGGTGCTGCAATAAATCTATTCACAAGAAGAGTAAGACTACCAACTTGCCTATACTCATGCTACAGGTGCCTAACTGGGTGCTTTTTAATTGTTAACTACTATAGAAGTGCAGGACTTTGATAGACAAGTTGGCTGCTGGAGTGAACTAGCAGAATACTAAATTTATACCTCATGCGGAACTTCTTGTAAACGATCCAAAGCACGAATATGATCCAGCGTATCAATAGATGGAGAAAGACCTCCATGCAGACAAAAGATCTAAGAAGGAGAAATTAGTGATACATTTTATTATTCAGCACAAATCCAACCCTGCAACATATACTGCTATCCAAAAGCAGTTTATAAAACTGGGGCATGAAAACTGGCACTATTCAAAAGCGGAATGAACGGAGCTAATTGCTGGGCAACCTTTAGGGTAATTTCACACAAAGGAGCATTGTCGTCAGCTTTTTTACTTTTCCATCAATGTAGGGCATTGTTTTTGTGGGACAAGTGGTAGTGTGTAATGACGCTATTTTGGGTTAGATATACCTCGTTATTTTGCAGCAATTTTGCTATTGTCTTTTTATGGTTATATTTTGCACCATTCACCGTGCGGATTAAATAACCTGACACATACAATCAATTCGATTAAATTGATATCAAATTTGTATATGTATGTGTGTGTATATATATATATATATATATATATATATATATATATATAATTTTTTTTTTTTTTTTAACTATTTAAGGACCAACAATATGTAAATATACGTCTGTCACTTATAGGCTTTAAACCTTTGCAAGGCGTTTCTCTCCAGAGCTCCATAGCCAGTAGGTCTTTGCTGTTTTATACATCAGGGACCTGGCAGTAGTGGCCAGGATTGGAGACAGCTTTAATCATGGACAATTAACCCCTTAACACTAGAAGTCCCAGAGAGGGGTCATTTAACATTTCTACCTTTGGAACCCAGAGACGGGTTGAATGACCTGAAGGATTTAAGCAAACAACCTATAATCACCGCTTTTGTTCTGTAATTAAGGCCATTACTGTCACACCACAGGATTTACAATAGGCTGCTGTGGGGGGCTTCGTGTGTGTGTGTGTGTGTGAGTGAGTGTGTGTGTGTGTGTGTGTGTGTGTGTGGCATGTCCTTCTTGTGTGACTCACTCAGTAACTGCGATTTTTTTGCGATTTTTTTTTTTTTTTTTTCTGCACCCATTGACTTGAATCTAAATATACAAAAATGTAAATATACAAAAGAACAACTGTTATTTGTTTCCATGCTTTTTATTTTTGTTATGAAAATAATAAAAAAAATACAAGGAATAAAACAATTCCACACATATTTACAATAGGCTGCTGTGGGGGGCTGCGTGTGTGTGTGTGGAGTGGCATGTCCTTCTTGTGTGACTAGCATTTCAGCACTCACTCAGCAGTCTGTCTGCACTGTCGGAACATACCTGGCACTGCCTGGGTATGTCCCTGGTACATTTGCCACACGTGTATTTGTAGCAGTCAACACATCTCTCAGTTGCACAATTGTTCGTGCATCGATGGTTGACCTGACACTTCGCCCTTTTGCCAGGGCTGGGTGTGGAAGGTTGTTGCCGAAGGAGTTTCTCCTTGCATGCCTTCTTTTCAGTCACATGAGAGCCACCTAACTCTTTTGCAAGCTCAACCAGGAAGTCCACCCGTCTCTCCTGCACCCCAGCGCATGCCTGATAAAGAACATGAGCATTCAGTGCTGCCATGTCAATCATGTTGTAGAACACGGCGACTGGCCATCTCCGTGTTCCTGCACGCACGCTGTACTCCCGCACCATTTGGTCCATTACATCCACACCGCACTTTGTGTGGTTGTATTGTGTGACCGTGTTTGGCTTCCTTTTGTTGGTATCCTCAGTCTCAACCACGCTGTGCATGCTGCTGAGAATGTAGACGGCCTTCTTTCGTTTGGGTGCATACACTGTCAGTGTGGCACCAGTGGTTTAAAACACCTGAGTGGTGAATTCAGTGCGGTCCATCTGTCTAGTGGATTGAGGAATTTCCCGGCGACTCTTGTTGACTGTGCCAAGGATAGTGGTTTTCCGGCTAAGCAGTCGTTGTGCAAGTGACAATGATGTAAAGAAATTGTCCGTGGTTACAGTTCTGCCCTTGTCCATGAATGGTTCCATCAGCCTCATCACTACAGTTTCGGACAGTCTCTCCCCGCTGGGACGACTGGGGTCCTTGCCAAGATATGGGAGGACATTACAGATGTACTTTGATTTCAAGTCGCAAGCCACCCAAAACTTGATGCCAAACTTGTCTGGTTTTGTTGCAATGTATTGCAGAAAACAGCAGCGAGTCTTTGACGGGAAAAGCTGTTCATCAATAGTGATGTGTCGACCAGGGTTGTAGGATGCGATGCAGTTGGTGACAAACGATCTCCACACATCGGAGATTGCAGCAAACTTATCGGTCTCCACTCGCTCACTGCGTGTGAACATGTCATCAAAGCGTAGGTGTTGCATGATGTCTTGGAAGCGGTTTCGGGTCATAGTTGCAATGATCCTTGGGTTTGCTAGGTTTGCTGACCAGCTGTCATGTAGTGATGGAACCTTGGTCACCCCCCGCAAGATAATGACTGAAATAAATGCCATTAGTTCCGGGAGACCCATGAACCAATCCACCTGCTCCGTGTGACGTGCATGTTGAGTAGTCCATTCTTGAATGCTACGAAGCATGTCAAGAGTGATAAAACAGAGGAAGCTCTGAAGGCGACTCCGGACACTTCGTCTGGCCTTAGCACTTGGCTCTCCATCTGTAGGGTACGGTTCTATTGGGGTGAAATGGAGACGTTTCCCCACTTCTACTTCACGCCACACTGTGCCATCTTTTGCAGTCTCTGTCGGCTCACTCGCCAACCGAGCTCTCTTTTTTGGTAGAGGAGGAGTCTCCTCATCTGCAAGATAAATAATTTCAAATTAACATTTTGTTTTGGTTCTAAATAAAAAAGATAGTCAGGAAATAAAAATCGGTAATTTGAAAAAAATCTAACCTGAAGACAGCTCAGAGTCCGAATCCAGTTGAAGGACTATGTCTTCTCCATCTGAGTCAGAAGGGTTGGTGTTGCTCAGGATCAGTTCCAATGCCTGTTGAATGGTGTGCCTTCTCTGCATTTTGTTTCTTGTGAACAAAATAGGTGAAGCAGTCCCTTCACATCCCCCACAGCACAAAAGGCTGCATGCAAATTTGCTAAGGTGTTAGCAACCTTATGCATATTCCCAGCACAACAATGCAGCTGGGGGATGGGCAGACACACTCAAGAGCATCTTACATTCTTTTGTTTACACTCTCTTACAAGACCTGAGGTGGATCAACACAATTGCCCCCTGCAGATTCCTCAGACAATGGCCACATTTACAAATGAAAGGATGCTAATTGGAGCCATCAGAGTTGTCTGTTTGGACTAAGGGTCATTTGACCCTCTTTCAGGACTTCAAGGGGGAGCTCGAAATTTCTGGGACTTCTAGTGTTAAATGCTGTGGTCAAATGCAACCATGGCATCTGAGATGTTACTTTCACATTCAGTCTCCTGTTTGGTTATGGAATACTAATTCCGCAGTGAAATCGCTGGAGCCATTTCATTACTATGGCAGTAAGGAGCCTTCTGATGCCTCCCAGGCCTACCAATGCTATATGACTCTCTCAGACCTGCCTGTGGCAGGGCTCAATAGTAACACAAGGATTTTACCATAGAATGCAATACTGTAGTGTCATGTCTATTAAACAATCTTCTGGACGAACCTCCCACCTAACTTAGACATAGCCTTGGCCTTCCGGGGCTACTATGAAACTCTCCCTCCACCCAACTCTCCCCTCTCTACTCCGGGAAATTGCCACCTACAGCTTTTTCAGTAATTACAAAATTAATCTCTCCAAAGCACGGCACTTAACATCTCTTTAAAGGTTCCTTGGTCCGCTCCCTACGCTCCTCCTTCCCCTTCGCCTGGTCTCCTAGGGCCATCAAATGCCTAGGGTGTGCTCCATCCCAACTCCCAGTCTGATACCTTTTCACTAAATTTCCCACACCTGCTGCGTACACTTCAAGCTGATCTGGCCCGATGGGACCCTAAAGGTTTCTTGTGGCTAGGCCACATCAATCAAAGACGAACATCCTACCACATCTTTCATACCTGTTCCAGACAGTGCCAGTCGCTCTCCCTCGAAACTTTCTTTCCACCATTCAAAAATTCTTCTTCAAATTCATCTGGGCCTCGAAACACCCAAGAATAGCCAGAAACGCGCGAACTAACCCAAAGCAGAGAGGTGGCCTGGCGGCCCCTGACATCACCCACTACTACCTGGCTGCGGGCGCTACACAAATCCTAGATTGGCACCACTCTGCCCACACCAAACTCTGGGTTGCCCTGGAAAGATCACAATGCTCCATCCCTCTTACATCCCTGCCGTAGCCCCATAGACGTCACTGGTCAGATAGGGCCCTCTCTCAATTCCCCTACATCGCTCGACAAGTCCTAACGTCATGTCGCACAAGCCGTGATCTCATGCTTGTTTACAAATGATGGACCTCTGACCCATCTCAGGCAACCCAGATGTTTTCCACGGCCCTCTAGTCGTCCTTCCTCTCTCACTCAACCAGGCACACTCCACTCACGTTCTCCAAAGTGACGACCCAGTCCTACTTGCTTCCTTATTCCACTCTCATACCTCCGGAGTCTAGAAACTTATCTACCCATTGGCAGTACCTACAGCTGTGACACTTCTACGGCACCTTTAAACAAACACAGAACCTTCACAAACGCCTGTCCCCCTTTCGATTACCTCTGCGTTTCCTCTTCCTTCCACCCCCTTTTCATTTATTTATTTATTTTTTTATGCCGTTCAGCGTGTGGGTAAAACAACATTACAGTTGTATTGCTCGGGTCCTTATGGTGTGTTATGTTTTTATTTTTTATGTTCTATTTATTAAACATTTTAGGGTCAGGAAATAAACGTTAGTGATTTTTTTTTCCCCCCCAATACAATTTTTTGTCCCCCTAGGAATGAGCTTGCTACCTCCAAAAGTCCTTAGATGCCGCTGCTGCTATTGACCGCTACATCTGGAAAGGTTAAAAACGCCCGGGATCAGCAGTTTGCCAATTCGGGGCGTTAGAAGCAGGTGCCCGGCTGTTAGTACACAGCCGATTACCTGTGTCTAACCATGCAGAAGACCCTGTTTTATTCTGGCATGTAGAAAGTCAATTGCAGCGGAATAAGACTCACTAATGACCGATTTAGGAAGCGTACAAGTCAGTTACTAATGGGCTAAATCTAAAAAAATATAAGTACTAACATATCATAGCTCATGTACAGTCATGGCCAAAAGTTTTGAGAATGATACAAATATTAATTTTTACAAAGTCTACTGCTTCAGTTTTTCTAATGGCAATTTGCATATATTCCAGAATGTTATAAAGAGTGATCAGCTTAACAGCAATTACTTGCAAAGTCAATATTTCCTAGAAAATGAACTTTATCCCCCAAAACACATTTCAACATCATTGCAGCCCTGCCTTAAAAGGACCACCTAACATCGTTTCAGTGATTGCTCCATTAACACAGGTGTGGGTGTTGATGAGGACAGGGCTGGAGATCAATCTGTCATGATTAAGTAAGAATGACACCACTGGACACTTTAAAAGGAGGCTGGTGCTTGCCATCATTGTTTCTCTTCTGTTAACCATGGTTATCTCTAAAGAAACACGTGCAGTCATCATTGCACTGCACAAAAATGGCCTAACTGGGAAGAGTATTGCAGCTAGAAAGATTGCACCTCAGTCAACAATCTATCGCATCATCAAGAACTTCAAGGAGAGAGGTTCCATTGGTGCCAAAAAGGCTCCAGGGCGCCCAAGAAAGACCAGCAAGCGGCAGGACCGTCTCTTAAAAGTGTTTCAGCTGCGGGATCGGGCTACCAGCAGTGCAGAGCTTGCTGAGGAATGGCAGCAGGCAGGTGTGAGTGCATCTGCACGCACTGTGAGGCGGAGACTCTTGGAGCAAGGCCTGGTCTCAAGGAGGGCAGCAAAGAAGCCACTTCTCTTCAGAAAAAACATCAGGGACAGACTGATATTCTGCAAAAGGTACAGGGAGTGGACTGCTAAGGACTGGGGTAAAGTCATTTTCTCTGATGAATCCCCTTTTCAATTGTTTGGAACATCTGGAAAACAGCTTATTCGGAGAAGAAGAGGTGAGCGCTACCACCAGTCTTGTCTCATGCCAACTGTAAAGCATCCTGAAACCATTCATGTGTGGGGTTGCTTCTCAGCCAAGGGAATCGGCTCTCTCACAGTCTTGCCTAAAAACACAGCCATGAATAAAGAATGGTACCAGAATGTCCTCCAAGAGCAACTTCTCCCAACCGTCCAAGAGCAGTTTGGCGCTCAACAATGCCTTTTTCAGCATGATGGAGCACCTTGCCATAAAGCAAAGGTGATAACTAAATGGCTCAGGGAACAAAACATAGAGATTTTGGGTCCATGGCCTGGAAACTCCCCAGATCTTAATCCCATTGAGAACTTGTGGTCAATCATCAAGAGACGGGTGGACAAACAAAAACCAACAAATTCAGACAAAATTAAAGCATTGATTCTGCAAGAATGGACTGCTATCAGTCAGGATTTGGTCCAGAAGTTGATTGAGAGCATGCCAGGGAGAATTGCAGAGGTCCTGAAGAAGAAGGGTCAACACTGCAAATATTGACTTGCTGCATTAACTCATTCTAACTGTCAATATAAGCTTCTGTTACTCATAATATGAATGCAATTATATTTCTGTATGTGATAAAAACATCTGACAAACACACATAAAAACCAGAGGGCAGCAAATCATGTGAAAATATAATATTTGTGTCATTCTCAAAACTTTTGGCCATGACTGTACTTTCATAGCTAAAAGTTTTAAGACTGAGAAATGTTGGTCTTCAGTGTTTTTAGATCAATTAGTTAGATGTTTCTATGGTTACTGAAGTATAATTCTACATATTTCATAAGTTTTTATTGTCAAATACATCAAGAATATGCAAAGAATATTTACAGTGTTGACCCTTATTTTTCAAGACTGCAATTTGCCCTGTGCTTCTGGGACAAATACTGACTGATGGCAACCCATTCTTGTCTAATCAGTGCTTGGAGTTTATCACAATTTCTGTATTTTTGTTTGTTTACCTGTTCTTTGAGAAATGACCTCAGGTTCTCAATGGGATTGAAAACTGGGGAGTTTCCTGGCCACGGACTCAATATGTACAATTACATACCGCTTTTATTAATATATGAGCAAATTGAACATATTTGTGCCGTTTCGGTCTGACAACAACCAGTGGCTGATTCTCACCAGCACTTTGGTTATTCGCTTTTGAAGCAATCTGTTTGATAAAAAATCTATTGCCATGCCAAAATGTCACAAATATGTTTGGATTGCTCGAATATTAATAAAATCTACATGTGATTGCAATTTACCCATGGATGCAAGATTTCTTTATATGCTAACCCATGACGACATTGAAATTATTGGAACACCACATTCTGTATAAAAGAATTTAAGTACAACTAAATGAAAAAAAAACTTGACACATCAGATGTTTTGATGCTGAGATATCCACCAATCAATTTTTTTCTCTCAGACAGTAAAAGGTTATTGCCCCACGTGGTGGACGGATTTAAAAAAAAAAAACAAAACAGAAACACACAATTATTCTGGAGCAAAGCGGAAATTAAATGAGGTGTAGTCTTGCATTTTGCACTTAGTGACAAGTCCTCTTTGAATAATTTTGCAAGACGGAACATAACAGGCATGCTTTTCTTTCAATCAAATGTGACAAATATTCTTTCTTAGGAAGAAATATGATACATACCTGGCCATCAACTAAAGCTGTTAATGGTAAGTAGTCAAAGAGATCTGTGAAATACTTCCATACATTTGCATTCCCATACTTCCGTAGACACTCATCATAGAAACCATAGACTTGAGTGATCTGTCGAGATTCATGGTTCCCTCTCAATATTGTGATGCGTTCTGGGTAACGGACCTAGGTATGAAAAAAAAAAAAAATAAAAATCTAATGCCGATACATATACTTCAATGTGAAAACCTCAATTTTTACAGCAAAAGAATGTTAAAAGCGATTTTCTACATTACAACTGAAACAGCAGAAGAATGATAAAAACTATTTTTTGTAACTATGGGGAACACTGGTGCTTCCATTTTCAAGGAATCAACTTAAAAATGTTCCTTTCTTTTATTGATGGCCTATCCTTAAGAGCACAGCTCTCAATGTTTACACAATGGAAGCCTCATTGCTCACTTTCATAGAAAGTGTAGTAGCGGGTTTAAGTACTGCAGCGTTTTCCCATAGAATTCAATGGGACAGCACTGCAGTGCCTAAACTCACCGCTACAAATCACACGGCGAGTAATTTGTGCGGTTTCCAGCACTACTGTTCTGGAATGACTGGCTTGTAGGAGTCCCAGCTGTTAGACCCCCACAGATCTAATACTGATGGACTATGAAGGTGGATAACCCCATTAAAGCATAAGTAAACTTTTTTTTCTCCATAAACCAAAAGTGCTGGTGAAGGGAACAAACTTAAAGACCTTTCAAATCCTCATAAAGGTGTGGTATTATATACCATTAGAAAGCCAACAGTACGCTTTCCAGATATGCGCCTGGTGATGGACATATCGATGCTATAGCTATCAGAACGGCGGCGCCCCCCCCCCCACCCGAAAGTATTCTTCCATAGACTTCTTCTGTCAATGGGGCATTCCTTACCGCCCAGTTATGATGCTGAGTAGTAAGGCCCACCCTTCTGAAAGAGGGGGGATATCAGTGCCGAAACTAGCAGCACTGCTATCTCTAGCACCATGCCAGGAAAGTAGACAGTGTGCTGAATTCAGCGCACGGTCAAGTTTCTAGCAGTATATAATACCACACATCTATGAGGACATGAAGGGTTCACTTTAAACTTCAGTATTGTGTGTGGGGGTGTTTGGTGACCATTTTTGCAACAATTTATTGCCCTAAATTCCTTATTATAAGACATACTGTAACATTCTGCTTAAAGGGATTCTATCATTGGCAAACCCATTTTTCACTAACACCACGTCGTAATAGCCTTTAGAAAGACTATTCTTCTCCTACCTTTATTTTTCTGCTCCGCGCAGACGTTTGAAAATTTTCATTTTTCTTTATGCAAATGAGTCTTCAGAAAGCACAGGGGGCTTTCCCCCAGTGCTCAGAAAACACAGGGGGCGTCCCCTGTACTCAAGGAAGACGCTCTTCCGAAGATCCAGCACCGCCTCTCTCTTCTTCTGCTGAAGTCTCTCCGCCACGTCATCATGCTTAGTCGGCTCTGCCATTTCGTGTTTGGCCATTTTTATGTGGATTTGAATCCCGGACAGAGATTCAGCGGCTGATGACGCGGTGGAGAGGCGTCAGCAGAAGAAGAGAGAGGCAGCACTGGATCTTCAGAAGACCATCTTTTTTGAGTACAGGGGGAACGCCCCTATGCTTTCTGAAGACTCATTTGCATTCAGAAGAAAAACAAAAATTCTCAGAAACGGCTGCGTGAAGCATAAAAATAAAGATAGGAGAAGAATAGTCTTTCTAAGGCTATTCCGACGTGGTGTTAGTGAAAAATGGGTTTCCCAACGATAGAATCCCTTTAACAACCCTCTTAACTGAGCTGTTACTAGGGAGAGTCTGTACGCAGTAACATTGTAAATACGCAGAGCTGAAGCGTTTACCAAAGGGGAATGGTCACTTCAAATGGCGGTATTTTTGTTTTATACCACTTGGAAAAATGGATTTGGTATCACAAGAAAGCTGCGATTCTAGCTGTGATTTTTGATCCAGCTTAACAACCAATACACCAGATGACTATCACGCCAAAAGGAAAACCAAGGAACTCTGTGTATTTAGATGCTTTAAATGTGCCACGGCATGATTCAATCAAGTTTCTTATGACAAATGGTAACCTTACCATTTGCATAGTGTGTAGTACAAATAAAGACCCAAGGTTATGTTCATGCAGTCTTCAACTGTGGCGTTTTGGAATGCCTGTTTCCAGACAAAAAATCTCTGAACAGCAAGTAACCATTTTGTGTACTTGCTGTTAAATATCAAATTGTTGCCCAAGATTGGCTGACTAGATAACTGCATTGACAAAAAGTTACATTAATAAAATGGCTGACAATTCAGCTATGACATCATAAAAAAATCTGTTTTATTACCTTTAATGCTACAAGAAGAGTTACTGTCTCCACAGAGTAATAGCCTCTATCCACATAGTCTCCCATAAATAGGTAGTTGGTGTCTGGGGATTTTCCTCCAATTCTGAAGAGCTCCATGAGGTCATGAAATTGGCCATGGACATCTCCACATACGGTAACAGGGCAGCGTACATCTTGCACATTTGACTCTTTAGTAAGGATTTCTTTTGCCTACATGAAACACAAACAATGTACATATTAAAAACAAGAAATAATCAAACACAAAAAAGGGCTAATAGCTAAGCATGAAAAACTCTGTAGATCATGTAAAACCATAGAACACCATAATAGCATGACCACAAAAAAAATTATAATAAAATATCATTTTATTAACATAAATAATGAAACAAACATATATGGGGAGATAAATAATGAAGGTACACCATAATAAAGATAGGGAGGGAAATTGGGGCCACAATAATAATAAATAGGGGGATATACACCGCTGGTACAAATAAATATGTGTAAGGATGGTTGAAAACAACCTATATAGCACTATATATGCATAAATATACCATAAACAGTATAATAGCCCAAAGAAATCTAGTGAAAACTAGAAAAATGGAAATAAATATGAACATAATAAGCCACCATTGTAACCTCACCTAGTCACACTCCACCCCAACGAACGTTTCGCCAGACGGCTTCATCAAGGGGGCGTGATATTATTGTGGCCCCCCATTTCCCTCCCTATCGTTATTATGGTGTACCTTCATTATTTATCTCCCCATATATGTTTGTTTCATTATTTATGTTAATAAAATGATATTTTATTATAATTTTTTTGTGGTCATGCTATTATGGTGTTCTATATTAAAAACAAGGCAATATAATAGCAATGTGTTATACAAGGAGAAAAACGGTCAGGCCTAAAACTAATAACACTACAAGGAAAAAAAAAAAAAAAAAAAAAAGTTGCCTTTTCCTGCGTTCTTCTGATAACTGAAGAATATACAAAACACAGACAAACAAATACATGTTTATTGCCATGGATAACCTGCATTGAATTACAAAAGGGACTGTTCCCTGTGTAGATCCGCTGGTCAATCCATGGCACAAATGCTAAATATACAATGCTCTGTTAAAAAGACCCTTTCGCTGAATACTGCAATATTTGTAAATCTCATATTATACAAAACAGAAGATGCCACTAGAGGGCAGCAATGCAACACATTTACAAATCGTTCAATCCACTTTTATAGGTCGTTCATTCAGTGTGGCTGTAGTGGGCACAGAGCCTCAAGATGTTCTGTGGAAGGGCTGATTCTTCACGCTGTCAAAATCAGCTGCTCTTAGTTCTCCAAATGATGGGGCCCAGAGAAAAAAAAAAAGGCCATGCAAGTACAGATATCATACAGCCCCATAGAAACCCTTCCAGAGTTCTTTTAGAGAGAGAGAGTGTGTGTGTGTGTGTGTTCTATATATATATATATATATATATATATATATATAAACACACACACACACACTTATTACTGTAAGTAATAAATGTGCTTTATAAAAATGGCAGCTGGTGCTCATTCTGAATATATTGTTCAATGCGATTTCCACTAAACAACTGACATAAATACACAGATATTTCTCTATACAAACTATGAATTTTCTGCTACCCTTTACATAATAAGGGTGGGTTCACACCTGCGCTTCAGTCCGTCCGTTGGCAATCCGAGTGAAAATCTCGGCGAATGGGATTGGCATCGGATAGCGACAGGTTAGCGACGCATTGGTTGAAAACCCATTCATTTGAATGGGTTTTTAAAGCAATGCGCGGGTGTGCGCTTACATCCTCTGCGCTGCGAAGCCGATTTTTTTCGTTGGACATGAAGTTCTGCATGTCCGACTTTGTTTCCGACGAAAAAAAAAGGATTCGTAGCACAGAGGGTGTAAGCGCACACCCGCGCATTGCTTTAAAAACCCATTCAAATGAATGGGTTTTTAACCAATGCGTCACTAACCTGTCGCTATCCAATGCCAATCCCGTTCCCCGAGGATTTGGCAACGGACGGACTGAAGCGCAGGTGTGAACCCACCCTGATGATAAAAACTAGCTGCTTTCAAACACCTCTAGGGGGAACATAGTACATAGGAATTAATTCAGCTACTATTAAAGAGGACCTTTCACGTCCTCAGGCACATGCGGTTTTACATACCGCTAGAAAGCAGACAGCACACTGAATTCAGCGCACTGCCGGCTTTCCCGGTATGTGCCCCGGGGCTGGAGATCTCGGCGGTCGTAATTTCACGGTTCACCGTCAGAAGGGCGTTCCTGACAGTCTCTGGTCTGTGAGGAACGCCCTCCCACACAGTATTCCTCCATAGCACCGTAGTGGGGGGCGTTCCTCACAGCACAGCATCATCACTGGGCTGTAAGGAACGCCCCCTCTGACTGTACAGGCTATGGATGAGTACAGAGAGAGGGGGCGTTCCTTACCGCCCAGTGATGACGTTGCACTGTGAGGAACACCCTCCCTGACAGTATTCCTCCATAGCACCATAGTGGGGGGCGTTCCTCACAGCACAGCATCATCACTGGGCGGTAAGGAAAGCCCCCTCTCTCTCTCTGTCAGAGGGGGGTTTCCTAACAGCCCAGCGATGATGCAGAGCTGTGAGGAACGCCCCCCACTACAGTACTATGGAGGAATACTGTGTGGGAGGGCGTTCCTCACAGCGCAGCTAGACTGTCAGGAACGCCCTTCTGACGGTGAACCGTGAAACTTACACCGCCGATATCTCCAGCCCCGGGACATATACCGGGAAAGCCGACGGTGCGCTGAATTCAGCGCGCTGTCAGCTTTCTAGCAGTATGTAAAACTGAATGTGCCTGAGGACGTGAAAGGTCCTCTTTAAGAACAATGAAATCTGTTTACACTGAATGCTCCAGGACTGTTTAGTGCTGCAACCTAAGTGTTTATAAAACTTCTGGACAAAGCTTGGACAGGATCCAGAAATTCAGTACACACGTAATTTACTCACTAAATTTTTTGATAATAGACATAAGTACAAAATACGTTGACTCAATGTGGTGAAAATTTCTCAAACTCATCAATATTTTGTCCATAAATATAGTTAGCATACGGACAAAGTGCGCTTCTGAAGGCTCACTCACCTGAGGTAACTAATGCTGGAGATAACGCCTCAGTTTAAAAAATTAAAACCCCAAAACGTAAAATTTCTTGGTCTTTAAGGGGATATAGTGCACCTAAACTTTGGATAATGTATGTTTTACAAGCAGCATTTGTGACATTTCTAAAATAAAATATTTTATCAACAGACACTGGCTCCTTTCCATGAAATCCTGCCCTGAAATCCACTTTCTATCCCTTATTTATTCTTTCCTGTTACTCTATTGCCAGCAAAAAAGCTTCTCACTTCATGAATGCGCAAGCCCCTGTATAAAAGAGAGAAGCTGAGGCTGGGGGGTTTGATCGTCCCTGCAAAAAATAATAGCTCAGGCATTATAAAACTTAGAAGAGTAGCTCTGATATCACATGAAAGATGACACTTTCACTCTATATAGCATATAAAACATACACACACGTGTAGCTTAGAATATCACATGACATTAGGTCTATTGTGTGCATATACATGAATGTATTATACATAGGACTATGAGTATGCACCTATAATTTATGGAATTTTAGTCTTAATCCAATAGCAGCACTGATGAAATGACATCAATCTAACAATTAGATTACCAGCCTGTACACTATTCCGGGAGATGGACTCCTAGTTTTATAGACATCTATGATGCTAGTTGTTCCGATCTTAACAATCCTTGCACAGACACAGGATTGTCCTAATTTATGGCGCATGCCTCCTCATAAATCAGACACATGTTTCAGGAGGTCATGTGCCTACACTGAAATATATTCCATCCAATTCATAGCTGGCGAAGATTTCAAGCATCATTTACACAAAAAAGGGGTGTAAACTGTGGTAAATCTGTTGGGTTAAATGCAAATTAACCCAAGGTTTGCACCTTTTATGCCACTTTTCTTGATAAATCTTAGTAAATGTGTACCTCAGAAGATGAGAGAAAAAAAAATCAGTACTCCAGAGAGGAGTATGTGACTTCACAATAAAGCTGTAAGTTATTCAAAGTCTAAATGAAGTCTTTCCAGAAAAGACATTGTAAAAGCCCAATAAAAGGTCTATGAAGCCTGGCTATGGGTAGACTTCCATACTTGCACAACTATGTAAACACAGTGGCTGCAGAGTAATCCTATTTGCAGAGTAATAAAAAAAAATAACTATATGCCTCAAGTTGGAGTAAAAAGATTCTTCAAGTGTCAGCAATCTCCAAGTCCAAGCTCTGCCCTGTACATACGCCCTAGGACAGAAAAGGATCTGTTTTCTTTCACACTGGGCATCCATTAAAAGGGCTTGTCCAGGAATTACAGATTTTTGCCAGGAGGCCTGGAAAAGTAAAAAATGAAAACATTTGGGCGCCACTGTCTGGTCCAGCGGCGCCCAGGGGCTTGTTGCAGTCAAAGCCTTTGCCGCACGTGACCGCTGAGGCCAATCAGTGGCCTAAGGAATGGGTATGTCACAGGTGACATTTGTGAGTGACATCCTAGGTCCTTTCTGCTGCTTAGTGGCCTCAGTGGTTAGTGGTTAATGACCAAAAACACACAGCTAAAAACACCCAAGAATGGCTAAGAGGAAAACATTGGACTATTCTGAAGTGACCTTCTATGAGCCCTGACCTAAATCCTATTGAGCATCTTTAGAAGGAGCTGAAACATGCTGTCTGGAAAAGGCACCCTTCAAACCTGAGGCAACTGGAGCAGTTTGCACATGAGGAGTGGGCTAAAATACCTGTTGAGAGGTGCAGAAGTCTCATTAACAGTTACAGGAATTGTTTGATTGCAGTGATTGCCTCAAAAGGTTGTGCAACAAAATATTAAGTTAAGGGAACCATCATTTCTGTCCAGGCCTGTTTCATGAGTTTTCTTTAAAAAATTCTGTTGCAGCATGGTTGAAAAGCAATGTCTGACTTTCATTTGTTCATTATCACAGAATTTTTATATATTACTACTTTTAGCAGATTCAAGTTATTTCTGTGACCATTGTGGGTTTTTCTTTCATTAAACGAGGGGTACCAATTTTGTCCACGTGTGGTGTGTAAATTTTTAATTTTTTTTTTTTTTTTTTTTTTTTATAGGGGGATAGAAAGTTATATTTTTATGTAAACTATTTAATTTGCATGCACAAAATTGTTTCTGCACCTGCACCTGTAAACACAGTGGGGAAAAAAATATTTAGTTAGCCACCAATTGTGCAAGTTCTTCCACTTAAAAAGATGAGAGAAGCCTGTAATTGACATCATAGGTAGAAAAAATGAGAAAACATATCTAGAAAATCACATTGTCTGATTTTGAAAGAATTTGCAAATTATGGTGGAAAATAAGTATTTGGTCATCTACAAACAAGCAAGATTTCTGGCTCTCACAGACCTGTAACTTCTTCTTTAAGAGGCTCCTCTGTCCTCCACTCATTACCTGTAGTAATGGCTCCTGTTTGACATTGTTATCAGTATAAAAGACACCTGTCCACAACCTCAAACAGTCACACTCCAAACTCCTCTATGGTGAAGACCAAAGAGCTGTGGAAGGACACCAGAAACAAAATTGTAGACCTGCACCAGGCTGGGAAGACTGAATCTGCAATAGGCAAGCAGCTTGGTGTGAAGAAATCAACTGTGGGAGCAATAATTAGAAAATGGAAGACATACAAGACCACTGATAATCTCCCTCGATCAGGGGCTCCACGCAAGATCTCACCCCGTGGGGTCAAAATGATCACAAGAACGGTGAGCAAAAATCCCAGAACCACACGGGGGGACCTAGTGAATGACCTGCAGAAAGCTGGGAGTAACGCAACAAAGGCTACCGTCAGTAACACACTACGCCGCCAGGGACTCAGATCCTGCAGTGCCAGACGTGTCACCCTGCTTAAGCCAGTACATATCCGGGCCCGTCTGAAGTTTGCTAGAGAGCATTTGGATGTTCCAGAAGAGTATTGGGAGAATGTCATATGGTCAGATGAAACCAAAGTAGAACTGTTTGGTAGAAACACAACTCATCATGTTTGGAGGAGAGTGAATGCTGAGTTGCATCCAAAGAATACCATACCTACTGTGAAGCATGGGGGTGGCAACATCATGCTTTGGGGCTGTTTCTACACAAAGGGACCAGGACGACTGATCTATGTACATGAAAGAATGAATGGGGCTATGTATCGTGAGATTTTGAGTGCAAACCTCCTTCCATCAGCAGGGGCATTGAAGATGAAACATGGCTGGGTCTTTCAGCATGACAATGAGCCCAAGCACACCGCCAGGGCAACGAAGGAGTGGCTTCGTAAGAAGCATTTCAAGGTCCTGGAGTGGCCTAGCCAGTCTCCAGATCTCAACCCCATAGAAAACCTTTGGAGGGAGTTGAAAGTCCGTGTTGCCCAGCGACAGCCCCAAAACATCACTGCTCTAGAGGAGATCTGCATGGAGGAATGGGACAACATACCAGCAACAGTGTGTGCCAACTTTGTGAAGACTTACAGAAAACGTTTGACCTCTGTCATTGCCAACAAAGGATATATAACAAAGTATTGAGATAAACTTTTGTTATTGACCAAATACTTATTTTCCATCATAATTTGCAAATAAATTCTTTAAAAATCAGACAATGTGATTTTCTGGATTTGTTTTCTCATTTTGTTTCTCATAGTTGAGGTCTACCTATGATGTCAATTACAGGCCGGCCTCATCTTTTTAAGTGGGAGAACTTGTACAATTGGTGGCTGACTAAATACTTTTTTTTCCCCACTGTATATGTGTGGTATGCATGAATTCCTCACATATTGCAGTTTTTTTAGAAAGTACATTTTGTTTGCAGAAAGGTACTGCTTGAGTATGCACTTCAGTGGCAAATTTGAAGTTTTGTGCAATTTTTGCTTACAATCTCTGTTTGCTGCAAAGTTGCATGAAGGTGGTTGTATATATGAAATGTTAAGTTGTGTTTTTACTATATACACTATGCTGTGTAATCTCAAAAAAGTTAGATTTTGGTATCAGTCACAGTTTGCTAGGTGCAGTATAGATTTTTAACATATTAATGAATAACAGCAAAATCTTGTCTTTTGTATCAGCGTTTTTGAGAGTACGAGCTCTTGTTGTAGCCGATGTTTGTGGTATATATAAACTGTGTACACCTTGATCTTTTATTTTAAATGTATTTTGTGTATAAATGTAAGATTGAATGGGACTTAAGTGCAAATATATGTTTTAGTGCATTTTTAAAAAAATTGTGTCTGTCACAAAGTTACATGAAGGTGGATGTGGCTATTGATAACCAATTGAGACACATGTAATCTTCAGGTTGTCTACTTTCAAAAAATAATAGGGTTTAGTGGTGCACTTGCTTTCCACAGGGTGTAATCCCTACATTTTATAGGATGACACTTTTTTTTTTTTTTTTTTTTTTTTTAACATTTCCAGCTTCAAAGCAGATTTTTGCTCATTCCAGTTCTAGTGATTTTCTGAAGATATGTGCATGCAGGTGTAGGCCTTAGTGGTATGAATGAACTATGCACATGTTGATCTCTTATTTTTAGGTTTGGTGCATATAACTTTTTGTTTGGTTTCCACTGTTAGCAACTAATACACATTTATTTGCATTTTTTTTTTTTTTTTTTATAAAACATTCACTTTACATCAAAATTGCATGAAGGTGCTTGTTCGCATACTGTACCAAGTGGCATTCTGACAATGCTGCAGGTGTCTACTTGGGGTTGGATGATTTTTTAATGTTGCAATTTAGTTTTGAAACATCCATCTCAAAACTGAAAATTGCTCTGGCTACCGGAGGAGCAAAATTTCCGGAGACCCCTGGCAGTGAAAGGGTTAAACCAATATTGACCATATTAAGACCAATATTGAGAGACAAATGTTATTGCTTGTATAACAAAAAGTTAGTTTTCCAATATACTTCCTATATCAATTCCTCATGGTTTTCTAGATCTCTACTTCCTGTTACTCTGCCAACTCCCATTGGATAAAAAGCAGAGATCTAGAAAACTGTGAGGAAACTGTATAACATTTTATTATACAAACAATAACACTGTCTCTCAATATCGGTCTGAAAGTGACCAACCCCTTTAATATTGTAGCTTACTTTTGTACAAGTTTTCCGCAGGCCAAGGTAACTGACACTTCAGCCTTTCTCTGAACAAGGATATCAGAGGTGCAATCTGTCAAGCAGCAGTAACCTACTTCCTAGAAGCTTGCAGCTGCGACTTCCCTGTTAAGACGGACACTACGTAAAACACTGTTCAGTGGCCACATGAACACTGCATATGAGGTGCTGTCTGGGAAAGGGTCTTTAAGAAGACATTTTTCAGTTTGATTTATAACCCAGATCACATCATAAGGCTTCTTAAAATAAGAAGGTACCTTCCAACAGGTGGCGCTAGAGAAACAGTTTTCCTTTTTCGATCAAGGAAATCTTTTTTGCCTATTCTTTAAGTTCTGCCTATGTCAGTGGGAGAGGGAGCCACAAATCAATCAGTTCCTGCTTTGAACTAGCTCAGTGTCTCAGAAATACATGTGCGCTGTACTATTAGAAACACACAGCACTTTAGGTTGGACATGAAGGCGTAGTCATCATAAAACAATTGTCTGTAGCTTTCACAGGCCACACAGCTCGAAGCAGTAGTTGTAGCCCACACAGGTAAAAGGTAAGACTGCTGGGTAGCACCAGTAGCCATTTGATTGTTGTCAGTGTGAGTAGGCTGAAACCAAATGACTTCACTAGGACATGCAGCAGGACAGCCCATGAAACCTGGTACTGTCCTGCTGGATAACTGAGGGATGCAGTGCTTTCATTGCATGGGGTCGGCAGCAGTTCTGGAAAGCTTATGAAGGGGACACAGTACTGCCACCCCTTCATTTTCAGCAATGCTGCGGTTCCAAGAGCCTGGTCCCTCAATAAATTTAAAGTGATAACATATCATAGCAATAAGTCATTGCTTTTGAAGACCGTAAAAACACCTTTATATGGCAAAACAGAAAAAAGATGCTTTAGTTGAACTTTTAGGTATAAGCTGATAATACATACACTGTACCATAAATGTAGGCAACAAAAAGCTCCCTTTTTGCTATTCTGTCTGGGTGGTGTTAAACATTTTTGTAATATACTTTATTAATCTATCAAACTTCCTTTTAATAGAAAACAGGCTGTAAAGTTCCGTACACCTGTATGTAGAGCTAAAACATTTACCAAAGGGGGATGGTCCCTTCAAATTGCAGTATCTCCGGATTTAGATCACATAGAAAAATGTCTCTAGTATCATAAGAAAGTACTTCAATCCTGGCAGCATCTCAGCTATATATAAAATTACTAGAATTAGAGATTTTATATGGAGCATGCACTCCTGCATATTAAAAAGGTTTTCCAGGATAAATTATTTGATTTTAAATTAGGCCAGGAGGAGGTGGAAAACAAAACAATAACAATAACAAAAAAAACACAAAAAAAAACACACACACACCTGTCCTCGGTGCCTCCCAACTTCATCCAGTCCTGCTGCTCCAATGTCTTCTTGTGGCGCAATTCCTAACCAGCTGTGACGTCTTTTTCCTTAGACCGCAGCAGTCACGCAGTCAGAGAAAACGTTGGGGCAGCAGAACTGGACTGCACCGGGAGGTCCCAAAGCACCAGAGACAAGAGAGTATGTTTTGGGGTTTTTTTTTCTTCAACTCCCCTGGCCTAATTTAAATGAAAAAAAAAATATATAAATAAATATATCCCAAATTGCTCTCTCAGGTTCTGTTATAGCTAGTACTTCAATCTTACCATCATATGAAAGTCTGAGAATCTCATCATTTTCTAGGTGGTATAAAACCAAAGATACAGTCCTTCGAAGTGACCATCTCCCTTTGGTAAATGCTTCAGCTGTCCATATGCACAACACAAATGTGTGCAGGCTGTCCCATGTAACAGCCTTGTTAGAGGGCTGCTAAGGAAAATGTTACGAAAATGGTCACAAAACACCCCCGAGACAATAGTGACGCTAGATTCACACTAGCGTTTGGGTCCGCATGAGGACCCGAAAGACAGACACCCTGTCCACTTAAAAGGCAGTTACCCACGGACCCCATAGACTATAATGGAGTCTGCTGGGTTTTCACCAGTTTTATACTGAAACCAGTGGATAGAAAAGTCCTCCTTGCAGATTTGAATCTAGCCTTATACTTCAATATCTTACTTCTAAGTTGAGAAAAGGATGTAGTGCTTTTTTTTTCCTCTGCATTTCAGAAGTGTAACTATTTTAATCTTTCCATCAATACATCCCTTCAAGAATTTGCTTTTTGTGGGACAAGGTATACGTTTAATGGAATCATTTTGGGAAGCACATAGCGTACTGTATGACAACCCATTAGCACCATGAGATTACATTCCATGGAGTGTTAAAATGGCTGGGAAGAGAGTTAAAAGGTGTGTTCCAACTCATTTGTAAAAGATTTAAGAATTGCTAAAAAAAATATTCTTACCTCTCCTTGGTCCTTCATTTCCAGAGGCGGCAGTTCCACTCTTCTGTTTACAGGCCTTTGGGCTGAGGTCACCAGTGATGTCCCATTTGTGCCAGTTGACTGCTGCAACTTATCACTGCAGACCCAGTTGTTGAAATTACAGCCGGTTCTCAGAAGCAGGGAGAAGCAGTGCACTAACCCAGTTCTATATTTTAGAAATCAAACTTTAGCATTCAACAGCAGCAGCGATGCTAGTCACATTAGCAGCTGCTGCTGCTTGTTGCCTGGATTCCACTGCAAAAGGTCCATTTAAATTACTGCCAGCTTTTGCACAGCTTTTTGTTTTCCCTCAATGTGATGATGAGATTAACCAAAATCTCATTCACTATACTGGTACTGTAAAACACAGCCAAAAATGTTGCATTTTCGCAACGTAGGAAACTCTACAGGGCATAGCACACACTTTTGAATGATAACATTTCATGTGGCAATTTAGAAACTAAAAATGTATTGGTCTTAAATCCTTTAACTTAGCGTCCAGGTAAATTTGGTAGTCTAAAACCCTGTCTGAAAGTAGTAATCCCATCTGGAGTAACTACTGAGTGCTCATTTATTAAATACACAATTCTATTGATTTTAAACAGGCAACATAGAAGTAGTCTGTAGAAAAAGAATGCTAACATGCTCTGTTTTGAGGATCAAAGATGCACATTCAAGTCTATGTGTGGAAATCATGGACAGCACATAGCAAGTACACAGAGGTAAAAGCCAAATAGATTGTGTGCTGTCTAAAATCATCATGGCCAGCACACTTCTATTATAAATGGTTTTGTGAATAAGCCCCCAAGACCAATCCCTATAGTGACCGGCAGCCATCACCAGGACACACTGACTAAGAATGGGTAACCATGTAATACACGGCCAGTGACTCCTAAACAGTTGCCTGTAAAGAAGCTTTGAGGAAGGGACCCACCTGTAAGATATCCATGGAATATCACTTATTAAACTCCACATATCAATCTGAATAATCCTGGACTGTTTATCCATTCTATAACATTCAGTAGCTGTTGGCTGAAAAGTCACGTGGCCAGCAGCTATTGTACAAACTTCTGCCCTATATACAGTAGAGAATAAACTGCTGCCAGACACCTTTGACGGTGACTTATTTCAACAGAACAAAGAACTGGACATGTTGAAATCATACTTAAGGGTAGAATCCGCACACCCCATACACACAAGACAGTTTCAATGAGATTACCGGGTTTGCTCTTAGGTGTAAGGGCTACCATTACTTTATGACCAGTCTAAAATGTTATGAATTAGTGTAAAGGGTACAAAACCAAGACATGAAATCTGAGGACAGTGTTTTCACCGCTCTTAGGAGGACACTGAGCGATTATCTCCATGAGAAAGATAGAAGAAAATAGTATCAGTTGAGCAGTCTATGCTTAGTGAGCGCACATGCATCTGGCATATGGGTTGTCATGGAGCTCACTGAACTGCCTAAATCTATAAATACTTCTGAGACAACAATATCACATTTATTCTAAGTAAGGAGTGCTTCAAGTCAGGAACAGGCACGTATTATCTGACTGTTCAAGAGGCAGCAAGACTGGATCTCTCCTCTTGTCTATGGTTAGAAAATTCAAAGGCAGGACAAACCCAGAAACCATATAGAAGGAGAGAAAAGATTCTTCCATTATCTATTGGAGAGGAAAAAGATCCTTCCATTACCTATTAATAAAAATCTCCAACAGGAGACCAATCCATAGCTATTCAACCTCTTGAAAAGCCCTCAGCAGCTCCTCCCTCCCATTTCCATCAGGGTGTTCAAACGACAATTCTAAGTTGTAACATAAGGATATGGCAGATCTTGGCCACAAGCCCCATGAAAGTATGGAGCTTTTTCTTTACACCGAATACGCCTTTGTCCTTAGTGTCCCTGTGATGAACTGCATAGTTAGTAAGCCAAACCACCAACTCCAAGTCCTTCATAAATGGCTGATGGCCATGGTCAAACAGATGCAGTACAAACCCTCTTATTCATTAAAAACAAGCCAGTGACTGAATTCCAAAGTAAGTAAACAATACAATAATACAAGTATACAATAATCCACCAAAAAAATTGTCCCACTCTACAGCCCTGAGGGACAAACATACAGTGGTTAAAGAGGTTGTCCAGGATAAACTTTTATTAGATATATATTATAAAATATAGCGAGTATGTATATATTTTAGGCCAGAGATGGTGAAACAAGACAAAAAAAAAAAAAAAAAAACACCACACACACTTGCCCCAATGCTCCAGTGTCTCCCAGCATGGTACGATCCTGCTGCTCCAGTGTTTTCTTGCAGCGTAAGGCCCCGCCACACGTGACGTACCGAGTCCCTTTCCTTAGGCTGATGATTTGGCCAATCAGCAACCTAAGGAAAAGACACGGTACGTCACAGGTAGTGATGTCCAGTGTCCTTTGCTGTGGCCACTCATTGACCTCAGCAGTCACATGCCGTGGGGACTTCAGCAGGAAGAAAACAAAAGAGCAACAGAACTTTACTGCACTGGGAGACACCGGAGTACCGGGGACAGAACCGTATGTTTTTGTTTTTTTAACCACACTTTCCCCGGTCTAATATAAATTAAAATTTTATCCTGGATAACCCCTTTAAGGATAAGGTCTTTTATCAAGTTAAGTACTCATTCTGCCCAAAGGGTTATTTCAAAGGCAACTTCTCACATTAACAACGCAGTCCAAGCTCCCTCCGGTTGCCTCGGCTGGCGCCATCCCAGTCAGAGCTTCTTTAGGCTCCAATTACTCCTGAGGAGATGGAGGGTACCATCAAGAGATTTAAATCAGGAAAAGGTCCAGAAGCACTGTATTATAAGAAGTTTGACCACATATTACTTCTTACTGTAATTCCCTTTTCCAGGGCTCCCAAATGCCTCCAGAATTCTGTGCAGCACAGATTGCAGTTATACCCAAACCGAAGAGAAATCTATTATCCACTAATAATTACCTATAGCCCTTCTTAACTTTAACCTAAAGCTTTTTACGTCTATATTAGCCCAAAGGATTAACCAATGTTTGCCAGACTTTGTCCAGAGACCAAGCCGGTTTTATTTCGACCTCGACAAGCTCCAGATAATATTCGGGGAGCACAAAATATTATACATGCTTCCCATGTAAAACGCTCCCCACTGTTAACATTGCCGTTCAATATATCAAAAGCATTCGATACTGTCCTCTGGCCCTACCTTTTTCGAACTTAACACATATTTGGCTTCCCACCTTCACTGATTTCCACCCTGTCCCTTCTTTATGATAGTCCCATAATACCTTAAACTGATCACCACCTCTCCTGCACCGATACCTATCGCTCAGGGCACTTGTCAGGGTTGTTCCCTTTCCCCAACGTTATTTGCTTTAGCGATGGAGAATTTGGCACAAGCGATCCAATCCCACCTGGATATTAGAGGCTTTGAGACAGGTTCCCACTCCTATAAGCTTAGTTTATTTGCAGATAATATCCTAATGACAACCCCCCACATACCTGGGAGTTAACCTGACTCATCATAGATCCTCTTTATTCCGATGGAATTATGATCCCTTGCTTCAGCGACTGTCACATGATCTGAAATCCTGGAGCTCTCCTTCCATTTCTTAGCTAGGTAGGGTCCACGCTATTAAAATGGTGACATTGTCCAGACTCTTATATTTATTCAGTTCCCTTCCCATGCCTAAACAAGTTTTTAATACATTACACTCTCAGGTCTCTAATTTAGCTTCAAATGGCAAATGCCCACCTATATCCCTGAAACAGATGTTCTATCACCGACGGGTGGGTGGTTTCTCGTTCCCTAACTTTGCACTGTATTATAGGGCGGCCAATTAGCTCAACTTACTACCGTCTCGACCCTGGCTGATGCCCCTAGGTATGTCTGCCTCAAAGCCTCCCTCACTTCTCCTTATACCCTCCCAGGTCTGCTCTGGGCTACGGGACCTTTGTCCACCTCCTTTCCTTTCACATCACATCATTTTCGGCGATTGCGCCTATCAAGGTTTCAGTAAAAACTTCAGATTCTTCCCTGACTGCTCCTCTTCCTTACTATATTCCATCTAATGCTCCACCCCCTCTAATTAAATTTCCAGCTCTACAACATTGACTTGGGGATACACTATGTCTTTAGCTAGATGGTATCATTGTTGCAATAAAGTATTGCAACAATCAAATCTCGCTTACTGAAACATCCCTTAAACTACTCCATAGAACTTATTATGTACCTGCACGATTACATAAATTCTACCCTGATGTATCAGATAGATGTTTCCATGGTTGTAATGTCCTTGGTGATATATGGCATACTTGGTGGGTGTGCCCTTTAGTGCAAGCCCTATGGCAAAATATTAAGGATACTACCATCACTGTATTCGGTAGAGGATTAGATTTCCCACCCTTGGTCTTTCTGTGTCACCCCCCTGGAACTAACAATAAGATGTTTCGCCTACACCAATATATCGCCTTGGTCACCCGCATACACATTGCTTCAAAATTGCGTACTCCAAGATTTTCATACTCTGCCATGTTACATAGAATTAACCTTATTATGTCATTTTAAAGGATAGAGTCCACTCGCACGAATACATCTGAACTGTTCGAGAGTATCTGGTGCCCCTGGCTGGATTATGCAGCACTTCAGGGCTTGAAATTAGCTGTTACTCTATCTCGGTGATATTTACCATTCCCAGAAATGATTTTGCATGATGCAATTGCCACTCTACATTTTGGTGGCTTGATGTTGTCTATGATCTCTCTTTACTCTCGCTCCCTTGGCTCACCCCCCCATTCCTTCGTCCAGTTTTTATCCCCCCCCCATACACACTTTTTTCTCCTTACTTTTTTATATATCTTCTTTGGGTTTATTTCAGGACTTTATTTTAACTTCCTGTACATGTTTTATATTTTTCATTTCATTTGTGTATATATTACATGTGGGTTTTTTTTTTTGTTTTTTTATACCATCTTTAGCCCCCTGCGGTTAAACCCCTGGGGTTTATCAATATTTGAGCTTGTACATTATTTATGTTGGCTCTTTTTTTCTGTAATAAAACCTTATTTGTAACTAAAAATGAAGACCAACCTGCAGGGAGCATTTGGAGAGCAAGTATCACTGAGTAGAACGATTTATAGTTTATGAGACAAATATTCAGATTTTTCATTTAATTCCCTAAGCATACATAAGAAGCCAACCCAAACCTCGGACTAAACTTCTAGAAAATATCCCTACAGATGCTGGAGTCACAAACAGTCCTAGAGGCCTGTTAGTACTACCCTTTGAAATGGAACCCGTCATAAAGAAAATGCAGCCCGTTCTATCATCTTCTAAAGAAGGAAGATCCGAGCAGATTAATATATAGAGTTGAAACCAAAAGTTTACATACAGTATATAAAAAGATACATATGCATGTTTTTCTCACTATCATTCATAAAATGAGAATAAACCTTTCCCGTTTTAGGTCAATTACGATAACCTAAATTATTTATAATTTGCCAAATGCCAGGAGAGGGAGAGAGAGAGAAAGAGAGAGAAAAAGAGAGAGAGAAAGAGAAATTTGGATATCCACAAGCTTCTCACAATAGTTGGTAGGAATTTGGGCCCATTCCTCCTGACAGAACTGGTGTAACTGAGCCATGTTTGTAGGCCGCCTTGCACGCACCTGCCTTTTCAGCTTTGCCAATAAATTTTCAATAGGATTGAGATCAGGGCTTTGTGATGGCCACTACAAAACATTGACTTTGTTATCCTTAAGCCAGTTTGTACCCAGTTTGGCAGTATGCTTCAGGTCACTGTCCATTTGGAAGACCCATTTGTGACCAAGCTTTAACTTCCTGGCTGATGTCTTGAGATGTTGCTTCAGTATTGCCACAATGTTCTTTCCTCATGACGCCATCTATTTTGTGAAGTGCACCAGTCCCTCCTGCAGCAAAAC
Source organism: Leptodactylus fallax (assembly GCA_947044405.1). Taxonomy (NCBI): domain Eukaryota; kingdom Metazoa; phylum Chordata; class Amphibia; order Anura; family Leptodactylidae; genus Leptodactylus; species Leptodactylus fallax. The sequence goes on along the minus strand of CAMRHE010000058.1, from coordinate 7,130,110 downwards.
AACCCCACAACATGATGCTGCCACCCCCGTGTTTCACAGTTGGGATGGAGTTCTTAGGCTTGCAAGCTTCTCCTTTTTTCCTCCAAACATAACAAAGGTCATTATGGCCAAACAGTCCAATTTTAGTTTGGTCAGACCACAGGACGTCTCCAAAAATTAAGGTCTTTGTTCCTGTGTGCATTTGCAAACATTAGTCTGGCTTTTTAATGTCTCTTTTGGAGTAATGGCTTCTTCCTGGCAGAGCGGCCTTTCAGCCCATGTTGATACAGTATTTGTCTCACTGTGGATAATGACACACTCTTACCAGCTTCAGCCAGCATCTTCACAAGGTCTTTTGCTTTTGTCCTTGGGTTGATATACACATTTCGTACCAAAGCATGTTCATCTCTGGGACACAGCACCTGTCTCCTTCCTGAGTGGTATGATGGATGGACATTCCCATCTTGTTTATACTTGCATATAATAGTTTGTACAGATGAACGAGGCACCTTCAGGTATCTGGAAATTGCACCCAATGATGAACCAGATTTGTGCAAGTCCACAATTCTCTTCCTGATATCTTGGCTGATTTCTTTAGACTTTCCCATGAGGTTACAAAGAAGCAGTGTTTCAGGTGTGCCTTAAAATACATCCACAGGTGTGTCTCTAATTAACTCAGATGTTGCCAAGAAACCTATCAGAAGCTTCCAAAGACATGACATCATCATATGGGCTGACCCAAATTGTTTAAAGGCATAGTAATCTTAGTGTATGTTTACTTTTAAAATTAATAAAAATGCCTTAAAAAATTCTCTCTCATTATTCTGGCATTTGGCAAATATAAATAATTTTGGTAATCCTAATTGACCTAAAACGGGAAAGGTTTATTCTGATTTCATGTCAGAAAGTGAGAAAAACATGCATGTGTATTTTTGTTTTTTTTATATAGTATATGTAAACTTCCGGTTTCAACTGTGTATCCCTGCTCTTTCTATACTTAGGAGTCCAGTGGGCCGTCCTAATCAGTAATTGACATCTATGTATGCATGACTATACAGGGAAAGTTGTCAATCTTTGAATGACACCACCTACTGGAATCCTAAGCATAGCAAACAGAAATTATTCATATATCAACCTGCACGTATCCTCCGTTTTTGGAGCATGATGCTGCTGGTAGCAGGGCTGTAGAGCCAGTAGGTTCTAACCAACGAGTCCTGCTCAGACTGACTCCTTCATAAATTGCTGACAGCCATGGTCAGACATAAGCAGTAAAGCTTCTCTCATTCATTAAAAAATTCCTATGAAAGCAAATATGCAACAAACTATGTATCTAATTATACAATATTACATATTGTATAGCAGAATTAAAAATCATTTTATTTTGAAGAGTCGGAGTTGGTACCCTTTTTCTGATTCCACAGCCCTAGATGGTAAGCTGAACTACATTTTAATTATGACAGGGCTACCCTTTGACAGGAAACCTAAGAGGCTAAACCAAATTCACACAAACTTAGGGGGCTCCTGAAGTCAGGACCTCAGCTATAAGTCAGAACGGAGAGTCATTCTGTAAGAAAGGCCCCCATTCTGACAAACTTGGCAATCCATTTATTATGGGGGGGGGGGCATTCATTTAAAGGGCCATCACAGTGGTTTCCATCATACATTCTTGCTATAAATGAATGTCATGAACAGATGTTCTGGTTTTAAGCTAATGTTTTTAAAGTGTAACTACTTTTGATTTGCTGGGAGCATTTGTGTCATTTATGTGGGCAGCACGGAGGCTCAGTAGTTAGAACTGCAACCTTTCAGCGCTAGAATCCTGGGTTCAAATCATGCCAAGGACAACATCTGCAAGGAGTTTGTATGTTCTCCCCGTGTTTGCGTGGGTTTCCTCCAGGTACTCCGGTTTCCTCCCACACTCCAAAGATATAGTGAATGTAGATTGTGAGCGTATATGACTGTCAATGCTTGTAAAGGTCTGCCGAATATGATGGCGCTATACAAATAAGCATAATAAATACAAGTAAGCATAATAAATTTTGTAATATTTATAAAATTTTGTCTGCTTTCTGTTAAATCATGTGCTTCTTTATTCTTTGCTAGAGTAAGGTATACAGCTCTTGCATAATAGAGGGAATCTGAGGCTTGGAGAGTTTTATCTTGGGAAGTTTAACCATTTAATGACGCAGGGTAGTTTGTATGTTAATGCTCAGTGACTTTTTTCATATTTTCCCTCCCCGTCTTCCAAAATTCTTAACTTTTATTTTTCTGTCCACATAGCTATGTGGGGGCTTATTCTGTGTGTGATGAGTTGTACTTTCATTTGCCACCATTTTGGGATACATATAATGTTTTCATTAACTTTTAGTTACGTTTTTGGGGGTCCATGTGAAATAACACACAATTCGGTCATAATTTTTTGCATTTTGTTTTTACGGCGTTCACTCTGCATTAAAAATGACATGGCAATTTTGTCCGGCGGGTCATTACAATTAAGGCAATACCAGATTTATATTTGTTTTTATTATGTTTTACCGCTTTTACAGATAAAACGCCGTTTTTTGAAAATGAAAACTTTTGCTGAGGTCACCGTCTTCTGACGCATATAACTTTTTTTTATTGTACTGTTGATGGAGATATGTCAGGGCTCTTTATTTGCGGGACAAGTTGTATTTTCTATTGGTACCAATGTTTGGTATGTATGACTATCTTATCACTTTTTATTATTATTTTTTGAGGAAAGCAAAGAGACCAAAATATGTTAATTTGCGCATTGCTGTATGTATGTATGTGTATACACTGTGTTCCAAATTATTATGCAAATAATATTCTCATATTTTCCAAAATTACCTATATGAATTGCAGTCATTGTAATTTTCCAGTCATCAACTATTCGAGTATAATTGAAAGGTTTTTGATCAAACTGCCTATGATAACAGTATATTTAAAAAAAAAAATTAACACTCAAAATGCATGCTTTAAATTATTATGCACAGCAGAATTTGCAACCTTTTCATTTTTATTAAGAACAAAAAAATGGTCATTGTGAAATTATAAGCATTAACAGGTTATTACAAACTGAAATCAAAGAGTTTTCAAGCCAAAACTTTATTCGAGGTGATGTTACATTTGCACATAGGACCCTTTGTTCGAAAGAAGCTTCTGAACTCTCTCGTCCATTGAATTTGTCAGTTTTTGGATGGTTTCTGCTTCAGTTGTTTTGCATGAGGACAGAATACCCTCCCAGAGCTGTTGCTTAGATGTGAACTGCCTCCCGCCATCATAGACACTCCTTTTGATGATGCTCCAGAGGTTCTCAATGGGGTTGAGGTCAGGGGAGCATGGGGGCCACACCATAAGTTTGTCCCCTTTTATGCCCATAGCAGCCAGAGATGCAGATGTGTTATTTGCAGCATGAGACGGTGCATTGTTATGTATGAAAATGATCTTTCTGCGGAATGCATGGTTCTTCTTCTTGAACCATGGCAGGAAGTGCTGTTTGAGAAACTCCACATACATTATGGAGTTCATCTTTACCCCTTCAGGGATCCTAAAGGGGCCGACAATCTCTCTCCCCATGATTCCAGCCCAAAACATTACTCCACCTCCTCCTTGTTGGCGCCGTAGCCGTGTTTAAATGGGGTGTCCATCAACAAGCCATCCTCCACTCCATCCATCTGGACCATCGAGCGTTGCACGGCACTCATCGGTGAACAAAACAGTTTTGAAGTCAGTCTTCATGTATTGTTTGGCCCACTGGAGCCGTTTCTGCTTGTGTGCAGTGGATAGAGGAGGTCGACAGGATGGCTTACGCACAGCTGAAAACCTCTGAAGGACCCTGCATCTTGTTGTTCGGGGGGACGTTGGAGGCACCAGCAGCTTCAAAAACTTGTCTGCTGCTATGACAAGGCATTTTTGAAGCTGCTATTTTAACCTGACGTAATTGCCTGTTGGAAAGAGTCCTCAATTTTCCCTTATCAGCACGCACACGTGTGTGCTGTGAATCAGCTACATACTTCTTGATTGTGCGATGATCACGATGAAGTGTCTTGGCAATGTTGATTGTAGTCATGCCTTGACCTAAACACTACACAATTTGTTGCTTCTCAGCAGCCGACACATCCTTTTTCTTTCCCATTTTGGCTGAAAATGTAGGCTGCTTAATAATGTGGGACAGCCTTCTTAAGTAGTCTTGCCTTTAATTGGACACACCTGCCAAACCAATTAGCACAGGTGTCTGCAATTGCTTTCAGTGATATAAAGAGCCCTGACACACATCACCATCAATGAGTTTAACTGACAAACAAAAAAAATTCTTACCTTATCACTCCTTAACACTTTTTGCATAATAATTTGGAACAAAGTGTGTGTGTGTGTATATATATATATATATATATATATATATATATATATATATATAACACACACACACACAGTACAGACCAAAAGTTTTGACATACCTTCACATTCCAAGAGTTTTCTGTATTTTCATGACTATAAAAATTATAGATTCACACTGAAGGCATCAAAACTATGAATTAACACATGTGGAATTATATACTTAACAAAAAAGTGTGAAACAACTGAAAATATGTCTTATATTCTAGGTTCTTCAAAGTAGCCACCTTTTGCTTTGATTACTGCTTTGCACACTCTTGGCATTCTCTTGATGAGCTTCAAGAGGTAGTCACCTGAAATGGTCTTCCAACAGTCTTGAAGGAGTTCCCAGAGATGCTTAGCACTTGTTGGCCCTTTTGCCTTCACTCTGCGGTCCAGCTCACCCCAAACCATCTCGATTGAGTTCAGGTCGGGTGACTGTGGAGGCCAGGTCATCTGGCGTAGCACCCCATCACTCTCCTTCTTGGTCAAATAGCCCTTACACAGTCTGGAGGTGTGTTTGGGGTCACTGTCCTGTTGAAAAATAAATGATGGTCCAACTAAACGCAAACCGGATGGAATAGCATGCCGCTGCAAGATGCTGTGGTAACCATGCTGGTTCAGTATTCCTTCAATTTTGAATAAATCCCCAACAGTGTCACCAGCAATGCACCCCCACACCTCCTCCTCCATGCTTCACGGTGGGAACCAGGCATGTAGAGTCCATTCGTTCACCTTTTCTGCGTCGCACAAAGACACGGTGGTTGGAACCAAAGATCTCAAATTTGGACTCATCAGACCAAAGCACAGATTTCCACAGGTCCAAATGTCCATTCCTTGTGTTCTTTAGCCCAAACAAGTCTCTGCTGCTTGTTGCCTGTCCTTAGCAGTGGTTTCCTAGCAGCTATTTTACCATGAAGGCCTGCTGCACACAGTCTCCTCTTAACAGTTGTTGTAGAGATGTGTCTGCTGCTAGAACTCTGTGTGGCATTGACCTGGTCTCTAATCTGAGCTGCTGTTAACCTGCGATTTCTGAGGCTGGTGACTAGGATGAACTTATCCTCCGCAGCAGAGGTGACTCTTGGTCTTCCTTTCCTGGGGCGGTCCTCATGTGAGCCAGTTTCTTTGTATCGCTTGATGGTTTTGGCCACTGCACTTGGGGACACTTTCAAAGTTTTCCCAATTTTTCGGACTGACTGACCTTCATTTCTTAAAGTAATGATGGCCACTCGTTTTTCTTTACTTAGCTGCTTTTTTCTTGCCATAATACAAATTCTAACACTCCATTCAGTAGGACTATCAACTGTGTATCCACCTGACTTCTGAACAACACAACTGATGGTCCCAACCCTATTTATAAGGCAAGAAATCCCACTTATTAAACCTGACAGGGCACACCTGTGAAGTGAAAACCATTTCAGGTGACTACCTCTTGAAGCTCATCAAGAGAATGCCAAGAGTGTGCAAAGCGGTAATCAAAGCAAAGGTGGCTACTTTGAAGAACCTAGAATATAAGACATATTTTCAGTTGTTTCACACTTTTTTGTTAAGTATATAATTCCACATGTGTTAATTCATTGTTTTGATGCCTTCAGTGTGAATCTACAATTTTTATAGTCATGAAAATACAGAAAACTCTTGGAATGAGAAGGTGTGTCCAAACTTTTGGTCTGTACTGTATATATATTTTTTTTTTTTTTGACGGTGCTTACCGTATGGGATAAATAACATTATTTTTGGATAGTGGGGGCTTATACGCAAGCGAGGATACCTAACATGTATGTATGTTTGTTTTTTTTTGTTTACATATATATATATTGTTTTTTAATATAAAGGTGGTTTTTATTTAACTTTTTATTATTTGTTTATTTTTGTGTGTTTTTACTATGTGTTTTTTCACTTTTTACCTATCCCACAAGGGGACTTGAAACTAGGATCTCAGATCCCCTGTGCAATGTCCTGCAATACATACTGTAGTATTGCAGAACATCGCACAGTAGTTCCTATGTGAACCGTGCATAAGAAGTCAGGAAGCCGTGGGGTGACCGGAGGGGGGGTGGGCGTGCGATCTTGCCTTCGGACTCCCTGGATGTCGATATTGCTATTGATCATGGCATTCAGGTGGTTAATCCGCCGGAGTATCTTCCGACTCCGGCAGCTGTTCCCGCCCCTCGGCTGTGTAATGCCGCAGGTACAGCTTCTGTGCCCGTGGCATTACAGCGTCTTAATAGTACTGAGCTGAGTGTGAACTATATACATGCCGCGACGTACTATTAAGGCGGGAAGGGGTTAAGGCTAAGGCCTCACATAGTGAAATGCAGCAAAAAAAAAAAAAAAAAACCTCAGTGGAAATGCGTCACGCTTTTAATTGCCTTTTCGCACAGTTTTCCTCTGCAGACTTTCTGCCCCTATTATACTTATACGGAAAACGCCAACGTTTCTTCAGGTATAATTGATATTCTGCTATTTTCAAAAATGCAGCTTTTCCACTGCAGATTTTTTGCTGCAACGTGTGGATGGGATTAGCCAGAATCCCTTCCACTTTGCAGTATGGTAAAACGCTGCCTCTGATGTCAAAGACAAGATCAAGATTCTCAGCTTTTATATGACATCAAGGTCTCATTTCTATTTGTATTATTTCCAGATACATCACCAGTTGAAAACACAATCAGGATTGGGAGCAGATGCAACTGAATATAAATATCCCAATCCCGACTGTGTTTTTAACTGGTGATCCCTACATAAATTTTACAGCTAGAACTGGGATCTTGAATCTGTGAACCTCATCTTTCATATGACCCCAGAAGCATATGGTGTTTATGCTTTAAAATGCTGGAGATCTAACTGTTTGAAGTACCACTATACACCCCGACCCCCACCCATCCAGTCTCATCTTTCCTGCATTAGGCTAGGGTCACACTAGCGCTCGATATACGTTTGGGGTTTCCGTCCCTGAACCCGCTTAAAAAAAGCGTAGAGAAGAGTCCTACAAGTAGGACTTTTCACTCCACAATTTTCCGCCGGAAACCGCGCAGATCTCATTATTATCTATGGGGTCCGTGGGTAACCGCGGACTTAGCTTTCTGTTTTTTCGAGTCCCCAAGTGGACCCGAAGAACATAAAGCCGAAAGCTAGTGTGAACCTAGTGTTACAGAAGAGGCTGATTGATGCTCTTAACTGGATTCAAAAGCAAGCAGGATTGGGGGTTACCCATTTATACATTCTACAACAATACACCCATTATAATGTTCCACAACTATACAAAGGGATGGAAACAGAGCCCAGAGTACAGTAGTCACTGAAAGAAAGCATTACCGCACCATTGTACAACTCAATCAACCCCTAATGAGAGCCATTATTTCCAAATGAATATTTGGAAGCACAGTTAGTCTTCCCAACAGTGGTTGCCCTGCCAGAATAACTCCACAAGGACACAGCTATAGATCATCCAGGAAGTCCCAGATATTCGCAACGAGAAAAGTAATGCTCTTCTCATCCTTTGAAAAAAAAAAAAAAAAAGTTTATGGGCTGTGAAGCAAGACAACGACCCTAAACACAAAAATCTACACTTAAATTGCTGTGGAAAGGAATAGCATGCCTGCTTGCTATTACTGCTGCAAAATGTCATTGAACCAGTTAGCATGAAATTTCACGTAGTGTGTAACGTAACAAAGGTCGCTTTAAGTAGATCTAGAAGCTTCTCCTGGATGAACAACCAACAGGATTTCTCATTGGAAGACGCCGTCCAGTTCCCTACATTGGACAGAGGAATTCTAAACAAGCGTGCCTGTGAAGGTTTACCATGCTGTTGGTCACACACAGTAATCTGCCAACAAGAGAGTCCACCATAGTGCCAAAACTTCAATCACATCCAGAATAGAAATTCAGAAAGTCTTCTCAGAAGCAGAAACCTGAGGATAAACCCTTGGATTTCTGCAGCATAATTGCCATTTCCATTGCCATGGATCTGCATAAGGATTAGTCCCACTGATATTCAAAGGGGTTAATACTAAGTTTTTGTGCCCAAAACGACTGACAGGTCACGTTACTTTCCAAAATATTAACAGAGTTTGGGAAACTACATTCACATGCATGGGATGTATACGGCACACAGAACAACAAACCTGTGGCAAAATTTTGGAAGCTTAATAATGTGCTGTGTCATTACTGTGTATACCAACAGCAGCTGATCCATAGATTGCTGACGCTAGGTTCACACTAGCATTCGAGCAAATCCGTCCGAGATTCCTGCAAGCAGGACTTTTTCCCCATGTAAACCCAAAGGACGGAAACCAAGCGCTAGTGTGAACCTAGCCTTACAAGGAAGGAGCCCCTTCAATTAGGAAGTGTACACACACTGCAGACTGGAACTAAAATCTCTGAGAAATGTATGCACATACAGCCGAAGGCCAGCGCATGGATTTCTGCAAACTCCATTAACATGAAAAGAATTGATCTTAAGTCAGAAAAGTTTATGCAACAAAATCTCCTGCGTATTAAAAAATAGAGATTTCACAATATAAATTGCAAAGCGTGTAACCCAAAGAAAGAATTTTGAATAGTATATAGATGAGCAATATGCTATGGATTTTCCACACACAAACCTCCAAGACATATACACTAGAAATTTCCCCTTTTAGGTCAAGCTCCTACAATCACAGTAAATATAAAGAGGACCCTCTGTAAACAGTCTAAGAGAAAATGGCGACAGCTCCAACAGGAACTTAAAAAAAACAAAACAAAAAAAAAACAAACAAAAAAAAACAGAACAGCACAGCATCTTATTCCTCTACAGATCCCAACAAGCCACACAGACTTGAAATGTATCAACCCCCTACAATGGCCAAACATTTCTCAACTAGGGCCGCACTTTGCAGAAACACAGCAGAACAAAAATGCTGCATATTACAGTACCTACAGAGAGAATTAGGTTTCAATAAATGTCATCCACATATTGCGGAAAAAGCTACAGAGAAGCACCATTTTAGAAAATTGAAAATTTTAATTCTAGCTGCGCAATCACAAGCATTTTCCATATAGATTTAATAGGGGAAGAAAAATTGCAGGAGGAAAACGCAGCAAAAAATGGCAACTCATTTTCACTGCGTTATTTTCTGCAACTTTTTTTTTTTTTTTAGCTGTGTTGCGCTGTGTGGGGCCTTAGCCTCAAGCAAAGATACCCAACAATATAGGTTGAGACAGTTTATCTCCATTATATGAACTGACTTATTACTCTGTAATGTCTCTTTTGGTCTGTACTTGAACCCTACAATTTGTAAAGTGCTGCGAAATACGTTGGCGCTATATAAATAAAATGTATTATTATTATACCTTGTAGAAGACACTTATACTTCTAAAATCATGCCACTGTGGCTTACAAGACATCTTCCTATTACTTTGCATTTAAGGAACATTCCATAACCTGCTGCTGTCCTATCTTTGTAATTCTATTTTGAGACTGTCAACTGAAATGTTGAATGAATGAACAAACGTTTGGAACCCCTACAATGGTCAAATCTCTCTCAGGCTAGGGGCTTCACTTTGCAGAAACACAGAAGAAAAAAAAATTGCCTGAAGAAGGAACCTGTGCGCAAAGCGTGCAAATGTATTTTTTCTGGTTAGCCAATAAAGGTATCATGCCTTCAACACACTTGTCTTTTTGACACAAAAGTATCAAATCTTGCATGATTTTTTTTCTGGCTAACATTAAGTACTTCACTATTTTTCTCTATACTTCATAATATTGCATGTCTAATGATCAGATACTTAAATGGGTTGTCCATTATTTACAGATAGTTTCTACACCCCGGACACTAATCAGTAAAACTACAGGCGTGTATGGGACCATAGAAATGAATTCTATCTGCAACTGCAGAGTTGGAGAACCCCTTTAACTGTCAACTGCACAATGGTGACAATTACACAATAGTTATGACCACTTTTCAGCATGGTGACATTCCTCATAAAGTTGAAGATTTTGATGACTAGCTTCTCAACAGGGCAGTGTTCTTCTTTAAATATTCATGTACTCAAGATCCTTCGGTAGGATGTTTTGTTGATCATTTCCTCTATAAAACCAAATATTACCTGCAAAATATCTACTCCGCAAGTTTTTTTTATTATATGCTTATTGGAAAAGTGTATTACGAGCAACATGGCTACCCCGTCCTTAACTTAGGACCATCCCCAATATTTTCAAATGGCTTAGCAACATAGGTCACAGGTCACACAGCCAGTCATCCACATTCTTCTGAAGAGCTCAATGTGTCAACAGCATCGACAAGCACTATCAACACACCTGATTCAGGTGCAGAGTGTACAAGATGCTACTATATTGGGAGCAAGCTTTTTTTTTTTCACTATCATCATTGCGGCAGATTAATTATTCCTTGAATGCCAGTTTTCTGGCGTAACTTTTTTTCACAAAAATAGGCAACTTTTTTTGTTTTGCACCACCCATGCCACTTTCATGGAAAGGAACATGGCGTGGCAATTACAATAGATTTATCATTTATGGCAGTTTACTGAAATGTACGCCAGATACAATCGGGCATAGATTCCAGTGAATGTGCATAGCCCGGTGGAGGGTGTGCCTTATTTATGAAAAGTTGTGTGCCTCTTCATAAATAAAACGCACCCCACCACTGCAGGGAATATAAAAACTGATGTTAAATATGCCAGTCTTCATAAATCTCTCCCATTAAGTCTCCTGGCTGTAGGTTGTCCAGGTACACTACCGTTCAAAAGTTTAGGGTCACTTAGAAATGTCCTTATTTTTGAAAAAAAAAGCACAGTTTTTTTTCAATGAAGATAACATTAAATGAATCAGAAATACACTCTATACATTGTTAATGTGGTAAATGACTATTCTAGCTGCAAACGTCTGGTTTTTAATGCAATATCTACATAGGTATATAGAGGCCCATTTCCAGCAACCATCACTCCAGTGTTCTAATGGTACATTGTGTTTGCTAACTGTGTAAGAAGGCTAAAGGATGTTTACAAAACCCTTGAAAACCCTTGTGCAAGTATGTTAGCACAGCTGAAAACAGTTTTGCTGGTTAGAGAAGCTATAAAACTGACCTTCCTCTGAACTAGTAGAGAATCTGGAGCATTACATTTGTTGGTTCGATTAAACTCTCAAAATGGCCAGAAAAAGAGAACTTTCATGTGAAACTCGACAGTCTATTCTTGTTCTTAGAAATGAAGGATATTCCATGAGAGAAATTGCCAAGAAACTGAAGATTTCCTACAACGGTGTGTACTACTCCCTTCAGAGGACAGCACAAACAGGCTCTAATCAGAGTAGAAAGAGAAGTAGGAGGCCCCGCTGCACAACTGAGCAACAAGACAAGTACATTAGAGTCTCTAGTTTGAGAAATCGACGCCTCACAGGTCCTCAACTACCAGCTTCATTAAATAGTACCCGCAAAATGCCAGTGTCAACGTCTACAGTGAAGAGGCAACTCAGGGATGCTCGTCTTCAGGGCAGAGTGGCCAAGAAAAAGCCATATCTGAGACTGGCTAATAAAAGGAAAAGATTAATATGGGCAAAAGAACACAGACATCGGACAGAGGAAGATTGGAAAAAAGTGTTATGGACAGACGATTCAAAGTTTGAGATGTTTGGATCACACAGAAGAACATTTGTGAGACGCAGAACAATTGAAAAGATGCTGGAAGAGTGCCTGACGCCATCTGTCAAGCATGGTGGAGGTAATGTGATGGTCTGGGGTTGCTTTGGTGCTGGTAAAGTGGGAGATTTGTACAAGGTAAAAGGGATTTTGAATAAGGAAGGCTATCACTCCATTTTGCAACGCCATGCCATACCCTGTGGACAGCGCTTGATTGGAGCCAATTTCATCCTACAACAGGACAATGACCCAAAGCACACCTCCAAATTATGCAAGAACTATTTAGGGAAGAAGCAGGCAGCTGGTATTCTATCTGTAATGGAGTGGCCAGCACAGTCACCAGATCTCAACCCCATTGAGCTGTGGTGGGAGCAGCTTAACCGTATGGTACGCAAAAAGTGCCCATCAAGCCAATCCAACTTGTGGGAGGGGCTTCTGGAAGCATGGGGTGAAATTTCTCCAGATTACCTCAGCAAATTAACAGCTAGAATGCCAAAGGTCTGCAATGCTGTTATTGCTGCAAATGGAACATTCTTTGACGAAAGCAAAGTTTGAAGAAGAAAATTATTATTTCAAATAAATATCATTATTTCTAACCTTGTCAATGTCTCGACTATATATTCTATTCATTTTGCAACTCATTTGATAAATAAAAGTGTGAGTTTTCATGGAAAACACAAAATTGTCTGGGTGACCCCAAACTTTTGAACGGTAGTGTATACTCCCATGACCAATCGAACATCAAGCACAGTGGGTTGCAACTACATGAAGGGCAGTTGTATTATCAAGACAACCATCCAGGGTCCAGAGTATTGTGCGCAAGTCCCATTTAAAGGGTTGTACAATACCCATAAAACCTGTGGGCCAGGTGTGGCTCTGTCTGTAAACAAGACAGACATGTTTTTCTACACCCCTTTAATTAGATAAGATCAGCCAAGAGGGTATGCCTGTTCAACTCCTCTAAAATGTGTTTTATATACAATATGTAATGGGTTTATATTGCTGGGTTCCCTACCAATCCTAAAAATGGGTGTGCATGGAGTAACATTTGGGAGACATGGCACATACTATACAGTATTGTGCTTCTCAGAGGTTCCCATGGAGTGTGAACAGGCAAATGGACAGCTCTCAGCAGGGAATGGGAGGATACTCCTACTCTACTCTTAGGATTTTGGTGGTTAGACCCTCATTGAACATACATGTATATATGGTATTTTTTTTATCGTAAAAACCATAAATGATAATTTGTAGTATAAAGTTATGCCACTGCCATGGTGCCGACATCTTGTGGACTGGGTATGTACATGCATTTAACTTTCTATGACTACACTATGGTGTTGACAGGACTGTGCGTCTCTTACAACGCGTGCTGTCCTGGCACAGGACATCCTGCAGGCACAGACCATCCTGTAGGCACAGACCAGGCACTGCCATAAACCCCATTACTGAAACATTAGGCGATGAGAAAGCCGTGCCATGTGAATGACTGTGCGGCTCCGGCTCCAGTGTGACAGGCCGCTCACCTTCTCGCACAGGGTGCGCACTTGGCTCTCGTTCAGTTGCTTGCAGTCGTTGAGCTGCTCGATCCACTGGTCCAGCTCCTTGGTGAACGTCTTGTCCTCCATCTCCAGCAGTTCCCCGAGCAGCCCCGGGATACACACAATACGACTCGCTCACCCCGCCTCCTGTCACATACACACACGCTGTCACACCCTCCCGTCCCAGCTGCCGGGGCCTCCACCGGGCACTGCGTCTGTCACAGCTATGGCTGTAGTATCAGAAGAGGAGGCCTCCGCCGCACCGCTGCGTCGTTGTTTCCTTCCACCGTCTCATTCAATCTCGCCTTCACCCCCACGGCCGGGAGCGAGCACCGAGGAGGGGGCTGACAGCGGTCCCGCGCGCGGAGACGGCAAAACGGAACGAAGGGAGGGTTGAGGGCGGCGTGCGCGTTCACGGAGACTAGATGGTAAACATCAGAAAAGACGTAAGAGTGCCGGGAGCGCGCCCGCAGTATTCATGGCAGCAAAGGAACCGCTTTACGGACCGCGTTGACTGGGCGCATGCGTACTGGGGAGTAGTAGTGAGGTTATTCTGAAGTGCTGCTTATTGACAGTAGATGTTCTCATTATCTACAGATAATTGTCCATGGTATGTGATGTCATGTACATGATCGACAGGTACAGTTCATGGCTGACGTCATTAGTGGATACAAGAGGACATAGAAATTTCAGTCTTTCCTTTATACAATTAATTCTTTTGGCATCTACAGTATGTGCCACAAAGAAACTGCATCAGGATTTGTCTGTGTAAATCCAGTTTATTTTCAGATTTAGTGGTTTGCATTTACTAAGACAGCTTTCACCACTTTCGCCAAGTCCAGCTCATTGTATTATTTAATAGGTGCTGTTCCACTGATTTTGGTACACTTGTAACTTTCTTGCGCCCCCACAGTTCCTGAGCAATAAGTGCGGTTATTGGTGTCTGATGTGCACTGTCAGATGGGCGGTGTCGGGAAGGAAAGCGGTGTGATTCTGAGTTCTGACACTTGCTGCCTCTCATTGGAGCTCTGAGCAACACCCCCTTTTCCTGCTCGCGCAGGACAGTAGAGAGCTTTTAAAGAGGTTGTCCAGGCTCAATTATTATTTTTTTAATTAGGCTGGCCGGGGGGGGAAAGGTGAAAAAAAACCATACTCTCCTGTCCCCAGCACTCCAGCGTCCTCCCAGTGAGGTCTAGTCCTGCTGCTCGGCTGTCTTCTTTTGACGGGAGTCCTCGCAGGCTGTGACGTCCCATGTCCCTTCCACTGAGGCCACAGATTAGGCAGCAGCACAAGGAAGGGACCCGGGGAAGTAACAGGTAGTGACGTCCCCTGTCCTTTGCTGAGGCTGCTGATTTGCCTCAGAGGTCACGTGTGGTAGAGACTTCTGCCTGAAGAAAACAACAGAGCTGTAGGGCCAGAACGTGCTGGGAGACATCGGGGACAGATGAGTATGTTTTGGTTTTTTTTCACCTCCGCTGGCCTAATTAAAAAAAAATTTGAGCCTGGACAAACCCTATAAGGCCCCATGCACAAACCAAGTGAGCCATCTGATGTGGGCTGAGTTTGCAGTCAGTTACACTCGTAGTGACATCTAAGGGCATTCTGTGATGTACTTGCCTCTATGGGGGCTTCTGATGCATTCTGTATCAATGACACAGTGCAGTATAGGACCTGCTCTATGTACAACAGCACAGACAATCGGAGGAGCATCTTCAGCTGTCACCACTATGTTATAAAGCATAATACAGTGATAAACAATATATCTTTGTTATTTATGTCACTTCCATAGGTTTGGAGAGAATCAACTTTGACGTCTTATGCAAATTAGGCAGTTGGTGCACTGGGGGTGAGCCTTCAACTCCCTGGAGCACTACTTTTGACATTCTGACCCCTACTACAGTGGGAAAAAAAAGTATTTATTCAGCCACCAATTGTGCAAGTTCTCCCACTTAAAAAGATGAGAGAGGCCTGTAATTGACATCATAGGTAGACCTCAACTATGAGAGACAAAATGAGAAAACAAATCCAGAAAATCACATTGTCTGATTTTTAAAGAATTTATTTGCAAATTATGGTGAAAAATAAATACTTGGTCACCTACAAATAAGCAAGCAAGATTTCTGGCTCTCACAGACCTGTAACTTCTTTTTAAGAGGCTCCTCTGTCCTCCACTCATTACCTGTAGGAATGGCCCCTGTTTGAAATTGTTAGCAGTATAAAAGACACCTGTCCACAACCTCAAACAGTCACACTCCAAACTCCACTATGGTGAAGACCAAAGAGCTGTGGAAGAACACCAGAAACAAAATTGTAGACCTGCACCAGGCTGGGAAGACTGAATCTGCAATAGGCAAGCAACTTGGTGTAAAGAAATCAACTGTGGGAGCAATAATTAGAAACTGGAAGACGTACAATACCACTGATAATCTTCCTCAATCAGGGGCTCCACACAAGCTCTCACCCCGTGGGGTCAAAATGATCACAAAAACGGTGAGCAAAAATCCCAGAACCACACGGGGGGACCTAGTGAATAACCTGCAGAAAGCTGGGACTAACGTAACAAAGACTACCTTCAGTAACACACTACGCCGCCAGGGACTCAGATCCTGTAGTGCCAGAAGTGTCCCCCTGCTTAAGCAAGTACATATCTGGGCCCATCTGAAGTTTGCTAGAGAGCATTTGGATGTTCCAGAAGAGTATTGGGAGAATGTCATATGGTCAGATGAAACCAAAGTAGAACTGTGTGGTAGAAACACAACTTGTCGTGTTTGGAGGAGAGTGAATGCTGAGTTGCATCCAAAGAACACCATACCTACTGTGAAGCATGGGGGTGGCAGCATCATGCTTTGGGGCTGTTTCTCTGCAAAGGGACCAGGACAACTGATCCATGTACATGAAAGAATGAATGGGGCTATGTATTGTGAGATTTTGAGTGCAAACCTGCGTCCATCAGCAAGGGCATTGAAGATGAAACGTGGCTGGGTCTTTCAGCATGACAATGATCCCAAGCACACCGCTTGGGCAATGAAGGAGTGGCTTTGTAAGAAGCATTTCAAGGTCCTGGAGTGGCCTAGCCAGTCTCCAGATCTCAACCCCATAGAAAACCTTTTGAGGGAGTTGAAAGTCCGTGTTGCCCAGAGACAGCCCCAAAACATTACTGCTCTAGAGGAGATCTGCATGGAGGAATGGGCCAACATACCAGCAACAGTGTGTGCCAACCTTGTGAAGACTTACAGAAAACATTTGACCTCTGTCATTGCCAACAAAGGATATATAACAAAGTATTGAGATGAACGTTTGTTATTGACCAAATACTTATTTTCCATCCAATGTGATTTTCTGGATATGTTTTATCATTTTGTCTCTCATAGTTGAGGTCTACCTATGACGTCAATTACAGGCCTCTCTAATCTTTTTAAGTTGGAGAATCTGCACAATTGGTGGCTGACTAAATACTTTTTTTCCCCACTGTAAGTACACCCAAATACCTTTACCAGTGTTTTGAGAGGTTTATGGGTTTCTGTGGGAGCTTCTGGCATCTTCTGCATTTGTTTACATGGTGTAGCTTCCTGCTGTGTAGCTTCTTGTGTACCTTCCACACTACCTCCTTCTCAATGCCCCCCTCCTCCTTTCTCACTCCGTTACACCACCTCCCTGTCTCTCTAGCTATCCCACCCACTACTAGCCCTTCCCAACTAACTTAGCCCACCCCCCACCACATTATACTTACCTATCTTCCTCTCTGGGGGACAGCTCCTCCTTTTCACTGTGTGCAGGCTGGAGACGCATCTCTTCCACTCTCCTAGTGCGTGCACAGACCGGAAGTACCTGTGACGCCTTCACAGGCACCTCCAGACTGGACAAGCTTGAAGAGAGGAGGAGCCGATCCCGGAGAGGAAGGCATGCAATTATTGATGGGGTTTTGGAGGGGGGGGAGTAATAGTGAAGTTCTGGATTATCAGAAAGTGTCCCTGGGATATGGGTAATTATAGATATTTTTTTTTTTAATATAAGTAAATTAGAAGTTAGGCAGGGGGAGGGGTTTAGTTTATGGGTTAATTCCTATTTTATCCCGAACAACCCCTTTAATGTCTGCAATTAGAGAAGATTCTGTTGAGCAGTTGCTATGTTTAACCCTTTAAGGACGCAGGGTAGTTTAGACCTAAATGCTCGTGACTTTTTTCATATTTTCCTTACCCACTTTCCAAAATTCATGACTTTTTTTTTACTTTTCTGTTGACATAGCTATGTGAAGGCTTATTCTTTGCATGTACTTTTTGGCACCCTTTTGGGGTACATATAGTGTTTTGATTAGCTTTTATTAACATTTATGTGGGGTCTGTGTGAAAAAAACACAATTCTATCATTATTTTTTGCAATGTAGTGCAATGTACTGCAATGTATTGCAGCACATCGCACATAGGCTCCCTATGCATTATAGGAAGTGGCAGTCAAGAGGCCGTTGCTCGTTTTGATTTCTCACAGGCCTGGACGTCAGAAGCTGCAAGTGATGCAGCTATGAAGAGGAGCAGGGGGAAGGTGCTAACAGGGAAAAAGGATTTGGAAACTGACTACGCAGCTGTGTTTAGAACTGAAGGTTAACGCCCCCTGTGCTTCGTGGAGCTAATTAGCATAACGCTAAAAAGGTGATTTTCTACAAAACTACCGAGAGGATCTTCTTACAAAAGGTATGGCTGAAATAGCCTTCATAAAGGCTACTGTACTGTATCATCAGTTTAAAATTGTGTTTTTTGCTGATAGACTCACTTTAGACGCTCAGTGCATGATGCAGAGCAGGAAGGGGTTAATAGAAAATAGGCTGTAACATTCTCCTTAGCAACCCTCTAACTGACTTGTTACTAAGGAAAGATTGAGGTACTACCTATAAGAGAACCTGAGCTATCACTAGTTAAAAACCTAGTCGGAACATATTGTGGTCCTTAAGTATCATTTAATCGAAAAGAAATCGATATTGAAAGTCAGCTCAATTAATCGCTGTGAATGTGCTCACATCAATTATTTAAACTATTTTGCATCCATGCCATCCTGTCTACCATTGCCATTGGCTACAGGACATGTCATTAACTGTATACTATCCAATTAGGATTGCTGATACTGTGTGTTAATTAATCCCTTCACGCATTCTCACGTACATGTACGTGGGTGAATGTGGTTAGTTACCGCATCCCCACGTACAGGTACGTGACGGTGATCGAGCAGGCTCAGAAGCAGAGCCCGTGCGATCACCGCGGGAGCCCGGCTGTATTTGACAGCCAGGCTCCCGCTGAAACAGCGGGGACCAGTGATAACACCGTTCCCCGCTGTTTAACCCTTAAGATGCCACGGTCAATAGTGACCGCGGCATTTTAAGTGTTTGCTAGCGGCACTAACTGCCGCGGACGGCATCGGGAGAGGGTGTCAGCTGTAACTGACAGCTAACACCCTGCTCCTTAACCTCCGATCGGTGCTCAGCGCCGATGGGGGTTTTTAACCCCTTGGATGCCGCGGTCAAACATGACCACGAAATCCAAGGGGTTCTGCCATGTTGCCGCCCCCGGCACCCCTCGTGGCGAGATCGGGGGGTGCCGATATCTATAATATGCAGCCTGGGGTCTCGCCAGTGACCCCAGGCTGCCTGAAGCCCCCACTACCTGGTTGATCCTGCCGGGACCTCTGGAAATCAGCCTATGTCTACATAGGCTGAATTCCTGTATAGACTGCAATACACGTGTATTGCAGTCTATAGTGCTGAATCAGCGATTAGAGTATCATTGGTTCAGGTGTCCTAGTGGGACATATAAAAAAAAATAATATTTATTAACTTATTTGGGTGGTATGACTATCTGTTTGAAAAGCAGAGCATTTCACATTTTGAAAATTGCGATTTTTTTTTTTTTTTTTTTTCAAAATTTCCATCAAATTTCCTATTTTCTTATAAATAAATACAAAAATATTGATCAATGTTTACCACTAACATGAAGTACAATGTCTCACGAAAAAACAGTCTCAAAATCACTTGTGCAAGTTAAAGCGTCTTAAAGTTATTGCCATATAAAGTGACATATGTCAGTTTTGAAAAATGAGGCCTGGTCTTTAACGCACTTTTGGGCTCAGACCTGAAGGGGTTAAGATTGTGAATAAACGAAAGCAAAATTTTCTGGCATATAAATAGAGGACGTGGCAGGCAAAAAGGGAGTGTCGCAAAATATATGTTTATTAATCGTAATCTGGGTAAAATTCTCAATTAACTGTGACATTGATTTAGGTCATAATCGCCCAGCCCTAGTACTAGGGAACATGCAATCACTTGATCGCTTGTATTATACTCTGCAATACTTCTATATTGCAGGGTGGCTGGTCCTAATAGGTTTCCTGTATATAAGATAGCTGGGGGCCATGGTGAAGCCCCCTCGGCACCCTGCTATCATGTCCCAGGGAAAGAGTGCCCACACAAGCACTATGACAAATATACCTGTGACGCTAGGTTCACACTAGCGTTCGGCTTTCTGTTCTTCGGGTCTGCTTGGGAACCCAAAAAATGGAAACCTAATCCCCTTAAAAAGCGGTTACCCACAGAAATACACCAGTGTTCGCACTCCGTTTGGGGTTTCCTGACCCGTTTCCGCTTGAAAAATGCATTGTTCTAGCAGATTGGGGGACAGAAACCCCGAACGAAGTGGTGTAAATCTAGCATTTCTGAGCAAGAGATTGTAATAGGACAATGTTTTCCCACAAATTCAGACTGTATTATTGATATGACAGTGTTAATGTCGTACTGACCAGTCTGTATGTACAGGTGCATCTCAATAAATTAGAATATCTTTGAAACGTTTCTTTCAGTAATTAAATTAAAAAAGTGACCTCCGATATTTTCTAGATTCTTTACACACAAATTATTCTATTTCAAGTGTTTTATTTCTGTAAATGTTGATTATGGATTACAGGTAATGAAAACCCAAATCTAAGAAAATTAGAACATTGTAAAAAAGTTCAGTATTGTAAATTCAGTGTGTCACCTGCCAAGGTTTCCTAACCCTTTAAATGGTCCCTCAGTCTGGTTCAGTAGGACACACAATCATGGAAGACGCTGATTATGAATTGTATTACTGAATTACTGAAATGAATGAACGGTTCAAAGATATTCTAATTTATTGAGATGCACCTGTATGACTGTCCATCTATGGATAATTTCTATTACTGATTAGTTGCCAAATATTTCTTCAGTTTCTTCGTCTCTCGTAAATGGTTATGTTATGACCAGACATACACAGTCCCGGAAGCCCCCTCAATCCCCCAAATTCAGAATAGGGTGGAATTGGAGATAAACTGCATTTGTGCTACTTTCTTACAGGCTTAATTTTAAGAGCATTCACTGTGCAGCCAAAATTACATGTCATCTGTACAGCACAATTCTGGGGATACCAAATGTATGTAGTTTTTGTTTTAAGCATTTACAAAAATCCCAAACTTCACAAAAAATAAAATTTCTTGGAGTTGCCCTATTCTGACCAGGCTGCATTAGGCTAAGGCCCCACGTAGCGGGCCGCAGCAAAAAAGCGTAGAGCCTTTCACAGAAAGTCTGCAGAGGTTTTCTCTGCGGACTTTCTGCTTCCATTATACCTGACATGTGACATAATAGTACATCACAGCTGCCAAATGTTAAAGGGCAAAAAATGTTTGTTTTTTTTAAATGTCTGTTAGTGCTATTATTGCGTTAATAAATGCACCCATATACCTTTAGCAGTGTTTTGAGTGATTTCTGGGAGCTCCTGCTTTTGTTTACATGCTTCAGCTTCCTGCTATGTTGTAACTTCCTCACTAACCCCTCTCACCTTACTCCCCCCTCCTCCCTCACTCCCTCCTTGTCTCTCTAGATATCCTGCCCTTCCCTACCTACCGAGCCCAACCCCCGAACCATATTATATACTTATCCTCACGCTTCTTCCAGTGAGACGGCTCCTCCTCCTGGACTGATTCTGTGTGTGTGCGCTCTTCTTCATTGCTGCTCTGTTCTCTGCAGCGATGATCCACCTCTACTGCGCATACATGGATGCGCAGTGTTGGTGAATATCGTCAGCAGTGCGCACAGCGCTTGGAGAAGAGCGCGCACAGACAGAATCAGTACAGGAGGAGGAGCCGTCTCACAGGAAGAAGCATGTTGGGTAAGTATAATGGGGTGGATGGAGGGGGGAGTAGCAGTGACAATCCGTTTCCGGAAATGGGGAGACGGTTCGTCACTGGATAATCAGAAAATGTCCCTGGGGCGGTCATGTGACCGCCCCAGCGATATGGGTAAATATACATTTTTGAATAATGATTTTATTTAGAAAGTATAAGGGTGTTTAGATTAGTGTAGGAATTTCCAGTTATCCCGGACAACCCCTTTAAGGCTGAGGCCCCACATTGCGGAAATGCAGCTTTTTTTGTTGTAGATTTTGTTGCGTTTTTTTTGAGCCAAAGCCAGGAGTGGATTGAGCAAAAGGTAGAAGCATAAGTGCTTTTTATAGATTTCCCATTCCTTGTGTAGCCATTCTTGATTTTGGCTCAAAAAACTGCAACAAAATCTGCAACAAAAAAAGCTGCGTTTCCGCAAAGTGGGGCCTCAGCCTACGGCAACTTGTCTGAGCAGGCAGCCTCTGAAGCGGGTATTAGCTGTCTGCATAGAGTAACTTCCTGTATACAACTGCAAGACATGTTCAAGGACATCAAACAAAAAAAAAATCTAAAGTTTTAAAAAAACATTATAAAGCCCCAAAAATGCCCCTTTCCTATATAAAATGAATAATGTAAATAAAATAAATAAAAATGAATAAAAACAATACATATTTGGTATCAGCATCTTTGTAACAACCCGTACAATAAAACTGTAGCGTTAATTAACGTGCATGGTGAACGCTGTGAAAAAAAGAATGAAAAAAATGACGGAAGTTGTGAAGAATATCGCCTCGCCCAGCCGCCTGGCACGCCTGCGATCAAACTTCTTTCTTAACCTCCCACTCACACACCGTGAGTAGACCGGGTCATAGGATAAAAACGAAACGAGCAATATAAATTTTATATATTTAATAACCGAAGTGGGTCGGTATGGATTAATAGCATATACAGAAATATACAATATTAATATGATCAAGCATAAACATACAAGCAAAAGAGCAATGATACAATACACCAAAATAAAAGGAAATAAAGATTAGAAAAAAATACCTGAGCACACAGCCCTGTCCTAGCTGTCTCTCTTCCATGCTCAGCACAATAGACTCTTAGTCCGTTTCTCTAGGCCACAGCAGAGTTTTGGGCCTAGGGCGCAAGCTTAAGCAAGTTGCATAAAACAATCCTTCTACATGTTGTCCAGAACAAGTGAAAGGCTTCAGGCCTCACTGCTAGGCCCTCAATGCATTCCTCAGTAGGGCAAGCTCTCTCCTCTTCTCCCAGATCAGAGTTCCTTACTGCCTCTTTGCTGAATGACCCCAGAATCCAGGTCTGCCCACAGCATATGGCTAGTGCTCCACCCACCCCTTGCACCCAGGCAGCCCCCCTTCTCCCACCTTTGCAGAACCCTCGGAGAGATGGGTGAAGTTAAGGCTTGCTATCCCCCATCCCATCTGGCCAGGGATAATAAAAGTGCCTGGCTATAGCAAGCCATCTCCAATGAACACACATAAAACCAGTGAAGCCTATCGTCCAGCAATGTGGACTCAACTAAAGCACCGCATTCCAAGTGGGGGAAGGACTGACCTAAGCAAGTAAAACACACTTCCAAGAAAGATATAAAACTGAGGGTCGGTTCATCACAGAATTATTTTTCGCAATTTCGCCTCACAAAATATGGTACAAAAAATTATCAAAAAGTCGTCAGCCCATCTAAATCTCCCACCCTTTCCAAAATTGTTATGGCAACTCATACATCAGATGTCCTAAGAAATTTATGGCTACCGGATCCAAGTCGCTTCCGCCACCCGAAGTTTAGTCTACTCCTGAGAGGTGTATGTGACGTTTGGCACGCTATGCAGCCCCGAATTGCACCCACACCATCTTTGTGCCTGCCGATGGGCCTACTGCCTCATTTGATGAGTGAAATAAAGCACCCTCTCAAGGATTTTTGGACCCATCTTCTGCCCTACCCACTATGCGATCTCTGTATAGACAAACAGTTGCCTACAGCAGCGTCCATTGAGAAAATCATCCTGCCTTCTCTGTTGACCTTCCTGCATAGAGCTCACTATGAAAATTGCTGTTCAACCTTCAACAGGGCATTCTCCTGGCAACGGGACCTTACAGATTTTGAAAAAATTATAATCTCAAAAACACCTGTAATGAGGAAAGTTTCAGATCTTCTACGAGCTTTTGTCCAGACTACTTCCACGCTTAAGCCTTTCTTCATCACTAGCTGGGAAAAAGATCTGAACTTTACATTATCCCGCAAAGAACTTCAATTCACCCTGTCATTCACATAGTCTTTCGACGTGTGTGTGTCTACAAGAAAACCATTACAAGATCTTGACCGGATGGTACAGAACCCCTGAGTGGCTTTATTCCCACGGTCTTGCTCAATCTGACATCTGCTGGAGATGTAAAAATGATACCAGTTCTATTCTTTATATCTGGTAGTCCTGCCCAATTATTTCTGCCTTCTAGAAAGCAGTGGAGGCGGAGATACGGAGAATTGGATTCCCCTCTTTCTGTCTCTCTCCAGATTTATTGGTGTTTATTAGGCCCCTACCTTCATTTTCCAAAGCCTCACAATATCTCATTTACCACTTAATTGCAGCTGCGAAGTCACTGATCGCACCGCTCTGGTTGCAACGCACTGTGCCATCTCTAGACGAATGGAAAAACAAGGTGAACCAAATTGCTAGATTTGAAGAGCTCACCAGCTGGATAAAACGTATGCACATCCGCTATCTAAAAACATGGGACCCCTGGCTCAGCTCCAGATAATAACCCTGGTGGATAACGACCATGGAACAAGTGGAACCTACCAACTGTGGCCTGATTCATAGTCCTTTTATTATGGAAAATTGGAGCACTCTTTCTTTCTTTCTTTCTTTCTCTTTCTCTCTTCTGCCGCTCATTTCTTCGGCTCATTTCTCTCGGTTTCTTTCTCTTATTTTTACCTCTACTTTCTTATACCTCCCCCCCCTCCTCCCCCACTCTGTCCAGTACTAACATAACCTTCGCCCCCCCCCCCCCATTCTCCTACCTAGTGCAGGCTACCTTGTATATGCTATCTTGTTTCTCCTGCTCTTTCCCCTTCTCTTCTCTTTCCTCTTATTCACCTTTCTCCCCCTCTTCCTCTTCTCCCTCCCCACCTCGCTCATTCATATATATATAAAAAAAAACACTAAATGGTTTATTGAATGTAGCTCTCTTATATAAGCATGTAGTACTTGTTTTGAACATATTTTGTATTCTGTAAGATGTTCTTACTCTGCTCTGTACTGGATGGCAAGAATGTACTTCTTGTTCAATAAACTTTTGAATATAAAAAAAAAAAAAAAAAAAAAAATTATCAAAAAGTCATATGTACCCCAAAACAGTACCAATAAAAAGTACAGCTCGTCCCATAAGACCTCAGTCAAGTGTATCAACAGAAAAATAAAAAGGTTATGCTTCTCAATTGATTTCTTTCCCCAAATTGGTTTTTGTTCAGAAAAATTAGTAACACGTAAATAAAAAATATATAAATTAGGTATCGTTGTAATCGTACTGACCAATAGAATAAAGGTAACATGTTACGTATGCTAATCAGCAAACAATTTAAATGGTAAAAAGCAATACCAGAATTTATGGGGTTTTTTTGTCTTTTTTTTTTTTTTTTGATCCACCAAGAAATAGTTAATAAAATTTAGTCTATAAGTTATAGGCAACCCAAAGTGGTGTAATTACAAAAATGCATCTAATCCCACAAAAAACAAGCCCTCATATGGCTACACCAAAAAAATAAAAAAAAATATGGCTTGGACATTGGGATGACAAAACCCTCCAAGATTGCCATATCTTTAGGGTAAAACTTGCTGTGGTAGGAAGGGAATGTATATGCTGTGCGAGCATATTTCAGAGTACACCCCAGACTTAGAGTTTATGAGGGAAAAGACACCAGAAGTGACCCTCCCCCCCCCCCCCCCAATCATAGGAGATACTGGGCAAATAATAGGGGATTTGGTGTAACCAATGTACTTTGCACAGCTTACGTATTCACTTTTCACCATCCACTGTGCTTTCACATCTAAGAAAACCAATGCTCATTATGCCCCATGATAAATTCTTTGAGGGTTGCAGTTTTCAAAATGGGGTCAAAACCTAGGGGATTCCACTTTACTGGCACCTTAGGGGCCCTGCAAACATGACATGGTGTCCAAATACAAAACATCTAAATCTGCACTTCAAAAACCATATAGCGCTCCTTCAAATCTGCACCCTACTGTATGCCCAAACTGAAGTTTATGCCCACATGGATGACACTGAATATCGAACTTAACAATGTGGGTATAAACTGCTGTTTGGGCACGCAGCAAGAAGAAGGCAAGGAACACTATTTGGTTTTTGGACACCTTGCCATTTTTGCTACAAAAAGGCTACAAAATAGTTTTTCTCCAACATAAATGGCATACAGTGGGGAAAAAAAGTATTTAGTCAGCCACCAATTGCGCAAGTTCTCCCACTTAAAAAGATGAGGCCGTCCTGTAATTGACATCATAGGTAGACTTCAACTATGAGAGACAAAATGAGAAAACAAATCCAGAAAATCACATTGTCTGATTTTTAAAGACTTTATTTGCAAATTATGGTGGAAAATAAGTATTTGGTCAATAACAAAAGTTCATCTCAGTACTTTGTTATATATCCTTTGTTGGCAATGACAGAGGTCAAATGTTTTTTGTAAGTCTTCACAAGGTTGGCACACACTGTTGCTGGTATGTTGGCCCATTCCTCCATGCAGATCTCCTCTAGAGCAGGGATGTTTTGGGGCTGTCGCTGGGCAACGCGGACTTTCAACTCCCTCCAAAGGTTTTCTTTGGGTTTGAGATCTGGAGACTGGCTAGACTACTCCAGGACCTTGAAATGCTTCTTACGAAGCCACTCCTTCGTTGCCCTGGCGGTGTGCTTGATATCATTGTCATGCTGAAAGACCCAGCCACGTTTCATCTTCAATGCCCTTGCTGATAGAAGGAGGTTTGCACTCAAAATCTCACGATACATGGCCCCATTCATTCTTTCATGTACACGGAGCAGTCTTCCTGGTCCCTTTGCAGAGAAACAGCCCCAAAGCATGATGTTGCCACCCCCATGCTTCACAGTAGGTATGGTGTTCTTTGGATGCAACTCAGCATTCACTCTCCTCCAAACACGACGAGTTGTGTTTCTACCAAACAGTTCTATCTGACCATATGACATTCTCCCAGTACTCTTCTGGAACATCCAAATGCTCTCTAGCAAACTTCAGACAGGCCCGGATATGTACTGGCTTAAGCAGGAGGACACGTCTGGCACTGCAGGATCTGAGTCCCTTGCGGCGTAGTGTGTTACTGACAGTAGCCTTTGTTAGTTCCAGCTTTCTGCAGGTCATTCACTAGGTTCCCCCATGTGGTTCTGGGATGTTTGTTCACCGTTCTTGTGATCATTTTGACTCCACGGGGTGAGATCTTGCATGGAGCCCCTGATCGAGGGAGATTATCAGTGGTCTTGTATGTCTTCCATTTTCTAATTATTGCCCCCACAGAAGAATCACACCAAGATGCTTGCCTATTGCAGAATCAGTCTTCCCAGCCTGGTGCAGGTCTACAATTTTGTTTCTGGTGTCCTTCCACAGCTCTTTGGTCTTCACCATAGTGGAGTTTGGAGTGTGACTGTTTGAGGTTGTGGACAGGTGTCTTTTATACTGATAACAATGTCAAACAGGTGCCATTACTACAGGTAATGAGTGGATGACAGAGGAGCCTCTTAAAGAAGAAGTTACAGGTCTGTGAGAGCCAGAAATCTTGCTTGTTTGTAGGTGACAAAATACTTATTTTCCACCATAATTTGCAAATAAATTCTTAAAAAAATTAGACAATGTGATTTTCTAGATATGTTTTTTCATTTTGTCTCTCATAGTTGAGGTCTACCTATGATGACAATTACAGGCCTCTCTCATCTTTTTAAGTGGGAGAACTTGCACAATAAAAAATACTTTTTTTTCCCCACTGTAAATAACAAAGGCATTTTTTTTTTTACTGCAATGTGCTATATAATGGATGTGTTGGCTTTTTCTGTATAGGTATAATAGGGGCAAAAAAAAAAAGCAGCGAAAAATGCTGCAGAAAAAAACACGATGCGTTTCCGCTGCATTTTTTTTTCTGCGCCTCGCTACGTGGCGCTTTAGACTGAGGCCACATGTTCCAGAAAAGCTGCTTTTTTCGTTGACATCAGTGTCATCTGAGTGCATTCCGTGATGTCATTCCGTTCGGATGATTATAGAGCAGGTCCTATCCTGCTCCGTGTCATCGAAGGCCCACGTAGACATAAATATATAACAGAATGCACTCAGATGTGACGCATCCATAACACCTTTGTGCCAAAGGAGCCTTCAATGCTTTCATGTTGTATGTCTCAGCCAAACAGTTTGGGTCTCCATTCAGCTTGAAAAGAAGTAATGCACTGAAGTGTGCAGCTTGTTAACACAGGGTGACTTGTTACTATCTACTCTGCATCAACCTTTCCCACCCGCTGTGATATGGACCGTCTTCCAGTTTGCTCCTATTTTGCAGCTACCACCAACAGCTCCTTGTAAAACACTTGAGACAAAATATAAATTCAGCTGCATCTCAAAGGTTATGTTGTTTTCCAATAATTCCATATTTAAATTCAGTAATGTGTGAGCTGATTTTTTTTTTTGTGCCACCAAAAAGGCATATTCAGAGAAAAATATGACGTCTTTTTCATTGATTTTGTTTATCAGGAAAGCTGTCTGTATATTACCCTGACAGGATCTCACATGGATCATCTAAAAAAGATTGAGACACATTTATTCACATGGTGTTGCAATCTGCTGCAAGGGTTGTATATTTTGTAATAAAAATAGAATGGAAAAATAGTAAAAACAGGCTGAGAAACTTTCTTGCTAAAACACTCTAAGGACCTTGTGCTACATTTGGCATAAAATATACAGTTCTCACACAGACCCTCATGGTTAGGCCCTTTGCAGACGACCATGGGCTAGGTCAGTGTGCTATCTGGGGTTTTCCCAGAATGCACACCGACTCATTAATATCTGTCAGCACACGCACAGTCCGGGCCGCAAAACTCAGGACAGGTCCTATTTCTGTCCAGTTTTGTAGCCGTGCTTCTGTGGCTCCTATTCATTGAATGACTAAGGCATCGGGAGCACGGCCGATGTACGAGCGGCACAGATTCGTGTGCCGCCCGTTCACCAACCGTGCCTTTCAGTCATGGCCAGCATCTAGCACACGGTCATATGCAACTGGCCTTAGTCTTGTTATAGCCCTATTACTATAAACATGCTATTATTGTTAACTTACAGAGGGCACTTCAACTTGTTTATAAACTGCCCCACAAGGATAAGGTGATGAACTCATGGATGGAAACATAAGTATTAACCCCTTCTCTTTTTAAAAAGAGCTTGTGTAGCAGCAGAGGCGTTTATTATAAGGAATAATATACCTCCTATCAGTAGAGAACATAAGGCGTCACTTTTAAGCTTTAACTTGTGTAAATACACACAGTGATACCCTTCTGCTTCTATGTGGTCAGGAAATTCCTTGTCTTCTAATATTCTTAGATATTAAACCTTTAAGGATGCAGTGTAGTTTGTACGTTAAAGGGGTTGTTCAGGCTAAAATTTTATTTTTTTAATTGAGTTGGGGGAGGTGTAAAAAAATTTAAAAAAACATACTCTCCGTTGTTTTCTTCTGACAGAAATCATAATGAAGGAACCCTGGGACGTCACAGCCAGTCGGACCCTGTGATCTTATCGTGGGGGATGCAAGGGGGGTTGATCTTGTCCTCGGACCTCTTGGTTGCCATGATCGTGATTGATCACGGCATCTAGGGGGTTAATCCACCATAGTCAGAGTATTTTCCGACTACGGCGAGTAACCTTGGGCCGTAGGTATCGGCGCAGGCACAACTCCTGTACCCTGCGGCATTGCAGCAGCGTACTATTACGACAATGAGCGTTATCTATATGCTCAGTGTGACGTAATGCTACGTCACAGAGCGGGAAGGGGTTAAATTGGGGATTTGATTATCCCATGTATGATATACACTAGTACGGTGTTTTTACTAAGAATAAGATATAGTACTGTGTATAAGCCCTTAAAAACAGACTAGGATCAAGCAGCACAGGTACACCCATCTCTTATCATTTAGGAATCATACTACTACATACTCCAGAAATCTAGAGCAACTCTATATCAAGTGAAAAAGAGAACCTGGTTCAGGACTGTACTTTGGGAACCTAACTATTTTGCATCATACAGTAGTGTTCAAAATAATAGCAGTGTGTTCAAAAACATGAGTTAAGCACAAAATCTTTATAATATTTTTTATTTCCATGCATTGGGAACATTGCACTCTGTTTTCTAAATCAAAACATGAAGAGAAATGTATAGAATTTTTAACTACTTTACAGAAAATAACAAAAAATGCATACTTTTTACAGCATATATACAAGTTAGTTGTGCAGTCTTAGCTGGGCACCAGTCTTAGCTAACACCCAGGATCACAATCATTTATGCCTATTTTTTCTCTTGGCAGCATTATACACGCAATAATAAAAATAGTCTAAAATGCAATGTTTTAGTGTTTTAAACGGTTTGTAAATAAATAAGCTATTGCCTGCATGGTGAAAGCTTAAACCTAAAAAAACAATGTCAGAATAGCTTTTTTTTTCTCCATTTGCCATCAAAAGGACATAAAAACAATCAAAAGTCTTATGCCAGGTTCACCTCTGCGTCGGAGTCTCCTAGCCTAATAGAGTAGCCCTTGCTGCCTACCTTCTGAGGAGCAACAAACAGTATATCATATCCTTAAACTCATTGTAGGTAGCCGCTAGCAGTTGTAAAAAAAAAAATTCATGTTCTGTGAAAACCAATTAAAACCTTTTTAAACTAAATTCACACAAGAATTGAGATAAAGAGAAATATCATTAATTTCTTTACGTTTCCTTGGTTTTGGATTCATATCTGTTTGGGTAAACAAGAAACTGCACCACAAGCTACATGAGTTATAGCTATATGTGATCCCTCGTCTGCAAACAAATTATTCTTTATGTTACTCGGAAATTTTATTATGTAAAAAGTCACAGACCATAGTGAACCAAGAATAAATGAAACCTTAACACTACAGCTTCATCAGTAAACCAAAATTGATATGACTGTTACAAGTGTTTCCAGTAGGGGGAGCTCATGGTCTATTTCTTCCTCAGCAGTCAAAACAAACTACACTGAAAAGAACTGTTAAAAAATATTTTTATTACAATAAGATGTAAAAGAGTTTCTAGTCCATCTAGGACTAATATCAGGTTAATAGTGAATGAGGTATCTTTGTGTACTCTTGTACTTTTTCTCTTGGATTCAGGAGTTAATCCATGTTTAAAAACATGGAGTGCTGATATGCTGACCTGAGAACATTTTCTGAATAGCCCCTCACTGCCATGAAAAAATCAGAAGAACAATTCTAGCACTGGCCTTTTGGTAGTCCGCTTCATAGTGGTTGTGGATGCCAGCTGTCCAAGTTCAATAGACTATCTGTAACAGTCGATTTCATGAATATAGAAGTCGGTCCCTATTGGTCATAATCGTGACATCCATAAATGTAGTATTTTTTTTTTTTTATTTTAAACTGTAATTTTTATTAAATTTATTAACAGAAGAAACAAGCCATGCTGCGAACGTACTTCATACGAGCGATAAGCTCAGGACCAGTAGGAGGGGAGGATTTCCTCCAATGGAGAGCAATTAATGTTTTAGCGGCAGTGCAGAGGAACAGGAATAATTTGGAGGCCCTTTTACCGAAATGTCTGGGAGGAAGGTTAAGCAAATAAATGAGGGAAGCCAGCAATGAGAGGGGATGCTAGGGTTGAGAGAAAGAAGCAAGGCGGGAGTGTGGTACCAATGCATAAATAACTTATACTGAGTAAATGTAGTATTTTTATGGATCTATGTCGTAAAAAAAAAGACCAACAACATTGTTGTTCAGCTCTGCCACAAAATTGAAAAACTTCTGCTTGGGTCCGGTCCAAAAAATAATCAACAATTAATCTAATACAGAAAGCAATATAACATGTCCATCTTTCCATGCCCTAACAGAAAACATGTTAGGTGTTACACCAG
This sequence comes from Leptodactylus fallax, assembly GCA_947044405.1. Taxonomy (NCBI): domain Eukaryota; kingdom Metazoa; phylum Chordata; class Amphibia; order Anura; family Leptodactylidae; genus Leptodactylus; species Leptodactylus fallax. Next base: position 7,098,250 of record CAMRHE010000058.1, on the reverse strand, counting down.
CCCAGATTGGCATAAGTGGGCGCACAGGGGCTTCCCATTGCCACTTCCATCACTCCCCTGTACTGGTGGTAGAACTTGTCATCAAAGATGAAGTAATTGTGTTCTTAAACAAATTTAAGGAGCATAAGCACATATAGCCCCACCCGTGCCTAACTGAGCTAAACAGAGCTTCAACATCCAAGCTAGCCAGCCAACATTCTGGCTCACAGTGGATGCCCTCTATTTTCTTGAGGGCATTCATTATATCCCTTACGTAGAATGGTAAAGTCACCACATAAGGGCACAAAATTGTATCAAGATAGTTTGATAGTTTAATACTTTGTTGTGTTCCATGGTTATTTGCAGCTATTTTAAACTATCTATCACAACGCAAAGATAGGTGTTAATGGGACGGGGGGGTGATTTTTAGTTGAAGTCGGGGCCAGATCTGTAAGTGGTCCAAGCCCATTCTCCTGTCTGACATTGGTGCTTGTCATGGATTTAAAAAAATTTCTGCCTCTATGCAAGGCAAACGTTATATCCTATACTCATTTTCAGAGAATGTATCCTAAATGGCTAGTTGCCTTTTCAAGACATCTTCCCCTGATTGAATAAAATGTAATGTGGCTTGAGATAACATGAAAAACCAAATTGTAATAATGTGTAGTAAGTAAAATATATATCTTGGTACCGTATTAGCCAGTACATATAAAAGATAAAACTTGACAATCTTTAGTAGTTGATACCTTTTAATGGCTAACTGAAAAGATGATGACAAATAGTAAGCTTTCGAGACTACTTAAGTGTCTTCATTAGATCAGGCGTCGTATAACACAGTGTCTGAAGAGTCACATATTTCTACACAAAAGGACATAGGAACATAGTGGTAAATGAGACAAGTGATGTAAAACAGAGCTATCAATATAAGGAATAAACAACTACAGCAGAAAATATTGGAGCAGTTCCCAGATAAGGCGTGTGAAAGTTTTATTGCTTTCTGATTAAGATCTAGTCCATGGTTTTGATGCCACCACCAGGTCTTGAAGGGGCCTTAAAGAAAATGTGTAGCCAGGAAATTAACAATTGTTTAAATTAGATAATAACATGGAAAATTTTAAAAACTTAACCAAAAATTCTTTTAAAATATGTTTAACATAAAATTTGATTCAAAAATAGATCATCTTCTGGCGACACATTGCCTTTAAGTGATGTAAATTCATGAGACACATTCATCCCTGTTCTGAGTGTGTCAAGGGATATCATGACTTTTCATGTATTCCCAGATCCTCCTGTTTCTTTGAGAGTTGAAGTTTCCTTTCAAAACCAAAATTTTCATGTCATTTATATTGTGATGGTATAGGGAGTTCTGTTCTCTTCTCTTTGATGGCATGGCAATGTGAGTACATGCTCATCAAGTTTCTTCCCTGTTTCTCCCTACATATAGTTCCCCACTAGGTCATTGTGTACATATAATTAAAGGTGTTGTCCCGTTTCAGACCAATATTAACCCCTTAAGGATGCAGCTTAAACTACCTTAAGGACACTGCCTCATTTTTCAAATCTGACATGTGTCAGTTTATATGGCACTTATCCAAGTGATTTTGAGACTGTTTTTTCATGACACATTGTACTTTATGTTATTGGTAAACATTGATCAATATTTTTTGCATTTTTAACAAAACAAAATCGAAATTTGATAAAAATTTGAAAAATTCACAATTTTCAAAATGTGAAATGCTCTGCTTTTCAGACAGATACCACCCAAATACATTAATAAATATTATCTACCATGTTTCTGCTTTTTATTATCACAAGGCATTATGGGAAAATGAGCTGAGAAGCTCAAGCTTTCTCAAGACTCAGTGGGTCAAAAGCAAATTGAGGATTTGTTACATCCAACAGAGGGCACTTGAGCTTCTCAGCTCCTTTTCCCATAATGCCTTGTGATATGCAGATGCTTAGTAGAGGGCAAAAAGGCAAATCAAAACTCTACACACCTTCACTGGTGCTCTCCACAAGGAGAGAGATTCCCCTTTCTGCTTTTTATTGGCATCATCTTTTTATTGTCCTTTAATTTATTTTGGACATTTTAAAGCTTACGAGTCCCAGGCCGGGTTCACACCTGTATTCTGTTTGGGGTTTCTGTCCCTGAATCTGCTTGAAAATTGCGGAGAGAAAAGTCCTGCTTTTTTGGGGTACGCATTTTTCTGGTGGAAACCAAGCAGACCCCAATATAGTGTATGGGGTCCACGGTTTTCCACGGGTAACCGCTTTTTAAGCGAATTAGGTTTCACACCCAGGCGCAGGTGTGAACCTAGCATAACAGTGATTTTCCAGATTTACAATAAAATTTCCTAAACCCATTTGTTAAGGACCACTTTCTGAAAGAGATTTTAAAGACCTATACATTTGAAACCCCATTTTCAAAACTGAACGCCTCAGATAATTCAAAAGCACATTTGGGGAGTTTAATCCTTTAAGCATTTCATGGGAATTAAAACAATATGGAGGTGAAATTTAGGCATTTAATTTTTTTTGTTTTAATGGTATGTTTATTCAGCCCTAAAATGTATACATTCACAAGGGGTTAAAGGAGAAAATGCATGACGTCTTTAACAAAACCTGGTTTTACTGGTTGGAATTCCAACGTTCTGGAGAGTATCAGGCGCTTCTGGGCTCTGGGCACCCTCCCAGGCTTGATCAACTTGGCTCTGTTCTCTGAGCATAGTGTCCCACTGTTTGCATGTGCCCTGCCATTGAATTATTATCTGACCTCACATAGTGAAATATACCTGGCCAGTTGGTCATCTGGGCCTCTACCAGGGCCCACACACAGATCTACCCTATTTCCTCCTGTTACCTACCCCCCTAACCCCCCCCTTTTTTTAATTTTATTTTCTCTCTTCCTCCCTCTTCTCCTTCTGCCTCCCCTCTCTACTCTTTTTTTTTCTCTCTTCTTTTTAATGTTTATGTTGCCCTTGCTGACTGTTTTCGTCTTGGGGTTCCCCTTTGGTGGCTTCTAGTCCGCAGTGCATGTATTGTTGTTTTTATGGTCTGTTTTGGTTTATGTTGTTTTATTTGTGAAAATCAGTAAAACATTTGAATTGAAAAAAAAAAAAAAGAGAAAATGCATATCACAATTTGTTATACAATTTCTCCCAAGCACGGAAATACCCCAAATGTGGATGTAAACTGATTTTTGGGCACACGGCAGCGTGCCAAAGGAAAGGAGCGCCGCTGGGCACTTGAAAATAAAAAAATATTTTGTTGGAGTAGTTCTCAGGTGTTATGTCTAATTTTCAGTGCCCCTAAAGTACCAATACAATGGAAACCCTCTAAAATTTTGGAAACTACAGCCCTCACAGAATTTTATCAAGGGGTATAGTACGCATTTAGACTCCACAGCTGTATGGGTGCATGGCAGGGCTTGGAATGGAAAGAGTGCTATTTGGATTTTGGAGGGCACTTTGTGTTAACAGAGACACACACTTCTAAAACTTTTAAGTGGGTTATCCTGGATTCAAAAAAGTTGTATATGTGGGCTCAGAGGGGAAGGAGCTTTGCTTTTCAGCTTTTGGAGTATAGATTTATAGGAACTGATTTCTGGATGCCATATTGTTTTTTCCCCAGAGGTGCCAGTAAAGTGAAATTCCCCTAGAAGTGACTCCATTTTGTAAGTGTCTAACGTGACATGGTGTCTAAAAACCAAAGATCTAAAACTACTCCAAAAGCCACATAGCACTCCTTCACATCTGCACCCTGCTTCTCTTCTGTGCCCGGCTGTGTGCCCAAACAGCAGTTTATACCCACATATGACAATGTTAAGTATGTTATCCTGGGTAGAACAGTGTCATACGTGTGGGCATAAACTTCAGTTTGCGCACACAGCAGGGCACAGATGTGAAGGAGCGCTATGTGACTTTTGTAGGATAGATTTAGAGGTTTGGTATCTGGACACCATGTCATACAGTGCCTTGCGAAAGTATTCGGCCCTCTTGAACTTTTCAACCTTTTGCCACATTTCAGGCTTCAAACATAAGGATATAAAATTTTTAATTTTTGGTGAAGAATCAACAACAAGTGGGACACAATTGTGAAGTGGAACGAAATTTATTGGTTATTTTAAACTTTTATAAAAAACTGAAAAGTGGGGCGTGCAATATTATTCGGCCCCTTTACTTTCAGTGCAGCAAACTCACTCCAGAAGTTCAGTGAGGATCTCTGAACGATCCAATGTTGTCCTAAATGACTGATGATGATAAATATAATCCACCTGTGTGTAATCAAGGCTCCGTATAAATGCACCTGCTCTGTGATAGTCTCAGGGTTCTGTTTAAAGTGCAGAGAGCATCATGAAGACCAAGGAATACACCAGGCAGGTCTGTGATACTGTTGTGGAGAAGTTTAAAGCTGGATTTGAATACAAAAAGATTTCCCAAAGTTTAAACATCCCAAGGAGCACTGTGCAAGCGATCATATTGAAATGGAAGGAGTATCAGACCACTGCAAATCTACCAAGACCCGGCCGTCCCTCTAAACTTTCATCTCAAACAAGGAGAAGACTGATCAGAGATGCAGCCAAGAAGCCCATGATCACTGTGGATGAACTGCAGAGATCTACAGCTGAGGTGGGAGAGTCTGTCCATAGGACAACAATCAGTCGTACACTGCACAAATCTGGCCTTTATGGAAGAGTGGCAAGAAGAAAGCCATTTCTCAAAGATATCCATAAAAAGTCTTGTTTAAAGTTTGCCACAAGCCACCTGGGAGACACACCAAACATGTGGAAGAAGGTGCTCTGGTCAGATGAAAACAAAATTGAACTTTTTGGCCACAATGCAAAACGATATGTTTGGCGTAAAAGCAACACAGCTCATCACCCTGAACACACCATCCCCACTGTCAAACATGGTGGTGGCAGCATCATGGTTTGGGCCTGCTTTTCTTTAGCAGGGACAGGGAAGATGGTTAAAATTGATGGGAAGATGGATGGAGCCAAAAACAGGACCCTTCTGGAAGAAAACCTGTTGGAGTCTGCAAAAGACCTGAGACTGGGACGGAGATTTATCTTCCAACAAGACAATGATCCCAAACATAAAGCAAAATCTACAATGGAATGGGTCACAAATAAACGTATCCAGGTGTTAGAATGGCCAAGTCAAAGTCCAGACCTGAATCCAATCGAGAATCTGTGGAAAGAGCTGAAAACTGCTTTTCACAAATGCTCTCCATCCAACCTCACTGAGCTCGAGCTGTTCTCCAAGGAAGAATGGGCAAGAATTTCAGTCTCTCGATGTGCAAAACTGATAGAGACATAAACCAAGTGACTTGCAGCTGTAATCGCAGCAAAAGGTGGCGCTACAAAGTATTAACTTAAGGGGGCCGAATAATTTGGCACACCCCACTTTTCAGTTTTTTATTTTTTACAAAAGTTTAAAATATCCAATAAATTTCGTTCCACTTCACGATTGTGTCCCACTTGTTGTCGATTCTTCACCAAAAAATTTAAATTTTATATCCTTATGTTTGAAGCCTGAAATGTGGCAAAAGGTTGAAAAGTTCAAGGGGGCCGAATACTTTCGCAAGGCACTGTATATGCAGAGCCCCTGAGGTACCAATAAAGTGGAATGGGAGGACCCCATTTTGAAAACTGCACCCCTCAAAGAATTTATCAAGGGGCATAGTTAGCATTAGTTTTTGTCGTCACATTGTGCAAACTATACATTGTAAGGACACCATTTTGTAATGACACAAAATACTTCTGCCGTGTTTTTTTTCAGTTTTTTTTTTTCACGTGCAGGTTAAAATAATCTTTCAGTTTTATTGTACTAGTTGTTACGGATGCGGCAATACCAAATATGTATTTTTTTTATTAATTTTTAGTTTTGTTTTTACAAATGGTATAATGGTGGTCATTATATATGGGCAGGTTTACATTTTTTTTTCTGCGAGCAGAGAAATGTTCCTATTGTTGTTGGAGGGGACAGTGAGCTTCTGCGATGAAGTTCCTGAGTTTAGGAGGCTGCTTATAACACAGAAGGGGTCATCTTTTTGTAGTAGTGGATGTAGTCTCGTGCAACTCCCCTCAGCTTCTCAAGGTGAGGGTTGTAGTTGACTACCAATGGGGACCCAATTGTTTTCCTGTTTCATTTTGTACAGTAATAACTCACATCTTAAGATAGCTCTTGCAATTTAGTTTTCAAGTGTTCTTGAATGTTAGTCCTGCTTCAAGAATGTCTTTTGAGTCCACCAAGATATTTGTCCATATCTACAGGGTCAGAACATACACTGTTGTATCTGATTTTTTGGCTGCAGACAATGTTTTATGTTTGTTTTGGAGAAAACTGTCCCATCAGAGGTATGTTGGGTGGTCGGTTGGCTACCATAATTTCTCAATTTTGTTGTTCAGTATGTTGATGACTGTATCCAGAATGTATATTTCAGTAAATGAATAGCTGAGTGTTATGAAACTAATCGAAATGTTCATGGAATGTTTTCAGCTGTTGTTCAGACCCTGCCCAGATGATTAGGATTTCATCGATGAAACAATAGTAGGCCAGAGGGCTGGTGGTGCAGGTGGACAGGAAGTCACTCACTCTCAAACTTATTAATAAAGAATTTTTATTATAAATCTGGCAACCAAGCAGACCAAGGAAGTGTTTTAATCTGCACAAGACATTACTGGGAAATCCTTGCTGTGTGTAGACAAGCATTACCCTGCTGAAAAATGCCAGTCGGAAGTCCTGCCATGAAAGGCAACATATGTGGCTGCAGGATGTCTTGCACATATCATTGAGCTGTTAGTGTCCCTTGTAGGAGTGACTGATTGTTGAATGCAATAGCTTCCCACATCATCACACTAGCAGTTGGGGCAGCGTGTAGCTCCATAGCAAAGGCAAGATTAAAGTGCTCACCATGAGTCCCCCATACTGAAACCCAGCAATCATCAGATCTTAAACATAACCTGGATTTGTTGCTAAAGTTAATATGGTGAAGGCAAAGGTGCCTGACTGTCAATGGCAGTAGACATGATGAGCACCATGACATCAAATTGACTTCTTGTAAGTGCCTGCAAATGGTCTAGGCAGAGACATGGGTATGTAATGAAGGTGCCACCTGTGTCTGAGTGCTGGACAAGGAAACTGTGAGAGCTTGTTGGCAGATCATCCTATCCTCTCTTCTTGTGATCTGTCTGGGCCATCTGAAGCCAGTTTGCCATGTGTGAGTTCCCTCACATAACCAATGCTCTCAATACTTCCTTATTGCTAGGTCAGAACACTCACTTGCAGCAAAACCCACTATCAAACAATAACCATTTACATATCTGCTGGAGACGTAACTGCATGCCAAGATTTCTATCATTTCTACCTGAGTATTTTTTTTTTTCAGAGCGTATTTACACTTATATAATAATGAAATCATTCTCAGATTTCTGAAAATCTACTGAGTATCAAAGGCTCTCAATTCTTACCTGATGACAGATGTTAGGGATAGAAGGAGTGGGCATGTTGGATTGGAACATAGTCTATCCTTTTCTCTCAAAAGCTTCATTTAATTTATTTATCTGATATTTCCCTCTCCATGTTGAAACATACATCCGTTCAACAAGTTCAGTTAAACAAGGGTTCAGAAGATAGAACAGTTTAGCTTTCATGCTTTATTTAGCAGCACATAGATAGCCATAGTATATACTCATTGATTATGATGTTAATCTGTTTTCCCTTAGTCCCAACAGCAGCACAATATGGGGTATTCCTACCCCTGTGTACTGGTAGGACAGGCGGAACTTTTAATTAACATAAAATATGCATGACTACGCTACCCTATAAGAGGGCAAAGAGATCTCCTCCCCTTGTGTAAGTTATAAAGTAAAAAATTTCTAAATGTAGGGAGGGAAGCTTGTGCTGCTGTTGGGACTAAGGGAAAACAGATTAATATCATAATCAACGATTCCCTTATGTCCCACAGCAGCACAATATGGGGATATAGCAAGCAATTCCCTTAGGGGGGGTTTCCCTGCTCTGCAACACCTAGGACTGACTGACCAAAGGCAGTCGCCACAGAACTCCGAACATCTAGACGATAATGTTTTATAAAGGTTAGGTGAGATGACCAAGAAGCAGCTGCACAGATCTGATCCAGTGGTAAGGCCCGGTTCTCAACCCAAGAGGTTGACACAGCCCTGGTTGAATGGGCTGTACAAAATTCAGGTGGAGCTAACCCCTGAGCAAAAAAAGAGACTTTGATTGCCTCCTTTATCCACCTAGACAAGCTAGGCTTGGAATCCTTGAGATCTTTGTCTCTACCATACATGTTGACAAGGAGATTCTCAGTTCTCCTAAAGGACCGTGTACGTAAGAGGTAAATCCGGAGACATCTCACAACATCTAGTGTGTGCAGTTTTTTCTCCTCTTCAGAGGAAGGGGAAGGAAAGAACACAGGTAAAGAAATTAATTGATTAATATTGGCGCGGGAAGGCACCTTAGTGTTAAACCCAGGAAGAAACCTAAGTTGGACCCTATCCGTAAAAAAGGATATACTGTATAAGGTTCCTTGGAGGAAAAAGCCTGGAGCTCACTCACCCTTTTGACTAAAGTGATGGCTAATAGAAAGGTGGTTTTAAAGGCAAGAAATTTAAGATCTACATCCTTCAAAGGCTCAAAAGGAGGACCACAAAGACCTGAAAGAACAGTCGAGAGATCCCACTGGGGAACCGGGGCAGAGACCACCGGTCTAAGTCTGGTAGAAACCTTAAGAACTCCAACAATAAGGGAATCTTGGGACAAACGTCTGCCTAAACAGGCGGATGAGGCTGAAACCTGTACCCTTAGAGTAGCAAGAGAAAGGCCTGTATCCAAGCCGCTTTGAAGAAAATCCAGAATTTGTGCCATAGTAGGGTTTGAACTATCATCTTCTCTTCTGGAGCACCACTGCTTGAAGATGTTACCTATGCTATGGTAGCTTTTCTTGGTAGACTCTGCTCTGGCACATGAAAGGGTCTTCAAGACGGCTTTTGACAGTCCACTAAATCTCCGTAGGGACTGGTCAAACTCCAGGCTGTCAGGTTGAATCTCTTCAGATCCTGGTGCTTCTGAGATCCTTGGGAAACCAGGTTCTGAGTGGAGGGAAACCTCCAATATGTCCCTCGACTGATGGCTATGATGGCTATCACAGAGCCTGAGAGAGGCGGCTATAGGAGCCACTACTTTGGTGAAGGTATGAGGAGCTGAAGTGATGCCAAAGGGCAGGGCTGTGAACTGAAGATGCTTCCTGTGGCCGGAAGCTGAAACGGCGATTCTGAGAAACCTTCTGTGTGGAGCATATATTGGGACATGCAGATAGGCATCCTTTACATCTAAGCTGATGAAAACTTCGCCCTGTTGAAGAAAGGATGTAATGGACTTTATGGTCTCCATACGAAAATGTTTTTTTCTTTATGAAGCGATTCCAATATCGTAAGTCTATAATCATTCTCCAGCTGCCTGATGGTTTTGGCACAGAAAAACTGGGGAGTAGACACCGAATCCTTCTTCCAAGGGAGGGACCTCTTCCAAGGCCCCCTTGCGGATGTAATCGTGAATGGAGCATTCCAATATATCCTGCTGAGCCGCAGGAAGGGAGCGGGTTAAGATGAATCGATCTTGAGAGGGATGAAGAAACTCGATCGCGTAACCTTGCTGAACAACCTGCAAGACCCAAGGGTCTTGAATTTTTTCCTGCCAGATGGTGTAGAATTGGGAAAGTCGACCTCCAACAGGAGTCTCGGCCACAGGAAGAAGGCAGCTGATGTCAAAAGCTAGGCTTCTTTTTGTCCTCATTCTTGGAAAACCTTCGTCCCAATCCCCTAGGCTGATACCTAGGACGTCTGTGGAACTGAGGTCTGGGTTGAGGCTGATAACCTCTACCCTGGCCGGAAGGTCTTGACCTACCTCTAAAGGCCTGAGGCAGAGTCTTACCCTTTTTATCGGCAAGGTCTTCCATAATCTCATCCAGGCCTTTGCCAAAAAGCTTACCCGGCTCAAAGGGTAGCGGACAGAGGTTGAATTTGAAGGCATTATCCGCTCTCCAGGGTTTCAACCGTAACGGCCGGCCTTCTAGCTTCCGTAGAAAGGGCCAAAGATTTGGCCGCCAGCCTTAACTGATGTTGGGAGGCTTCGGTTAAATAATCTGCCGACAAGGAAACGGAGCTCATAAAAGCTAGTAGATCATCTCTGGAAACTCCAGAGTCGATGTCTCTTGCAATCTGGGCTAAATCAGCACGTAGCTTGCTTGAGACTTCATTAGAGGCAATAGCCACGGAAGTCTGACTGGAGGCCAGAGAGTAACCCTTCCTGAGAGTACTCTCCATTCGTCTATCCATGGGGCCCTGGAGGTTAGAACCATCATCCACCGGGACCACCGTACGACGGGACAACTTGGCTACTGCCGCATCAACTTTAGGTGGAAGACCCCACCAATCCCACTGGGACTCTGCAATAGGGAACAGGGTTCTAAATCTCCTGGAATATATGGGAGCTTTTTCTGGATGTTTCCATTCTGCAAGCATGAGTCTTTCCAGTGACTCGTACATTTGGAAGGCCCTAGGCCCCGTAGAGGTGGAACAGGAGGCTTCCCCGTAAACATCACGGTCCCTTGACCGGATGGACTTCAGCAGCCTATTTATCTTCTTAAGAGGAAAGAGAGGTCTGCTGGAATCTTCCAAGGTATCATCTGATGAAAGCGTCTCGTCAATCACCTGGAGATCTTCAATAGGAACCAGAGTCTGCTTCTCCACGTGAGGTTTCTTGGAAATCTGCGAGATGGAGTCCCAGATTTCCTGCAAGGAGTCCTGCATATATTCCTTGACCCACACGACGATGTCACGTACAGACGGCTGATCGGGGGGGGGGGGGTCCACGGTACTGACGGCAGCGGGAAAACCCATACCCATCCGGCAAGGGAGTATTACAGTCTAAACAAGACAGATGCTTGCTTTTGGAGGATCTTTTCCTTCTACAATCGTCACCATCAGCACCAGAGGTTAAAGTGGACATCTATAAGGAAACCAGAGGTCACCAGACAGTAAACACAGCTAAAATAAATAGCAAAAAAAAATACCTTTGGAGAATCAAGCGAATCAAAGACAGAAGCGCTTTGCAGCAGGGAAATAATTCCAAGGGATAAGGAGCCGGACTCAGAGAGAAACAAGCCCAACACTGCAAAGAACTATGGGGCTTTATAGAGGGGAAAAAGGGGAAGAGCAATGGAAAGCCTCACACAAAACTTTCCCCTTCAAATTTCTGCAGCCGAGCTACTTCAGCAATAAAGTAGCTCACAATAGAAGAACAGCAACAAAAATGCAATAAAATCCATATAAAAATATACATTTTCAAATTTTCGCGGTACCGGAAGTAGGCCGCAGCATAGGTACAGCCAGAAATTTCATCCCCAGAAACCTGTCACAAAAGAAAGGTCCGGGAAGAAAAAAGACCGACGTCACTTCCAGTCGCGGCAAAGCGCGATGAAGCCCGCAGAGCAATGGAACTCCGGTGCATGGAATAACAAGGCAGCATGGACCGAAGCTGCCAAGAAGAAATTCCTTTCAACAGAGCGAAAGAAGAAGAGAGTAACAGTAAGTAACGAAAGAGAGAACGAACTCTACGGGAGGCCAAAGAGACCTCCCTCCACCTGTCCCACCAGACAGGACAGAAAAAAACACTTATAGGGTAACATAGTCATGCATATTTTATGTTAATTAAAAGTTCCGACTGTCCTACCAGCACACAGGGGCAGGAATACCCCATATGGTGCTGCTGTGGGACGTAAGGGAATTATTTATTACTACCATAGATCTATGTTAAAAGCTAAATAATTGAAGTAGTCAGAAAGGTAACATTTTGTATGCTTCTCATTTTTACACCGTAGGTGTTCAGAGGAATGTGTAAACGTGAAGGATTATCAGTGTCTTCTCTGTTACTATGTATAGTTGCATTGCAAGTAAGTTTGTTGCTATGGTAACTGGAATTCTTAATCTATTTTTGTTGACAAGTGAAACAGTGTGCTTTAGTACTTGACACATATTCTCAAGTACCAATTAGATCTTGCCTATTTCTAACTTTTAATCGAGCAAATTAAAACAGGAAAATCAAATTAAGGAATAAAAGAATTATCAGGTCTAAACTTGGTAACCTTTAGAAAGTTCTGAAAAAAACAGTTGTGTAACTGACATTGCATTGTATGCTAAAATTCACGGCTGAGATTTAACATTGTCTACAGCGGATGAAGCTCCTGGGTGCCAAGGTTTGACATGTTTTGTTTCTTGGCAACCCATGAAATGAGATCTCTGCTATTGATAGACACAGTGTGCAAGTTGCTCTGTAGCCAAGGATTGTATCACTAGAAGCACTTTAAATAAGTCTGATACACTGACATGTAGTATCAGTCTTAGTAATGCCGCAAACTAATTATCAGGTGTACACCTGCTAGTTCAGGGCATGAGGGGTCAGTGCATTACAGGAATCCAAAAAAATACCCAAATCATACAATATTCCTTCAGGTCCTGCACTATGCATACGAGTATCAGTTTTGCCTGAGTGTTCCTTTAATTTTATCAGTCTTGAAAACTTTTTTTTTAGATGTGGTAAAAGTCATAATAAATATTTCTTGTGGCAAAAACCAAGTATTAGTTTGATTCCAAGTTTTACTTATCTTAACAAATCTGCCATCTATAACAAATAACTCCATATTCTAGATGGAGGTCCGCTGTCATATAGGGGTCATATGTATATTTAAAATTTGTATCTAAAGGTAAAAAAACACTAGAAACTGATGGTAGGGAATGAACTGGAAAATAAACATGTTGAAAAATGTTAAATCCCAACTGATTTTTTTTTATTGCCCGCTAATACTGCATTTGCACTGGACTGCAGATTGTATCAGCCCCAAAGCACAGCATCTCAGTCAGTTCAATGAACCTTATTAGTGTATTGGAAAGGATTGCTAAGGCTTAACCAATATCAACCAAGCACACATCAACAATATAGAGCAGGTTCACACAGAGAAATTTAGAGATGAATGTGAGGCGTTCCTGTGGAACACGCAGCAGAAAATCTAAGCAAAGCTTTGGTTTTCATTGTGTGTATGCATGCTGATTGATAACATCATCATCAACATGGGACATGTGCCGACGGAGAATACCTCCGCATGACGTCAAACCTGTCCGGCCAATGCCCAGTGCAGAGCCACAAATATATTGCCACCAGATTAAGCGACCAGGATTGCTATGAGGAGTTGACAACTGATCCCACTGATTCCTATGTGGCAGAACTTAGAGGTATATTGAAGAAAGCATTAAATAAGCAATTGATTTGCTTGGATGAATTCAATTTCCTCCTCCCGATGCATCCTCGTTTGGCAATATTCTACGCTCTTCCCACGGTCCAGGGATTTAAGGGACTAAGACGCTTAAAGGGAGGCCCATTGTGTCTGGTATCCAATCACTTTCTCAGAATGTGGGCATTTATCTGGATGTCATTTTGGCCCCTTTTGTGGAGGCACTACATTCCTACGTATGAGGCACGATGGAACTTCTTAAAAAGATTGGAGGGTATTCATGTGGGTGAAGGAAGTATGTTGGCATCCATTGATGTGGAGGTATTGTGCTTCTCAATTCCTCTTGTATATCTCGTACAAGCTGTAGAGTGTTTCTTAACCCCTTCCCGCCGCTGACATTTTTCAATTTTCCTTTTTTGACTCCCCCCCCCCCCCCCTTCCAAACCCAATAACTTTTTTATTTTTCCGTTCTCAGAGCCATATGAGGTCTTAATGTTTGCGGGACAAATATTTTTTCATGATGCTACCATTTATTATTCTGTACAATGTACTGGGAAGCTGGAAAAAAATTCAGAATGGGGTGGATTTGAAGAAAAAGTCCATTTGTGTGACTTTCTTATGGGCTTCGTTTTTATGGCGTTTGCTCTACAGCCAAAATGACATGTCATCTGTATTCTATGTTTCGGTACGATTCTGGGGATACCAAATTTATATGGTTTTATTTACATTTTAACCCCTTAACAAAAATCCAAAACTGTGCAAATTTTTTTTTTTTTTTTTTTAAAGTCGCCATGTTCTGACACCCGTAACTTCCGTGTACGAGGATGCATAGGGCATCTTTTTTTGCGGGACCAAGTGTACTTTTTAGTTATACCATTTTGGGGAATTACTATTGCTTTGATCACTTTTTATTCAAATTTTTATCAGAGGCAAAACAGTGAAAAAACGGCAGTTTGGCACTTTTGATTTTTTTCCTGTTACAGTGTTTACCGTAAGGGAAAAATATTTTTATAGATTTGTAGACCGAGCGTTTTTGGACACAGGGATACCTAATGTGTATGTGTTTCACAGTATTTAACTACTTTTATATGTGTTCTAGGGAAAGGCGGGTGATTTGAACTTTTAATTTTTTATTTTTTTTTGGATTTATTAGACCCCCCTAGGGGGTCTTGAACCCCAGGGGGTCTGATTACTAATGCAATGCATTACAATGCTTGAATTCTTTCTGACCAGACTATTTTCTGTTTAATGGGAAAATCTTCCACCAGCTCAGGGGTTGTGCGATGAAATTCCCTTGTGCACCCACCTAAACCAACCTATTCCTGGGCTGGTGGGAGAAAATCCTGGTTTTTAGTGATGGAGGACCTGTAGAAATTGAGCAGGCACAGATATGGGCTAGATACGTTGATAATATTTTTGTCATAAGGGATGGTACTGCCACGGAATTTGATAGATTGGTTGGGAACCTCAAAGCTACAGCCACTAATCCCCTACTATGCTGGGAAAGCTGTCATCCGGCCCCACTTAAATGCGGTATTCCCAAAGGACAATATCTCATATTGAGACTGAATTGTTCCTCCATAGAAAAGTTTAGGACCCAGGATTGTGATCTTAGGGAAAGTTTTAGGGCTTGTGACTCTCTGGACTCAAATGTACATAAGGCTTACCAACATGCAGTTCTTGACATCTAAGACTTAAACCCAATCCCCCACCTCATAACCACGTTTGACAATGTGGCAAGTCAGACCCATGACATTATAACAAAACACCGAGAGGTCCTATGGATGGACCCTGACACAGATTGTTTACAGACTTCATCCTAAGGAGATACCTATTTAAGATTTGGGTGAGCACACGTTTTTTTTAATTACCTGATTTTCATCTAGTTTGTCACTGAGAATTTCCGATTTAACTTGCTTCTCTGGGGTTCCTAATGGATGACGCCCCATTAATAGCCATGAAAAAAACTTACTACTGTTTCTGTTTTACTCTAGATTTAACATATCACTTTATCCGGATAAGTATATAGATTACTATTATTATATGTTACTGTGACATCATATAATGCAGCCGCTCCCATCCCTGACTATGACATATACTATGTGATGGGTTATTTCTCAGTGGTGTCCTATAATAGTATAATTTTGTACCCACTGATAGCTGCTCAAGTCTGTCTTTATTACCTACATGGCTCTGGATTATTCTGGAGCTAGTATAACTTAGTATTGTTGCTTATACAGTATTTAGGGTGAGCTATCTAAGTTATTATTTCTTTTAGAGCACCTTTAATTCCATGGTGCTGTATATATAGAGGGATTTACATACATAGTGCCAACATAGGTACAATATGTACATAGCTAACTAGGTGAGTGATCTAGTACATGTGGATGAGAGGACCCTGCCTGCATGGGCCTCCAATCTTTAGGCCAGTATTTTACTGTATTATTGTCAGTGACCTTGCCTTTTAATGTAAACCTATAGGGCATGGTTCCTTAGGATTGGGATGCGTACACAATGTCCTCATGCCTCCAAGCCAGTGTTTAATTGCTGGTGGTTTGGGATACACTAACAACCTGTTTTGCCATTTCTTGACTGAACGTGGTTAATAGAATTTAATGTATTTATTTACTGATGTGTTTTCTTAATACTTTAGCTTAAATATAATCCTACACTATAGCTATTGCTGTGCATTATAATTTGCACTATTTAAAATAAATATATATTTATATATTTTTGTTTTATGGGTCCTTGAAGTTACATATAATTTGGCCAGTAATGGGCCACCATCTCAGGCGTAGCCCAGTGCAGGGGTAACCAGCAGAGGTATGGCCCCCTGGTGTGGAGGGGTGACCATCGAAGGAATGGCCCTCTGGTGTGGAGGGGTGGCCATCGGAGGTATGGCCCCCTGGTGTGGAGGGGTGACCATCGGAGGTATGGCCCCCTGGTGTGGAGGGGTGACCATCGGAGGTATGGCCCCCTGGTGTGGAGGGGTGACCATCGGAGGTATGGCCCCCTGTTGTGGAGGGGTGACCATCGGAGGTATGGCCCCCTGGTGTGGAGGGATAACCATCGGAGGTATGGCCCCCTGGTGTGGAGGGGTAACCATCGGAGGTATGGCCCCCTGGTGTGGAGGAGTAACCATCGGAGGTATGGCCCTCTGGTGTGGAGAGGTAACCATCGGAGGTATGGACCCCCTGGTTTCTGCAAACTAATCATTCATTTTAAAAAGACCCTGTTAGGGTAAGTCCCTAGGGTCATGGCTATCAGTTTTCACATGCCTGTGCAATAAATTGAGCCCTCCGAGCTGGTGGTGGCTGCGGCTGAAGGGAGAGAAAAACAAATGGGCATGTTTTTGATAAAAACCTATAGCTTCAAGGACAATTTCTGTTGACTTGTAATTTTTCTTATATGACCATTTATTGACCAACTCATATTTCCCTTAAGGATGCCGACAGTGTGATACAGCCATAGATGCAGTAGAGTGTCTATCGCACCCAGCTAGCGAATGAACCCCAGCACTGCTTATCGTGATAACCCCATGCTCTGCATGCAGGAGCTATATAGTCCTGTAGCTCCCTAGCGGAACGGGCAGCATCAGGATGGTGCTGGCACATGTCCAGTAAAGAAGAGAATTTTCATCTTCAAATTTCGATCTGGGTCCCCTTGGGTCGGTGCTTGCGGCTAAGGGTAAAGGTCATCAAGTGCTCTGAAACTGATTGAGGGATGACAGGAGAGGATCTATCAATGCCTTCAAAGACTCCTGTAAATCAAGCAGATCATGGGCTTATTCGCATCATTTAATGGCTTGTTTTACTATTGATGTGGTTGGGACCCATCGAACAACAATGGTGATGTTTTTTCACTATAGTAAGTGCTCGGTGGTTGCTGTAGTATCTAGAGAAGCTGAAGCACAGCAAGTACTTTTCTTTTCCCTTCTTTATACTCTCTATGTCTTTCCTGGCAGGTAAGTGGGTATAGGGTTACCAATGAATATAAATGGACAGTTCTAGTTTTTTAGTGGAAGAGGTATTCCTTGAAGAGGTGTTATGTCATACATAGTATATACATCTATATAATTTGTTTACAGTTACCACCATAAGTGGGACCCCACATCACATAAGTGGGAAATATATACTTATATGCATAAATGGTTGCCAATTACTTGTGTGTGGTATGGCGGAATCCCCCACGTAGAGTATACTGGTTTATGGTAATTTCAGTATTATAGTCTACTTCTCTTTACTAGTTTCTAACTACAGCCAGATCACATTAGTTGCATTTTCAGCAACATTCATAGCTTAGTTGATCTGGCTTAACAATTCTCTTTATCCATCACTGGCTAAGTTATATTGTAGAGAAGATGGTATGGGACTTCATAAAAATATAAATTTTCTAGAGGGCTATTGCATTCCTAATCAGTTTGGTGGCGGTTGAGTCCATTTAAGGTGTCAAATGTCCTCTTCTGTGGCGGTTGAGGAGTCAGGTGGAAGTTGCAGGCAAGTTATTGTAGACTTATTTTAACTAATAGAGGAGGTGGTGGACAGGCTGAGCTTTGGAAATGGCCAGCCTGAAGGATGTCGTAATAGTAACGTCATCCAGGGGCAGGCACAGTGGTTAAGCACAGGGTCGTTGGTGCCCTTAAAATGTACTGGCTCTGCTAGAATTGCAAGCCGGAGCGTGCCGCCCCTTTATTACTGTCTGTCCGTGTGCTGTATGTCAGACAGCTGGGGATCTCACAGTATTCGTGAATCCCAATGGTCTAGCACTTCACCTGACTCCTTCTGTGATTATTTTAGTTCTGTGATTTAAATAAAGCTGTGGCCATTTTTACACCAAAGTAAAGTGTTTTGTGTGTTTATTCCAAAGTCAGTGTTTACTGTAGTTTGCGTTGTTTTGGGAAGGATTGAGGGTCCATACCATATCCAAAAGTCAAGACACCCCTGGAGCCATCAGCAAAGGGGGACATGACTTTGGGATGGGGGAACCAATAACTCCTGCAGTTTCATCTTTGTGCAGTAGCTGTGTGGATTTATACAGGCTGGTTCAGCTTTAAGAGTACAGTGGGGAAAAAAAGTATTTAGTCAGTCACCAATTGTGCAAGTTCTCCCACTTAAAAAGATGAGAGAGGCCTGTAATTGACATCATAGGTAGACCTCAACTATGAGAGACAAAATGAGAAAACAAATCCAGAAAATCACAGTCTGATTTTTAAAGAATTTATTTGCAAATTATGGTGGAAAATAAGTATTTGGTCACCTACAAACAAGCAAGATTTCTGGCTCTCACAGACCTGTAACTTCTTCTTTAAGAGGCTCCTCTGTCCTCCACTCATTACCTGTAGTAATGGCTCCTGTTTGACATTGTTATCAGTATAAAAGACACCTGTCCACAACCTCAAACAGTCACACTCCAAACTCCACTATGGTGAAGACCAAAGAGCTGTGTAAGGACACCAGAAACAAAATTGTAGACCTGCACCAGGCTGGGAAGACTGAATCTGCAATAGGCAAGCAGCTTGGTGTGAAGAAATCAACTGTGGGAGCAATAATTACAAAATGGAAGACATACAAGACCACTGATAATCTCCCTCGATCAAGGGCTCCACGCAGGATCTCACCCTGTGGGGTCAAAATGATCACAAGAACGGTGAGAAAAAAAATCCCAGAACCACGCGGGGGGACCTAGTGAATGACCTGCAGAAAGCTGGGACTAACTTAACAAAGGCTACTGTCAGTAACACACTACTCCACCAGGGACTCAGATCCTGCAGTGCCAGATGTGTCCTCCTGCTTAAGCCAGTACATATCCGGGCCCATCTGAAGTTTGCTAGAGAGCATTTGGATGTTCCAGAAGAGTATTGGGAGAATGTCATATGGTCAGATGAAACCAAAGTAGAACTGTTTGGTAGAAACACAACTCGTGGTGTTTGGAGGAGAGTGAATGCTGAGTTGCATCCTAAGAACACCATACCTACTGTGAAGCATGGGGGTGACAACATCATGCTTTGGGGCTGTTTCTCTGCAAAGGGACCAGGACGACTGATCCGTGTACATGAAAGAGTGAATGGGGCCATGTATTGTGAGATTTTGAGTGCAAACCTCCTTCCATCAGCAAGGGCATTGAAGATGAAACGTGGCTGCGTCTTTCCGCATGACAATGATCCCAAGCACACCGCCAGGACAACGAAGGAGTGGCTTCATAAGAAGCATTTCAAGGTCCTGGAGTGGCCTAGCCAGTCTCCAGATCTCAACCCCATAGAAAACCTTTGGAGGGAGTTGAAAGACCGTGTTGCCCATCGACAGCCCCAAAACATCACTGCTCTAGAGGAGCTCTGCATGGAGGAATGGGCCAACATACCAGCAACAGTGTGTGCCAACCTTGTGAAGACTTACAGAAAACGTTTGACCTCTGTCATTGCTAACAAAGGATATATAACAAAGTATTGAGATGAACTTTTGTTCTTGACCAAATAATTATTTTCCACCATAATTTGCAAATAAATTGTTTAAAAATCAGACAATGCCATTTTCTGGATCTGTTTGCTCATTTTGTCTCTCATAGTTGAGGTCTACCTATGATGTCAATTACAGCCCCCTCTCATCTTTTTAAGTGGGAGAACTTGCACAATTGGTGGCTGACTAAATACTTTTTCCCCCACTGTATATGTGTGCATATTGAGCTTTAGTATATAGTGCCTATTGTGTTACTGTAGGGAGGGAGGAGTTTAGGAATAGATGTAACTTCCTGTCTCATTCATCTCTTTCTCACCACAAGGATTGGAGGAAACATTTCCCCCCCACCCTCCCTCTTTTAATCACTTTTACAATAGTTTTTTTTTTTTTTACGTTTACCTGTAGTGCTGGCCAAAAATATTGGCACCCCTGCAATTCTGTCAGATAATACTCAATTTCTTCCAGAAAATGATTGCAATCACAAATGCTTTGGTAATAATATCTTCATTTAATTTGTCTTCAATGGAAAACCACAAAAAGAATTGTCAAAAAGCCAAATTGGATATAATTCCACACCAAACATAAAAAAGGGGGTGGACAAAAGTATTGGCACCCTTTGAAAAATCATGTGATGCTTCTCTAATTTGTGTAAATAACAGCACCTGTTACTTACCTGTGGCACATAACAGGTGGTGGCAATAACTAAATCACACTTGCAGCCAGTTGAAATGGATTAAAGTTGACTCAACCTCTGTCCTGTGTCCTTGTGTGTACCACATTGAGCATGGAGAAAAGAAAGATGACCAAAGAACTGTCTGAGGACTTGAGAAGCAAAATTGTGAGGAAGCATGAGCAATCTCAAGGCTACAAGTCCATCTCCAAAGACCTGAATGTTCCTGTGTCTACCGTGCGCAGTGTCATCAAGAAGTTTAAAGCCCATGGCACTGTGGCTAACCTCCCTAGATGTGGACGGAAAAGAAAAATTGACGAGAGATTTCAACAAAAGATTGTGCGGATGGTGGCTAAAGAACCTCGACTAACATCCAAACAAGTTCTAGCTGCCCTGCAGTCCGAGGGTACAACAGTGTCAACCCGTACTATCCGTCGGCGTCTGAATGAAAAGGGACTCAATGGTAGGATACCCAGGAAGACCCCACTTCTGACCCAGAGACATAAAAAAGCCAGGCTGGAGTTTGCCAAAACTTACTTGAGAAAGCCAAAAACCTTTTGGAAGAATGTTCTCTGGTCAGATGAGACAAAAGTAGAGCTTTTTGGGAAAAGGCATCAACATAGAGTTTACAGGAAAAAAAAAAAGAGGCCTTCAAAGAAAAGAACACGGTCCCTACAGTCAAACATGGCGGAGGTTCCCTGATGTTTTGGGGTTGCTTTGCTGCCTCTGGCACTGGACTGCTTGACCGTGTGCATGGCATTATGAAGTCTGAAGACTACCAACAAATTTTGCAGCATAATGTAGGGCCCAGTGTGAGAAAGCTGGGTCTCCCTCAGAGGTCATGGGTCTTTCAGCAGGACAATGACCCAAAACACACTTCAAAAAGCACTAGAAAATGGTTTGAGAGAAAGCACTGGAGACTTCTAAAGTGGCCAGCAATGAGTCCAGACCTGAATCCCATAGAACACCTGTGGAGCGATCTCAAAATGGCAGTTTGGAGAAGGCACCCTTCAAATCTCAGGGACCTGGAGAAATTTGCCAAAGAAGAATGGTCTAAAATTCCAGCAGAGCATTGTAAGAAACTCATTGATGGTTACCGGAAGCGGTTGTTCGTAGTTATTTTGTCTAAAGGTTGTGCTACCAAGTATTAGGCTGAGGGTGCCAATACTTTTGTCCGGCCCATTTTTGGATTTTTATGTAAAATGATCAATGATTTGACTTTTTTTTCATTCTCTTTTGTGTTTTTTCATTTCAAGCAAAATAAATGAAGATACTATTACCAAAGCATTTGTGATTGCAATCATTTTCTGGAAGAAATTGAGTATTATCTGACAGAATTGCAGGGGTGCCAATACTTTTGGCCAGCACTGTATAATGTATGTATTATTGCATCATTTCTTTGTTTGATACTGTAATTGTTTATCTGGTCTCGTCACGACAGCCGGAGGTAGGAAGGTCTGGCAGGGCATGCTTCAAGGCGGAACTTTCATGGAAAAGGGGACCGTTGGTGGTATGGTACCCCTGGGTGTTATGGTGTTTGTCGGAAGGTTAGTTATAAAAGGACATGACATAAAGTTATGCAGCACCCGGGACATATTTGTCGGTTCCCGAGTCGGCGCGATGCGGCTAGGAGAATTGTTAGTCCGGTGCTGCTTCTGACGGGCTCCCGCCAGACCTCCCCAGAAATTTTGTAAAATCGGTTATAAAAAAAAAAAAAAAAAGTTATTATATATACACACACAATTCTAAGATGACTTTTATGAGTTAAAGTTGGCATTATCCTTCTAAGCCCAAGGGAATGGCAGTCCTCCAGCCATGGATCCCTAGAGGTTTCCTCCACAGGGTTTTTTTTTTCCTTTCCTGAGTGTTGTAGGATGACTCTTCGTAAGTCGGGGGGTTTTCCAGGTTTAGTTTGTATTTCATAGCATTTGCCTGAACGTTTAGTTTTTAAGTTATTTGTTAATGGCATTGGCAATAAGTGTAGAAATAAATAAATTGAAATAATATTAAGTTATAAAAAAGAAAATAAAAATTATAAAGACAGTCAGTTGAATCTAAAAATGTTACATGTCACATGATCCATAAGTAAACTGTCGCAGCTTTACTTTTGTGGTTGAGGAGTCAGGTGGAAGTTGCAGGCAAGTTATTGTAGACTTATTTTAACTAATAGAGGAGGTGGTGGACAGGCTGAGCTTTGGAAATGGCCAGCCTGAAGGATGTCGTAATAGTAATGTCATCCAGGGGCAGGCACAGTGGTTAAGCAAAGGGTCGTTGGTGCCCTTAAAGTGTACTGGCTCTGCTAGAATTGCAAGCTGGAGCGTGCCGCCCCTTTATTACTGTCTGTCCGTGTGCTGTATGTCAGACAGCTGGGGATCTCACAGTATTTGTGAATCCCAATGGTCTAGCACTTCACCTGACTCCTCCTGTGATTATTTTAGTTCTGTGATTTAAATAAAGCTGTGGCCATTTTTACACCAAAATAAAGTATTTTGTGTGTTTATTCCAAAGTCAATGTTTACTGTAGTTTGAGTGGTTTTGGGAAGGATTGAGGGTCCATACCATATCCAAAAGTCATGAATCCATTGCCAAAAGAACTAACTTGATAAATTGTTGGGTTTACTTTCATGCTCCAATTTCCTCAAAGACTATGCCATGTGTGGCAATTCCTTTAACGGAAGAACAACTGTTACAAAGTATTTGTGCACCTAATTTGTTGTCTTTTGATTTACATGTGGGTGCGAATTATGAATTATCTGTGTGATGAAATGTACAAATAAGACCGTACAAGCTTTACCTCTGAGAACTATTACATAGTGGCAGAAATGAGCCAGCGGTGGAGTGTAAGTTTTATATCTCATTTCAGTATAATACGGCTTTTATACACACATGATATTTAGTTTTATGCATGTATTCAAGTATGTGTATCATCCTCTGCCATTCTTCCTTGCAGATCCTCTCCAATTCCGTCAGGTTGGATGGTGAACGTTGGTGGACAGCCATTTTCAGGTCTCTCCAGAGATGCTCAATTGGGTTGAGGTCAGGGCTCTGGCTGTGCCAGTCAAGAATGGTCACAGAGTTGTTCCGAAGCCACTTTGTTATTTTAGCTGTGTGCTTAGGGTCATTGTCTTGTTGGAAAGTGAACCTTTGGCCCAGTCTGAGGTCCAGAGCATTCTGGAAGAGGTTTTCTTCCAGGATATCTCTGTACTTCACCGCATTCATATTTCCTTCAATTGCAACCAGTCGTCCTGTCCCTGCAGCTGAAAAACACCCCCATAGCATGATGCTGCCACCACCATGTTTCACTGTTAGGATTGTATTGGGCAGGTGATGAGCAGTGCCTGGTTTTCTCCACACATACCGCTTAGAATTAACTCCAAAAAGTTCAATCTTTGTCTCATCAGACCAGAGAATCTTATTTCTCATAGTCTGGGAGTCCTTCGTGTGTTTTTTGGCAAACTCTATGCGGGCTTTCAAATGTCTTGCACCGAGGAGAGGCTTCCATCGGGCCACTCTGCCATATAGCCCCGACTGGTGGAGGGCTGCTGTTATAGTTGACTTTGTGGAACTTTCTCCCATCTTCCTACTGCATCTCTGGAGCTCAGCCACAGTGATCTTTGGGCTCTTCTCCCACAATTGTTCAGTTTGGCTGGTCGGCCAGGTCTAGGAAGAGTTCTGGTCGTCCCAAACTTCTTCCATTTAAGGATTATGGAGGCCACTGTGCTCTTAGGAACCTTGAGTGCTGCAGAAATTCTTTTGTAACCTTGGCCAGATCTGTGCCTTGCCACAATTCTGTCTCTGAGCTCCTTGGGCAGTTCCTTTGACCTCATGATTCTCATTTTCTCTGACATGCACTGTGAGCTGTGAGGTCTTATATAGACAAGTGTGTGCCTTTCCTAATCAAGGCCAATCAGTTTAATTAAACACAGCTGGACTCCAATGAAGGAGTAGAACCATCTCAAGGAGGATCAGAAGGAAATGGACAGCTTGTGAGTTAAATATGAGTGTCACAGCAAAGGGTCTGAATACTTATGACCATGTGATATTTCAGTTTTTTTTTAATAAATTTGCAAAAATATCAGCATTTCTGGGTTTTTTTCTGTCAAGATGGGGTGCTGAGTGTACATTAATGAGAAATAAAATGAACTTTTTTGCTTTTAGCAAATGGCTGCAATGAAACAAAGAGTGAAAAATTTAAAGGGGTCTGAAAATACTTTCTGTACCCACTATATGTGTATGTATGTATATATATATATATATATATATATATATATATATATATATATATAAATATACACACACACACACAAACACACACACTGTCCATGTATCTTTTATTCATAGTTAATTTGTACCTTTGTTACTATATGGGTGGGGGTTGTGGTTCTGTTTTTCTTAGGGCAATCTTGCTTTTATTGTCGTCTTCCTCCTGAACCATTTGTCTTGGGGATATTCTTATGTTTATTGCCTTATATGCAATATACCCTTTAGTGATCTAACACATTTTTGCCTAAAAACCTGTAACATTTTATCCCTCTCTGCATTCCCGCTTTCATAACTTTTTACATTTTATTTCAATGTAGTTTTACGAGACCGTGTATTTTGTGGGTACAGACTTTTTGATCAGTTTTTATTACTTTTGTGTTTGAGAGGCGAGATGATCAGAAAATATCAATTCTGGCACCTAAATAAATAATGTACTAATTTTATTTTAGGGGTTGTTACGGTTGGATGTGGTAATTGTGTGTGTTGTTCATTAACAAGGAGGAAAAAAAAGTCAACTTTTTTTTTTTTTATAAAACAACTAAGGCGCTGAGCTTTGCATCGGCAACAGCATATAAGGGGTTAAATGGAGTTATTTCTAAATCTATGTTGGCTACAGACATGGTCTTGGTCTTATTTTAAAGCCAAGATACCTGGCTTTAAAATTAGACCAAGACTGCGACTCCAGAGTTACAACTGTTTAGTTACAGTGTCCCTGAACATGTCCTGCTTGGGGTGAACTATAGTGCACTTTGCTTCAGCCCCGAGCAGGGCTCATTCAGAACTGTAGTGGGGGATAAAAGGGTATTCCAGGCTTATCAATTGATGACATCCTTAGGATAGGCCATCAATTGAAGATGAGCAGGGATCCAACACCCAAGACCCCTGCCAATCAGCAGTTTGAAGAGACATCAGCAGTTGTAGTAGCACTGAGGTCAAAACAACATCAGAAGAGGATCGGTGGAGATGGATATAATCTTCATTTTTTAAAAGATATGTGCCAAATGTGCGCCATTTGTAGGCCACTGGAAAACCTCTTCTATGTAATATTACTAGCCATAGCCTTTTACTGACTGAACAATGTGTTCTAGAACAAGATTTTAAACACAACTGATACTTTTATATTTCTTTATTTAAATTTTTTTTACAAAACTAATTTTTATTTATTGACAAAATGAAATATATTTTTTTTTATTATTTATAATATGCTTGTTTGCCAAGTTTCCATGTCCCCAGCTCCTCAATCTTCATGCATACATGAATCAGAAGACTAAGAGTTTCATAGGATAATAGAGGCTGTTAGGCACACACATATATCACTATTTCTGGGGAACAAAGGATTGAGTATGTTAAAGGTTGTGTACCACAAATGAAACCTGTCCTGAAGAATGAAGAAAGAGTAACTGCAACTCCAATAAAATCGGAGACTCAAGACTTCCATTCTCGTGATCAGTGGGGGTCCCGGAAGTCAGATTCTCACCGATCAAATACTTTAATTTGTGGTACAAACTCATAAAATATAGCATATCCTATCCCCATTTCTCTTGACAGCAGACAATGGGGGATAGTCACACTTCCCTCATATAGATTAGATGGTTTTGGCAAGTTCCACTCTGAAGGTATATACACATTGTATGCTGTCTCTGTACACGATAAGAAAAAAAAAAAATTACATTTTGCAATTTAGCTTTTATGATACAAAAAAAGATATAGCTTATAAAAAATTAGCAGCACTACATGGTGAAAGTGGACCACGAGTTTTCATTGTTTAAAGTTTAATTTTTTTTTCAAGTATGAAGAAATCTAGCCTAAAATGAACTTTTGTCATGTGCAGTATCTGTGTCATGTAAGAAGATCACATAGGTGGAGTCCTCATACCACTGTTAATCACAGAAGATGAAGAATCATATATATGAACATCCTTGCCACTAATATCAATTACTGGAAGTCTCCGAAATAGCATTCCAAAGCTAAGCCCTAAAATGATTTTCGTTGATGGAAATGTCTAGGCTTTTCTACAGGGACTTAAATGCTTTGTAACTCTGAAAATCGGTGATGTTCTGATGTCCCATTTTCTAAAATGACTGACATGTTAAAAGATCAAGTTGGGAAGGAATTCTCCTTTGAATATTATGAACAGAATCAACCTGTGGATTTGTGTGCAACAAGGTACGAACACAAAAGCAGAACACTGTGCAAAGCCTATGACAAATATATAACACAAGAAGCTAAACATTCAATAACAAATTTACACTCAAACTTTATAAAATAAACACAGGCAATATATAAAACTATGACAGTATTACTATGTATATATATATATATATATATATATATATATATATATAGCGCGAACATACAAAAACACAACATTCATCCAAAAAGGCCTTTTTTCTTTACAGTTTTGGCTTTTTTGGTATTTGAAGACTTAGCAGTTTCTTTTGGAGCTTCAAACCATTCAGGCAACTTTCTTTTTGGTGTCTGCGTAAAAAAAAAAAAAAAAAAATTATATTGTGAATCATCAATCCTTCTTAGGGGGAATGTGTCGCCAGGAAATGGCCCATTTTTAAAACCATGTTTTTATGTTAAACATATTTTTTTAAGAATTTTTAGCTATATTAAAAAAAAAAAAAAAAAATCCTAAAATTTAGCAATTCCAACTTTTTCCACCAAATCTAAAACACTCTGTGATGTCTTGTTTCCTATAGAAGGCCTTAGAAACAATGGTCTGGAGCAGACCCTATTGACTTCTATGGGAGAGTTTTCTAGGCATGCTCTATGACCTGGGCAGAAGTTGTGTGTAGAAGAGGGCTAGATAAGATGTAAAATCCTCTATTGTGACTGGTGGACTCAGTGTCTTATCTATATATACACATGATTGCTGTGAGGAGGCTGAGGCAAAGAAATCTGCTACGGAAAACAGGAAGTCTCAGTGTATTACTGTATATGGCCTAGAGGACAGTCAGAACTGCAGGATTTAAAATAAAAAAAAATAAAAAATTTAAAATGTTTAACATAAAACTTGATTTAAAAAAATAAGAAATTTTCTGGTGACATATTGCCTTTAATATATGGAGAGAAGTTTATCTTAGGGATCTTTCCAAAAGGGTTTATCCAAGACCCCAAGTGTTTCCATAAGTGATGACCTATCCACAAGGTCACCAGTATCTGATCACTAGGAGCTCAACATCCTGCAGTGATCAACTTATCTGGTTCCGGAACCTATATAGTGTGTATGGCAGGAAACAGCTCAGCTCCTATTCAAGTGAATGGGAAAAGAACTAAAGTTTCCCAGCACCACTACTACAGAGCTGTACACTGTGGACATATAAAATATACAGCTTGCTGAAGTCAAATCAGCTGAGGGATCAGGGTGTCAGGCCCACTTAGATACTGATGACCTATCCTGCAGTACAAAACCTGGCATTAACCCCTTCCCGCTCCTTACTATTATGTCGCACTGAGCGTGTAGTTAATGCTCAGCGCCGTAATAGTACACCACTGTAATGCCGCGGACACAGGAGCCCGGCAATAAGATTGCAGGTTCAGAGGGTTTGAAGAATAAAAAAACAGCAACAAAAAAAACCCCCACAAAGTAAATAAAAAAAATAAACAAACATACATGTTAGGTATGTGTGTATTAGGCTAGGCTGACATCTGCGCATGGGTTTCCGTCATTTGGGTCTGCCGGGAGACCCGAATGACAGAGAGCTGGACCGCTAAAACAGGACTTTTCTCTCTGACAATTTTTGGAGACTCCAGTGCAGATGTCAACCTAGCCTAAGTCCCCACGATCGAAAAATAGCGTTAAAAATAAGTAAAACATGACAAAATCAATATAAATATGGTACTGCTGTAATCGTTGCCATGTCACTTTTAATGCAGAGTGAATGCCATAAACACAAAGTACAAAAAAATATGATAGAATCAAAACATCACCCCAAAATAGTTCAAAATGAAAGTACAACTTGTCATGCAAAGAATAACCCCTCACATAAAAAATAAATAAAAAAGTTAGGAACTTTGGAAGGAGGGGAAGGAAAATATATATATGCTAAATGCTACATGTTTAATGTCAAATACCTGAACTTGGGATTCTGAGAATAATTCCTCTGTGTCTTCATCCAACACCTGCTGATTCCATGAGGCAAGCTTGATCGGAGCTACAACAAATGTGGAATCTTTCTGAACATTTGATGTGACCTCTTCGGTTTGTTTCTGAATGTTAAAACACAAAACATTGTATTGAGAAGAATGTGAAAGTTATCACTGATAACATTTAGTTACTCCTGATGACATTTTCTAATGGAAATATATATTACATTGATAGAAAATATACCGAATAGTACCTCAATCTGTCAGAATGCTCACCAGATGCCGCTGCAGCTCAGAAGTAATTTTTCTTATCTTGTACAGCTACGTATAGCACCTTTGCTGTGTGAGCATATATGTGAGGAGGGGAGTTTTTTTTTTTTTTTTTCTCACAAAACTACAGTGTGCTGTTCCTCTTTTAATGCTCCTGGAAATGTACTAAGAAATTGATAACCTGTTCAATTTTGTCAATATGGGTTGTCACTTTGCATATGGCATATTGAATGATGAAACTACCTGCACTGATTGCTCAGGAATGGTGGGAACTGAAGAAAAAAAATCCAACTGCACTAGAATTAGTGGAGCAGCACTTCCTGAAGGATGAAACAAGGCTTGAAAACAACTGTGTGGCAACAGCTACTAAAGAAGCAATATAGTATTATGTGGCAGCCATTTAATTGAATGGCTGCCTACGTAATGCTTAGACAGAATGGGTGGGTAACAGTGAAAGGGCTTTAACAGTTTTTCTCCATTCCGGCTCATAGTGGGAGATCCTATACAGTGGAGACACTCTATAATGTCCATATGCCCTAATAAGCATATGAAAAGGGATAACCCATCATTAGACAATCCCTTTAATATTTCAGAACAAGTAGCTAACAAAGATCTAACCTTGTTTTCCATCCAAACATGACTCCTGTCCATAATGGTTCTGGGCTGTGTGCACACTTGTTCCTGTGACCTGTCCCTTGTTTGCAAAGTTAGACTTTGTGGATGTTCATTAGTTAGGACTAGTTCACCAGCACTCTTTTTTTCTAGCAGAGTCATCACCATCCTTATGAGGTAGATATCAATTTCAGGAGCCACCAAAGCCCTTATAGCTTGAAAACTTGATAGATCTGTAGATATAAAGGTCTTATTATAAAATCATGTCTAGATACACAGAACAAAATTTAGCAAAACCAGTGCAAAGGTAAAGGGGTCTCTGTGTTTTGCCCATTCAATTGGCACCACACAATGCGATTGCGGGGTGCTGATGACTTATCACAGTGATGGGGGCCTACTGAAGACTCCCCTCATCCTCATAAGATAATTTATAACCTAATATAGATATACTTTCAGTTTGCAAACTTTGGTACATTGCAATTCAGAAACAATGTACTATAGTAGTGATCGCCGTACCTAATTCACTGGTTGTAAAGTAATAAATATAATAAAAACCTAAACAGCCCTTTTTCCAATTTCTTTTTTGTGTAACAGAAAATAATAAAAATAAAAAAGCGATATTTGGTATTGCTTCATCCCAACAACCCATACTATTAAAATAGAACATTATTTATGCTGCACAGTGAACACCGTCAAAAATAAAAATAAACAGTAACAAAATTGCCGCTGTTTAGTCACATTGCCTGCATAAAAAAAGTTTTTAAAAAGTCACATATAACCCGAAATGCTACCAATAGAAACAACAGCTGATCCCTAAGCCCTAACACAGCTCCAATAATGGAAAAATTAAAAACGTTATTTCTCTCAGAATATGGTAATGCTATTGCAAATTATTTTTTGGCAAATAAGTTATTTTATTGTGCAAAAAGTAATACAACATAAAAAAACCTAATGTAACATGATAGGCTAGGTTCACAGCTGCGCACAGATTTCCATCGTTTGGGCCCACCAGGGGACCCGAACGATGGAGACCTGGACCACTAAAACAGTGGTTACCCGTGGACACCCATATAGACTATAATGGGATCCATCAGGTGCTCTTCTGTTTTTATGCTGAAACCGTCGGAGAGAAAAGTCCTCCATACCGGACTTTTCTCTCAGTCGATCTTTGGCAGTTTCTGCGGCAGAGTCTCCAATGGAGACTCCAGCGCAGATATGAACCCAGTGCACCACACAAAATTTTAAATAATAAAAAACAACACTGACTTTTTTTTGCATCCTGAGTTAATAAGCTAAAGATTTTCCAAAATGGTGCAATAGAAAAGTACAAGTCATTATGCAAAAAACAAGCCCTCATATAGCTATGTTGACATTAAAATTAAAAAAAGTTATGACTTATGTGACAAAAAAAACAAAAAAAGGACCTTTTCCTTACGTATCCAGCAAGGCTGCATCATTAAGGTGTTAATCATACACAGAATATATCAGTATTTCAAGGTACAATTTAAGATAAAAAAAAAAAAGTGTATTTTCTTCTATAAATAAAAAGAGCAAATACTAACCATTGGCTATGTACTAAAAATATTTTAACCCAAGACAAAAATTGGTAGTAAACTTAAACTTGTTTTATAGCACATCTGCATCTCTAATAATGTAATGACATGTAAAGAGAAAGCATTGGATGGGTTCATGGACATGGACTTGGACTCTCGCTAAATGAAAGAATGAATGGGCTATTGTACTTACTGAGAATTCTGCCATTCTCAAATTAAATGGGTATTCTAGTAATATCAAGTTATCACCTATCCACTGGAAAGGTGGTAATAGCAAGATAAATGGTGGTCCACGTTCTTCTCGGTGGCAAGACCACAGGCAAGAACAACAGGGGTAGAATGGAGCAGCAGTCTAACATGCATGCTGATGCTCCTTATATCTCTACGAGACTGCCAAAGAGAAGTAAAGTACAGCACTCATCTGTCTCTGGTTGTCCCATATTCTTCTCACTCTCATGTGAATTTGGTTTAAATGAGTATTTATGACCCCTTGCGAGGAGAGAGAGGACTAGAAAGGAATAGTCAATCAGCTTCGCTGATGAATTTCAGGACATAACAGTCTGCACTTTATAAGAAAAAGTAAAGACTGCGGAATTGGGAATTGTATTAGGAAAATGTTTTTAGGTCACAATTAGTTTTGAGTAAGCCCGAACTGCAAAGTTTGGATCCATGTCGAACTTCGTTGGTTCGGGTACCCGAACTTCAGCTCTAAAGTTCGGGTTCGGCTCATCCCTAAACCTAGCTGATTGACTGCTGAGCATCCAATCAACCAGCTTTAAGCCCACAGACATGTCCAGTATGGGCATAGCTGTGATTGGCCAGGCGGGACATGTGACCCCTCTGTATAAGAGGCAGGGTCATAGGTCCTGTCATCATTCCAGCTAGTTAGGCTAGGTAGGGAGAGGCTGCAGCTGGAGACAGGGACAGTCAGTACCTTAGCTAAATTTAACAATTGTCCTTTTCAGGGCAGTGCAGCGAGGTAGGGAGAGGAGCCGGATACTGTGAGGGACAGTTACCCTATAAATAATAATAGTGACAGTAATCTGTGTGTGTGTACCCATACCGTCTCCTAGCGTAGTAAAAATAACTGCAAGTGCATACCCATACTGTCTCCTGGCACGGTAATAACTGCATGTACATCCATACTGAATCCTAGCGTAGTAAAAATAACTGCAAGTGCATACCCATACCGTCTCCTAGTGCAGTAACAATAACTGCGTGTGTACCCATACTGTCTCCTAGAGAAGTAACAATAACATTGTGTGTACCCATACTGTCTCCTAGCGCAGTAACAATAACATTGTGCGTACCCATACTGTCTCCTAGCGCATACTTTGACTCACATGGTGGATGAGTATCTGTGAACATGTCTCCTGGTGCTGAGCGATGGGTCCTCCCCATTCAATTTCTGGGTTGGTAAATTGGACACATGGCCAGAGCTTGCCCTCTATGCCTTGGAGGTGCTGGCCTGCCCTGTGGAAAGTGTCCTATCAGAATGTGTGTTCAGCACCACAGGGGGTGTCATCACCGACAAGAGGATCCGCCTATCCACAGCCAATGTGGACATACTTACGTCTATTAAAATGGACCAGGCATGGATCCTATAGGACTTGGCTGTGCCAGCGCCTGAGTGAGTGGTAAAAGTGTTGGCTACCTCCTCCTCTGCCTCATCCACTTACACCGCCACCTCCACTTCCTCCCCCTGGACCTCTGCCACCTGATTCAAAATTATTATTTTATTTGTTTTTAATATATATTTTAATTTATTTCTTTATTTTATTTTTTATTTTATGTTTAGCATTTTTGGGTCACCACGTTAGGGTGCCCATTGATTTCAGTGGGGTTGGGGTTCAGGTCAAGTTTGGGTACCCAAACTGAACTTTTGGGCAAAGTTTGGCCGAACTCGTCGAACCTGAACTTTGACGGGTTTGCTCAACACTAGTCACAATAGCTACAATGCAATAATAGTAAAAAAAAAATTTCCCCAGAGTATGTTCGAACTAATTGTATCCATGTCTGTGGAAACTTTGTTTGTAATGCTCTACCCTGCCTGAAAATGTACCTCCAATTATAAAGCAACTTTTCATGAATGAATAGAACAGGTGAATATAATAAACTTTTTAATGTTTCTTATTTAAGAAATATGTTTTCTTCATTTATCAAGCACAATTACTTTTTACATATTAGTATATGGAGAGGGGAGGAAGAATGTGCTGGAAAAGACATACAAATAACTGGAGCTGCTAAATTGTTGTTTTGTTAGCAGTGTTAAAAGATAAGACAAAGTATAAGGCAATAAGTCATTGGAAGCCTCTGCTCTCCATAAAATTCTGTGTCTGAGGTGAAGACGAAGACAGAATCTATGTTAACACTCAGCCTCACCCAGAGTGAAGATAAGTAGGAGGGGAGCAGCCTAATAAGTGGAGAAGGAAACCTTTAATAAGTTATATCAGAAAAATTCTTAAATTCATCTGTACTATTTATTTATGAAAAGTATTTTTTATAGTCGGAGGTACGCTTGAAGCCTGATTTACATATGTAGCACCAAATGATGCAATGTTTAGTGTAGTCAAAGCATCATTACATGATTACTGTAATGTTTTGATTCTGTGTTCCTTTTAGGGCTGCTGTTTAGTGAACCAGTCACAAAATCTGAAAGTTATATATGCAGATTTTGTTGCGATTTTCCACAGATTTCATCCTATGCAATCTACAGAATTCATATATGACTGCAGACTTTAAATTTGAAGCATATGTCAGTTTTCATGCAGAAACTGTTGTTATGTAGCATGGCACTGAAATGTGTTAAAATTCCCATCACTTTGCTGCTACTGTAAGCTGTGGACTTTCTACCTGCAAATCTCTGCTACAACTAAAATAACTTTGTATGGAATAATATTGTACGTTGCAACAACTGTCTATTCAGAACAGCCCCAATATCTGTCACTGCATTGCAATAACAATAGATACTCAGTCTATTAAAAAAAAAATATATATATATATTAGACTGCTGACCTGAGTTGATAGCTGGCCCTTTAATGACCTCTGTAATAGTCTTCTGTATAGCAGGTGTCAAGCCAGCTCGCTGCACATCAAGGGGGTAACCAGCTTTCAGTGCTTGCCATAAATGCATGCCAACAGCTGTCAAGCTTATACTTCTGGTATCAGCAATATTTTGCTGAAAAAGAAAAAAATCAACACTTTAAATTTAAATGTATTTAAACAGATTTGCAAGTTCACATATAGAGAATTTTGCCACATCACATTGAAAATTCTGACTCTTGTGAGTGGTAATGAGTACACTTGAACTTCAAACAGTTAGAATTATGAATATCATGCGGCAAAGTTCAGCAAACTTGTTTTAGAGGTAAACTCATTTGAAAACTTTGGAAGACCCATTTGCTCCCAAGCTTTAACTTGAGATGTTGCCTCAATATCTCCAGATAATTTTATTTCCTTATAATGAAGTACACCAGTTCTTCCTGCAGAAAAGCACCCCCACAATATGATGCTGGAGTTATTAAGTGTTGCAATCTTGAAAAGACATTCTTGGCAAACATTGCTGTGTGGGGGCAGGCATTATCCTGCTGGAAGCCCTGTCATGAAAGGCAGCACATGTAGCCGCAGGACATCCTTCACATATGAGCTCAATGATATCACTACTAGGGGTGACTGACTGTCGTATGCAATGGCTCCCCAGATCATCACACCAGAAGTTGGAGCAGTGTGTTGCAGCTGCATTGAAGGACTCACCACTAGGCCTCTATATGATGCTGCCATCACTTTATCCCAAACAGAACCTGGATTTGTCTCTAACAATACAGTTCCCAGTCCGTAACAGTCCAGGGTTTCTCGTTCAGGACACCACTGCAAATCAAGTCGAAAGTGGCTGACTGTCAATGGCAGGACAAATAAAGGGTGTCATGTGAAGTGACAGGACTGTGAAATGAATTTCCCACCTGTATCTGGATGGTGGACGGACAATGAAAGTTGTGGGAGCTGCTCTTGATTCTTGGCGGATCAAGCAATCCTCTCTACTGGTGGTCTGTCCGGAGCCTGTTCACTGTGTATGCATGTCCTTATGTAACCTCTGCTTCCAACCCCTATTAACCATCTAGGTCAGACTGGCCTACATAGTAGGTAATTTGTCGAAACAACCATCCAGTTTATCTCAGTCCAATAATGTGCCCCTTCCCAAAGTCTGTCAATTGGGCAAAATGTCTGAGTGCGGAGGCATGTCTAGCAGTCAACGATCTCTCACCAAAAGGTACATTGCCTTTTTATAGAGGAAAGCACTTTTATGCGCTCTTGTGAGAAGACAATAACTGTAATCATTTAAATATCTGCCAGAGACATAACTGCATGCAGAGTTTTGCACAATCCAACTTTTCTATCTGAATGCATTATTTGTATTTGTGGATGAGTGATTTACTTTCATAGGAATTCAGGAAAGTTTAGAAATGTTATCATGCAAATATGCTTTGTTTTATCAATCTAAGCCTCCTATATAAACTTGATTGGCAACCATTTCTTACAATGCTTTCTTCCTTTCCTTGGCCATTTGTCATATCTGACAGGACATTGAAGCCTCCTTTTTTGTAGTTTGTTCCTGTCTTGCATCACAATCGCTGTCTTTTTTCCTAAATTAGAAGAGGTTTGCTACTCCTGTCTTACCATGGGTGTCAGCCATTTACAAAAGAGTCAGAGTCAGATTTGCAGTATGTACATATAGACGAGTCAGTGATTTGGCCTACAGATTCCATAGCATGGATGCAGCAAGTTCTAGAGAGCTAATACCATTGTCACACTCACCATTGACAAGCCCTGTTCTTTAAAAAGGGAGTAGGTAAGATGAGGAGACTCTGGAAGTGCCATGCAAGCTGAGCCTTTGGAATCAGCCATGTTGTTTTGCAAATTTGTACCAGAAATGTTAAGTGGATTTATCTAAAATTAAAGATATATAAAATTTACAAAAATGTTCATATTTTAAAAATTATACTATTTAACCCCTGCGCGCCACTGCCAATTTTGGACTTCCTGACATAGCCCCATTTTTCAATTCTGACACGCCACTTATGTGGCAAAAACTTTGAAACTTTTATGGTTAAAGAGGAGCAGTCACTTCCTCTGACATGTTTATTTCAATAAATACTTATATTTACCATAAAATAACAATTCAGAAATTCTTTTCTCATAACTCTGTGGTGTGGAGTTTCTCTGTTAGGCCCTGTTGACATAGCGAAGAATGAAGAGGAATTTGTGGCAGACATCCAGAACACTGGCATACCAAATGAATGGGCCTGTTTCAGGGTGTTTCAAGCCGCAGAATTCATGTCAAGACCTAGCAGCACACTTATTTTTTTCAACCACGTTTTCTATCCCTAATTTTAAGCCGGAATTGGGCCTCACACTTGGACTATTTATGAATAAATTCCAAAATGGTCCCCTCGTCAAAAGGGTGTGTTCACAGTCTAATACCAATAGCACTGATTGGACAGTGTGATACAGTGCAGGGATACCCCTCAAGTAGTAACATACACTTGTTCTTTTATTTATAAACTTCTAGAAGAAAAACATAGGAATGATACAGAACAGAAATGTAAGAAAGGATGCTCCAGAATAGTTATTTCATAAATAGTATTTACTCAAGAGTCGACAGTTTCCATTTTAGGGCATGTTCACACAGCAGAATTTGTAAACTTGTACAAGCTGAAAAAAATTAAGTTTCAGTAATTTGAAGCTGAATTTTTCTGCTTAACCAAATTTTGCTGTGGGATTTGCTACAGAATTAGCAAATTCAACACTAGCCAGGTGGAATTTTCTGCCTGCCAATTACTTCAAAGGGAGTTATCAGGCGGAAACCACCTGAAAATCGAGTGTGACGTTTATTTTTTCTGCTATAGGAAAAAAATCAGATGAAAAAAAAAAAAAAAAAAAAAAAAATCAGCTTTTGCCTATCTTTGAAATGAATGGGAGGCAGATTTCAGGCAAAAATTGGAGCAGATTTTGAAGCGGAATCCAAGTGATATGCTGCTCCAAATTCATGCCTGTGCACATACCCTAAAAGGGTACGTTCACACAAAGGAATCTGCCTCAGAATTGGGAGCAGATTCCGCCCCTGAAGCAGTGTCAGATTCTGCCCCGAATCTGCCTCCCATTGTTTACAATGGGAGACAGAGATTGCAGCAGGATGCTGAAAAAAAATCAGCGTCCTGCTCAATCTTGCTGTGAATTCCACGGCTTGGGACTCCCTGCGGATTAGGCCCATTCATCCGGCAGAATCAGCAGAGGAAAGCCACGACGGAATTCCAATGCAGGGACATTAGCATACCGTTACTGCAATCCTGCGGACAAATATAGCGGCAGAAAACAAAGAGAAATTTCTTTTCATTTTCTGGCGTGTGAACCTAGCCTAAGGGTGCTACCACACAGTGGTAGAACCACAGCCGCATTCTGTGCTAGCAGGGCCAGTGCTTTGAGTTAAGTGAAAGCACTAACTAATTAGAAGTTCTCTCTTATTATTAGAGGCACGGTAATAAAAGTGTGTACACTGTGTGGCAGCACCCTAAATGATTACTGCTTACTGGTCTCAGTGAAAATGATGAACACATGTGCATCACACAATCATACAACTTTTAGTTTAGATGACTGATTTTATGATAAACGAATAAGCTGAACACAAGATGTCCCAAAGATTTAGAACTTCCAAGTAACCCTAGAAAGATCATCTAACCTCCTTTTCAATCCAAATATGA
Organism: Leptodactylus fallax; assembly: GCA_947044405.1. Lineage (NCBI taxonomy): Eukaryota > Metazoa > Chordata > Amphibia > Anura > Leptodactylidae > Leptodactylus > Leptodactylus fallax. Next base: position 7,060,293 of record CAMRHE010000058.1, on the reverse strand, counting down.
CTCCTGTCCATAATGGTTCTGGGCTGTGTGCACACTTGTTCCTGTGACTTGTCCCTTGCTTGCACAGTTGGACTTTGTGGATGTTCATTGGTTAGGCCTAGTTCACCAGCACTCCCTTTTTCTAACAGAGTGATCACCATCCTTATAAGGTAGATATCAATTTCAGGAGCCACCAATGACCTTATAGCTTGAAATCTTGAGAGATCTGCAAATATGCAAATAGAAACTTCTTAGTTTACATCTAGTGATTCCTATTTGGAGGAAAAAGAGTGCAAAGTAAAAAAAAAAAAAAAAAAAAGTTTGTTATACACTGAATCAAACTTCTAATGCGTTTCAAGAGATTACCAAGAAATTGAAATTTGTTTTATAGGGTATGTGCATTTTTAACAAATCTACTGATATCATCATTAGGGATTCATGGACTGAATGAATGGGTTAGCTAGCCTACTGAGTCAATTAAACTCAAGGATTTCTATATATAAGTTATACTAATGTCTATCTCACTAAAATCATTGTCAGCGTGATAGACATACCACGTCCCAATGACAAATTATTATTAAAAGAGTTTATTCAGCCTCTTTAAATGGCCTAAATTTGTGTGATTTCTTTTCTCACTGCCTGATTAGGAAGGTTGTAATAAAAATCTACATGGCCGCATGGTACAGCAGATATGTTTTCATGTCCACTATGTAGTTTCACACCAACATGAAGTCAAATGGTTGGATACTAGATAACTGGGACTTCCCAATTTACAGAGTACAATTACACTAACACAGCACCTATGAAAGGACCCACCAAGCTCATAAAGCTTTCTTGAGGGTATTTCCCTGAGAAAATGCACTGGACTCGATTGGCCCTGGAAATGCTATTACCTGAAATTTACCAAGCTTTTCACATACCACATTTGTTCCACAATATTCCACTATTACCCACAAGAAAACCTTAAGTACAGTGGTTAATTTGAAGGTCTGCAGAGTTCCCATATCAAGAGTTTCACAGTTCGTCTATCACATCACATTAAATCTGTGAGCACTTGGCCCTATAGTGTCCACCAATAGCCTTTATACAGCCTTAACAAAGCCAACTTCTTATGTTGCTGTGAAATAAGCTCTGCTTGTATATCCTCAGGTGTCTGTTCTAACAGCTGGGATCAGAGGAACCATCATTCTTGTCTGTTTAACCCCTTAGATGCCATAGTACCTTGGTGGTCATAATAACAGCACCCCTATAACATGACGGCAGGGTGCTGATAGGTACCAGATGAGTAGCCCCTACCCTAGGGAGACTAAAGATAAATGTTAAAAATAAATAAATAAAACAAGATAATTAAAACTTGTGTCACCATATGCAAAAATGCCAAAACGTTAACATATAATAATAGTATTTATGGAGTATTTATTGGGAGTCCCCATAATTGACCGGGATTCCCCATTTTCAGCCTGTATCCAGATGTCACAGTCAACTCCACTGAGTATAAGGGGCCAGGTGTCTCTATTTCCTGTACAGCCACTCCTGTGATTGGGGATAATTTTTTGCGCTAAGGTTTCATGAGGAGAAAGTGGCCTGCGATACATTGCATCATATCAATGTGGTCCAGTTGCCCTGTAGTCTAGTTGGTCATTTATTCAGCTATCTGACCACTGGATTGGTTTGGACTATGGGCATAAGGCTTTGGTCGTATTTGGTTTACTCCTGAACAAATGCGCTAGTTCCCTGTTCATGGTCAGAGGCTATAGATGATCCCAATAGACATACTTTTGAAGTGGATGGGTGTTTCACTCTATTTTATCTACATAGCTTTTTTCAATAAAAGGGTGCATTTAGTGCTGTGTTTGTGAGAGGTTAGCTTACCATGTGCAATATAATTTTGCCAGCATACCTCCTGATCCAAGGCACTAGTGTATCATTTGGTTCATGATAATAAGTGGGTACAGGCTATTTGCCCTGGCTACATGATTTTTGCTTCCCTTTACTCATGCACTAACACCCTGACAAGCTGTTCTTAACCAGCTTTTTGTATAACAGTCTACCTAGTTGACGTCCATATGTTGTATTAACTGGTTACTATTAAAGGGAGTCTATCATTAGAAAATCCTCTTTTGAACTGTGTAACAGACCACCGCAAAATGGCGCCGAGCATGTGCAGTTGGATGCCTCGATTCGTCAGTGCTATTTTGCAGTGGTCTGTTACACGCTCGCGTAACAGACCACCACAAAATGGAGCTGCGCATGCGCAGTTAGCGTATATCGCGGCGTTGGATGCCTCGATGCGTCAGCGCCATTATGTGGTGGTCTGTTACACGCTTGCATAACAGACCACCACAAAATAGCGCTGAGCATGCGTAGTTGGCATATATCGCAGCCTCGGATGCCTTACGCAAGGCAGAAGATCAGAAGAACATGAAGAGGGGTTTGAAAAAAACTAAGGGGCGGTGACATGTTATGACGCGAGGGGTGCTTGGAGCCCAGGGGGAATGCCCAGGGTGCTCCGTGAGCGTAATTTGCATATCGCAATAAACGGATTTTTACTGAAACGGTGGGGAGAAGAAGGGAATGGAAGGTAGGAGTAGAATAGCCTTTTTAAAGGCTATTCCAACGTGCCATTAATTCAAAAGGTGATTTTCTAATGATAGACTCCCTTTAAGGCACGGAATCCGCCTGAAAAAACTCCTCCCATTCATTTCAATGGGAGTCAGTGGCGGTTTTTTTTTCCTCTAGCAGCTTTTTTCCGCTAGCGGAAAAAAAAAAGCAACATGACTGCTGTGTCCGCAGCTCGAGCCGCGCTCCTGATTAGGCCCATTCATTCGGGCTTAGTCTGGAGCGGTTAGCCTCAACGGAATGCTGATACACGGCATCGGAATCCTGTCGCGGCTGACCGCGGCGAAAACTCCGGGGGCGGAAAATTTTCTGCCGTGTGAACACAGCCTAAAGGTTACGTTTTATATTATCGTTTTTTTTTCTCAGGCCATTTGCTTCTGTGACATTATTTCAAATTTTTTAATGGCTGTTACCCTCTGTGATATATATTTATGGAGTAAAAAATAAGTTCACTGTCTGGCTCATAGTTTTTTTTCCTCATCTCTACCACCTTTAAAAGAATGGAATAAAAAGTGATCAAATAGTTGTATTTACACATTATGGTACCAATAAAAACTACAACTCAACCCACAAAAAAGAGCCCTTACACAACGGAAATATAAAAAAAAAAAAAAAAAAAAAAAAAAAAAAAAAGTGTCAGAATATGGCAATACGGAGCAATTTTTTTTCAAAGCATTAAAGTATAAAAATAATCTATATATACTGTAAATCTATATGGTATCACTGGAATCATACAAAACTAAATCCAAAATAAACAATGGCAGAATTGTATTTTTTCCCCACAATCAAATTTTACATACACACACATTATATATATACACACACACACACACACATATATATATCTATACACATCTATATATATCTATATCTATCTATACACACACATATATATATATATATATACTATACCTATACACACACATATCTATATATACACAGTATATATAGTGTAATATATATATATATATATATATATATAACACACACACACACACACACACACACACCCTATATATACACACACTACCGTGTGACCCTAAACTTTTGAACGGTAGTGTCACTTAGAAATTTCCTTATTTTTGCAAGAAAAGCACAGTTTTTTTCAATGAAGATAACATTAAATGAATCAGAAATACACTCTATACATTGTTAATGTGGTAAATGACTATTCTAGCTGCAAACATCTGGTTTTTAACGCAATACAGTGCTGGCCAAAAGTATTGGCACCCCTGCAATTCTGTCAGATAATACTCAATTTCTTCCAGAAAATGATTGCGATCACAAATGCTTTGGTAATAATATCTTCATTTAATTTGTCTTCAATGGAAAACCACAAAAAGAAGTGTCAAAAAGCCAAATTGGATATAATTCCACACCAAACATAAAAAAGGGGGTGGACAAAAGTATTGGCACCCTTTGAAAAATCATGTGATGCTTCTCTAATTTGTGTAAATAACAGCACCTGTTACTTACCTGTGGCACATCACACTTGCAGCCAGTTGAAATGGATTAAAGTTGACTCAACCTCTGTCCTGTGTCCTTGTGTGTACCACATTGAGCATGGAGAAAAGAAAGAAGACCAAAGAACTGTCTGAGGACTTGAGAAGCAAAACTGTGAGGAAGCATGAGCAATCGCAAGGCTACAAGTCCATCTCCAAAGACCTGAATGTTCCTGTGTCTACCGTGCGCAGTGTCATCAAGAAGTTTAAAGCCCATGGCACTGTGGCTAACCTCCCTAGATGTGGACGGAAAAGAAAAGTTGACGAGAGATTTCAACGAAAGATTGTGCGGATGGTGGCTGAAGAACCTCGACTAACATCCAAACAAGTTCTAGCTGCCCTGCAGTCCAAGGGTACAACAGTGTCAACCCGTACTATCCGTCGGCATCTGAATGAAAAGGGACTCTATGGTAGGATACCCAGGAAGACCCCACTTCTGACCCAGAGACATAAAAAAGCCAGGCTGGAGTTTGCCAAAACTTACCTGAGAAAGCCAAAAACTTTTTGGAAGAATGTTCTCTGGTCAGATGAGACAAAAGTAGAGCTTTTTGGGAACAGGCATCAACATAGAGTTTACAGGAAAAAAAAAAGAGGCCTTCAAAGAAAAGAACACGGTCCCTACAGTCAAACATGGCGGAGGTTCCCTGATTTTTTGGGGTTGCTTTGCTGCCTCTGGCACTGGACTGCTTGCCCGTGTGCATGGCATTATGAAGTCTGAAGACTACCAACAAATTTTGCAGCATAATATAGGGCCCAGTGTGAGAAAGCTGGGTCTCCCTCAGAGGTCATGGGTCTTCCAGCAGGACAATGACCCAAAACACACTTCAAAAAGCACTAGAAAATGGTTTCAGAGAAAGCACTGGAGACTTCTAAAGTGGCCAGCAATGAGTCCAGACCTGAATCCCATAGAACACCTGTGGAGAGATCTCAAAATGGCAGTTTGGAGAAGGCACCCTTCAAATCTCAGGGACCTGGAGAAATTTGCCAAAGAAGAATGGTCTAAAATTCCAGCAGAGCATTGTAAGAAACTCATTGATGGTTACCGGAAGCGGTTGATCGCAGTTATTTTGTCTAAAGGCTGTGCTACCAAGTATTAGGCTGAGGGTGCCAATATTTTTGTCCGGCCCATTTTTGGAGTTTTGTGTAAAATGATCAATGATTTAATTTTTTTTCCATTCTCTTTTGTGTTTTTTCATTGCAAGCAAAATAAATGAAGATATTATTACCAAAGCATTTGTGATTGCAATCATTTGAGTATTATCTGACAGAATTGCAGGGGTGCCAATACTTTTGGCCAGCACTGTAGCTACATAGTTGTATAGAGGCCCATTTCCAGCAACCATCACTCCAGTGTTCTAATGGTACATTGTGTTTGCTAACTGTGTAAGAAGGCTAATGGATGTTTAGAAAACCCTTGTGCAAGTATGTTAGCACAGCTGAAAACAGTTTTGCTGGTTAGAGAAGTTATAAAACTGACCTTCCTTTGAGCTAGTTGAGAGTCTGGAGCATTACATTTGTTGGTTCGATTAAACTCTCAAAATGGCCAGAAAAAGAGAACTTTCATGTGAAACTCGACAGTCTATTCTTGTTCTTAGAAATGAAGGCTATTCCATGCGAGAAATTGTCAAGAAACTGAAACTGTTAACCTCCTCTTGTCCTACTAGGGAGGGGCCTTCGAGCACAGGTGGGAGCTGGGCCTCATTAAAGGCCTATAAAAGGTTGGTAAATTCTCACTCCTGAGCAGTTCCTGGGGGAGAAAGGAGAAGCCGGGTTCTGTCCAACCCTGTCAAGACTGGTGAGACTCCAGTGTGAACTGCTGCCTTTATTTTGCTCTGTGTTGACTGTATGGCTGAAGCAAGCCACATGTACAGTTAGGACATTCCTGTGTTAGTTAGTAGCTCAGACAAGCAGGATTTATGTTATTGTTTTGCCTGACTGTTAAAGCTTATTTATTTTCTGCCAGTTCTGACAAAAACATACAGGAAAAAACCTGTCTGACTTTTTGTGCCTCTGACTGTCTGGGTCCGCTGCTGCTGCCACTGAGCCTATCCTCCCACATTTTATACATTTTTTTTTTCACGTGGAAAAAGGTATGCGAATTAGGTCTCCTTCCTGGAAAAAGGAAACTGTACAAAGACTTCTTTAAAAGTCAGACATCATCTTGTGGGGTTATCATCATCCAATATGTGGCGCTAGAGGCACAGTTTGCCATTTTCCAGCAAGAACTAATTTGCAAATGTTTTTAAGAAATTCCCAGAGGAACATAAATTTTTTTGCTATTGTGTCGTGGGATGTTTAGTGGCCATTTTTGTAATATACTTTATTAACCTAACTAACTTCCTTTTTATTAGAAAACAGGCTGTAACATTCTCCTTAGCAACTCTCTCTTACTGAGCTGCGGCTTGGGAAAGTCCATATACATTTGTATTGTGAATATGCAGGGCTGAAGCGTTTACCAAAGGGAGATATGGTCACTTCAAATGGCTGTATCTTTGGTTTTATACCACCTAGAAAAATGGTTCTGATATTCCAAGAAAGCTGTGATTCTCAGCTTTCATATGCTCAAAAACATAGTTGGGAATTTGAACTTAATATTCAGCAATTCATGCTGCATATAAAATCACATTCCTGACTGTGCTTTTAACAAGTGATATCTCGGCTTTCTTGTGATACCAGAACCATTTTTCTAGGTGGTATAAAACCGGAGATACAGCCACTTGAAATGACTATTGATAAATGCTACAGATCTACATGCTGCATTGAGTGCTAATTCAGTACTGTTGAAACGACAGAGTATATAGAACATTATATGGAAAATTAAATAGTGCCATTCAAATATACTACAAAAAAACAAGCCCTCATATTGATTTGTTTCTTACAAAAAAAAAAAAAAAAAAGTATGGCTCTTGGTGTGAAGGAAAGCATAAAAACTCAAAAACATAATTTGTTGTTGGCATGTATAATGATTATAAATTAATGATTTATTTAGAACAACCCCAAATTCTGTCAATTAGCGCAGCATTATTAAACTTATTATAATACTATATATGGGTTGTCTTGTACTTGTTACATACAAAAAAATATATTAGATCTTGTATAACCTGAGTTGATTGTTGGTCCTTTTATAACCTCTGTAATAGTCTTCTGTATAGCAGGTGTCAAGCCAGCTCGCTGCACATCAAGGGGGTAACCAGCTTTCAGTGCTTGCCATAAATGCATGCCAACAGCTGTCAGGCTTATACTTCGGGTATCAGAAACAATTTGCTGAAAATAAACACTTTAAATTTAAAATGCAAATAATTTTATACATTAATATGTTTATTGATCTTAATTTGTAAGTCCACATTCACTGAGTTTTGTCACCAGACACTAAAAATTCTGACTCAGTTTCCCACTGTCGTTAGACAGGAAGTCATTTCATAGTGGAATTTATTTTCTTTTTAACTAAGGAATATCTTTACATGCCAGGCCTGTTGCCTAGGAACAGCAATTGGGTGGCCTCACCTGGCAGAGCTCAATCGTTACCATCAATTCCAGGACTATAAGACTGCCAATGAGGGGACAAAGCTTTGCAAGGCATGGCCGCAAAGCACTTCCACCTTCATTTGCATATTGATTTACAAGAAAATGGGGCTCCAAAGCTGAACAGAGAAATTTTGGAAACTGTAGAAACACCACTACAAGGTACTGAGATTAGTTTTATAACTAATTTACTGCTGATAGACTCCCTTTAAAGAAAAAAAAAAAAAGTGAAATGGTAAATCAGTATGACATATTTATACACTGCTCAAAAAAATAAAGGGAACACTAAAATACCAAAATTAAATATTCCAGTTGCAAATCTTTATTCATTACATAGCGTAATGCATTGAGAACAATAAAACATAAAAATGATCAATGTAAATCTAAATTAATATCCTATGGAGGTCTGGGTTTGGAATGATACTCAAAATCAAATTACAGACAGTTCCAACTTTAGTGGAAATGCCTCAAGAACAAGAAAATGAGGCTCAGTAATGTGGCCTCCATGTGCCTGTATGACTTCCCTACAATGCCTGGGGATGCTCCTGATGAGGTGGCTGATGTTCTCCTGAGGGATCTCCTAATAGACCTGGATTAAAGCATCAGTCAACTCTTGAACAGTCTGTAGTGCAACGTGGTGTTGGTGGATGGAACGAGACATGATGTCCTAGATGTACTCTATTGGATTCAGGTCTGGGGAACGTGCAGGCCAGTCTATAGCAGCCATGCCTTCATCATGCAGGAACTGCTGACACACTTCAGCCACATGAGGCCTAGCATTTTCATGCATCAGAAGGAAACCAGGGCCCCCTGCACCTGCATATGATCTCCCAATGGGTCTAAGGATTTCATCTCGGTACCTAATGGCACTCAGGGTACCTCTGGCTATCACATGGAAGGCTGTGCTGCCCTCCAAAGAAATGCCATACCATTACTGACTTACTGCCAAACCGCTCATGCTGGAGCATGTTGCAGGCAGCAGAACGTTCTCCACGGCGTCTCCAGACTCTGTCACATGTGCTCATTGTGAACTGCTCTCATCTGTGAAGATGATCGTGGTGTTCCCTGGCAAATGCCAATTGCCCTGCACGGTGTTGGGCTGTAAGCGAACGTTGGGCCCTCATACCACCGTCATGGAGTCTGTTTCTGACCATTTGAGCAGACGCATGTATGTTAGTGGCCTGCTGGAGGTCATTTTGCAGGGTTCTTACACTGCTCATTCTGCTCCTCCTTGCACAAAGGAGGAGGTAGCGGTTCTGATGCTGGGTTGTTGCCCTTCTACAGCCCCCTCCACGTTTCCTGGTATACTGGCCTGACTCCTCTTGTCTGCTCCATGCTCTGAACTCTGTTAACAGACAAAGCTACCCTTCTTGCCACAGCTTGCATTGATGTGCCAACCTGGATGAGCTGCACTACCTGAGCAACTTCTGTGGGTTGTAGACACGGCCTCATGCTACCTCTAGAGGTGAGAGCAATGACAAAATGCAAGAGTGACGAAAACAACTGCCAAAAAGGATGAGAACAGAGAAATGGTCTGTGGTCACCACCTGCAGAACCCTCCTTTATAGGGGTGGTCTTGCTTATTGCCTATCATTTCTACCTTTTGTCTGTTCCATTTGCACAACAGCAGGAGAAATTGATTCACATTCAGTGTTGCTTCATAAATGGACAGGAGGATTTCACAGAAGTGTCATTGACTTGGAGTTACATTGTGTTGTTTAAGTGTTCCCTTTATTTTTTGAGCAGTGTATTTTAAGCTATACAAGTTAAAAACTGTTTCAGCTGTTGGAATTCATGTACTGCAGCTTGAAATAATTTAAAAGCAAAACATACAACCCTTTAGTGCAGAGAGTCTAGAAAGCCAATACCCCTGTCACACTCACCATTGACAAGCCCTGCTCCTGAAACAGTGAGTAGGTAATACGAGGAGACTCTGGAAGCTCCATGAAAGCTGAGCCTTTGGAAACGGCCATGTTGGTTTGTAAATTTGTACCAGAAACGTTAAGTGAATCTGCCTAAAATTAAGGATGTATAAAATTTACAAAAATTTCAAATTCTAAATATGATACAATTTAACCCCTGCTTGCCACAGCCAGTTCTGGACTTCCTGACAGAGCCCCATTTTAACTTTCCAGGTGATTTTGAGCCTGTTTTTTTTCCTGACATGGGGGAAAATATATTAACACATTTACACCAGGCTACTGATGTAGATTAGTGTTATTGCACCAAAGATGTGCTACATCCCTTGTTCTGCACATCACTCACCACTTTTTGTTAGGTGGGCACAGTTGGGTAGGCCAGGGATGCTTCAGTCCGAAAAAAATTATTATAACTTAAGCCAGAAAACTGGCGTGAGTAACATAGTTCTTGAGTACACGAGTTCCTGACTGGCATAGATTTCTATTCTGGGGAGTGTGTCCAATTTGTTAAGCGGCCATAGTCTATAATTTTCAGGGGCTCCTTACACCAGTCAGGAACTTTATTAAGACTGTCATGGAAAATAACTTAATAAATTCCCTTACTATGCTTCATGATAGTGACAAATATTGACCAATATGTTTTGGAGCTATGAAAAATTAGGAATTTAAAAATTGTAAAAAATTTGGAATTTTAAAAATAAAATATTCATATCACCCAAATTACGTCATATTATATTATATAATATTATTTTCCATATATCTGCTTTAAGCCAGCATCATTTTAAAAATTTTCTGTTATAGTGTATCATCAAAGGTGTATGAACACTATAGATTCAAATGTAGCAGCAGTATTTCATAATTCCCCCACCCTGCCGGCACTGATTGAGAAGCGAGAAACTATTCAAAACAGAAAACCTCAAACTCTAAATGTATGATACCTTCAAACTGTTGGTGTGACAGAATTCCTTCAAAATCTCCACAAGGGGTGCCAGCATATGGGCTTTTGCCTCAGATACTCCATCAAGTTTTTTGATATTTTCAATAGTAGTTGGCCTGCAGGTTTAAGAAAAAAATTAAAAAAAATATTTGTACAGAACAGCCTTATATCTAGTCAATATCTTTCCTTAATGTATTTTTCAAGGTTCTCTTTACTGTTTACACATGTCCATATAAATTTAGTGCCAATGTTTCTCTTGTATTATACATATTGCCTCTAGACGACGGCACCTCCATTTCATGACCAATGAATGAGTAATCTGTAATGAGCGCTCCTATCATATTGATGGTAATGATCATTGCTAAGGAGGTTAAACATGCTCATAAGTTGACTGAGGGTAACCCCCAGTGCAGGGACTCCTCCTGAGCTGGAATAGAATAGCTAGACTAGAATAGCTTTGACTGCTCACTGGAGATATGGTGTTGCACTCAAGATTTGTAAGGATGGGGTGCAAATAGGCTGGCTGCTAACCACAGTTTAGACATGAAGAAATACCACTGCACTATCCTTGTATTGCTTGTGCAACTGTCCTCCTTGATGTTTCGACCAATTGCAGGCCTTTATCACAGTTGCAAAGGAAGGAATGGAAGAACCACCAGGAAACAGTGTGCATTGCACCTGAAGGGCTTTGACCGTGACTAATCTGAAGTGTCGGGACTCCTTCAGTTCTGAAGGATTATCTGAACTTGGTGTTACCCACAGTCAAGTCATAACTGTAGTTAGCCTCTGGTGTGCAGATGAGTTCATCAGGGTAAAGTTCTGACCGCGATTAACATCTTGTGCAGGCATTCCTTCTGAAAGAGTCTCTGCACTGGGGATTACACACAGTCAAGTCAGGCTGATGGGTAACCCCAGGCATGCAGAGAAGGGGTTAATCATGGTCAAGGTCTGACATCGATAAATCCCTTTTTGTGCAGACATTCTTTCAGCTCTGGAAGAGTCTCTGTACTTAGGGTTATACACGGTTTAGTAATCCCGGCCAGCTAACCTTACAGTAAACCAGCCAAATTTACTTCCTAAGGCAGTATTGCTAAACCCTGGAGAAGAGAGTGTAATAACTGCATTGTTTTTTAATATGCTATTAATTCTCTGCATTGTTTTTTTTTTTTTTGTAGATCTATTTGGTGGACTATAGCAGATACCAAGGAATTTTTTTTATTTTCAATAACATGGTCAATGAGGGTTGTGTGGGAGGTGTTTTATTTCAATAAAATAATTTTTATGTGTGCATTTTTTTTTTTTTTAACTTTATTAATAATGCCTTAGTAATGGCTGCTGCCTGATTGATAATGATTATTAAGCAGACCAACCAAAACAGTGTGTTTTCCCACCCTGGTAATGCCAGGCTGGAACTACTTTATTGGATTTGCCTTTTTATGAAAAATGGGGGGGGGAACCTCATATAGTTTAAAATTGAAAACAACAAAAAACATTGGCTGTTCCCCCAACCCCCCACAGTTCCTTTGTCATAACCACTCCGATCCAAAAATGCAGCAGCAGTCTGGGATTTCCCACCCAAATAAAACCAGCCTGCAGCAGCCCCAGTCTTTCACTAGATGGTCAAATACTAGAATGAACCTGGCTCCTGCCGGCATCCCTAATGGCGGGTTACAATTGGCCTATTTAGTCTCTCTTACATTTGAGGCCAGGTAGGTAGTACAATTTTTTAGATTTTTTTCAGGTATATCATCAGTGTGTTTAGCGAAAACTGAACTTTCCTATCTCCCATCACCGACGGCAACAAAAATTATAAGTACTTAAATTACTTCTATATTCAAATGTTTTTATTACACTTGGAGTGGGAGTGGGGTATAACCAAAAAAAGCTAGGGCAAAGGTTTGTTTTTAACACTAGAAGTCCCAGAAATTTCGAGCTCCCCCTTTAAGTCCTGAAAGAGGGTCAAATGACCCTTAGTCCAAACTGACAACTCTGATGGCTCCAATTAGCATTTCCTTTCATTTGTAAATGTGGCCATTGTCTGAGGAATCTGCAGGGAGGAATTGTGTTGATCCACCTCAGGTCTTGTAAGAGAGTGTAAAGAAAAGAATGTAAGCTGCTCCTGAGTGTCTGCCCACCCCCCAGCTGCATTGTTGTGCTGGGAATATTTGCTAACACCTTAGCAAATTTGCATGCAGCCTTTTGTGCTGTGGGGGATGTGACTGCTTCTCAAAGTAGTCTGCGACTTGAAATCAAAGTACATCTGTAATGTCCTCCCATATCTTGGCAAGGACCCCAGTCGTCCCAGCGGGGAGAGACTGTCCGAAACTGTAGTGATGAGGCTGATGGAATCATTCATGGACAAGGGCAGAACTGTAACCACGAACAATTTCTTTACATCATTGTCACTTGCACAATGACTGCTTAGCCGGAAAACCACTATCCTCGGCACAGTCAACAAGAGTCGCCGGGAAATTCCTCAATCCGCTAGACCGCACTGAATTCACCACTCAGGTGTTTTCAACCACTGGTGCCACACTGACAGTGTATGCACCCAAACGAAAGAAGGCCGTCTACATTCTCAGCAGCATGCACAGCGTGGTTGAGACTAAGGATACCAACAAAAGGAAGCCAAACACGGTCACACAATACAACCACACAAAGTGCGGTGTGGATGTAATGGACCAAATGGTGCGGGAGTACAGCCTGCATGCAGGAACACGGAGATGGCCAGTCGCCGTGTTCTACAACATGATTGACATGGCAGCACTGAATGCTCATGTTCTTTATCAGGCATGCACTGGGGTGCAGGAGAGACGGGTGGACTTCCTGGTTGAGCTTGCAAAAGAGTTAGGTGGCTCTCATGTGACTGAAAAGAAGGCACGCAAGGAGAAACTCCTTCGGCAACAACCTTCCACACCCAGCCCTGGCAAAAGGGCGAAGTGTCAGGTCAACCATCGATGCACGAACAATTGTGCAACTGAGAGATGTGTTTACTGCTACAAATACACGTGTGGCAAATGTACCAGGGACATACCCAGGCAGTGCCAGGTATGTTCCGACAGTGCAGACAGACTGCTGAGTAAGTGCTGAAATGCTAGTCACACAAGAAGGACATGCCACTCACACACACACACGCAGCCCCCCACAGCAGCCTATTGTAAATATGTGTGGAATTGTTTTATTCCTTGTATTTTTTTTATTATTTTCATAACAAAAATAAAAAGCATAGAAACAAATAACAGTTCTTTTGTATATTTACATTTTTGTATATTTAGATTCAAGTCAATGGGTGCAGAAAAAAAAAAAAAAAAAAAAAAAAAAAAAAAAAATCGCAAAAAAAATCACAGCTACTTGCGATATTTTTGTGATCTGTCCCATTGGTCATATAGATCACTCCTCTGGGATTTTTTCGCACGAAAAAAAAATCGCACAAAAAAAAAAAAAAAAAAAAAAAAAAAAAAAATCGCAGGAAAATCGCACCTATGAAAAAAAATCGCACGAAAAAAAAATCGCAGGTGTGCTTGGTGCCATTGAAATACATTGGCAAATCGCAGAAAAAAATTGCATCGCATTGCGATGCGATTTTCGCGCAATTTTTTTTCGCTAGTGTGCTTGAGGCCTTAGACCAGGGGTCAGCAACCTATGGCACGCGTGCCACTCTTGGCACGCGAGGCTTATTCCCCTGGCACGGCAGCGGACTCCTCACCCAGCAGTTTCGATCGGACCAAACACGGACGAAACGAAACTGCTATTATTATACTGTGGGGTCTCTTCAGACCCCCGAGTATAATAAGCGGAGCCCCCCGGGGAGATGATCAAACATAAAAAACAATGTACTCACTATTCCACGCTCCGCAGCCGCTCTGTACTTTGCGGGCGCTTCTGCCTGCAGGGGCCACTATAGAGCATAATACCGTGTGCAGGGACCACTATGGGACATATACCGTGTGCAGGGGCCACTATGGGACATATACCGTGTGCAGGGGCCACTATGGGACATTGGGACATATACCGTGTGCAGGGGCCACTATGGGACATATACCGTGTGCAGGGGCCACTATGGGACATATACCGTGTGCAGGGGCCACTATGGAGCATAATACCGTGTGCAGGGGCCACTATAGAGCATAATATCGTGTGCAGGGACCACTATGGGACATATACCATGTGCAGGGGCCACTATGGAGCATAATACCGTGTGCAGGGGCCACTATGGGACATAATACCGTGTGCAGGGACCGCTATGGGACATATACCGTGTGCAGGGGCCACTATGGGACATATACCGTGTGCAGGGGCCACTATGGAGCATAATACCGTGTGCAGGGGCCACTATGGAGCATAATACCGTGTGCAGGGGCCACTATGGAGCATAATACCGTGTGCAGGGGCCACTATAGAGCATAATACCGTGTGCAGGGACCACTATGGGACATATACCGTGTGCAGGGGCCACTATAGAGCATAATACCGTGTGCAGGGACCGCTATGGGACATATACCGTGTGCAGGGGCCACTATGGAGCATAATACCATGTGCAGGGGCCGCTATGGGACATATACCGTGTGCAGGGGCCGCTATGGGACAAATACTGTGTGCAGGGGCAGCTATGGGACAAATACCGTGTGTAGGGGCCGCTATGGGACATAATACCGTGTGCAGGGGCTGCTATGGGACAAATACCGTGTGCAGAGGCCGCTATGGGACATAATACCGTGTGCAGGGGCCACTATGGAGCATAATACCGTGTGCAGGGGCCGCTATGGGACAAATACTGTGTGCAGGGGCAGCTATGGGACAAATACTGTGTGTAGGGGCCGCTATGGGACATAATACCGTGTGCAGGGGCCGCTATGGGACAAATACCGTGTGCAGAGGCTGCTATGGGACATAATACCGTGTGCAGGGGCCACTATAGAGCATAATACCATGTGCAGGGGCCGCTATGGGACATATACCGTGTGCAGGGTCTGCTATGGAACATATACGGTGTGTAGGGGCCGTTATGGGACATATTGCTGTGTGCAGGGGCCGCTATGGGACAAATACTGTGTGCAGGGACTGCTATGGGACAAATACTGTGTGCAGAGGCAGCTATGGGACATATACCATGTTGAAGGGGCCGCTATGGGACATAATACCGTGTGCAGGGACCACTATGGGACATTATTCTGTATAACGGTGTGTTTTCTATATTAAGGATGTGTTTTTGCACAGAAAACTCCGGCTTTGTTTTTTTTTGTGCAAAAATGCACCAGTTTTACATTGAATGAAAAAGTTCCAAATATAGCTGCATCCAGATACATAGTGTGTATTCACCATAAGGATGCTGCCATACGGGGCTCCTGGACACAATAAATTTACCACTAATTGGGGGCTGCACATGGACTTTTATTGCTTCTAATCAGAAAGTACAGGAGTGTCCCAGGAAATAGCAGTAAACGCATGTGTCCTAAAGCATCTGGTGGCAGCACTTCTGTGTTATGGTTTGTGGTATATGACTTTAGTTTAGGGGTCGTCAGACTTACAATTATTGACCGGCACTCCGAGTACCTCATCTTTGATTTTTTTATTAAAATCGGCACGCCGAACAAAAAAGGTTGCCTACCCCTGCCTTAGACAAATGCTTCTGGTCATTACTCACAGCTGTACCTTGCTCTAAAATTTCTAATTCTATTTAAAATATATAAAAAATGATTAATTGTTTCAGTGCTTTTTTGCTCAAATAAAACTAAACTAAATACAATATGTATAGTCTTTATATTATCAAATACAATAAACTGAATAGACCTAACTAGAAACTAAATGGCTAAACTCAATGGAAAACAACAACCTCCTGTGGTGTGACAGTAATGGCCTTAATTACAGAACAAAAGACGGTGATTATAGGATGTTAGATAAAATCCTTCAGGTCATTCGACCCATCTCTGGGTTCCAAAGGTAGAAATGTTAAATGACCCCTCTCTGGGACTTCTAGTGTTAAAGATTATATTAGAATTACTATTTGTATGCCCCCACCCTCTCCCGAACACACACACCTACTTTATTTTGCCACCTGTTTTGGAATTCTACTGTAAACAAAGAAATTACCTAATTTTAGCCATGTCCACAAGCACTTTGTTAGTAGCTAATACAGCCGGTGGGATATCCTTCTCACTAGCAATTTTTTGTCTAGCTGCCACCAGCTTGCCATACAGTGTAGTCTGAAAGAAAGAAAATCTCAGTTACAATCTTCTAATACATACAACTTGACTGAGCTAAGCAATTATGTTTGTAGGGAAGTCCGGTAGGCACTGTAGCTGAAACACTGGATATACATATAGTTAGAAAAAAAAAAAAATCTATGATCAAAAACCAGGAAGTGTTCTCAAAGTGGTGGTCTCTATTTCACCAACCACTTATTTTTCACATTTTTAATTTTCAGTAATCATACTGGTATCTCAATCTCAAATGTGACAGTTTGTTATTTTTTTGTTCCTTGTATACAGTTCACACTGGGTTTGAGGAATGTGAGAAGATACCTCTAAGATCCCACTATGTATATGGTCTTAACATGTTAGAACTTTTATGTATGTTTAAGCTACTGAATGTTGTAAATACACTGTGCAGAAATGCAGTAGTTCTCTAATTTTATTCTACACCTGTCCATATGAAAACTAAATGAACAACTTTTATAAGCATTCCATTATATGGACACAGATGAATGCAGACCAACATCAGATACACTGACCAACTAACTGACCACATGTCCTAGTCAATTTCAACACAAATGTAACATAATTGTCTTGAGACAAATGTGTATACGTTGTGATATATGCCCAGTTATGTCAAGAACCTAAAAAATACGGGTTTGTTACAAAAGATAAGTGGCTTTTGAGCCTTTGGTTAAAAACTTAACTCACCTGCAGTTCCATTTCTCTTTGTGACACAGCTGGTTCTGGTGGTTTGCATGGTTTGCGCGGAGAAATGTGTCTCAATATGCTTAAATAAAAACATGAATAAACAAAATGAAAATTGATTATTTTCCCTCCTATACATTTCAAACATAAGGTAACCAGTCAAAATGATTTTGTTTTATGTCATGTTAAAGCAGAGGATGAAGCTGTGCATAGTGTTGGGACTTTTTCTAATATACTTAATAAACCTAGAGTGCTGGAGAAGGAGATAGCTGTTGGCCTAATATGCTTTTGACCGACAGCCTTCTACTTTAGAGATATATATTGTTCATTCTCCTAGGGGCGGCAGTTTTGAGTTTCATGAGTATTTACTTGAAAGAACATTGCCCTGTACTAAAGAAATCTGGAGTCTTTTTAGTAAAACAAACTCCTATATGTTGCTGTTTTAGTACAAAACAATGCAATGGGAAAATTTAACTAAACAGAAAACATAGAATGAATTTGAATTTAAAGAAGCACTCCAGGAAATAAAATTCCCATCCCTGCACCCATCATCTGCTTTGTCACACTCCTGTTTTTTTTTTTTTATAATCTTGCCTTTGATATTCATCTTTGCTCTGCTATCAATCCCATGATGCCTCAGCACAGCATAACATTGGAAGTTAAAGACTATACTACCTGCTGGGGGCCAGTGCAATTACAACCCCAATTCCAATGAAGTTGGGACGTTGTATAAAACAAATAAAAACAGAACACAATGATCTGCAAATCCTTTTCAACCTATATTCAATTGAATACACCACAAAGACAAGATATTTAATGCTCAAACGGATAAACTTTATTGTTTTTTTGCAAATATTCACTCATTTTGAATTTGATGCCTGCAATAAAAGACTGGGAAAGTTAGGAATGCTCAAAAAACACACAGTCTTGGAGCATTCCAGAGGTGAACAGGTTAATTGGAAACAGGTGAGTGTCATGATTGGGTATAAAGGGAGCATCCCCGAAAGGCTCAGTCGTTCATAAGCAAGGATGGGGCAAGGTTCACCACTTTGTGAACAACTGTATGAGCAAATAGTCCAACAGTTTAAGAACAACGTTTCTCAATGTACAATTGCAAGGAATTTAGGGATGTCATCATCTACAGTCCATAATATCATCAAAAGATTCAGAGAATCTGGACAAAACGTAGGTGGCAAGGCCGAAAACCAACATTGAATGCCTGTGACTTTCGATCCCTCAGGCAGCACTGCATTAAAAACAGACATCATTCTGTAACAGATATTACCACATGGGCTCAGGAACACTTCAGAAAACCATTGTCAGTGAGCACAGTTCGTCGCCACATCTACAAGTTAAGTTAAAGGGGTATTCCCATGAACATAATAAAATCTATATTTGTCGGTAATTAAAAGTTAAACATTTTCGCAAATATAAGTAGTTAAAAATTCAGCAGAGTTTTAAAGATTTTCTCTAACTTTCTTAGTGGTGACAGTCTGTTGTCTTAATTGGTTGCCAATGGATACGACCACGAATGCAGAAACTTTCTATGGTCTGGGACTTGTCAGGAACCCAGCTATGATTTTCTTATTGTAGTTGGGTTGTCAGGCAGGCACACTATATGTAACAGAAGATATCCCGGCCTGGCCACAATAAGGAAATCTTGGCTGATTTTCTGACCTTAGACAGGTCCTGCATTCATGGTCGTATCCACTGGCAACCAATCGAGACAACAACTTGTGACCACAAGATATTTAGAGAAAATCTATAAAACTCTGCAAAATGTTAAATTACTTATATTTGCAAAAATGTTTAACTTTTAATTATCTACAAATTTAAAAATGGTTATGTTCGCGGGAATACCCCTTTAAGTTTGCAAGTTAAAACTCTACCATGCAAATTGAAAGCTATATATCAACAACACCCAGAAACGCCGCCGGCTTCTCTGGGCCCAAGCTCATCTGAGATGCACTGACACAAAGTGGAAAAGTATCCTGTGGTCTGACCAGTCCACATTTCAAATTGTTTTTGGAAATCATGGACGTTGTGTCCTGCGGGCCAAAGAGGAAAAGGACTGTCTGGATTGTTATCAACACAAAGTTCAAAAGTCAGCATCTCTGTTTGTATGGGGGTGTGTTAGTGTTAGATATTATTAGATTACAATATTCATGGCATATAAGGGTTTCTGCTGACAACACTCTTCTATCTTATGGTACATGGGTGTGGTTAGAGTACACTTATTTTAGTGTTGTCCAAATACAGTTGTAAAGAGTTTGAGGATGCTGGGGAACACCCCTTCTCAAGAATATAAATGACTGACAGACACACATGGCTGTGTCTGTCTGTCTTTCTCTGACACCTGGAGAGATGTCAGGATTGTCCCACAGAGGCCAACACAAAGATGAACAAGCATGAACCAAGATGGAACTGCAAGAGAACCAGCTTAAAGAAACCTAACCATGAGCTTCTCACATGATGTAACCTAATAAGACATTTACTGATATTTCTGTTTATTCTGGAAGCTTTTCCTGTATCTATTTTTCCATGAAGACAAAGAAATTTCCCTGTTTTTATAAGAAGCTGAGTCCTTCAATAATGTTACCTTATGGGTCAACACGTGAGTAAGAATTCACCCATGTATACAGTATATTACAGTTAGTGCCCATGGCATGGGTAACTTGAACATCTGTGAAGGCACCATTAATGCTGAAAGGTACATACAGGTTTTGGAGCAACATATGCTGCCATCCAATTGATGTCTTTTTCAGGGATGTCCCTGCTTATTTCAGCAAGACAACGCCAAGCCATGCCACATTCTTAACATGTTACAACAGCGTGGATTCATAGTAAAAGAGTGCGAGTACTAGACTGGTGGGCTTTCATATGTCTTGCACTTAGGAGAGGTTTCCTTCAGGCCATTCTGCCATAAAGCCCCGACTGGTGGAGGTCTACAGTGATAGTTGACTTTGTGGAACTTTCTCCCATCTCCCTACTGCATCTCTGGAGCTCAGCCACAGTGATCTTTGGGTTCTTCTTTACCTCTCTCACCAAGGCTCTTCTCCCACGATTGCTCAGTTTGGCTGGACGGCCAGGTCTAGGAAGAGTTCTGGTCGTCCCAAACTTCTTCCATTTAAGGATTATGGAGGTCACTGTGCTCTTAGGAACCTTGAGTGCTGCAGAAATTCTTTTGTAACCTTGGCCAGATCTGTGCCTTGCCACAATTCTGTCTCTGAGCTCCTTGGGCAGTTCCTTTGAACTCATGATTCTCATTTGCTCTGACATGCACTGTGAGCTGTGAGGTCTTATATAGAAAAGTGTGTGCTTTTCCTAATCAAGTCCAATCAGTTTAATTAAACACAGCTGGACTCCAATGAAGGAGTAGAACCATCTCAAGGAGGATCAGAAGGAAATGGACAGCTTGTGAGTTAAATATGAGTGTCACAGCAAAGGGTCTGAATACTTATGACAATGTGATATTTCAGTTTTTCTTTTTTAATAAATTTGCAAAAATATCTACATTTTTGTTTTTTTTCTGTCAAGATGGGGTGCTGAGTATACATTAATGAGAAATAAAATGAACTTTTTTGCTTTTAGTAAATGGCTCCAATGAAACAGAGTGAAAAATTTAAAGGGGTCTGAATACTTTCCGTACCCACTGTAACTCCTGTACATTTTATTTTGTCAGAGTGAAAGTCACATGACCTTAATTAAGGAACAACTACATAAGGCAATACGAGCTGAATTATATATATATATATATATATATATATATATCAGTGGAATAGGTACATAATGAATGAAAAAATACAATCGTCAAACTGCTTCTTTAACTCCTTCCCAATATCCGCCATACTATTACTATTAAAGATGGCAGCCGCCATAGCTAGCGGGTCTCCGCTGTACATTACAGCGGAGACCCGGACCTAATGCCGCGATCAGAGTTCACTCTGATTACAAGCACTGCACTGTGCTGTGGCCCCACCCCCCTAAAAGTTTTAATCACCCCCCTTTCCCTAGAATACATATAAAACCAAAAAATTACTGTGAAACACATACACATTATGTATCAGTGTGTCCGAAAACATTGGGTCTACAAATTTATAAAACTATTTTTCCCGTAAGGTGAACACCATAACGGGAAAAAAAACAATGTGTGCCCAACAGTCGTTTTTTTCTGCTTCGCTTCTGATAAAAATTTGAAGAAAAAATGATCAAAGCAATAGTCATTCCCCAAAATGGTATAACTAGAAAGTACATCTGGCCCAGCAAAAAAAATAACCTATGCATCCCCGAAAATGGAAATATAAAAAAGTTCCGAATATGGCGACTTAATCCCTTCCTGCCGGTGACTTCCCGCCATGCAAATCCCATAACGATTTTATTTTTCCATTCAGAGAGTCATATGAGGGATTAATGTTTGCGGGACAAATTGTTCTTCATGATGCTACCATTTATTATTCTGTACCATGTACTGTGAAGCTGGAAAAAAATTCTAAATGGGGTAGAACTGGAGAAAAAGTGCATTTGTGTGACTTTCTTACGGGCTTCGTTTTTACGGCGTTCACTCCGCAGACAAAATGTCACCTGTATTCTATGTTTAGGTACAATTTTGGGGACACAAAATTTATATAGTTTACATATTAAACCCTTAACAAAAATCTAAAACTTTGCAAAAAAAAAATTTTTTTTCTTAAAGTCGTCATATTCTGACATCTAATAAATAATAAATGGTACCATTATGAAGAACAATTTGTCCCACAAACATTAAGCTCTTGTACGGCTATGTTAACGGAAAAATATAAAAACTTATGGGGTTTGAAGGAGGGGAGTCAAAATCGAAAAATGCCTCTGGCGGGAAGGGGTTAACCTTCAACTAAACAAATAATTTATGCCAGACTAGTAATACCTGGTTGAAGGGAGCTCTGATGTTTTTAAAATCTTCCCAGGTTCTTGATATGAAAACTTGTCTTTCAAAGAGACCTTCTGTAAATGCAAACAAATTAGTGTTGAAACTTTGTCATCAACACTAATGGACAGCAAAACAAAAAAAAAACAAACAAAAAAAAAAGCAGCATGAAACATACCTGAATACCAGCTTCAGGCTTCTTAGATCTTGCATCTGATAATGGCTGCCTAACCATTGGAGTATGTGGCTGCAAACTATTGAAAAACACAGATAAAAAGAATGCAATGATACCTGGTGTGATGATTCTGCCTAAATATGGCCATAACTCAGCTGTATTTTGGTCTCTGGGTATAGGATATCCCTTCTTGCTTGCTTGCATACTGTGCGCAGCTATAAGCCTAGGTGCATATTGGCAGTAGCGGCCAGGCTGGAACAATAGGGCTCCATTGTATTCTTATACAGCCCTGGCTGATCAAACAATAGTGCATTGTTCAAGCCTGGGCTGTTGATCAGATATGACTGATAACAGTGTATCAATTCACTTTGTCTCAGCTCTATACAAAAGATCTGGATTTGATTGAATTAACTCATCAGACGTACTGTCGCCGGTGACCTCATTCTGGGAGGTGGCATAAAGGGTATAAAAGATGAGGTAAGAGGTCTGTGGGTGGAGACTATCACTAAGAGATCATGCTATGAAGACTGTGCTGGGATCATGCTACAGAGTTGACACAGACAGACCATGAGGAGAGGCTGCTGTGATGAGATTCTGTTGAGACTACTGGACTAATGCTGAGAGACTGTGAAGAGCATGCAGGCTGGAATACTGTGATGCCACATGCTAGGAGTTAATGCCAAGAAGCCTCCACTGGTGACTCACACATGCCATGTGTGAGCGTGGGACTATAGAACCACATCAAGGACATGTGTGGTAAAGTAATCATTTCACCTTTAATCCCTTTTATTTTATTTGTACTGTATCTTGTAACTAGTAACTGTTAATGCTTGCATATGTCTGCATATCTGTTCTGAACTGTATATGTTAGATTTTAATACCGACCCATTTAGGGGTTAATAAATATATAAAATTTAGAAGGCTTGTCTTGTATTTATCTGGTGAACCCGGCACTCACTGGCGGTGAGTGTGGTTTTTATATGAAAGAGGACTCAGGGTGTGGCCAAAGAGGTTTGGCGCACTGAGGATCTTTCACACCTGGTCTCTAAGTGTTTTTTCTTGATGGACCTAAAGCGGACTCTTGAACCTTGATTGAACCTCCAATATTTTTTCTTTCATTCTATTTTGACTTAGTCCTTTGTGATTCAACTGCTAGGATACCATTGCTTTACAGAACAGTGGTGCTCAGCCCTTATTTCCTGCTGTTAAATGCAGTTTCTGAATCTTCTATTTGCTTTTACAAAGAGTGACCACATCACTGATATATTTCAGGTCCCTGCAGTGAGACCCCAAAGATCAGTCCTATAAATAGTTTAGTAGATCAATGAGTAAAGGAAAAAAAATATTCAAAGTCATGCTCAACCCAGTTATTATAACATATCATCTATTTTTGATCAATTGATTAGTTATAAAGCATCTAACAAAAAATATAGTTTGCTACAAGAAAGACCTGTACGCAAAAATATTTACAAGTGCATCTCAATAAATTAGAATATCAAAAAGTTTTTTTTTTTTTTTTTTTTAGTAATTCAGTTGAAAAAGTGAAACACATTATATTGAGTTATTACAGAGTGAACTTTTTCAAGTGTTTATTTATGTTAATGTTGATGATTGGCTTACAGCCAAGGAAAACCCAAAAGTCATTATCTCAGAAAATTAGATTATTATATAAAAGACCAACTGTAAAAAAATTATTTAACACAGAAATGTTGGCCAAATGAAAAGTATGTACAGTAAATGCACTCAATACTTCGTCGGAGATCCTTTTGCATGAATGACTGCATCAATGCGGCATGGCATGGAGGCGATCAGCCTGTGGCACTACAGAGGTGTTATGGAAGCCTAGGTTGCTTTGATAGCAGCCTTCAGCTCGTCTGCATTGTTGGGTCTGGTGTCTCTCATCTTCCTCTTGACAATATGGTTAAGGTCAGGCGATTTTGCTGGCCAGTAAAGCACAGTGCTACTGTGGTTATTAAACCAGGTATTGGTACTTTTGGTAGTGTGGACAGGTGCCAAGGCCTGTTGAAAAATGAAAATTCCATCTCAAAAAGCTTGTCGGCAGAGGGAAGCATTAAGTACTCTAGAATTTCTTGGTAGATGGCTGCGTTGACTTTGGTTTTGATAAAACACAGTGGACCTACACCAGCAGATGACATGACTTTCCAATCATCACTGATTATGGAAACTTCACACTAGACCTCAAGCAGCTTGGATTGTGTGCCTCTCCACTCTTCCTCCAGACTCTGGGACCTTGATGTCCAAATGAAATGCAAAATTTACTTTCATCTGAAAACAACACCTTTGAGCACTGAGCAACAGTCCAGTTCTTTCTCTCCTTGGCCCAAGTAAGATGCTTCTAGCATTGTCTATTGGTCATGATTGGCTTGACACATGGAATGGGACACTTGTAGCCCATGTCCTGGATACGTCTGTGTGTGGTGGCTCTTGAAGCACTGACTCCAGCAGCAGTCCACTCCTTGTGAATCTCCACCAATTTTTTGAATGGCCTTTTCTTAACAATCCTATCAAGGCTGCGGTTATCCCGGTTGCTTGTGCACCTTTTTCTACCACACTTTTTCCTTCCACTCAACTTTCCATTAATATGCTTTGATACAGCACTCTGAACAGCCAGCTTCTTTAGCAATGACCTTTTGTGGCTTACCCTCCTTGTGGAGTGTGTCAATGACTGCCTTCTGGACATCTGTCAAGTCAGCAGTCTTCCCCATGATTGTGTCGCCTACTGAACCAGACTAAGGGACCTTTTTAAACGCTTAGGAAGCCTTTACAGCTGTTTTGGGTTAATTATTCAAATTTTTCTGAGATAATGACTTTTGGGTTTTCCTTGGCTGTAAGCCATAATCATCAATATTAACATAAATAAACACTTGAAAAAGTTCACTCTGTTTGTAATGATTCAATATAATATATGTGTTTCACTTTTTCAATTTAATTATTAAAAAAAAAAAAAAATTTTTGATATTCTAATTTATTGAGATGCACTTGTAATTGTTGAGTTTTCACTGTTTGTTTACAGACTCTACGTATATATTGTAAGTAATTCCAATATAATACAGTGAATCCATTTCTTAAAGGCGTCTCTGAGCAACAGTTACATCTAAACCACTCACTCTGTTATAGGGCCAGTTAGTGACATAGTGAACATATCTTTCTTTTGCCAAAGAGCAATCTTGCTGCCATGTAAATGAGCTGTTCAGTGCTTATGACTAGTGTTGAGCAAACCCAAACTGCACAGTTCGGGTCGGTGCCGAACTTTGTGTGTTTGGGTACCCAATCCCGACCCCAAACGTCAGCTCTGAAGTTTGGTTCCGGGTCATCCCTAAAGCTGGTTGATTGGCTGCTCAGCAGTCAATCAATCAGCTTTAACCCCGTGGGAGCCCAGCTGTATCTGACAGCCAGGCTCCCGCTGCAACAGCGGGGACGGTGATAACACCGATCCCCGCTGTTTAACCCTTAAGATGCCGGGGTCAATAGCGACCGTGGCATCTTAGGTGTTTGTCAGGGAACTGAATGCCGCGGGGGGCATCGGGAGCTGGTGTTAGCTGTAACTGACAGCTAACACCCTGCTCTTTAATCCCCGATCGAAGCTGACCTCTGATTAAGGGTTTTAACCCCTTGGGTGCCGTGGTCAAACATGACTGCAGCATCCAAGGGGTTCCGCCATGCCAAAAGTCCACCTTTGCACCCCCCGTGGCGAGATTGGGGGGTTCCCATACGTATCTTCTGCAACCTGGGGTCTGGCCAGTGACACCAGGCTGCTAGGAGCCCCCAGTAACTGGTTGATCCTGCCGAGACTGAGGAAGTCAGCCTATGTGTCTGCACGTGTATTGCAGTCTATAGTGCTTAACAAGTGATCAGTGTATGGCTGGTTCAGGTCCCATAGGAGGAAATTCAATAAAAAGTTTAAAAAAAAAAAAAAAAAGTTTTACAGCCATTTTTCGGTCAAAGTTTGGGTTTGGGTCAAGTTTGGGTATCCAAACTGAACTTTTGGGCAAAGTTCGATGGGTTCGCTCAACACTACTTATAACATGTGACCACAACTGCAGGAGAATTTGTTTTCGCCTGTGTGAGCTGCACACTGGGACCAGTCAATTGTATGTTGGGTAGCACGGTGGCTCAGTGGTTAGCACTGCAGCCTTGCAGCGCTGGAGTCCTGGGTTCGAATCCTGCCAAGGACAACATCTGCAAGGAGTTTGTATGTTCTCCCCGTGTTTGCGTGGGTTTCCTCCGGGTACTCCGGTTTCCTCCCACACTCCAAAGACTGTGGGAATGTAGGGAATGTAGATTGTGAGCCCTATATGGGACAGTGACTGTCAATGTCTGTAAAGCGCTGCGGAATATGATGGCGCTATATAAGTAAGCATAATAAATAATAAAATAAAATGTTAGGGGTGGTGTCCACAGGCTAAAACAGGAGTTCTTTCACATGCAGCCTTGACCTATGATCATGGAACTGCTCATCCGAATACGGATTAAAAACTGATTTTCTTGGTAGCTGAGCTACAAGAGTAACTTTGGAGGTGGTAGATTCCTTTTAACTTTTTCAGGCCAGTATGCATTGTTATTTCACTTTTAAGAGGACTTGTCACCAGGTCTCAAAAACCCTTTAACATACCTCATCATAGCATTTTGGTGTTTTGGTTATCAAAATTTATTCAGACGTTTCAAAGATATAAGATATAAACTCATTTAGTGTTTATTCAAATTTGGGTCTATTAGCCAAGGGGGTGGTAACACTATATGACAAAGCACACAGAGACAACACACTAAAAGAAACCACACTGTTACCACAGCTGCATCTGCTATGCGCAGGAGGGAGCTTTGAGAGTTGTGGCCAGCCAGATTCTCTCTGTCTGCAAACGGGCCACGGTTCTCACATCTCCCTCCCGCACAACGTGAGCTTACACATAGTCTCCACTCCCTGCGTACAGACGCTGAGTGGCTGTGTGTAAGTAAGTGATAGGTACCTGGACAAAAGATATGGGCAGTGAGCTGGCACCCTAATGCAGTGGCCATAATAGGGGCAAGGACAACCACAAATCACTGATATTGTGATGTTGAGTTGTGGTGCTGGGCAGTGCCCCTTGTATGCCAGGTAGTGTTTTTCACAAAAACATTCTTCACTGGCACTGAATGTGGAACTAGTCCCCTCTCCCAATGGCAGTCAGATTAATTGTAATAAATTGACTGGAGGAGGAGGGTGGACCAGTGCCACAGTCAGTGCTAGTGAAGTGTATTCTTTGGAAGAACACTGACACGACAGTGGCAATGTCCCACCTCCCCCACGTAGTCTGTGTAATAGAATTCTTAAATCCACAGTTATCTCAAATTGCCACCTTAGAGATAATCTCTAATTTTCTAACTTCAAACGGGAAGTTGATTGAGGACACCCGTGGACTTAAAGGGGTTGTCCATGATTTGGAATAACCGTAGTGGCACAGGGGGTGGGAGAAAAAGAAGAAAAAAAAAAAAGCATACTCATCTGCCCCCTCGCTCTGTTGTCTACTCACAATCTGCTTTCCTTTGTGTGCCAAGGCTTGCAGCGCCAAAAGCTATGCGGCTCACATGACTGCTGAGACCAATCAGTGGCCTCAGTGGTTGCTGGAGACGGACCAATGACATCACTCTCATATGATCCTAACCAGCGATCACTGATTGTTCTCAGCAGTCATGTGAGCCCCAGCATGAGATGGAAAGGGGACGGGGAATGGACAACCAAGTGCCAGGGACAGGAGAGAATGCCTTTTTTTTTTTTTTTTTTTTTTTTTTAACAGCCCTGGCCACTCCTGAGGATACTCCTCCAAGTCCTGGACAACTGCTTTAAGAATTGCATTAAAGGGAACCTGTGATCACGATTTTGCCCCTGAAACCATCAACAATACCCAAAAGGGCACCTCACCTGTTGCCCAACACTTTCTACATAATCTCTGAGCATTGCATCTATACTTAGAAAAATTACTTTTATTCAACATGTAAATGAGTGTTTTGAAGTCAAGGTGGTGGAGAACTAGCTTATAAAGTCAAGCTCTCCACGCCCCATCGCCTTCCTTCTGCCACACTGTACAACCCTCTGCCCCCTGTGATGTACCCACCCAATTAAATCCTGCGCATGTACAATGGTTCTTAAGCTTAACACTGAAACCAGGTGTACATCCTTGGCTTCATTTCATCACTGCGCATGCACTGGGGCTCAATGATGCATCTCAGCAGGTGACTTCAGTGCTGGACTTGACTGCCACTGTACATGCGCACCTCTCAGCACTGAAGCCTCCTGACTAAGATGCTTCACTGAACCCCCGGTCCATGCACAGTGATGAAATGAAGCCAAGGCTGCATATCTGGCTTCAAGTGCTAAGCTTAACAACCACTACACATGCACAAGATAGTGCAGCTGAAAGGAGGCGATGGGGCGTGGATAGCAAGACTTTATACACTAGATCTCGCCCCCCCCCCCCACACACACACTTTAAAACCCCAGTTTGCATATTGAATAAAAGTAAATTTTCCCGAAGGATAGATGCAGTACTCAAAGATTATGCAGACAGCATTGGACAACAGGGGAGATGCCTTTTCAGGTACTTCTGGTGGTTTTAGGGACAAAATCGTGCTGACAGGTTCCTGCTGGGGGTTAAGGGGGTCAGTGCCACTGATGAGTGTTCTTTTTACTTATCTGTAATTTTGTAACAGAAAGATTTGTATTTCTTCCAAGTTTTTGATCCACTCCTAGTACTGGCACACACATAATGATTCAAAATAATGCCATGTAAAAGTGACCATAAAAGATACAGATACTAGACATGTTTTAACTTCTGTCTTCACTTGTCTGCAATGTTCTGTAACCACGCAGACAGCGTGTGCAACTACCTCTCTACCATTCTCTGCTTGAAGGAAATGTGCCACCAGAAAATTTCCTAATTTTTAAACCAAGTTGAACATATTTTCTTTAAAATATTTGATGATACTTTTCTGAATATAGCTAGCAAATTTAAAAATTACTACATTCTACAATTTTCACTATGGTCACTAAGCCTAATAATAGACTGCCACTTGCTAATTCTGTAGGGGTTTTCTTTGCAGCAGTCACCTTATTTACATCACAGACAGAAAAGATTACAATATAAAATAACACTGCTATAGATAAAACCCATTAACCCATCACATGTATACACTGCTGACAATAGATGTCACAGCTTATGTACCTCCCCTCTCTGCATAAAGCACATCTAGAAAACTCTCCCATAGACCTCATTGAGTCAACTCCACTGTATTGCTACACATAGCCATGAAACATCTGTAAAGCATATCAGTTTATTGCCATTAACAGAGAAGAGAAGCAGCGCTGGCAAAATGGCAGCCCCCATAATCACAGAAAATAGAATAAAAAAAAATCTACAATAAAATAAACAACAGATTAGAAAAAGTGATATTTCACAATCCGTTTTTAATAAATAAATAACAGTGAAACATTCCTTTTAAATACAATGTGGCTGAATTATCAGGGCTTGTGCTCCACAAAACTGGTATACAAGTCATGGAAAGAAATCGATTTTTTTCCTGCGAGTCTGATTTTTTTTAAGTTTTGTGTCCCATACACCACTTTTCTCGAAGGTGGCTAAGTCATTAGCCATATAAGATTTATCCTCATTTATGTTACCTTGTCATAAATTAGGCACAAACTCTTGACGGGGCAAGGATTATCAAGACCAGTGTGGAAAACGCTAGTCTTGTTAATGCAGCCCAAAAATATGTGTGTAACTTACCTTGGCATAACAAATTTTCGAGGGCACAATTCTTCACTTGGTGTCAACATAAGACTTGGGCATGGTAGATTCTCAGCTTTACTCATCCAGTTTTTGCTCTACAGAAAAAGTACATTTTATCATTGACAAAAATACTACACTAAATATTAACCATTTACTGTATGCAAACACACATAGGATGAGGATGGCTTACTTATTTGATAAACTTCAGCATAATTTAACTACATCTTGTAATGTATATAGTTTATTAATCCATTTTGTTGCTGGAAGAGTTTAGGCTTTGGTAACCAGGGCAATTTTCACACTTTTGACATGCGTAAAAAGCACAATTACAAAACAATTAAAATAAAAATCACACTAAACCCCCATACCAATATATTTTCTGAAAGTAGACATCTGGCATATTGTCAAAATGCCACTGAGCACTCTACACACTCAAGCATCTTCATGCAATGTTGTGTCAAATTGGAATTTTCCATAGAAATGCAAAAAAATTTATATTAGTGGGTAAAAGTGTGACCCAACACATTGTGGCACAAATATAGTTACAACCTCAGATGCCTTCCTTCAATTCTTATTTTTAAAATGGATCAGGTTGATGTCTTCCTCCAAAAAGAAAGGATGCCAGAACGGTTTTTAAACACATAGGTTTGCACAAACCACACAGTCAGATATTAGAAAAGGCATTAAACTATTTGGTTCCAGGAACGTTTGTAGTTGGGTGACCGAAGATTAAGTGTTTTTCAAACATACATAGGTGGAAAACATCCCATCAAAAAATTGTATTAAAACATGTATTTGTGTTAAAATATGAACTAAGCAAGGGATTACACATAAAAAAAAATCTAAAAATAATAGATTCAGGTGTGCAGAGTTTATGTATACTACAAGTGGCAACAAGCTTGCTCTCTCATATATGCTGAAACAGTGGCCAAGCAATATTTGCATGTCATCCATAAGTGTGTTAAAATATACATTTTTAAAAGTGTACAGCACAATACATATAAAGATACAATAATTAATACAAACAAAAAACCTTTACGCAATTGGAAGCAAACAAAAATTAAAAAAAAACAAACAACATAAAATTTAAAGCTAAAATGTATGCTCAAGCACTCATATGAAAACAAAATGTGCTTTCCAAAAAAATTTAGGTGTAAACTCCTCACGTCACAAATGTCTACATTCACAGATGTGCGTTTTAAAGGTATGCCACAGTGCTAATGAAATTACAATCAATTTTTGCATGCAAATAGAATTTGGCATCATATATACAGTACAGTCCCTGACAGAACTTCTGTCGCTTATCAATGTTGTGCAATCAAAAGCTTACAACCTAACTTTAAATTCATCCATTGGTTTTAGAAATGACTCATATGAAAGCTGAAACCCTCCCAAATGATTTTTTGGTTAAGAAAATAAATCGGCTTCACTGCTGAAATATTCATCATTTAATGAACACAGAAAGGTCAGATTTTGGCAAGACAAAAGTTTTGTCGAACACAAAGTAATGTGAAAATCAAACCAATAATTCTGTTCAAAAACAAAGATATGTTTCATAACATTGGTGAATGAAGTTGTGGTGCTATTAGAGCCATATTTAATATTTTGTGTGACTTCCATGAGCTTGAAGGACTGCATCCATGCGTTTCAACTATGATTCATACAATTTATTGATGAAGTCATCAGGAATAGCAAAGAATGCAGTCTTCCATGTCTCCCAGAGTTCATCAAGATTCTTTGGTTTTGTCTGCCAAGCTTCCTCTTTCATCCTACCCCAAACATGCTCAATGATGTTCATGTCTGTTGACTGGGCTGGCCAGTTCTGGAGCACCTTGATCTTCTTTGCCTTGAGGAACTTTAATGTAGAGATGGATGTATGAGATGGAGCACCATCCTGCTGCAAAATTTGACCCCATTTATGATTGGGAATGTAAGAGGAAGCTAATACTTCTTGATATTTTAGGCTATTGATATTGTCTTCCACCTGGCAAATGTTTTGCACACCCCCATACTGAATGTAACCCCAGACCATGATCTTTCCACCACCAAACTTCACTGTTTTCTGGGTGTATCTTGGATCCATATGGGCTCCAGTAGGTCTCCTGCAGTATTTGCAGTGGCTGTGGTGTAATTCAACTGAAGATTCATCTGAGAAATCCACCTTCTGCCACTTTTCCAGCGTCCATCCGTTTAGCAGGCTGTGGGCCTTGGCAAATGCCACACGTTTTTTTAATTGCCTTTTGTTTAGTGCTGGCTTCTGGGCACTGATTCGACCATGGAGGCCATTTCAAGACAGAATCCTACAAACTGTTCTAGTTGACACAGGGACTTGAGGTGACCAGGCCTGTTGGAGCTCTGCTGCTGTGGAAGAGGGGCTGGCTTTTGATTTTCTAACCAACAAACGTTCCTCCTGAGCAGTTGTCTTGCGGTGTCTGCCGGACCTGGGCTTGTCAAAAACATCTCCAGTCTGTTCAAATCTTTTTTTAATTCTTTGTACTTGACGCAGAGACACATTAAAGGTGCCAGCCACCTCTGCAGTGGATCTGGTCTTCAGCCTCTTCAAGGCTTTGCAGGGTTGATTTTTGGCATGTTGTCAGAGGTGAAGTTGCAGTTCAAGTGAAGGTCTGGGGTGCTGGAGTTCTTTTTATACACACCCACTAATTAACCGATCAATTAGTGAGCACATTGGGTGCATTATATGACAAGGCGACGAAACTTTTGTCTTGCCAAAATCTGACCTTTCTGTGTTCATTAAATGATGAATATTTCAGCAGTGAAGCCAATTTATTTTCTTAACCAAAAAATCATTTGGGAGGGTTTCAGCTTTCATATGAGTCATTTCTAAAACCAATGGATGAATTTAAAGTCAGGTTATAAGCTTTTCATTCCACAACATGGATAAGCGACAGAACTTCTGTCAGGGACTGTATATTATTTCCCATTCCGCTATACAAAGTGTAACCCTAACCAATAATTGTAAAACTCTAAACCGAAGTAATCTGATAACCAAGTTTGCTTTCTGACAGGCATAATACACAGTGGTGTAACATAAAGCTCCTAGGCCACAAAGCAAAATTTGTATCAGGCACCCCAACTATATTGTATTGTGTATAGTACTGGACCTCCTCATATTGGGAAGACACACCTTAGGCTCATGCCTTACGGAGCTGATTATACAAGTGCTTTGTTGTGCTTGAATTATGGACATAACACTTGAGCCTTTGGCAGTTCATCAGAAATTGAGTTAAGATGTCATAATCAATATTCTCATGACTGACAGGATGCAGGTACCAGGAGTTGTGTCCGTCCTTGTAATACTGATAGATAATTTTGCGTTAGGACAACCAGTTCATTAAACTGTAGACCTTTTTATTAATTCAACATACAGTGGGGAAAAAAAGTATTTAGTCAGCCACCAATTGTGCAAGTTCTCCCACTTAAAAAGATGAGGCCGGCCTGTAATTGACATCATAGGTAGACCTCAACTATGAGAGACAAAATGAGAAAACATATCTAGAAAATCACATTGTCTGATTTTTAAAGAATTTATTTGCAAATTATGGTTGAAAATAAGTATTTGGTCACCTACAAACAAGCAAGATTTCTGGCTCTCACAGACCTGTAACTTCTTCTTTAAGAGGCTCCTCTGTCCTCCACTCATTACCTGTAGTAATGGTTCCTGTTTGACATTGTTATCAGTGTAAAAGACACCTGTCCACAACCTCAAACAGTCACACTCCAAACTCCACTATGGTGAAGACCAAAGAGCTGTGGAAGGACACCAAAAACAAAATTGTAGACCTGCATCAGGCTGGGAAGACTGAATCTGCAATAGGCAAGCAGCTTGGTGTGAAGAAATCAACTGTGAGAGCAATAATTAGAAAATGGAAGACATACAAGACCACTCATAATCTCCCTCGATCAGGGGCTCCACGCAAGATCTCACCCCGTGGGGTCAAAATGATCACAACAACGGTGAGAAAAAAATCCCAGAACCACGCGGGGGGGACCTAGTGAATGACCTGCAGAAAGCTGGGACTAACTTAACAAAGGCTACCGTCAGTAACACACTACGCCGCCAGGGACTCAGATCCTGCAGTGCCAGACGTGTCCTCCTGCTTAAGCCAGTACATATCCGGGCCCATCTGAAGTTTGCTAGAGAGCATTTGGATGTTCCAGAAGAGTATTGGGAGAATGTCATATGATCAGATGAAACCAAAGTAGAACTGTTTGGTAGAAACACAACTCGTGGTGTTTGGAAGAGAGTGAATGCTGAGTTGCATCCTAAGAACACCATACCTACTGTGAAGCATGGGGGTGGCAACATCATGCTTTGGGGCTGTTTCTCTGCAAAGGGACCAGGACGACTGATCCGTGCACATGAAAGAATGAATGGGGCCATGTTTCGTGAGATTTTGAGTGCAAACCTCCTTCCATCAGCAAGGGCATTGAAGATGAAACGTGGCTGGGTCTTTCAGCATGACAATGATCCCAAGCACGCCACCAGGGCAACGAAGGAGTGGCTTCGTAAGAAGCATTTCAAGGTCCTGGGGTGGCCTAGCCAGTCTCCAGATTTCAACCTCATAGAAAACCTTTGGAGGGAGTTGAAAGTCCGTGTTGTCCAGCGACAGCCCCAAAACATCACTGCTCTAGAGGAGATCTGCATGGACGAATAGGCCAACATACCAGCAACAGTGTGTGCCAACCTTGTGAAGACTTACAGAAAACGTTTGACCTCTGTCATTGCCAACAAAGGATATATAACAAAGTATTGAGATGAACTTTTGTTATTTACCAAATACTTATTTTTCCACCATAATTTGCAAATAAATTCTTTAAAAATCAGACAATAAAATTTTCTGGATTTGTTTTCTCATTTTGTCTCTCATAGTTGAGGTCTACCTATGATGTCAATTACAGGCCTCTCTCATCTTTTTAAGTGGGAGAACTTGCACAATTGGTGGTTGACTAAATACTTTTTTTTCCCCACTGTATGTGTGTCTCTTTCTCCTGTACTGATTTCAATAGAGACCATAACCAAAAAAACTAAATTACAATCACAAGAAGCAACTAACTAACCAACCACAGAAGAAGAGTAAATAACAAAATAATGATCACACATTACCTTGGTTGTAAGGCCACACGTAGTTGCAAATTTAGTTCTACCAGATAACTCTTGGAGGAATCCTTCACTGATCAATTGCCTTGCCAGAGCCTTCCAGAATACTTCAGAAATATCCCTGCCCTTACCGAAGAGAGGATGGCAGCGATACCTGTCTGGTAATCTTTGTGATGTCTAGAATGCAAGCAAATATAAAGTAAAATTTCACCTCTCTCTTAAATTGGAATTTAATTAGGAAATCTGTCAACTTTGTTATGTAGACAACCACACAAATCAAAGCCTATTTCCATAACACATAACATTTTTGTAAATTTATACTGCAATGGGAAAAAAGTTGCAACTTTTTCTAAATAAGGTATCAAACTGTTCCATGAACACATGATAGTTCAACACTATTTTGTGAAATTGAAAGGCATAGTGCAGGTTACACTTTTCAGTACCATCAGAAAAAAAGGATATAGCAAGTTAAACTATCTACATATAGGGATGTGTCTGGTTGGTGGGTTACTGACTGCTGACAAGAGGTCCTCAAATCCCTGTTTGAACTAAGCGAGATTTGTGCATGTGTGATGCCACTACATCTAATTCTATGGGGCTGCTGGAGATTGCTGTACTCGGATTGTATTATCCATACAGACGAATGGACCACAAATGTGCATGGGTGACCTTTGCTCCATTCAATTTGGGGGACTCTGACTCCTTGTTCATTTATTGGTGGGGTTCTCAGCTGTCAAACCCCAGCCAATTAGAAGCTTATTCCCTATTCCTCATTTAAGTCAAATGAACACCTATTTGTCTAGTAGTCTATGGCTACGGTGCAGCATATGTCCGATGTAGACCAAGAATGTTGTGTGAACAAAGTCTAACCTTGCCTTTTCATTGCTGGTGATATACAAGAATGAAAACGTGCTTTGACGTTCCAGCACCACAATGGTCATTTTGAAATTTTTCAGTAATGGTTGAGTAGCATGGAGAAAGCAAAAGAAAAACAAACAAGAAAAATCATCCCAGTAAATTCCTTTTAGTTAGATAAATGTGTGTCTCAATCTAGTCAAATGATCTAAATATACAAAGTACTAATTTTTGTTAAACAGGCTCTCTGGAAAATTTTTTATCTTTTCCACCCTTTGTAATGGGCATTAGTTAAAAGCTGTACAAGTAATCTTTCTTCCTAAAGTACCATCCTCAGTTCTGTTCCTGGGATACCACATGAATGCTTGCTAAGTCGTACAGCGTCTGTACTTTGCCCGTCTATTGGATTCACATTCAGAACCTAATAAACACAGTGAAGAAGCTGTATGATTTGGAGAGTTATCATGCAGTCATGATGGCGCTGAGAAATGGATAATCCTTCAGAAAGAAAGCGCTTAATAATAAGATTACCTACAGTCATGGCCAAAAGTTTTGAGAATGACACAAATATTCTATTTTCACATGATCTGCTGCCCTCTGGTTTTTATGTGTGTTTGTCAGATGTTTTTATCACATACAGAAATATAATTGCATTCATATTATGAGTAACAGAAGCTTATATTGACAGTTAGAATGAGTTAATGCAGCAAGTCAATATTTGCAGTGTTGACCCTTCTTCTTCAGGACCTCTGCAATTCTCCCTGGCATGCTCTCAATCAACTTCTGGACCAAATCCTGACTGATAGCAGTCCATTCTTGCAGAATCAATGCTTTAATTTTGTCTGAATTTGTTGGTTTTTGTTTGTCCACCCGTCTCTTGATGATTGACCACAAGTTCTCAATGGGATTAAGATCTGGGGAGTTTCCAGGCCATGGACCCAAAATCTCTATGTTTTGTTCCCTGAGCCATTTAGTTATCACCTTTGCTTTATGGCAAGGTGCTCCATCATGCTGGAAAAGGCATTGTTGAGCGCCAAACTGCTCTTGGACGGTTGGGAGAAGTTGCTCTTGGAGGACATTCTGGTACCATTCTTTATTCATGGCTGTGTTTTTAGGCAAGACTGTGAGAGAGCCGATTCCCTTGGCTGAGAAGCAACCCCACACATGAATGGTTTCAGGATGCTTTACAGTTGGCATGAGACAAGACTGGTGGTAGCGCTCACCTCTTCTTCTCCGAATAAGCTGTTTTCCAGATGTTCCAAACAATCGAAAAGGGGATTCATCAGAGAAAATGACTTTACCCCAGTCCTCAGCAGTCCACTCCCTGTACCTTTTGCAGAATATCAGTCTGTCCCTGATGTTTTTTCTGGAGAGAAGTGGCTTCTTTGCTGCCCTCCTTGAGACCAGGCCTTGCTCCAAGAGTCTCCGCCTCACAGTGCGTGCAGATGCACTCACACCTGCCTGCTGCCATTCCTCAGCAAGCTCTGCACTGCTGGTAGCCCGATCCCGCAGCTGAAACACTTTTAAGAGACGGTCCTGCCGCTTGCTGGCCTTTCTTGGGCGCCCTGGAGCCTTTTTGGCACCAATGGAACCTCTCTCCTTGAAGTTCTTGATGATGCGATAGATTGTTGACTGAGGTGCAATCTTTCTAGCTGCAATACTCTTCCCAGTTAGGCCATTTTTGTGCAGTGCAATGATGACTGCACGTGTTTCTTTAGAGATAACCATGGTTAACAGAAGAGAAACAATGATGGCAAGCACCAGCCTCCTTTTAAAGTTTCCAGTGCTGTCATTCTTACTTAATCATGACAGATTGATCTCCAGCCCTGTCCTCATCAACACCCACACCTGTGTTAATGGAGCAATCATTGAAACGATGTTAGGTGGTCCTTTTAAGGCAGGGCTGCAATGATGTTGAAATGTGTTTTGGGGGATAAAGTTAATTTTCTAGGCAAATATTGACTTTGCAAGTAATTGCTGTTAAGCTGATCACTCTTTATAACATTCTGGAGTATATGCAAATTGCCATTAGAAAAACTGAAGCAGTAGACTTTGTAAAAATTAATATTTGTATCATTCTCAAAACTTTTGGCCATGACTGTACTACTACTATTTATCCAATTTGCCTTTTGCAAAAGGGGGTGTAATGGGCTGGTTCTGACAAAATCTATGAACATTTGCTTTCTTGTCTCTTAATTAACATACTACCCCCTACACTTTGCTAGCATAGGATTGCAATGTGGCTCTTTGCCATTAGTCCTGTCTCTCTAAGGCACCTAGGTCTTTACTACGTTTTTTTCCTTTGTATGTCTCTTAAATTCAGCGCCAACATATAGATCTATCCCACATCTGCTGCAGTCTTCTGCTCTCTAAGGCTACGTTCACACTACCGTTATTAATGTCCATTGCTACCATCTGTCATAAGGTAACAGCAACAGCCATTAACTGTAGCAGAATAATGGGCACAGACAGAGCCCCCCTCTGAGCCCCCCCACTGACTTCCATCATTTTTTTTTTTACTTTTGTAACAGAAGACAAATTCCTGTATGCGCTGTATTTTCTTCCATCAGAAAAGTAAAAATGGACTTCATGTTTTTTACATTGGGATAAATGCAGATGGACACCTAATAGATGGGTCCACATCTGCATCTGTTGTATAACCCCTTTCCGTCTTCCAAATCCCATAACTTTGTTATTTTTCCATTCACAGAGCCATATGAGGACTTAACCCCTTAAGGACATAGCCTAAAAGTACCTTAAAGGGGTTTTCCGAGCAAAAAATGTTTTTTTTTTTTTTAAAAAAAAGGTCTGTTAGTGCTATTAATGGGTTAATAAATGCACTCATATACCTTTAGCAGTGTTTTTAGTGATTTCTGTGGGAGCTCCTGGTATCTTCTGCTTTTATTTACATGGTTCAGCTTCCTGCTTTGTAACTTCCATGCTAGCTACCTCTCACCTCACTCCCTCCCTGTCTTTAGTTATCCCACTTACAACTACTAGCCCTTCCGTACCTACTCAGCTCAACCCCCGACCCCATTATTTATTTACCTCTCTTCCTCCTGGTGGACGCCCATCCTTCTTTTCTGACTGCCGTGCGTGCTATAGACCCAGCGCTGCTCTGTATCCGACAATCCACCCCTACTGTGCAGGTCTGTGACGCTGCTCCCACGCCTGCGCAGTAGAGGTGGATTATCGGCTGCACAGAGCAGCGCTGGGTCTATTGCATCCACGGCAGTCAGAAAACAGGGAGGAGCCGCCCCGTAGGAAGAAGCCTGGAAGGAAGAAGATATGCAAGTATGATGGAGTGGATGAGGGGGGGGGGGGGAGGAGTAGTAGTGACATCCCGTTTCCGGAAACGGGTTGTCACCGGATAACCAGCAAATATGGGTAACTATACATTTTTGAAAAATTATTTTATTTACAAAGTAGGAGGGGGGGAGGGTGTTTAGATTAGTGTAGGGATTTCAATTTATTCCGGACAACCCCTTTAAGGACCAGGCCTCATTTTTCAAATCTGACATGTGTCACTTTACGTGGTAATAACTTTGAGACGCTTTAAGTTTTTAAGTGATTCTGAGACTGTTTTTCGTGACACATTGTACTTCGTGTCAGTGGTAAATTTTGGTCATAATGTTTTGTCTTAAATTATGAAAACATAGGAAATTTGGAGAAAATTTGGAAGAAATTGCAGTTTTCAAACTTTGAAATTGCGTCTTTCATATAAATAGTCATATTTCTCAAATTACTTCATACATATAAGATTACCATATTTTTGCTTTATGTTGCAATC
The DNA here is from genome assembly GCA_947044405.1 of Leptodactylus fallax. NCBI lineage: Eukaryota > Metazoa > Chordata > Amphibia > Anura > Leptodactylidae > Leptodactylus > Leptodactylus fallax. The sequence goes on along the minus strand of CAMRHE010000058.1, from coordinate 7,020,293 downwards.
AAACTTTAATCACCATTTCATTTTTGTTTCAGATATTATAAGGTTTACAAATCAAGCAGTAATTTTCCAAATTTTCAAGAATATTTCCAAAACACATTTTTCAAGGGCCAGTTCATTTCTGGAGGGTCCTTGAAAGGCCTCTCTAACCGCACTCAATTCAAAATTCAAAAGAGAATTTAGGAAGTTTCTTACCCCTTTCAGCATTTCACAGCAATTAAAACAAAATGGAAGTCAAATTTCTTTTCAATTACTGTCACTAATACAGTGGGTACGGAAAGTATTCAGACCCCTTTAAATTTTTTCACTCTGTTTCATTACAGCCATTTGCTAAAAGCAAAAAAGTTCATTTTATTTCTCATTAATGTACACTCAGCACCCCATCTTGACAGAAAAAAATCAGAAATGTAGATATTTTTGCAAATTTATTAAAAAAGAAAAACTGAAATATCACATGGTCATAAGTATTCAGACCCTTTGCTCAGTATTGAGTAGAAGCAACCTTTTAATCTAGTACAGCCATGAGTCTTCTTGGGAATGATGCAACAAGTTTTTCACATCTGGATTTGGGGATTCTCTGCCATTCTTCCTTTGTTATTTTAGCTGTGTGCTTAGGGTCATTGTCTTGTTGGAAGGTGAACCTTTGGCCCAGTCTGAGGTCCAGAGCACTCTGGAAGAGGTTTTCTTCCAGGATATCTCTGTACTTGGCCGCATTCATCTTTCCTTCAATTGCAACCAGTCGTCCTGTCCCTGCAGCTGAAAAACATCCCCATAGCATGATGCTGCCACCACCACATTTCACTGTTGGGATTGTATTGGGCAGGTGATGAGCAGTGCTTGTTTTTCTTCACACATACCGCTTAGAATTAACGGCAAAAAGTTCAATCTTCGTCTCATCAGACCAGAGAATCTTATTTCTCATAATCTGGAAGTCCTTCATGTGTTTTTTGGCAAACTCTATGCGGGCTTTCATATGTCTTGCACTGAGGAGAGGCTTCCTTCGGGCCACACTGCCATAAAGCCCCGACTGGTGGAGGGCTGCAGTGATAGTTGACTTTATGGAACTTTCTCCCATCTCCCTACTGCATCTAAGGAGCTCAGCCATAGTGATCTTTGGGTTTTTCTTTACCTCTCTCACCAAGGCTCTTCTCCCACAATTGTTCAGTTTGGCTGGACGACCAAGTCTAGGAAGAGTTCTGGTCGTCCCAAACTTCTTCCATTTAAGGATTATGGAGGCCACTGTGCTCTTAGGAACCTAGAGTGCTGCAGAAATTCTTTTGTAACCTTGGCCAAATCTGTGCCTTGCCACAATTCTGTCTCTGAGCTCCTTGGGCAGTTCCTTTCACCTCATGATTCTCGATTGCTCTGACATGCACTGTGAGCTGTGAGGTCTTATATAGACAGGTGTGTGCCTTTCCTAATCAAGTCCAATCAGTTTAATTAAACACAGCTGGACTCCAATGAAGGAGTAGAACCATCTCAAGGAGGATCAGAAGGAAATATCTTGTGAGTTAAATGAGTGTCGCAGCAAAGGGTCTAAATACTTATGACCATGTGATATTTTAGTTTTTCTTTTTTAATAAATTTGCAAAAATATCTACATTTCTGTTTTTTTCTGTCAAGATGGGGAGCTGAGTGTACATTAATGAGAAATAAAATTAACTTTTTTGCTTTTAGTAAATAGCTGCAATGAAACAAAGAGTGAAAAATTTAAAGGGGTCTGAATACTTTCCGTACCCACTGTATATTAAGTTAGGCCTTGAATTTACACATTCACAAAGGGTTAAAGGAGAAAATTCATTTCACAATCTGCTATGCAATTTTTCTCCCAAGCATGGAATTATCCCACATGTGGATGTAAACTGATGTATGGACGTGGGGGGCGTGGCCTAGGCACTGATGTAGCAGGATGCATGGACTCGGAGCTCCAGCCCCATGCAACTCTATTTGGACCTCTTCAGCACAGTCACAGCACACTCACTATGGGCAAGAGACTCCCTAAAAAAAAACCGTCCAGGGAACCCCTGTACCTGGGGATCAGGTCTTGCAGAGTTCCCTGGACTCCTATTTGGGTCAGCCCTCTACCTCAGCGGCCAGCACCACAAGAAGGCAGCCATCTTGGATGGACCCAGTGCCAGTCCTGCCGCCCTCTCAGGCTCTGTTGTGGAGCTCTCCTCCACTGCCCGTGATTCGGGATTCCTCTCCACCTTACCGGCGCTCCCACTCTACCCTGCCTCAGCTTCAGACACCGGGCAAAACCTGCTTGTTGGGACCCGGTTGCATCCCTTTGGCTCCTCTGCGCAACTGCCGGCACCATCTCCTTCCTGGGCTCTGTGGCACGGGGCAGAATACCTTCCTCCCGATTTTCTTGTTTCTATGTTTACTACTTCCCAATTGGCCCTTAAGGCCTATGTCCTGGCCTGGTATTTGGGATCACCTCCCCTTACTAGGGATACGGGCCAGCTATGGCTCATCTATGGGTTCCGCTTGGTATAAGTATGGCTATCATGCCTGCTGTTCCTCCTTAGCCCCATGCCAGGAGATTTAGTTCTGCTCATAATTCCTATTGTTGTGGAATATGCATATCCACATTTGCGATGTTTATTCGTTTACCATTTGCTCTTTTTGCGTTTCTTTTGTTTTCTGTATCTTTCCTTCTCTCTCTCCCCTCCCCCTTCCTCCTCCGATCCTAGGTTCAGAGATTCAGAGTGGCAGCTCACTTCCTGGATATAGTGTACCCCCCGACCTACCTCTCATTGTGGACCCTATTGGCATGCTGAAGGATTGGGTGAGACTGTATGATCTGTCATTGGTCTAGGGCAGGCTTGTTCCGGCTAGCTGATATGGTTGACGCCCAGTCCTTGGAGCTCAGGCCCTTTACTTATTTCACCAAAAGTGACGGACAACCAATTAAACAAAGCAGCAGCCATTAACAGAGACAGTCTGCTCACATATAAAGAGACCCAGAAAGAAGCACGAGTGCCCCTAGTTGTCACCTACAACCCACAACTGGAGCTCTTACAAAGGATTGCCAAGGAGCTTCAACCTGAGCTACATAGGGACAACAAACTCAAAAACATATTTCCAGTCACCCTTCTCCTTTCCTTTCGACAACCACCAAACCTGAGACTTATTATTGTCCGGAGTGCCCTGAAGGCCCCAACTGAAAATGGCAACTCACCTTGCCTGCAAAACAGGTGCATGACCTGCAAGCACATCCACACTGCTGACAGTCTACCTATCCCAGTCACAACAGGTGCCCAGAATTAGGGGGACATTTTCCTGCAGGTCTTCCAATGTGGTGTATCTCATAATGAGTGTACAATGTTCCACCACAGGCCTCTATGTGGAGGAAACAGGGCAGAGACTCAGTCAGTGCACGAACTCACACAGATTCACCATTAACAGAAAAGATCTCCCAGTGGCCGCACATTTCTCTGGAGAAGACCACTCTATTGAAGATTTGCGGGTTGTGGTTTTAATGGGACATTTTAAGACGCAGACAGAGAGAAAGGAATGGGAATTTAAGTTAATGCAAAAATTTCAAACTCTGAAATTTGGACTTAATATTCATGCCCATTTCATGTCACACTATGTATGAACTGTGAGGGTCACAAATCACCACCTGATTGCAAACAGATAACAAATCCCTCCATCACGCCTCACAAATTTTCCAGACTGTTTATTTCCTGACCTGTTGTAAATAATTTCTCTACTTATATTGCATTTTGTCATTCCAAAAGCCTTTGAAGATCCATGTCTTGTATGTGTATGAAGAGTGTGAATTTTCAGTTCATGTATTACATCATGTCTGAAGAAGAGAGCTAGCACTCTCGAAAGCTCACTATCAAATATACTCAGCTAGCCTCTAAAAGGTATCACCTGATTTCTTCACTCTTCCACTACTTTCTATGGCTAACACGGTACAACATTATACTACTAGCAACTTATTTCACTACAAAATGGGGAGTTTCCTGTTCGGCTTTAACAGGGTTTCTACCCCTACGGCATTTGAGAGGTTGTGTTGGGCGGGCACCTCCATGAAGGGCCTGATTAACACAAATCTATCAAATTCCTGACGGATTTACTCCCCCCAGTCCACAAGCACATAACTAAGTGGGAAGAAGTGTTGGGCCACCCAATCTTCCCGGCCTAGTGGCAGATTATCTGGTCACGTGCAGCTGAGTCCTTAACCTGTGTGACATATAAGGAGACTGAATATAAGCTCCTTATGCACTAGTACCATATCCCTACCCTCGGTGTGCTGGAGATGTAACTCTGCTGTTGGTACACTCTTCCATATATTCTGGGATTGTCCCCGATACAGATCTTTTGGAGGGAAGTTGGGAGCGTAACAGACACTCTTTTCCTACAGGGAGTCCCTCTTGACTCCCGCGTTTATCTTCATAAGTTGCCTCCAAGACAAATGGGTAAGAAATCTGCTAGGATATTTTTATATTTATGTATGAGCCAAAACTCTCATTGCACCACACTGGAAGTCATCTGCCCGGATTAAGGCTGCTTGTAACTTGGAATATCTGACTGCCTCCCTAAATAATACTGTTCCTGCCTTTGACGAGATCTGGTCCTTGTGGGATACTTACTGCACTTTACAGAATCTCTGACCTCCCAAAGTCTCTGCATACTGTTTATAGACCACCAATGAGAGGTCATCTGTCCCTGGGGATTTATCATTGGCCATTTTTGCCAAGGCGTCCTCTAATTTTGTTTGCGTAAGAGGAGCGTTTTCTGGTTTAAGTTTGGGGACATCTAGGGTGTGCAGAAAAATAGAATTAGTACTTACCGGTAATTTGGTTTCTGGTAAGCCCTCCATGACAGCACAATAGGAGGTTGTATCTCCTCCCACTATTAGGGACAGGAAAAGCACACAAGAGGTTAGATAGCCCCTCCCCCTTCAGTGTATTCCAGATGACCACTATTAGTATATCCTAAATCAAATATAGTCTAGCTACTGGGAGCGAGATCAGGGTACTGTCATGGAGGGCTTACCAGAAACCGAATTACCGGTAAGTACCAATTCTATTTTCTCAAATGCCCTCCGAGACAGCACCACAGGAGGAATGCCAGATAACTCCGAGGGGGCGACTATCGCCTGCAGGACTTTCCTCCCAAAGGAGAGGTCCGACACGTGAGAAAGGTCCAATCTATAATGTTTGTTAAATGTATGGACCGAAGACCAAGTAATGGCTCTACAGATTTGGTCTAAGGAGGCAACAGCCCTTTCAGGTCAAGAAACGGACATGGCTCTGGTAGAATGAGCTTTAAGGTGCTTCGGGTGAGATAAACCCTGACACAGATAGGCCTTACAAATTGCATTTTTAATCCAACTAGCAAGGGATTTCCTTGACAGTTTCTTCCTCTTGTTAGGGCCACAAAACTGAATAAAAAGATTTTCATCCTTTCTCCAGTCCGAAGAGGCTTTCAGATAGGAAAGGATAGTTTTACGGACATCTAGCCTATGAAACGATTCTTCCCTCCTATTAGACGGATGTTGACAAAAAGGAGGAAGAATGATCTCCTGAGACATATGAAAATTAGAAACCACTTTTGGAAAAAAATTAGAGTCAGGCCGAAAAACTATTCTGTCCTCTGAAATTTTTAGGAAAGGTGGTTCTCTGATAGAGAGAGCCTGAATTTCATTAACTCTTCTGGCAGATGTTATGGCAACCAGAAAAGCTGGTTTCCAGGACAGTTCTTTCATATCAGCCTCAGCGATTGGCTCAAAAGGATGCAGCGTCAGTCCCTTAAGGACTATATTGAGATCCCACTGTGGATGGAAAACCTTTCTCCCTGGGAGAAGCCTGCAGGTCCCAGTAAAAAAATCTCTTAACCCAGCGATGGTTAGATAAGTTAGAATCAAAACAACTGCTAAGGGCTGATACTTGTACTTTCAAAGTACTAGGTTTTAGACCCTTATCCAGACCTTCTTGCAAAAAATCTAATATTTTTGCTATATTCGGGTGGTTGATATCAGTAACACTACTGCCACACCAGGAAAGGAATTTCTTCCACACCTTACTATAGATAGCACGGGTAACTTTTTTCCTCCCCACCTGGAAGGTTTGAATAACTGACTCAGACAGTCCTCTTTATTTCAAAATGGAGATTTCACAAGCCAGGCTGCTAACCGAAGTTTCTGAGGATCTGGATGAAATATTTGGCCTTGATGTAGAAGGTCTGGAAGTAATGGGAGTACCAATGGATCTGCTATTCTGAGACTGTTTAGGAGCCCAAACCTCGCTCTCTTGGGCCATACTGGGGCTATTAGAATGACCCTCAGATTCTCTTTGATGATCTTTTGCAGAACCCTTGGAAGTAAAGGAAGTGGAGGAAAAGCATATGCCAGAGTGAAATCTCAGCTGTGGGAAAGGGCATTTACCCCTAGACAAGGAGCTCTCGGGTTGAGTGAGAAGAACTGAGGAACCTTCGCATTTTGACGATTGGCAAATAAGTCCACCTCTGGAGTTACCCAGATCTGACATACCTGCTGGAAAATTTCTGTGTTTAGACTCCAATCTCCTGGATTTAGAGGTTTCCTGCTCAGAAAATCCGCTTGACGGTTTGAATAACCTTTTAGATGGAGAGCAGAGATGAATTTTAGGTGTCTCTCTGCCAAGGCGAATATCTGAGCTGAGAGAGCCCGAAGGTTCCGCCATTGAGTACCTCCCTGGTGGCGCAGCAATGCCACTGCTGTCATGTTGTCTGACAATATTCTGACAAGATAGTCTTTTATCAATGGTCTGGTTGCTTTTAGGGCTTCCCAAACTGCCTTGAGCTACAGGAAGTTCGAGGAATGGCTGTGGAGAGCTGCAGGCCAGGCCCCCTGAAATGATCTCTGAGAAAGGGTTGCTCCCCAACCCAATCTGCTTGCATCTGTAGTAATCTGACTTACTGGAGAGGGGTTCCAAATAATTCCCTGCTGTAAATTTGAGCTCTTCCTACAGAGAGACTTTTACACTGTGAGACACATAGATCATCTTGTCTAATGACAGCTGACTCTTGTCCCAACTTGATAGTATCAAGGACTGAAGAGCTCTTTAATGAGCTTGAGCCCAGGGAACCGCTTGGATACAAGCAGTCATAGATCCCAGTACAGACATTGCCTCCCTTATAGATAACTTTGTCTTCCTTTGAAAGGTAGCAACTTTGGACTTTAGAGCCACTATCTTGTCTGGAGGGAGAAAGGACATCTGCAGATTGGAATCAAGCAGGATACCCTATATTGGATTTCTCCCAATTTATTACCCATCCTATTTTTTGATACTGGAGAAGAGAAAAAGACTGAGCTACCACTAAGAGGTTGTCTAGATAAGGGACCAATATCAGATTTTGTTTCCTTAGAAAAGCTAGTACTTCCACCATCACCTTCATAAATAGCCTTGGGGCTGATGATATTCCGAAGGGGAGAGCCCGAAACTGAAAATGGAGTGTCTCCCCCCATGCTGGACCTCACAGGTGGCACATTTTTTAAATACAGCCACTGTCTTAGATTTAGAAGACACATCTTTAGCTTCTTTTTCCTAAATAAATACATGACAATAAAGGGACGAGAACTCCCCTAATCATACCATGTAACATCCCATTACCAGATAACTCACTGGGGCTGGGGTACGCCAGGCTCATACACCATTCCAGAGGACTCATCTCCAGGCATTATAACAGACAGACACAGATGGTCCTACCTTGAGGAGAAAGCCTTTTGGTCTGGGAGGCTTTTTAAACCAGCCATCGACGACCTGCGTACTGCATTCCACGAATAGGAATACTTCCGGTCCACCTGCACCTGTTCAGGACGCTAAACTTTTCAAATTTCCCTCTTTTAGCATCTTTCTCCGCAACCGGAAGTGACGTCACCACGACCGGAAGCGGCATCGGCGTGCATCCCAGCCGAGAACGCCGGCTTTGAGAACAGGCGGGGGGACTCTACAGGCCAGCGAGCCTCCGAAGAGGGACCGAGGCCTGCGTTACACATCTCCACTGTCCCAAGATGGTGCAGGAGGAGATGCACCCACCGAGTCTCCGCAGATCTGCTCCAAACCTCTTGTCTGCCCACTAATAGGGACAGGAGAAACCACTGAAGAGGGAGTAAGGGGAGGGGCTATTTAACCTCTTGTGTGCTTTTCCTGTCCCTAATAGTGGGAGAAGATACAACCTCCTGTGGTGCTGTCATGGAGGACATTTGAGAAAGAGAGCATTTCTGCTTCCATAGGTTGAGTTTTGGACTGGTATAATTCGGCATAGAAGGAAAGCAGTTCTTCTAGTATCCGGAAGGATATCCATACCATTGTCCCACCAGCCGGGCATAGCTCTCTCATGTAGGGGGTTTCCCTCTGTGCCCTAAAAATCACAAGGTGGTGTCCCGCCCTCTCACCATCTTCAAAGTATTAAACAAGAAAAAAAAAAAAAAAAAAAGGGGTTGAATCCTCAGCTCACCATGTCCACATGCAGATGAATTCCATAAAAAACGCCAAAGAATGCAAAGGAACGCTCTCCGGACTTCCTCAGAGCAAGATGTATTAGAAATGGAAAATAAAAATGGTTCCAGCATCCAAGAATTGTAATAATTTGAATAAAGTATAACTTTTAATTCATAATGGATTAAAAAAGTAACAACAGTTACATGGGAAAAAGATCCGTTTCAGGGCGTATAGCCCCTTAGTCATGGCTACATAAGGATCAAAACACAACTGAATTTAAAACACAAATGGATCAAGGATCTCCACCCACTAGCAGATTTAACTATTAAACATATCTATACGATATAAATATATACAGTCCCTGACAGAAGTTCTGTCGCTTATTAATGTTGTGGAATCAAAAGCTTATAACCTAACTTTAAATTCATCCATTGGTTTTAGAAATGACTCATATGAAAGCTGAAACCCTCCCAAATGATTTTTTGGTTAAGAAAATAAATTGGCTTCACTGCTGAAATATTGATCATTTAATGAACACAGAAAGGTCAGATTTTGGCAAAACAAAAGTTTTGTCGCCTTGTCATATAATGCACCCAATCCTAGTTTAAAGCCTCACCTGTGCTCACTAATTGATCGGTTAATTAGTGGGTGTGTATAAAAAGAACTCCAGCACCCCAGACCTTCACTTGAACTGCAACTTCACCTCTGACAACATGCCAAAAATCAACCCTGCGACCAAAGCCTTGATTATCAAGAGGCTGAAGACCAGATCCACTGCAGAGGTGGCTGGCACCTTTAATGTGTCTCTCCGTCAAGTACAAAGAATTAAAAAAAAGATTTGAACAGACTGGAGATGTTTTTAACAAACCCAGGTCCGGCAGACCCCGCAAGACAACTGCTCAGGAGGAACGTTTGTTGGTTAGAAAATCAAAAGCCAGCCCCTCTTCCACAGCAGCAGAGCTCCAACAGGCCTGGTCACCTCAAGTCCCTGTGTCAACTAGAACAGTTTGTAGGATTCTGTCTTGAAATGGCCTCCATGGTCGAATCAGTGCCCAGAAGCCAGCACTAAACAAAAGGCAATTAAAAAAACGTGTGGCATTTGCCAAGGCCCACAGCCTGCTAAACGGATGGACGCTGGAAAAGTGGCAGAAGGTGGATTTCTCAGATGAATCTTTAGTTGAATTACACCACAGCCACTGCAAATACTGCAGGAGACCTACTGGAACCCGTATGGATCCAAGATACACCCAGAAAACAGTGAAGTTTGGTGGTGGAAAGATCATGGTCTGGGGTTACATTCAGTATGGGGGTGTGCAAAACATTTGCAAGGTGGAAGGCAATATCAATAGCCTAAAATATCAAGAAGTATTAGCTTACTCTTACATTCCCAATCATAAAAGGGGTCAAATTTTGCAGCAGGATGGTGCTCCATCTCATACATCCATCTCTACATCAAAGTTCCTCAAGGCAAAGAAGATCAAGGTGCTCCAGGACTGGCCAGCCCAGTCACCAGACATGAACATCATTGAGCATGTTTGGGGTAGGATGAAAGAGGAAGCTTGGCAGACAAAACCAAAGAATCTTGATGAACTCTGGGAGGCATGGAAGACTGCATTCTTTGCTATTCCTGATGACTTCATCAATAAATTGTATGAATCATAGTTGAAACGCATGGATGCAGTCCTTCAAGCTCATGGAAGTCACACAAAATATTAAATATGGCTCTAATAGCACCACAACTTCATTCACCAATGCTATGAAACATATCTTTGTTTTTGAACAGAATTATTGGTTTGATTTTCACATTAATTTATGTGCGCGACAAAACTTTTGTCTTGCCAAAATCTGACCTTATTGTGTTCATTAAATGATCAATATTTCAGCAGTGAAGCCAATATATTTTCTTAACCAAAAAATCATTTGGGAGGGTTTCAGCTTTCATATGAGTCATTTCTAAAACCAATGGATGAATTTAAAGTCATTTTATAAGCTTTTCATTCCACAACATGGATAAGCGACAGAACTTCTGTCAGGGACTGTATATATGATATATAAAAATAGATTTTATAACCTCAATCATATATAAAATACATACATATAAATACATCCCAAATATACAACGATAAAAATAAAAAATACAAACTTACATATAGAGTTTCCTTAAAACGATGTATACAGTAATACCTCGTACACTCGCGTTTCCGAATTTGCGAATTCACAGATTCGCGATATTTTTTTGGCAACTAACATATATAGATTTTGCTCTTTTTTCTCAGATCTGTGAAATTTAATTAAAAAAAACACTTTCGCTATTGGGTAGTAGCGTTCTGTTCGTTACATACCCGGTAATTAGTTTCATTTTACTGTGAGTGTATAAGAAAAATGAATGAATGTATTAATATACAGTACTGTACAGTATACTTTAGTATACTGTACAGTACTGTAGGGTAAAGTTTATTGATATTTAGGGGTTAAACATTAGAAATCGGCATTGTAAGCGCTTGTACCAAACATTTGCGATTCCTCGCGATCCGCAACCGGTTCTGGACCCTAACCTCGCGAATCTACGAGGTATTACTGTATAACAAATGACATTCCCTCCATGAAATTCAAAAAGAAAAGATCACATGATGAAATCACATGTGACCATTAATTATTCAAAAGTATGAGTGGCAAAATGCCGTCACCCAATGTAATAGCTGTATATACTATAAACGGCAAAATCCCTCCATAAAATTCAAAAGGAAAAAAGCAATGTGAAAGAATAACACGTGATCAAAAAAAATTAGATCACATGATACATCCCTTGAATAGATTAAAAAAGACGAGCGGCAAATAATGCCGTCGTCCAATACAATAACGATGACACATTAAATTACTAAGAGGGAAATTCGCAAAATGAAACACACGATGCATCACATGAATAAATTCAAAAAAAGAAAGCGGGAAAAATGCCTCATCAAATGAAATAAATATATCATATGTCAAAAATTTAAATTGTAAAGCGGGAATATCGCAAAAAATTAAACACCAATGAATAAAATATGAATGATTACATTACCATTATATGAAAATTATATGTATGTATATATATATGATTGTAATATAACTGCAACATAACTTAATAAATATAAGACAAATCCGACCTAATATTAAGACCATACGGATATCTAGTATTTAATTTTAGAATCCAAAATGCTTCTCTTTTTAATACCAATTTCCTCCAATTACCCCCACGATTGGGCTTATGAACATGTTCTATGGCATAAAACTGAAAAGATGAAACATTACCACCATGTGCTGATGAAAAAGTGTAGAGAAGCATTGGACATATTTTCTCCTGTTTTTGTGCAATCAGAAAGGTGTTCAGCTATCCTTATTTTTACCGCTCTAATAGAACATCCTACATATAATAAATTGCAACTCGTACATTCAATAATATAAACGATATGATGACTGTTGCAATTTAAAAAGCTCTTAATTTCGTAAGTTTTATTACCAACAACAACTTGAAAATTTGTAGTTTTTTTCACATATTTGCAAACATTGCATCTATTAAGTCCTTTCAAGTCTAACCAAGTTGATGACGTCATTTTAACAGTAGTAAACATACTAGGTGATAATAAATTACCAATTGTACGTCCCCGTTTGGCAATATATTGTATCCCCTCCGCTAGAATTGTATTAGTAATAGAATCTTGTTGTAAAATAAGTAAATTTAAAAAAAAAATACTACGATGCTTTGATATTGTGCGCTAAAGGGGGTTGAAAAAACAATTTTGTTATGATTATTGGAATTTTTATTAAAACGATTATTAGATAACAGGGAAGAACGAGACCTTTGATCAACTATATTTTGGGCTCTATTCAAAGACCAATTGGGATAACCTCTCTGTTTTAATCTATCTAAAGTAATAGTACTCTGAACAATATAATCCTTTTCTAGAGAGCAAGCTCGCTTTGTTCTAATGTGTTCCCCCACCGGTATAGACTTAATTGTATGTTTAGGATGATGGCTGGTAGCTAAAAGAATAGTATTACCTGATGAAGGTTTTCTATATAACGAAATTTCTACCACACTTGTATCACAATTACCTCTTAAAAAAATGTCAAGAAAACAAATTTCTGAGGAATGAGTATTAAATGTGAACTGTAAATTAATTTCATTAGAATTAATGTACTGAATAAAATTGGGTGCGGACGCTACATCTCCGAACCAAATGATAAGGATATTGTCGATATAGCACCCATACCAATGCAAAGAATTTAGAAATGGATTATCAGATGAAAAAATAAAAAATTCCTGTTTTCCAGTTATGTGATTCATTTTGCAATGTTCCCTTCAGATAATTTAATGTGTTATCTTTATTTCATTAAACGACAGCAATTATTTGCTGTTCGTTTTTCTGAATTTACTTAGGGGATGTGTCATGTGATTTATTTGTGTTCATTATGTGTTATCTATTCACATGACTTTCTCTTTTTGAATTTCAGGGAGGGAATGTTGCTGTTTATAATTCATACAGCTATTACATTGGGTGACGGCATTTTGCCGCTCATCCTTTTGAATAATTAATGGTCACGTGATTTGATCATGTGATCTTTTCTTTTTGAATTTTATGGAGGGAATGTCATTTGTTATATACATCGTTTTAATGAAACACTATATGTAAGTTTGTATTTTTTATTTTTATCTTTGTATATTTGGGATGTATTTATATGTATGTATTTTATATATGATTGAGGTTAAATCTGATTGAAGTTAAATCTGCTAGTGGGTGGAGATCCTTGATCCATTTGTGTTTTAAATCCAATTGTGTTTTGATTCTTATGTAGCCATGACTAAGGGGCTATATGCCCTGAAACGCGTAGGCTTTTCCGTGGATCTTTTTCCCATGTAACTGTTGTTACTTTTTTAATCCATTATTAATTAAAAGTTACATTTTATTCAAATAATTACAATTCTTGGATGCTGGAACCATTTTTATTTTCCATTTCTAATACATCTTCGAAGTATCTCTGTTTCTAGAAAAAGAATCCATTGGATTGCTTTAAGCAGCAGATGTTGGGCTATGTTTGTCTAAGCCTCCCCAAGACTCGTATGAGTTGCCTCTGTAGGCTGTCGGGCATATCTCTCACATCTCATTCATGAGGTATTTCTCAATGTCTTTAGACAAGGTCTTCTTTTTGGCAACCTCCTTAATTAGGACCCCTCAAGTATGCCTTCATAGTATCTCATACAAAAAGAAGTGAGGCCTCTTATTGAGTAGAAAGAACTTGTCCAGAAGACTAGGAATTGGCGTCTCCGATGCAGGTAGATGTAGACAATACGGATTGAACTGCCACAGTACAGGCCCGCAGGCAGCTGTGGGAGTCAGGGTGACCTGAAGTAACAGACCCTGTAGCAGGGAGGAAATTTGCACACAGGGGAGAGTGGAGAAAGGAGTGGCATACAGAGAGAGCTGGCAGATGAATTATGGTAAATGTTTGTCCACAGATTCACATCATGTAAATAACAGCGATACAAGGAGCAGCAGGTAAAGTAAAGCCAAGCAAAGGGTGCACAAGGGAACAGTGAGTATTTAGCACTGCTGTGGATGTATTTGAAGTCCATTTTTGGAAGCTGGATATCCCCTTTAACCGTTAAGGATGCAGGGTAGTTTGCATGTTAATGCTCAGAGACTGTTTTCATATTTTCCTTCCCCAAATTCCAAAATTCTAAACTTTTTTATTTTTCTGTTGACAAAGTTATGTGAGGTCTTATTCTTTGCGTGATAAGTTGTTCTTTCATTTTGCAACATTTTGGGATACATATAATGTTTTAATTAGCTTTTAACAACATTTTGGGGGGGGGGGGGGTCTGAAAAAACTCCCACAATTCTATCATATTTTTTTGCATTTGCTTTTAGGACGTTCAATCTGTATTAAAATTGACATAGCAACTTTGTCTGGAGGGTCATTACGATTACAGTGATACCATATTTATTTTGGTTTTATTAAAGTTTTACCACTTTTACTAATAACGCCTATAACTTTTACACTGTTTTATTGACGGAGATATGTAAGGGCTCTTTGTGGGGCAAGTTGGTACCAATGCTTGACATGAATAACTTTTTGATCACTTTTTATTGCTATTTTTTGGGGAAAGCGAGGTGACCAAAATACGTAAATTTGTGCATTGCAGTATATATATTTTTTTTACAGTGTTCATGGTACAGAATAAATAACACTAATTTTGGATAGTGGGGACTTATATGCACATTGGGATACCTAACATGTTTCTTTATTTTTTATGTGTTTATTAAATGTAAAGGTGTTTTTTTTTTTTAACTTTTTATTATTTGATTTTTTTTTTTTACCTGTCCTTCAAGGGGACTTGAACCTGGGATCTCTGGTCCCCAGTGCAATGTACTGCAATATATAGGCTCACTATGTGTAATGGGCATACACTGTCAGGGGCCAGGCTGCCATGGCATTCCCTCGGCCCCGCAACCTTATCGCGGGGGATCCAAGGGGTGGCGACCAGAATAAGAATACTAAAATGGCAGATGAGTGAAGGGAAGTGGCAATATGATGATAGATGGAATCCCTCTGTGGATGTTCATTCCAAGCAGAGTTCAACCCAAATATTCCAAAGTGTTCAGTTTTAACAAAACCAAATAAATGGTGATTTGTCCTGGACGAACTAAAATAGCTGCTGCCACAAGTAGAAAACATGTGTATGTGAGTCAGTGTGATGTTCTAGGATCCTCCTCTCTGGATAGTTTCCATCTTCACAAGAGCAAGAGGTTCCTTTCACTTCTCTGCCTCCTTTGTTTCGTAGGTATAATGTGACGTTACAGTTAATGAGCCTGGATAAGAGGAGCTGCTCCACCCTATCCTGCATAAAGTATCCCGCTGGATGGCTAATCACCAACTACAAGTGGGTTGCGTTGCCAGCGACAATGGCACCAATTGGGTCGAATAACACAATGTCCCTGTATGGTTTATTAATATAGTGGCTTAAAGGAGCTGCTGCTCATGACTATAAAAGTGTCTTCGCATATCAGCAATTCTTACGTCACAGAAAACTCCTTGCATGATTTGCAGTGATAAATCTCTCTGCCTTTGCACCGTGAATGATCACCATGCAGCAGACCACAGGGACAATGTGTTATTTGAAGAAATGTCATTGTAAGCTCATAAAGGAAGTGTGTCGGCTTCCCAAACCCTTTGAAGAGTTTATCAATTGTTTTAGTAGGGGCAACTGCAGCAATGTGATGCCTTTATTATATATCTTAAAAGGAAACACTTGCACTCATGCAATGAGGGATGGAAGAGGAAAAACAACTTCTACCTCTTAGTCAACGTCATCACCCTGGGTTGATGCAAGGGGAACTGGAGGAGGATGAAGATCTGGGTCAGGAATCTTATGTTGGAGGAACTGGGACTCCTAAAACCCTTGGTATGTCACAGGCACAGCCAGAAGAGGAGGCTGACCCTTATTTCTTTCAAGATGATGATGATGATGACGACGACGACGACGACAAAGACCACTCTGGCCAAGAACAACAACCATAGCAGGCCCCTGGGTCTGTGCACACACTGGCAAACTGTATGCTCTGCTGCTTACACAGCTGCAGATGTATTATTAGCATCAAGAAGAGGGATTAGTACTGGATGGCAGTTCCCTTAGTCCATCGATATCAAGCCAAAATGTGGGAATTCTTCCTTGCCTCCCAAAGGAAGGAAAATTGGATTATCAGGAGAGATTGTATACCTAGTCTGCCACAGAGTTTAGGGAGACCACTGCAAGTGTCACTCGCATACCCAGGTGGCCTCTAGCCACTTCCAGGCCACCTCACTTAGCCAGCAATCCACCTCCTCAGCCAATGCAACAGCTACAAGTAACAGGAGTAAAATCAGCATATTCAGCAGCTAGTACAGTATCTGGAACATGAAGTTTTCATCTCGCAGCACCAACTAGACTCACAACAGGCAACTGACACCCACCGGCTGCACCTGCAGGAACAGTTGTACCTAAAGTACACCTACAGTCATATGAAAAAGTTTGGGCACCCCTATTAATCTTAATCATTTTTAGTTCTAAATATTTGGGTGTTTGCAACAGCCATTTCAATTTGATATATCTAATAACTGATGGACACAGTAATATTTCAGGATTGAAATGAGGTTTATTGTACTAACAGAAAATGTGCAATATGCATTAAACCAAAATTTGACCGATGCAAAAGTATGGGCACCTCAACAGAAAAGTGACATTAATATTTAGTAGATCCTCCTTTTGCAAAAATAACAGCCTCTAGTCGCTTCCTGTAGCTTTTAATCAGTTCCTGGATCCTGGATGAAGGTATTTTTGACCATTCCTCTTTACAAAACAATTCCAGTTCAGTTAAGTTTGATGGTCGCCGAGCATGGACAGCCCGCTTCAAATTATCCCACAGATGTTCAATGATATTCAGGTCTGGGGACTGGGATGGCCATTCCAGAACATTGTAATTGTTCTTCTGCATGAATGCCTGAGTAGATTTGGAGCTGTGTTTCGGATCATTGTCTTGCTGAAATATCCATCCCCGGCGTAACTTCAAATTCGTCACTGATTCTTGTACATTATTCTCAAGAATCTGCTGATACTGAGTTGAATCCATGCGACCGTCAACTTTAACAAGATTCCCGGTGCCGGCATTGGCCGCACAGCCCCAAAGCATGATGGAACCTCCACCAAATTTTACAGTGGGTAGCAAGTGTTTTTCTTGGAATGCTGTGTTTTTTGGACGCCATGCATAACGCCTTTTTGTATGACCAAACAACTCAATCTTTGTTTCATCAGTCCACAGGACCTTCTTCCAAAATGAAGCTGGCTTGTCCAAATGTGCTTTTGCATACCTCAGGCGACTCTGTTTGTGGCGTGCTTTCAGAAACGGCTTCTTTCGCATCACTCTCCCATACAGCTTCTCCTTGTGCAAAGTGTGCTGTATTGTTGACCGATGCACAGTGACACCATCTGCAGCAAGATGATGCTGCAGCTCTTTGGAGGTGGTCTGTGGATTGTCCTTGACTGTTCTCGCCATTCTTCTTCTCTGCCTCTCTGATATTTTTCTTGGCCTGCCACTTCTGGGCTTAACAAGAACTGTCCCTGTGGTCTTCCATTTCCTTACTATGTTCCTCACAGTGGAAACTGACAGGTTAAATCTCTGAGACAACTTTTTGTATCCTTCCCCTGAACAACTATGTTGAACAATCTTTGTTTTCAGATCATTTGAGAGTTGTTTTGAGGAGCCCATGATGCCACTCTTCAGAGGAGATTCAAATAGGAGAACAACTTGCAATTGGCCACCTTAAATACCTTTTCTCATGATTGGATACACCTGGCTATGAAGTTCAAAGCTCAGTGAGGTTACAAAACCAATTTTGTGCTTCAGTAAGTCAGTAAAAAGTAGTTAGGAGTATTCAAATCAATAAAATGATAAGGGTACCCAAATTTTTGCACCGGTCAAATTTTGGTTTAATGCATATTGCACATTTTCTGTTAGTACAATAAACCTCATTTCAATCCTAAAATATTACTGTGTCCATCAGTTATTAGATATAGCAAATTGAAATGGCTGTTGCAAACACCCAAATATTTAGAACTAAAAATGATTAAGATTAATAGGGGTGCCCAAACTTTTTCATATGACTGTATATTCCAGAAGATAACTGACTGCATAGAATTCTGAGCCAGGAGGTTAGAGCAGTGGAATGAATCAGCCATGGATTTGTAAGGATTGTCACACACCTCTAGCTGACGCCACCGAATAGAGGTACCACAGTTTCCCTGTATCATCTTCCATTGACTGTACTGTTGATGTTGCCTGCTACTCCTTAACAGCTACCACCACTGCAACCACTCATCCAGACATGTTCTGCATCCAGGTCCATCATATTATTTCTTACCAATACTGCCAACTCATGCTGCCACAGCAAACCACCGTTGCCATCACTCAGCTAGACATGTACTGCAGCCTGGTTCATCACATTCCATTACAACATACTGTTGGTGCCACAGTGTTCGCCTCAAAAAAAAAAAATAAATAAATAAAAAAATGAAAACCACTTTGATTTCAAATCTGCTTCCATAACGGGATAATTTTTGGTGTGATATCTATCTATCACACACACACACACACAGCGAAGGAAATAAGTATTTGATCCCTAGATGAACAGTCTATAATTTTAAGGGTAGGTTAATTTTAACAGTGAGAGATAGAATATCAAAAATAAAATTCAGAAAATCACATTGTATAAATTTTATAAAATTTATTTGCATTTTGCAGAGAGAAATAAGTATTTGATCCCTCTGGCAAACAAGATTTAATACTTTGTGGCAAAACCCTTGTTGACAAGCACAGCAGTCAGACATTTTTTGTAGTTGATGATGAGGTTTGCGCACATGTCAGGAGGTATTTTGGTCCACTCCTCTTTGCAGATTTATTTATTAATGACACAAATACTGCCAGAAAATCAAAAGTTGTCCAAATGTTTAGTTAAGCATTAAGGTAAGAACACATGGTCTAGTGTGGCACACAGCCGGTTCCATGCCCAGCTGCAGTGACCAATGGGCACATGATTTTGAAGGTAATTACCATTAGCCATAGTGTGTGGGCAAGTTTCAGCTGTGTGCACCAACCATATCGTATAGCTTAACCCCCCTTCGAGTTTCTCTCCTCTTTATTTCACACATGGATTTTAATCAAAACTGCATCAAAAAACCAGGACAGAGCCTGACTAATCCCTGGACATATATACAGGCAGTCTAAATGCAGTGATTCTCATACTGGAGTTATCAATAAATTAATTTCCTAATTAATGTTGCTCCAGACAGGAACTTTATGATTTAGGTGTTCATTTTCATAAAGACTACACTTTACTATAAAGGCTGAGTATTTTTTGTAGTCTATTAAAAGAAACATTGACTAATAATTAAATGAAATGGATAACTTAACATTACAAGCATCATGCATGATTGCTGCCTTTGTCGACTTATTACCGATTCAATTCTGTAACATCTCATTAAACATGGGCAAACCTCTCATTTCTTTGTTGTTTATGTTTTTACATTTGAGGTTTCCTTTCTGGAGAGCCCTTAATCTTTCATCGCAACAAAGGCGGTATAAAATTTCATCAAATGCAACTTCCTAATTTGAAAGTTCCCAGGAGAACTTTTCCTACAGCAGACTGACTAGTTTTCAAATAATAAGAAGAAACCTGATCCCCTCTTGTGGTCTGTTTCAGGTATACTTGAAAGCCCATCTGTACCTAGTTATCCAAGGGACAAAACATACAGGTGCTAAAAAAAACAACAAGTTAAATAAATATGTAATCAACTGAAGAAAGGAAACTTTTAAATTACCTTTACTGTGTGTTACCATTTTATGGATACATGTCTACTGTATGTATGTACATATGAACCTGTCGTACCATTGCATTATATGTGAATGATGATTATATATATATATATATATATATATATATATATATATATATACCCGCGAGTTAGTATATTAAATTTGGATATCTCTGTATTTAAGTGGTATATATATATATCTCCACTCAGAGTCTGTCACCTGTAAACTCAATCTTAAGGCTAGGTTCACACCAGTCCTGCAAGCAGGACTTTTCTCTCATTTTTCTGGCGGAAACTCTGCAGACCGTATTATAGTCTATGGGGTCCGCGGGTAACCGCTTTTTAAGTGGGTTGGCTTTCTGTTTTTCAGGTCCCCAAGTGGAACTAGTGTGAACCTACCGTAAGCCAGCCAGTAAGGGACATTATTTTGAACACTATCATACCTTTAGATAGTCCAATAGATGCACCATTTTCTTTATAAGAACAAAACAGTTTTTAGAAATATGCAAATGGGACTCAAGTGTAACATATCAGAGTTTCAGGTTTTCAAACCTGAATACACAGCCCTTTGGGGCTTTTGCACCCCTCACTGCAATTGAGTCTCATCTGCATATATTTTTTTTTTTTTTATAAACGGCTTTAACAAGAAAACAGTGTATCTGTTGGACTATCTAAAAGTACAGGGGTTGAAAAAAACAACAAGAACACCCCTACTATTTTTACATAGTCCAATTTCACTCTTCCTCACACAACTGCTACAACTGGTATTGCCCCTTTTTTCTCCATCATGTAGTTTATTGCTGCTGATAGAGTTAAAATATTTATTTGTTTTAGGGACGTGATATGCCAGACCTGACAGAGCTCCAAAGGAGGACTGATTGTTGGTATGGTGTTGCTGAGTGGATGGGCTTATCAAGGTTCTGTGATCACACCTCAGCATGTAAAGACCGGCAAAACATCTGCAGGCAGTTGCTGTGGTCCAAAGTCAAAGCTTGATGTGAGGAACAGAAGAGCACTTAATTGAAATTCATCAAAACTATGGCCTCTCCAATTACTGCAGAGCTTTTACAACAGCTGCTTCAATCTGCAAATCAACGTGACATAGCCTATGTGACAAAGAAAAAAGGGACATTACCAGTGATGGCAGGTGACCAAAGAAAAATAGGAGTGTTCTTGTTATTTTGTACAATACTTGTAAGATTGTTCTCAGCATAATGAGGTACAAGGCACTGACACTGGTTTGATATACTGTTTCCTGGTGGCAGACTCACTTTAAATGTCCCTCAGTTCCAGTGCCACTGCTATGGTTCTAGCCACTCTGATACACTCTAGACTACAACAGTGAGGCCACAGTTATAATTCACATGACTGCAGTAGCCAATCACAGGTGGTCTTAGCAGTCATGTGTAGATGTGTGGTACATGACCACTGAAGAGGGTTATTAGCTGCAGGATTCACATGAATGATGAATTTGACATCAATGCAGGACCAGCAGAGATCAGAATGAAAAGATTTCTAAAGGAAGAGTTACTCTATTTTACATGTCTCATACCAATTTTTTGAAAAATATTACATAAATGCATTAATTCCTTTTTCGGCTCTTAGTGTAATATGCATCTTCTCATTTAGGTTGGTTTCACACAACACATAAATATAACAATACTGAACCAGTGTAGAAACCTACATGTTCTTATTTGATAATTTTTAGCATGTCTAGAATCTGCTGCCAATTTTTTTACACAGTAAGTGAATGAGGTTTCACCTTCATTGTAATGCATTTGTTGCAAAATCCCCCATATAATCTAAACTGCTGCGGCAAATAAATATCCTCCTATCACATCAAAAATAGCCTTGAAGACAAAAAGAAAAAAAAAAAAAAATCACAGTTATAAATTACCAATTGTATGAAAGCTGGTGACCGGAAAACATGCTAATAAATTACTGTCCAATAATGGTCTATTAAAGAAAAACTCTACAATTACATGTGAACACCTGTATAAAGATGAAAGATAGACTTCATGTTTCTAATAGGTTTCGAATGATGGGTCCTAGCACTTTGGTATAGGAGGGCAAATTACCAAAAGCCAGGTGATGCTTCAATAGTGTGGGTTTTATTCCAACACACAATAAACAACAGCATTTTCAAAGTTTCGTTTTGTAAATGCTGTTTTATGTGTTGTAGAGCTGACCAGGAGATCCATACTGCAAATTGAGATGCTATTTTGCACTATGGTGACATAGCATCATATAATGTATTAAATATGGAGTGGATTCACTGGTGCACTCAACCACACAGATGCATTTGACAAATAAATCACTGGGAAAAACTGCTATCATCTGTTGTTCACCATATGCTCTTAAAGCATCAACTGACTTGGATTACAGCATACTATTAGACTAAGGGTCTCTCTTGCCCTTTTCACAAAAACACCAACCATAAAGACATCAGTGCAGACTTGGTTTAAGGAATAGTAATAATTACTAGTCTTGGGTACATACCAGGTTTCCAGTAAAGCCCAGCACTAACTTTTTATACACTAAAATCCTTCAATCAAATTTTAGGTGCTTAAAAATCACTTCCCCAAGACAAATGCGGTGGCCATGGATGATTATACATGGAAAATCTACTAGATGATTCCTGTTTTGTTAGCACTACATTTATTTCAGAAGACAGCTGCATACAACAAGCTTAAGGCTAAAGCCCCACGCTGCGGAAACGCAGCTTTTTTTGTTGCAGATTTTGTTGCGTTTTTTTAAACCAAATCCAAGAATGGTTGCAAAAGGAATTGGAAATATACAGGAAGTTCTTATACTTCTACTTTCGCTCAATCCACTCCTGGCCAAAGCTCAAAAAAAGGCATCAAAATCTGCAACAAAAAAAAAAAAAAGCTTGCGTTTCCGCAACATGGGGCCTCAACCTTAGAAAGGTTTTTGAAGTACACAAATGGGTGTGGTTAAGCAAAGTCTAAAGGTATACCCTCAAGTAGAAATGCTCAGTGTAAAAGTTAGACTCTCACATCCTGTATAGACTGTTCCATACAAACTCTTCACAAGAGGGCACAAACTTATATCACTAACTTCTACTGGTGCATAGACAGTTCCTCTCACCCAGCTATAATGAAGAAGCCCACAGCTCAGTTTCCCTAACAATATACTCATAGTCTCTTATATTATTTAGAACATTATCGAGGGAAGGACATTTATACTGCCCCCACTAGGCAGAAGTTGCACTCTCTAACTGCCCATGAGATGTTGCGCTTACACATGGATTTGACAGAAGAGAATAGAGAAAGAAAAATATAAAAAACAAAATGATATCTGATCAGAAGCAGAGTAGAAGCTAGATTAGAGGGATTTGAGTACTGTGTACAGTACATAAAAGAAACCTGGGGTGTAAAAAACAATCAGGTGATAGATGCAGGGCTGGGAAAAAAGTTTTTGCTGGACTGTTTCTTTAAGAATGTAAATCTCTTCAAATCCTTTGAATGTCATATAGTTGTAGAATACTTGACATACGACTTCAGTGTGTAAAAAAATATAGCTTCTTAACCAGGTATATGGTGTTGTAGGGGCTGTTAGGCTATATTCACACAACTGTTAGTTTCTCAGCTGTGGAAACCAGACAAATCAAAACCGTTTTTAATAGACATTTTGAATCTGTTCTGTGTTTTTGCCAGCTGAGTGACAGCTTTGCATCCCTTTTTAACAGACTCTTAAAAAGAACTGATGAATTTCATTGTTTTTTTTTACCCAATGCATTGATCTGTTTTTAACAGACTTAAATCAGATGTCAATGTGATTTCACGTCTGTTAAAATTTGACCCATTTGCTTCTATTGGATCTGTGTGTCCATCAACAGAAAATGTCCATATTTTTGCAGTTTTATTCTGTCCGTCAAAAAAACGGACATATGAACACATTAATTTCCTCTCAATGGGGCAGATTTATGAAAACTGTCTTAAAGACAAACTGTCTTAGTTGCTCATAACAACCAATCACGGCATAGCTATCATTTCTTACAGTGCTTTTAAAAAATTAAACGTGTATTGCGATTGATTGCTAAGGGCTGTGTTTGTCGGCTGTTTGCCACCAACTGTCCCAACAGCATGTAAATGGTTTAGAAGTGATTATTGGTAGTGTTAGACTCCCTTTCATACCTCCAGACAAAAACAAATCTTCAGCATTGATGAACTGAAAAATACAATACAAGGTTCTGCATAGCTATGGTTATACAGATGAAGGGGATCGTTTCATGTCAATCAATGGCTGTCTGACATGAAGTTACCCTGTTTTTTTTCACTACATACTATGAAATATATGCTGCAGTGCAGTAGTATAGAACGTACCCCAGCTGTTACATTACCTATGTGCAAAGTTGGTGCATCATGTCAATCAAAAAGCTCCACATGCTGTGACATTAGTCTCAACACTGGCATCATGTGCTATTGTAAACTACAAAAGAATTGTATACTTACTGAGCCCCGGAGAAATAAGACAGGAACAGCAGTTCCAAATTTTTCCCCTAAAGCTTCCACTGCAGATAATAACTGGAAAGCTTGCTGACCAAAATCTTGGAGACTGTCTTCTTGATCAATAATTGAAATATTGTAACTTAATCTAAAGGTAGAAAAAAATTATGAATAGAGGTGAAACATTTTCGTAATACAGTATAAGAAAAGTCATTAAGGGGTTTTTCCAGGAAACTGCAGCTATGCTCTAATCCTGTGGATAAGTCATCAGTATGAAAAATCCATTTGGGGCAACCTTAAAACCCCTTGTAATACTTGAAGTATGTCAGAAGCTTTGGTTGATGGTGGGTGGTGGTTCAAGGGCAGAAGTGGTCAGCTGAGAACTTTGTCCCTTCAGTTGAGGTCATCTCTGTTTGGCTCTCCTCGGAAAGCCAAGCAGAGTCCTGTAATGGCTGATACAAAGCCTATGAGTCCATACACGGCTAACACTAAAACTAAATGTTGAATAACCTGCCACCAGCCAAATGAATTCTGCTGAATAGGGCCTAGTATTAGAAGATATATATCTTGCATTCCTGTGTGATAAAAGCAAGCTCATTGTCTTTAAAATCTGAAAATCTGTCAAAATGAATAGGCTTGTTGAGCCTAAAAAACACACAGTATACGACAATCTAGAATGAATACAACCCACATGTGTAGGGTAAGTAGGTTATGTGAAGGGAGTCTTTCAATAGTGAGTTGGTTATAAACCTATTCACAGTACCTTGTAGAGGTGTTTCTACAGTCTCTAAATACGACTCTTATTCAGCTTTGTAGTACAATTTTCACGTTAATTGCAACTTTTGATATATACTTTCCTCTATTCATATGCAAATGAGGGAACAGTACTTTACCCTGGAATCTAGAGCTGAGACCAAAGCCCAGGCAAGTTAAGGCACTGTCCCAAAGAACTTTCCCCTCATTTGCATAAGAAAACTGTCATGTCTACTTTTGTGCATGATGCAAACAACTTAAAACTTAGAGGAAAATACCTGTTGACTAAACACTAGTTCCACATTGCTAAACCACAGAGAAGTAGTCATCTTTCTATCTTGGCCATCAATACCAAAAAGTGCTTGTGGTGCATACCAATCTGGGCCACTAGTCTTATTAAAACTTGACATGGGAATCAGGCTTTACTAATGGCAGTACTCAAATTCAAGAACGTAATCACCTCTGCAAAGCAGGTCTACTTCACCACACTCATATCTGCCCTATCCCGCAACCACAAACAGCTATTCACTACCTTCAACTCCCTTCTCCGTCCTCCTGTGCCCACTCAGACATCACTTACAGGTGTATCTCAATACATTAAAATATCTATGAAACGTTCATTCATTTCAGTAATTCAATACATAATCAGCGTCTTCCATGATTGTGTGTCCTACTGTACCAGACTGAGGGACCATTTAAAGGCTTAGGAAACCTTGGTAGGTGACACACTGAATTTACAATACTGACCTTTTTTACAATATTCTAATTTTCTTAGATTTGCGTTTTTATTACCTGTAATCCATAATCAACATTTACAGAAATAGAACACTCTGTGTGTAAAGAATCTAGAAAATATAGGAGGTCACTTTAATTTAATTACTGAAAGAAATAAACGTTTCAAAGATATTCTAATTTATTGAGATGCACCTGTATCTCAGCTGATGACTTTGCCTCTTATTTCAAAGGCAAAACTGACACCAGAGACAGTCTCATCCTACACCCCCCGACAACCACCCCACCCAACTGTCCTGTGCTCTTCATCTTTAACCTGTTACTCCACCGCCACTGATGAAAAGCTCTCCACCCTAATCTCTAAATCCCACCTCACCTCCTGCGCGCTTGACCCGATCCAGTCAGACCCGATCCAGTCACATCTCATCCCCAAACTCACTGAAGTCATTACTCCGGCCCTAACCCATCTCTTCAACCTATCCCTAACCAATGGATCCTTCCCCTCCACCTTCAAACATGCTACCGTCACACCTATACTTAAGAAACCGTCCCTCGACCCGTCCTCTCCAGCCAACTATCGCCCCATCTCACTGCTCTCATATGCCTCAAAACTGCTTGAGCAACACGTCCACTTCGAATTATCCTCCTATCTCTCGTCCAACGTACACTTTGACAGACTACAGTCAGGCTTCAGACCCCATCACTCCATAGAACCTGCCCTAACCAAAGTCACTAATGACCTCACTGCCAAAGCCAAGCGTCACTACTCTGTCCTCTTCCTCTTCGACCTCTCTTCTGCCTTTGACACAGTCGACCACTCCCTCTTGCTAGAAACGCTCTCATCCCTTGGAATCTCAGACCTGACCATTTCCTGGATCTCCTCATACCTCACCAACATATTCAGTGTCGGCCACTAGCACACCACCTCCCTGCCATGCCCTCTTTCTATAATTGTCCCCCAAGGCTCCGTCCTAGGTCCCCTCCTGTTCTCCATCTACACCCTCGGCTTTGCCCAACTCATAGAATCTCATGGTTTTCAATACCATTGCTATGCTGACGACACTCAAATATATCTCTCTGGAGCAGACATTACCTCTCTGCTGTCCAGAGTTCCAGAGTGTCTAGCAGCCGTAGCCTCCTTTCACTCCTCCCGCTTTCTCAAAGTCAACAAGGAAAAAACGGAGTATATCATCTTCGCCCCACCTCACACGGCCCCTCTACCTGACCCATCTAGCAAAACTGATAGAACCACACTTACCCCAGTCCCACTAGTCCGCTGCTTTGGGATAACCTTAGACTCTGACCTATCCTTCAAGCCGCACATCCAAACCCTCAACACCTCCTGCCGCCTCCAACTCAACAACATCCATCGAATCCGCTCCTTCCTCACCCCTGACACTACAAAGATGCTAATCTCCAGCTTAGACTACTGTAACACCCTTATCCATGGCCCCCAAGCGAATACTCTGGCTCCCCCTCCACTCCACCTTAAACTGTGCTGCTCGCTAAATACACCTCTCCCCCCCCATTCTTCATCAGATGCTCCCCTCTGCCAATCCCTTCACTGGCTACCCGTTGCCCAGCGAATAGAGTTCAAATTACTAACGCTGACATACAAAGCCATCCATAACCTGTCCCCCTCCATATATCTCTGATCTAATCTCCCGCTAAATGCCCATACGTAACCTCCGATCCTCCAAAGACCTCCTACTCCGTTCTTCACACAACAGTCTCCAAGATTTCTCCCGTGCATCCCCCATACTCTGGAACTCATTACCAAGACACATAAGACTGACACCCACAATCACAAGCTTCAAGAAGGCCCTGAAGACTCACCTATTCAGGAAGGCCTACAACCTCCAATAACGCTACTGTCACCACATCACCATGTGAACAGCCTCTCCCCTCACCTTCTGTCTCTATCCCTCTTCCCTCATAGATTGTAAACCCTTGCGGGCAGGGCCCTCTATCCCACTGTGCCAGTTGGTCACTATTAGTATTACATTTGTTTTGTATATTGTGTGTACCGTATGCAAACCCTCAAATGTAAAGCACCATGGAATTAATGGTGCTATGTAAATAAATAATAATAATAATAATAATAATAATCTACTGCTAACAAAAAGCTCAAATATCTTAAATGAGAATCTTCAGTGAGAGGTTTGGGGTGTAAAATAAATAGTCAGGAATCAATTTAGCATCCTGGAAGCGGGGATCTTCAGTAAATAATGTTTGACGCTTGCATCCCAATAATTTACAATGAAAACTGGTTAGGGCTTCATTTACGGTTACATTTCATATTCGCAGTTTCCATCATACATTATTTGTATAGTCTCCAGCAAGCAGCAGCAATAATCTGGCTGTCTGCCCAAGGCAATCACTAATGTGGCACCAACAAAATGAGCACATTATTACATGTATGGAAAGAGTCCAAGAATAGAAGCATATTAACTGTAGTTTAACATTTATATCAAATTAAGAAAACAAAAAAAAAAAGGTCAGCATAATGACTTACACATTATCCTGAATACACAGCTTAAACTAGTATATACCCTACTGCACCTTTTAATGGGTTCTTTGACTTTCCAATGCTGATACAAGGGTTGGTGGTCCTGCCTACTCAGACAATACGTTGATCACACAACATATTGCTGTTATCTGTGGAGAAACTTAACAGCAGTTGGTCTATTTTCATAGTTGCTACCATAGTGTAAATGAACAATTCCCATGTGATAATGGTGTACTGTGTAATCCAGAGTTACAGCCATTCTTTGGTCTGGCTTATTCATGGAGGTCCTGACATAGGAATGTCTGACCCTAATATACTTAAGTATCTGTAAACAGAGTAGTCTAAATAAGAGAGTCTATCTAAGCTAGGGATGCATAAGTTACACACCACAATGCCACTGTGAGTGGCCCTAAGCCATCAAGATGCAGACCTATAGTACTTGTTTGGTTCTGATTGTTCTCTGCTGTTTCTTTCTGAACAGAGCGCTATTATAACAAAACAGTGCAGATTTCTTTTCACTTCACAGATCACAGACATACAGTAGTGCTGAATGTCAACTCAACATGTGAACACCACTGGTGGTTGCTCATTTGTATTTTACGTAGCATGTAAGAGCAGTGCTCTGTTATGAGGGGAAGGGCACTGTGTGGCCGGGACCATTACAAGAACTGTGAGCTGTGCAAATTATTATTACTATTATTTACAGTATATAAAACTGCACAGAAAATACCAAAAATTTCTGTAAAACATAAGTACTACCGAGAGGAGAAAATGGTGGATACTTGGCTATGCAGGTGGAGAAAGGACCCCTTGTGTTGAAGACTAAAACTGTACCTTTATCTATCAGACTTTTTTGTAACTATTATTTCCAAGTTTTTTTATATTGAATATATGACAAGAAAACAACTATTGCCCAATGAAATAGTATTAGGCCCATAATGTAGTAAAAGTTTTTAGGCTCCTTTTATATGGGCAGATACCTGATCCTTATATGCTGTAGACAGCTATAATTTTTAGGCCTGCATAAAAGATGTGATGAGCCAACAAACTAGCGTCTGCTTATTTGCCAGCAGATTGGTGCCATGTTTACATAGGGCAATGACTGGAATTGAACAGGTTATAAGAATAATAATTAGGCACTTTTGGTGAAAAAAATCAGCATAACTAACAAAAGGAAAAACTATTTACATAGCTCCACGAAGAATAAACCTTAGTCTTCTTGTAATAAGCCATAAAAACAAGAAGGTGGTGGATGGGGGAATCGGCAAGAGCTAATAAACAATGTTTACATAGACTTCAATGGGACTGCACTGCAGTACCTACACTTGCCACTGCCATTTGTATGGTGATTAAGCAGTGCGCCTCACTGTATGTAGACATTACCAAGAGCTGTGCTGTCTTGTCTGGGCACTGGTGATCTGCAAGGATCCACTGTGTTAGACCCCTGCAGATGTAATATTGATGGCCTATCCTAAGGATAGCCCATGAACATTAGAAACCAGATAATCCCTTTAAGATCATGGGGGTCAGTTACCAGACTCTATCCACTGGGTCCATTCTTTGTATATGTTCGGGTGTCTGCTGATTATTGGCGGTGCAGAGTGTCATACTTGGTCATCAATATATTTAGATCGGAAAACCCCTTTAAGGTCAGGGCCCAACGTTGCAAAAATCCAGCGTTTTGGTCGCAGCGGAAACACTATGGCAAAAACCACTGCATTTTACATTACCTGCAGAGTGGATGGGATTCTGGATAATTCCATCCACACATTACAGAAAAAAGAAACTCAACGCTGAGGTTTTCCATATAGGTGAAAAACGCTGCAGAAAAAAAAAGGCGATGCCTTTCCACCGTGGTCTTTTTTGGGTGTTTTTTGGCTGTGGCTCGCAGAGAGAATGCAGCACAGAATTCTTCAGCTACAGTATCTCTGCATGTTAGAAAAACAGCTGATTACCTATGCTTTTAAACTTTATTTGACTTTTTTTTTTTTTAAATCAGGAAGACCCATTAAGAATCCAATAGTTTTCAGAAATAGCAGAAATGTGAAATTGTCCAGGAAATAGCCCCATTGATCCTTTACCTGGTCTTGCAGTTATCACAACATTTGTCTGTTCCCATGATGCCAGAAGAGACCTTGCGGAGTTGTTTGTCTTCAAAATGAGACAAGATGATCCTACACGAGGGAACAATGTGAGGTAAATACAAAAGAACAAGAATTTACATGTTAAATTGAATGAAGACAACAATGGGCTAAAATTATCTTCATTAATTTAATCTTGAGGGACACAATTATTTGGCTTTGTTTAATTCACAGACAGTGATGTCATTCTTGGAGAAATATAGCCATACAGGTGTATATACTAAAAGAAGTTTCCAAATTTGGCACAAAAAAAACCCAAACACCTGTCTCTGCAACAATCTGATTTTGAATATCGAAAAATTCAATGTAATTTAAATCGCAACAGATCTTAGATGAGGACTACATTGGCTAAACATGTTACTAGTGGGTCAAGAAATACTGTTTCTAGATGCCACCAATTTGTTTCCATAGAGGACAGAAACTACATCCGATGTCAAATGGATATAACTCATAGGAAGTGACTTTAAAAGTTTAACCCCAAGATAACAGGGTTAAACAATAAGGATGACTGCTCTAAGGACAAAATGTCTACAGAACTGCTGTCAGGATGTCAGAAACTTTTGGGTTTTAACCCTTTAGTGACTGGTCAGTTTTGCGGCTTAATGCCCAAACCATTTTTTGTGTTTTTCTGTCATCACATACAAAGACCTATAACATTTTTATTTTTCCATCAATGTAACCTGTATCAGCACCGTTTTTTTTTTTTGTGGGACATGAGGAAATGTTTAAAGAGGACAGTGTCCTTTAATATTGGTGGTGTCATATACTGCTGGAAATCTGACAGTGTGCTGAATTCTAACGGCACCGATATCTCTGCAACCGGGGCAGATACCGTAAAACTTAACAGCTGCTGTCATCCGTCACAGGATAAAAGCAATGGACATTAAATGACAGATGCAGACGGAGCCCCCTCCGTTGGTTGCGCATCTGTATTCAACCCAAGGTAAAAAAAAAAAAAAAAAAAAAACATGACGGAAGCTTTCTTCAATAAAGTTATGCATGCAGGACTTTTTCTTCTGTTGCAAAAGTAAACAAACATGAAGGAAGGGTGTCCGTCATCTTTATTACATTAGGGTGAATGCAGGCAGGCACCCAATCGAGGGAGCTCCGTCTGCATCTGTCATTTAAGGTTCGTTGCTCTCATCCTGTGACAAATGACAGCAACAGGCATTAACAACGGTAGTGTGAACCTACCCGTGTCTGTTTTTTTTATTTTTAGTTTGTAGATTTTTTATTCTATTTTCTGTACAGGATTATGAGGGCCTGCCATCGTATCTGACCTTCTCCATACTGTACTGTTAACAGAATTTATTTATAGGATTTACAGCATAGTCATGGCCATAGGGAGCAGTAGTCCAGAACCAACTCACTGAGGTGTATGGGAGAGTTTTCTAGAGGAGGGAGGGAATGAGATAAGTTGTGACATCATCTATTGTCAGTAGTGAATGTAATGATGGGTGTTATGTGATGTTATCAATATGAATTAACCTCTATTGCAATACTGGCTGTGTTGGAAATGAGGTGACTGCTGCAAAGAAAACCTCTACACAACTGCAGAAATCTGCAGGATAAAGTATTTTAGGGAAGCAGATAAAATAAATAAATATACAGAAAAAAAGTATTTAGTCAGCCACCAATTGTACAAGTTCTCCCACTTAAAAAGATGAGGCCAGCCTGTAATTGTGATCATAGGTAGACCTCAACTATGAGAGACAAAATGAGAAAACAAATATAGAAAATCACATTTTCTGATTTTTTAAAGAATTTATTTGCAAATTATGGTGGAAAATAAGTATTTGGTCACCTACAAACAAGCACGATTTCTGGCTCTCACAGACCTGTAACTTCTTCTTTAAGAGGCTCCTCTGTCCTCCACTTATTACCTGTAGTAATGTCATCTGTTTGACATTGTTATTAGTATAAAAGACACCTGTCCATAACCTCAAACAGTCACACTCCAAACTCCGCTATGGTGAAGCCCAAAGAGCTGTGGAAGGACACCAGAAACAAAATTGTAGACCTGCACCAGGCTGGGAAGACTGAATCTGCAATAGCCAAGCAGCTTGGTGTGAAGAAATCAACTGTGGGAGCAATAATTAAATGGAAGACATACAAGACCACTGATAATCTCCTTCGATCAGGGGCTCCATGCAAGATCTCACCCCGTAGGGTCAAAATGATCACAAGAACGGTGAGCAAAAATCCCAGAACCACACGGGAGGACCTAGTGAATGACCTGCAGAAAGCTGGGACTAACGTAACAAAGGCTACTGTCAGTAACACACTACACCACCAGGGATTCAGATCCTGCAGTGACAGACGTGTCCCCCTGCTTAAGCCAGTACATAACCGGGCCAGTCTGAAGTTTGCTAGAGAGCATTTGGATGTTCCAGAAGAGTATTGGGAGAATGTCATATGGTCAGATGAAGCCAAAGTAGAACTGTTTGGTAGAAACACAACTCGTCGTGTTTGGAGGAGAGTGAATGCTGAGTTGCATCCAAAGAACACCATACCTACTGTGAAGCATGAGGGTGGCAACATCATGCTTTGGGGCTGTTTCTCTGCAAAGGGACCAGGTCGACTGATCTGTGTACATGAAAGAATGAATGGGGTCATGTATCGTGAGATTTTGAGTGCAAACCTCCTTCCATCAGCAAGGTCATTGAAGATGAAACGTGGCTGGGTCTTTCAGCACGACAATGATTCCAAGAACACCGCCAGGGCAACGAAGGAGTGGCTTCGTAAGAAGCATTTCAAGGTCCTGGAGTGGCCTAGCCAGTCTCCAGATCTCAACTCCATAGAAAACCTTTGGAGGGAGTTGAAAGTCTGTGTTGCCCAGCGACAGCCCCAAAACATCACTGCTCTAGAGGAGATCTGCATGGAAGAATGGGCCAACATACCAGCAACAGTGTGTGCCAACCTTGTGAAGACTTACAGAAAACGTTTGACCTCTGTCATTGCCAACAAAGGATATATAACAAAGTATTGAGATGAACTTTTGTTATTGACCAAATACTTATTTTCCACCATAATTTGCAAATAAATTCTTTAAAAATCAGACAATGTGATTATCTGGATTTGTTTTCTCATTTTGTCTCTCATAGTTGAGGTCTACCTATGATGACAATTACAGGCCGACCTCATCTTTTTAAGTGGGAGAATTTGCACAATTGGTGACTGACTAAATACTTTTTTTCCCCACTGTATATAGAGTGACATGGAAAATGAAAAATATAATTAGCAAAAATTCTTAATTCTTCTGGTCCAGATTTACTTTTGTAAATAAGAGTAAACATGGCGCATCTAGTTTGGGTAAAATTTTTCAACTTGCTAGACATGTGGGTGTGGGTTCTCAGAAAAGTGGGCATGGCTTACATGTTCCACAATATCCCAAAAATGTGTCCCCTAAAAGGTGGTATAAACATAGATGAGAGAGTCTAAATAGAAGACAGATTTATCATCCAGCATCAGCCACTGTGATAAATCTGTCACTTTTCAGACTGCCTCTCTTAAAGGGGTTGTCCGGCATAAACTAAAACAAACACTAAGCTAAACCCCCTTCCCCCGACTAAGTTCTAATTTACTCCCTTTAAAAAAAAAAAATTGTATATTTACCCATATGCCTGGGGTGGTCATGTGACCACCCCAGGCACATTTTCTGATTTCCTGGTGACGTTCCGTTTCACTGTTTCTGGAGATGGGAGGTCACCAGTACTCCTCCTAGGTAGGGCTAGTAGTCTGCGTGCTAGCTAGGAAAACTGGGGTGGGGGGGAATGTTGTGAGGGATGAATTGAGACGGGGGATCTGAGTGAACTGCAATGCATCATGGTAGTTGTAGGCTAAGACAGCAGGAAGATACCCATGTAAACAAATGCAGAGGATACCAGGAGCTCCCATAGAAAGCCAGAAATCAATCAAAACACTGCTAAAGGTATTTGGGTGCACTTATTAACCCATTGATAGCACTAACAGACCTTTTTTAAAAAAAATTTTTTGCCCGGAAAACCCCTTTAAGATTGCACTGTCGAACCGTTATTAAATTTGTTTAATATAAAAACTTAGTTTAAAAAGTAGGTTATTTTTGGTGACAGAGTTGCTTTAACCCTTAGGAGACGCAGACATTTTTCATTTTTGTGTTTTCGTTTTTTACTCCTTACATTCCAAAAGCCATAATTTTCTAATTTTACTGTTTACGTAGTCATATGAGGGCTTGATTTTTGTGTGACAAGTTGTACTTCAAAATGGTACCATTTATTATTTTGTACAATGTACCAGGAAAAAAATTCAGAATGAGGTGGAATCGAGAAAAAAAATGCAGTACCGCCGTTTTCTTATGTCTTTTTTTTTTTTTTTTTTTTACGGCTTCCACTCTGCGGTAAAAATGCTATGTTAGCTTTATTCTGCAGGTCAGTACAATCACAGTGATACCAAATTTATATAGTTTTTTTCATGTTTTAGTAACTTTACAAAAATTCTAAATTTTGAAGAAAAAAAAAATTCTTTGAATCACCATATTCTGACACCTGTAACTTTTATATATTTCAGCATACGGAGCTGTGTAAGGTGTTTTTTTTTTTGGTGGGACGATATCTAGTTTTTATTGATACCATGTTGGGGGATGTATGATGTTTTGATCACTTTTTATTCCATTTTATTAGGGATGTAATTTGGCGGAAAAAAATCGCCAAATCGGCCATTTTGATTTTTTTTTCCTGCTACGGAGTTTACCGTATGGGACAAATGTTTTTACATTTCATCTCTGATCACGGGCAATGTTGCCAGGTCCTTGCTGTATGAAACAGCTCAGACCCGGCAGCTAGTGTGGCTGCTCTGTTTCATAGCGGCCGCCATGTTTAGTCACGTGCACCAGGACGTAACTGTACGTCCTGGTGCGCCAAAGGGTTAAATATATGAAGTAAATGGAGCTACTGTATGTAGATGGAAAATATTTGATTGAGTTGCAGTGCCTAAGAAATGTTATTGCTCCTTTTTTTTCTGAGGATTGGTTGGATTCACGGTATTTCCCTAAGATATGTCTTCCTCTTTTTTATGGTGGCCTCTTTGAATTCAACAAATGCCAAGTCCTTGTTTAGTTACAAATAGCCCGTTGTCATACTGGGATAAAGATCTAACAGGCATCACAAACAATACCTAGAATGTGAAGATAGCAGCATTTAATGCTGAGTACCAATCATGTGAATATGCATATCTCTATTTTAATTTAGAACTGGCCTACGAAAGAAACAGTGAACAAAAAGTGTACAACAGTCAACTCAAAAACTGGATCATACTTCCGCCTGCAACTGCTTGAATTAAGGTATTTTTCCATCTTTGATAACATTTTCAATTTGTACTGTCGAAAATCTTCATTTTGGATCTCATTAAGCATGTGCCTAAAAAAAGAAAAAAAAAACCCCAAAACTTTGTAAAGTCCCAACAACATCACTGAAGTATACATAATTTGTTGCAACAATCTAAAATTACACAAACCTGCCCAGGTAATTCCCACATCTCCCACAATGAAGATGGGTGGGGTGGGGAATTTCTAAGACTGAGGCCCCACGTTGCGGAAATGCAGCTTTTTGTTGTTGCAGAGTTTGATGCTTTTTGGAGCCAAAGCCAAGAGTGGCTATAAAAGGAATAGGAAATATATAGGAAGTACTTATATTTTTCCCTTCTGCTCAATCCACTCCTGACTTTGGCTTAAAAATCACACAGCAAAATCTGCAACAATAAAAGCTGCATTTCCGCAACATTGGGCCTTAGCCTAAGCCTTCTGAGTCACCTATTTTGTTTAGATGGCTGTTCTGTAACATTCAATTTTGTTTGTAAATGTACACTAAGAATTGTAAAGTGCTGCAAGATATGTTGGCAGTATATAAAAAGAAATATATAAATAAAGATTCCTCTTTGGGGGTGCATTTGCACTGCTCACTGAGGCAGACGAGTCTCATGTCAGCTCCATGCCAGTCACAGTTTAACATATCTTTCTATGCGGTGTTTCCAGCTCCTTAGTGGTGAAAAATATCTAACTTGTAGAGATGCCCACTACATGAAAACTTGGGAATCTCTACATTCTCAGGCTGTTTCACAGATATACGGAACAATGTGGGCTTCCAATAAGGCACTTGCCAGGCCTCCTCTACAGCTCTACTCTGACTCACAAAAGCATTCTCATCATACTACCTGCACTTCAACGACGACATACTACAGCATCCAGCGAAGGTTCAGAGAGGAGCTGACCAAGGCTGTGTCGGACTTCTCTATACAGCTGCAGGAGATAGGTCAGTGGGTTGCTGATGTGGAAACAAAGGCTGAAGAGATAACTGAGGCATTGGAAAATGACTGCCAGGACATTGCTGCTAACTTGGACCGCACTGAACCCTTGGAACCTAAACTGGAGGACCTTGAAAACAGATCCTGTTGTGCAATTGGGGTCCACCAAAAACTACTAAACACTTATCGGAGGCAAAGACTACTGTATTTCAGATGTTGGTCCCCCACAACCCTTCAGAACCTCGCTAGTTTGATTGCGCACATGGAACCCTCACAAGGTCCAGTAATACGGAGGAAACACAGGACATCATATTTAAGCTGCATTTCTCAGAGGTGAGACACCCCCATCTTAAATGCAACCCACAACTTCTCCATTCTACTGGGGATACCGCTACGTGTCCACCTTTATTCCAACCTGGCTCTATCTATGCTGGAAAGATGGAGAGATGGCTCTCCAGAAACAAATTTGATACCGATGGTGATTACTTTTCAGCCTGTGCTTCCAGGTATGCTCCAGCACTTACACAGTTAACCTGGAAGCCCACAAAGTCTTACATCAAGAAGGGGTCCCAAATGAAACAGACATGGCTCTGATCCAGAGGATCCCGAAGACAGTTCAGACGCGAACAACCTTCTTCCCTGGGCATCTTCCAGGAAGTTATCCCCTAGCACACCATGCACATTAGTCAATTTCGCCTCTGTTGAGATTACATTGGATTATAATCCCCCTTAGTGTCTGTTGGGATTCCAACTTCCATAAAACATAGCACCTTAGAAGGCCTTACACTAAATATGACTTCAGGTTATCCTCTGTACCTGCTGAACAATTAGAAGATTAATGGTCAACCCACCCATTGAGGCTACCTCTACATTTGCATGTTATTATCCCATTCACCAGTTGTATTAAATGTACCTTATGTTATGCTGATTCCATAAGATCTTATCAGTCCCATTTCTTTGTTCATTGTTTCATTTAGTACAAAGTCACAGTTCTGGTTTCTTTTTAGAGATGAATATGCATGCTAATGTTATGATTTATACTGTTGGTTGTCTGGGCAGAATATGTGCTGAAGTGGACTTATGCTACCTTTAATAAACGGTCTAATAAACCCAATAAATTGTTGACCCAAATAATCTATCAACGGCAGAGTATCAATCCATGGCATTATACTGAAATCTGGCCTTTTCACATCCCATTCCAACTTAATATAGAACGTTTTTTTCTCATATAATATACTAAACTATATCAGAAGCTGACTGGACCCAGCCCCTCCATGGTTACCACTTTTCTTACTTCGATCTCCATCTCCTTATTAATTCCCCCAGGCTGGAGATCGCCTAAAAGCCCCTATTACCGATGAAATTATTTTTCTCTCCTCATTTTTCGGGCAGAAACCCAGCAGACCTCATTATAGTCTATGGGGTATGCGGGTTTCCGCGGGTAACCACTTTTTAAGTGGACTGGGTTTCTGTTTTTCGGGTCCACAAACGGACTCGAACGCTTGTATGAACCTAGCGTTAGACTGTTTACTTGCCCAAAAAGACCAGCTGTTGCCTCTTGGAAGACAGGCCTCTGGTCAAGCTGCACTGAGCCTTTAAAGCTTGTCCAACTAATTTTGTTGGCAATCAGGATTCATATAGCCTAAAAAGGAAGTCTACCGATTTTTACTTCTCTGCTGTTATAATGGAGTTGAGTGGAGTTGGGTCCATTCTATGCAATACAGACTCTTCTTAGGTCATATTATTATTTGCTGCCATTTATCATACCATACTATGAGAAACCTGTAACAATTATGTTAAGTGTCCTATCTGAACTGTTTATCAAAAAAATCTTGTGCAGAAATTATTTAAAAAATAATTATTTTGCAATTATTATTTCCTTCAGTTAAAATATTTAGCTTTTTTTTTTTTTAAACTATAGGAACACTAAGTGAACACCAAACTTTCGAGTATCCCCATGTGAGTCTGTGTCTTTCTGCTCAAATCCATAATAGGAGCCATAGAGCAACGCTCCTGTATGGAACATGGCAGGTCAAATGGGACATAGACCTTACGCAGAATGGGACACAGGACCATTTATTCTGCTGACGAAATTTTAACATTTGTTACTTAGGGCATGTAAAGTATCAGTACACCTGTGTTGTTTTCAATGGTGAAATGTGAAAATAAAGTATTATCTGCTATATCTAAATTTATACTTACCTGTTAAACTTTATATCTGTGGGAGCCCACAGAACATGACAACTGCTAGGAAGACCATCTCTACCAGCTCTGCCAATTTCTTGATAATAGGATTCCATTTCCTTAGGCGCTCCATAATGTATAACTTTACGAATATCTGGTTTATTGATACCCATGCCAAATGCCACAGTAGCCACAACACACTGGGTAGTGAAGAAGTCAATGGTTAATATTACTACTATTACTAAACATGAGGTACTTAAGTTTGGAAATATTAAAACATATTGCATTGAACACAAGAAACTGCTCAAAATATTGAGAAAAGAAAAAAGTTGTGGAAGAGAGAGGAACGCATCACCTAACCCTCATTCTCCATTCATAATTATACAGAATGACAGAAGACAAAGCACTGGCTTCAGACATTAGGGACACATCTGAGTGAGCCTGCTCAACTTTTTGTGCATCTCTCATACCAATTTTATGGAGTGGCAATACAAATGTTTACAAAAATAGAAATTGGCCAAATAGATTTTTTTTTAAGCCTGCAGATCCGTTACCAATCCCTCCACACAACTCTTCCTTATTACAGCTATTTAACATCACCCCAATCTAGTGATCAGTGGTGATGCCATTGGTTACGGACCCACCAATTTAATATTTGTCACTTATTTCTGTTGATGTGAAAAAATGTAACTGTTAATAAAAACTTTATTAAGGATTTCTATACTTTTGGACTGAACACACAGGTCACAGCTATGTAACAATTGTTATGTAACAAAAACGTTTATCAGACCCTAGTTTAAGAGTACATCTCAAACAAAGAGGTTAAGCCTGTACACAGGAAAACCATACAGTACCTGTATTTCATCTCGCATAAAGCGATGATGTACATCTCTCCTAGCTTTGATTCCCATACCAGCATGATAAGTATCGCATAAAATGCCCAGCTTGGACAATTCTCCAGTAACCTGTTCTGATATTCTTCTGGAGGGGCAATAGACAATAGCAGCACCTTCAAATTCCCAGCCAGGTCTATATGTAGAAAAAAAAGGTTTAAAATGATATACTACATTATAACCAAGAGAAAAATTCTCAATTTCTTAGCAAATGTATGTCACACATGTCTATCAAACTTTACTGCTTAAAGGGGTTGTGGTTCGCAAAACAAAATAAGAGATAATCACTGCACTAACTCCCCTGCTACAGTGCTTCCTGGGTTCCTGCAGTGGTCACCCACCTCAGCTATTTACTGGCTTAGTGGTCATTTTCAGTGCGTTGATAAAACCAAGAATAAGAGCAGCAGGGAAAAGTCAGAACTGCAGCGGTGGGAGACTGGTCTGGTGTGTATAACCTCTTTTCTTTTCGTGTTTTAAAAAAAAAAAAAAAAAAAAAAAAATTTACTGGCCACACAACCCTTTTAAACCTCTTGTAATCAATGTAACCTCTTGTAATCAGCAACTCAGAGAATAATCATAAACCACTAAAAGCATGACCATTTGCAAACCACTTCAGTTAGTAGTCTAAATTTATAGGTCTACTAAGGCTGGGGGTCACACCTGCGCTCGATCACCGTTCGGGGATTCCGTCCCCCATTCAGCTTGAAAAATCCGGAGAGAAAAGTCCTGCAAGCAGGACTTTTCTACTGCATTTTTCAAATGGAAACTGGGCGGACCATGGGGTCCGCGGGTAACCACTTTTTAAGCGGATTGGGTTTCCCTTTTTCGGGTCCCCAAGCGGACCCAAAGAACGGAAACCCCAATGCATGCGTGAACCAAAGCTCATTTAATACTGCATTCTGCAGTATAAGTACATGTTTAACGGATACCACTGTAACTCATATGCATCCATGCATGGCACTGTGCATTCTGCTGCATTATTCCATATAGCAAAAAGAAAAAATGCCAATTCTGAGATAGCTACTAGGACACCCTTTTGGCCTGTTTTGGGTAAATGGGGGCTTTTAGACTTTGAGCTTTACTGGCGCATATAACAAAAATGTCACTGAAATGCGGTGTGAAAACAACTTAAAGGGGTATTCCCATGATCATAATCATATCTCTATTTGTAGATAATTACATGTTACACATTTTTTCAAATATAAGTAGTTAAAAATTCTGCAGAGTTTTAAAGATTTTCTCTAACCATCTTAGTGGTGACAGTCTGTTGTCTTGATCGGTTGCCAATGGATACGACCACGAATGAGGAAACTTTCTATGGTCTGGGACTTGACAGGAATCCAACTATGATTTTATTATTGTAGCTGGGTTATCAGGCAGGGACACTACATGTATCAGAAGATATCCTGACCTCAATCAGGAAATCATGGCTGATTTTCTGACCTTAGAAATGTCCTGCATTGATGGTCGTATCCACTGACAACCAATCAAGACAACAACTTGCGACCACAAGATATTTAGATAAAATCTATAAAATTCTACAAAATGTTAAATTACTTATATTTGCAAAAATGTTTAACTTTTAATTATCTACAAATTTAAAAATGGTTATGATCATGGGAATACCCCTTTACGTCTGGTGCTAGCACTCACTCAGCAGAAAAGTATGTTTGTGGAGCGGCTTTTCCAAATATTTATTGAAATAAATAGAAAACTGTGATTTTAAAGGATAACCAGCCTCAGAACACATATCTACCATGCATACTTAGGCACAGAGGAAGAGGTACAGGGGACACACATTGTTTAAAGGGGTTGTGCCATGAGAAGTATTTATCCTCTATCGGCTATCTCTGGTGCCCCCACCGCCAGGCTGTGTGAAAGGGAAAATCTCCGAGAAGTGACCCCCCCCCCTCAAGGTATTTATCTAGGTGTATAGTGAGTTTTGAATCCATGGGTAGTTTTTAAACAATTATGAAAAATGTTTGTAGACAAATTAGATGCTAAAACTTTTGGACAAATAAAAATTAAAAAAAAAAAATGTATAATTTAATAAAAATGGTTACTAAAATTTATGACACCAATTATTAGCAAAACTTGTGGGAAAGAAATTAAATTGTCTAACTAGATGTGTACCAATCAGGAGTAAAATTGGTGGTGTACAAATTAAATAGCAAAGCTTGTGGTGCAGAAATGATATGACATAACTCATTGTACACTAATTAGGAGTAAAATTTATGGTGTACCAAGAGGGTAAGGGATATCAAATTAAAGATGTTGTCCTGGATATAAGTTTTTATGACCTATGCTTTAGGTAGAAATTCACTAAGAGGAATAATTTGACAAGATCTCATAAATTCAAACGTTATCACAGGAGCGAGCTAAATCTCTTATATTATAAAGTAAATAAATTATTAAAATATAACTTTTAATAATACAGTCATAAAAAGCCAAACACTAATCCCACAACTACAAAAATAACACAAAGAAAAAAAAAAAAAATCCCTCATCCCCACAGAGATTAGAAATATCGGTGCAGACAGTATGGTACCAAAACTGTCTGCCCAGTCTCTTGGGTGATGTTAAAAATAGTAATAAGCGTCCTGACGCATTTCCCCAAAGACCATTGGTTCATCAGGGGACAATAGGTCAGATAGTCATACCAATACAATAGAGCGATGCAGATGGGGTAGAAAAACACCTAAAATACCTCAAAGCATATATCACTATACACACTTAATAATAGACTCTTATGTGTATTGTGCATATAGATAATTTGTCCTGTCCCATTGACATTAGGTTTAGTTTTCCCAAATATGTTGTCAGAAAATTTATGTAGAATTGGCCATGGCTAGTACATATTCAGGGCTCCAAAGAAGGGCAATGATGCAGATAATACATAAAGAGATGCAATTCAGGCTTTATAAGGACCGTAGTTTACAGGCACGTAGCCAAAAACGTAGCCAATAGATACAAAGTCCAAAAATGATTAGTCCATAGGTAGTGGTATATGAAGCAGAGAGAGCTGATACGGACTCAAAGTTCCATAAAAACAGTAATGCAAAGATAAATCGTGTGTAACCAGAGTATACTTGCTGCTCAGTAGATATAAAGTCCAAAACAAGTGAAGAAGATGAAACGGTTCATGTATGGTGATGTATGGAAGAGGGATGCCGGCTACAGGTGCTTAAACAAGCCAGGTTTAAATATCCCCAATTCACCTCCCTACTCCAAACAGCATTTCTTTCAGATAGGCCATAAATATCTGCGTAGTGGGGGCTGACAGGCATCCCCTACACCAATCAGAGGTACGGGCTGCTTCCAGTGCCATACTATAACACAGGGCCGGGGACAGTTGACTTCCGGCTCAGTACCGTGGTTGGAAATAGTACCACAGCTAAATCAATGGGAGCTGAGTTGCAGTATTGATGCCTGGCAACTACTCAGGCACAGGACTAAAGCATAGGCCAGTGATGGCAAACCTTTAGGAGACAGAGTGCCCAACACAAAACCCACTAATTTATTGCAAAGTGCCAACACGGCAATTTAACCTTAATACTAAAGTTTTATTTTGGAAAAAAGCAACTCATACATTAACATCTTTTGTCTTAAAAGAAACACACACAGTGGCCCCCACACAGTATAATATACTCTACAGTGGGCCCCCACACAGTATTATATGTGCCACAGTGGGCCCCCATGCAGTATTATATGTTCCACCACACAGTATTATATGCTCCACAGTTGGCCACCACACAGTATTATATGCTCCACAGTGGGCCACCACACAGTATTATATGCTCCACAGTGGCCCCATACAGCATAATATTCTACTTACCTTACCTCCTACGAAGAGCAGCCAGGCGACCTCCTTCTTCCACCACAGTGCAGGAACAGATGAATGACGTCACCGAGCCTGCGTCGGGGCAGAGATCACATTCTTCTGTCAATGTAAGCCTGCGGTCTCGCAGCCTACACTGACAGTTTTCAGCTGTATGTGCATTTGCACATACAGTACAGCTGAAAGAAGCACTCGCTTGCTAACGGGGAATCCTTTCCTGGATTCCCTGTTAGTGAGCGATCGGGAAGTCTGGATGGGGAAACGACACGCGTGTCAACATAGAGGGCCCCCTCTGGTTAGCGTGCCATAGATTCGTCACCACAGACATAGGCCATAAAAATCTATTAATGTTATAACTCTCACATGCCTCAAGCAGTCTGGCTTGTGTATGTATAAAAAAGAAAGTTTAAAGACTATACAGGTCAGGGAGTCAAGTGCTT
The DNA here is from genome assembly GCA_947044405.1 of Leptodactylus fallax. NCBI lineage: Eukaryota > Metazoa > Chordata > Amphibia > Anura > Leptodactylidae > Leptodactylus > Leptodactylus fallax. The sequence continues at coordinate 6,976,237 of CAMRHE010000058.1, read as the reverse complement.
CCAGCCCTGTTTTGTGAATGTAATAGGTACCAGAAGTGGCACCATACAATTCATTGCTGTGGGGAATGATATTTATAATTATCCAGGGATGTATGGTCTATCTTAAAAATGTTTTTATACACAAGTCAGACTATCACTGAGGTTAGGCAATAATCTTATTCTCCCCCACCTTGTATCCACTCCTACAAAACTACCATAGACAATCAGTAAGTGGATAATAAAACTTAACTTTTAATAAATAAATAAAACTAAAATGGTCTCAAAATTAAGAACCACTTGGCTGTATAAATAATACTAGCAAAAATATATGTGAAGCAGGTATAAGGTGCTATATTGTACTCAGTCACGCCAAACAACACTCCCAATTGTTTAAAGTGTAGCTAAACTTTCGGACAACTTTTGATATTCTGACAGTATTTTACAGGTGCATCTTAATAAATTAGAATATCTTTGAAACGTTTATTTATTTCAGTAATTAAATTAAAAAAGTGACCTCCTATATTTTCTAGATTCTTTACACACAGAGTGTTCTATTTCAAGTGTTTTATTTCTGTAAATGTTGATTATGGATTACAGGTAATGAAAGCGCAAATCTAAGAAAATTAGAATATTGTAAAAAAGTTCAGCATTGTAAATTCAGTGTGTCACCTGCCAAGGGTTCCTAAGCCTTTAAATGGTCCCTCAGTCTGGTTCAGTAGGACACACAATCATGGAAGACGCTGATTATGAATTGAATTACTGAAATGAATGAACATTTCAAAAATTTTCTAATTTATTGAGATTCACCTGTATATTATGTGTAGCAACACAGGATTTGATTTGCTTTTGGGGTTACTTTTTGGACTTTTTTTTTTCAACATGATGAGGCTAAAATGATGTCACTCTTCAGATGCCTCGCATTTGACCAAGGAATCTGAAGAGTTGATGCTTGTGAACCAAAAGGACTCTGAGACCATTGTGTCTGCTCTTCGCTGCATAAAACAGCAGAGACCTGGCAGCTATGGCACCTGCTCATCAAATCTGCAGATGCCCTGTTTAAAGTCCCAAATCCACTGTACAGCATATGCCTGCTTTTTCTTCACTGATAACACAGTTGAAGCTGTACTGTATTCTAATGCGAATGCACGTCTAATTTTTGAAGGTCTCGTGCACAGCACCATATACGTGATCCAAGTCACATGAACTACACACGTGGACAAAATTGTTGGTACCCCTCGTTTAATGAAAGAAAAACCCACAATGGTCACAGAAATAACTTGAATCTGACAAAAGTAATAATATATAAACATGTTGACAAGTCACAAAGCTTCTGGGAGAATGTCCTATGGACAGATGAGGCACATCAGCTCTATGTTCACAGATGGAAAATTTAAGCATATCTTGAAAAGAACACTGTCCCTACTGTGAAACATGGAGGAGGCTCTGTTATGTTCTGGGGCTGCTTTGCTGCATCTGGCACAGGGTGTCTTGAATCTGTGCAGGGTACAATGAAATCTCAAGACTATCAAGGGATTCTAGAGAGAAATGTGCTGCCCAGTGTCAGAAAGCTTGGTCTCAGTCGCAGGTCATGGGTCTTGCAACAGGATAATGACCCAAAACACACAGCTAAAAACACCCAAGAATGGCTAAGAGGAAAACATTGGACTATTCTGAAATGGCCTTCTATGAGCCCTGACCTAAATCCTATTGAGAATCTTTGGAAGGAGCTGAAACATGCCGTCTGGAAAAGGCACCCTTCAAACCCGAGACAACTGGAGCAGTTTGCTCATGAGGAGTAGGCCAAAATACCTGTTGAGAGGTGCAGAAGTCTCATTGACAGTTACAGGAATCGTTTGATTGCAGTGATTGCCTCAACAGGTTGTGCAACAAAATATTAAGTTAAGGGTGCCATCATTTCTGTCCAGGCCAGTTTCATGAGTTTTTTTTTTTTTTTTTTTAATTCTGTTGAAGCATGGTTGAAAATCAATGTCTGACTTTCAGTTGTTCATTTTCATAGAATTTTTATATATTATTACTTTTGTCAGATTCAAGTTATTTTTGTGGCCATTGTGGGTTTTTCTTTCATTAAATGAGGGGTACCAACAATTTTGTCCACATGTGTATGTTTACAGAATCAATTCTATGGGCCCATATTGATGAATGATTTACTGGATATTGTTTCTCAGAGGACTTACACATAGTAAATACATACATGTGTAAACTACACATCTAAAGAATTCAGAGGTTTTAAACTAGCAATAAAAAAAAAAAAAAAAAAAAAAAAAAGACAATTGGAAAAAAATAATCTCATTCAAATATGTTCTTTTATATTCCAGTAATCAGGTCTCTTTTAAGGTAGAACTGTAAACAGAGGATATTTATCCAGAAAAACTACAGTTAATAGGAAAAAGTTTGTAAAACCAGGATGGATGTGGGACTTTCAACCGCATGCAGCCATCCGAGTATACAAATTATGCCAATTACCACCCTATGAATTTTCAGAGACCTCAGACTCATTTTACTCCTAATGATATGTTTGGTAAAATGATCTGCTTACCTGAAGGAGGCCCTCAGAGAAATTATTGACATTAAATTTGTGTTTGGACCTTCAGCTCTACCCATCTGTGGCAACATCTGTGTGTTTTTCTACCTTGGGTGAAATTTGATAGATGTCTGAGAAAAATAGGCTAAGTCGCCTTTGGGCAATTCTGTCTCTGTGCATCAGCTGGAAATGAGATAGCAAGCTCCTCAGAATAGAGCTTAGCAGTGGGCTATTATGGTTCTAACAAAAATACACACTTTTGTGCATTAGATATTTAGATACAGCTTGTTATAACTGAGAAAAAAAAGTGCTCACCCAATTCTATATACTGAACATGTAAAGTTTTACATTACCTACTGAGAATCAGGTTAAAACTAAATTTAACCCTTTAAGGACGCAGGGTAGTATGGACGTTAATGCTCGGCAACTTTTTTCATATTTTCCTTTAATCAATTTTCCAAAACTCATAACTTTTTTTTTATTATACTGTAAGGAATGTGAGGGAGTTTTCTTTGCATGACAAATTTTACTTTTATTTGACAACATTGTGGAGTACAGATAATATTTTGATTAGATTTCATTAATGTTTTTGGGGGGTTAGTGTGAAAAAAATCTACAATTCTATCATTTTTTGCATTTTGTTTTTACGGCATTCAGTCTGCATTAAAAATGACACAGCAACTTTGTCCAGTGGGTCATTATGATGATACCATATCAGTTTTGTTATGGTTTACCGCTTTTGTTTGGTATGTATGGCTTTTTGATCATTTCTTTTATTGCTGTTTTTCAGAGTAGATGAGGTGATGAAAATACGGTACATTCATTTACACATTGTTGCTTTTTTTTTTTTTTTTTACGCTGTTCACTGTATGGGATAAATAATGCTATTGTTCGATAGTGCAGACTTTGGGACACATGGGGTGGCAATCTCTTGAACCCCGTAATCTCATTGAGTGGGATCCGAGGGATGGAAAGGAGGGGGCATTCTTGCCCCCCAACCACCCAAGTGCCATGATCGCTATTGATCATAGCAACTGAGTGGTTAAGCTGCCGGAGTATTTTCTGACTCTGGTGGCTAGTCTCAGGTGTGTAATAGAGTCAAGCCCCAGAATTCAAGCCGCAGACACAGCTACTGTACCTGCAGCATAAAAGCAAGGTAGAAAGAACACAACACTCGACCATATCATCAAATTGAAGCTGGAGGCAATATGATATACCAGTCATATGACCTATAAACCCAAGGAGACCAAACCCTGTCAAAAAGTGGGCGGGTATCCAAAATTATAGCATAATCGTGTCAACACGTCTAATGACGTCAGATACAGAAAGACTCGGTTTCTTCCAATTAGAAACAATAAGAAATCTTGTCGCCATTAGTACATATTGAGGCAATCTATATTCGGCGTATCTAATAGTGGGAAGTTTAAGGCAGAGTAGAAAAACTAGTGCGGTTAGTGAGATTGATTGCCCCAAGAGTCTTTGCACCATTCTATGGATGGATGTCCAGAATCGATGGAACAGAGGGCAAGTCCACCAGATATGAAGGGTATCGCCTAAAGCAGAGCACCCCTGAAAATAAGTGGGCAAGACCGCATGGTAAAAACTGTAGTCTAGAGGGAACCAAATAGGTTATATGAAGGATTTTTAAAGGAGGGCTCCATAAGGGACTTGCCAACTGCCTTTGCTAATGAACATAGAACATTCGGTTCACTGGACTGGAGTTAGGGTGGTCTCTAAATCCTGTTCCCAGGTCATCATATAGTACAGCTAAAGTTCAGAGGATGGGGCGTTTCAATACACTGTATATAAAGGAAAGAGAACCTCTATCAGCTGTTCTATAGAGGCACATTCTTTCAAATCCAGTGGGAGTAATCACAGGGTTATGTGGGGCTAAGTGAGCATAAAAAAATGGAAGACCTGGTTAGTCCTAAAGGTCTCTGTGGGGTCGGGGAATGCATGTGAATGAAGTAGTCTTTGGTGGAGACAAGCTGGTTACAGATGAAGTCAATGAGAAACCTGAACCTGGCGTGCCTCCACCAAGTGTACACCTCGGGGGGAAGAGGAAAGGAGAGAAGAGAGGATTATTAGACAGAGGGAGCAGATGTGGGATCGGGCTTTGTAGTTTAAAACTAAAACAGACCCTGTGCAACAGTTGCAGGATGTAATTGGTGACTTTAGCAGTTGCTGGAATCGGGTGGGAGGTCGATTGAGGGGTCCATAGGAGAGCCTGTAGTGAAGCTGGAGTGACCAAGGAGGACTCCAAGCCCACCCCATCAAGGCCAATCTTATTCTAGCTTGCACAAATTTGTAAGAGCCTGGCATCTGCACAATATTTATAAAGGTTAGGAATCGACAAGCCACCTAGTCTCTCTTATGATAAAACATAGTACGTCTCCAGATCAGTGGTCGTTTATATGCCCATATAAATTTGAAGAGTAATCTCTGTAGGCCGGCTAGAGAAGAGGTGGTTACCACAGTTGACAGGATGTGGAAGTAATAGAGAATGCGTGTTACAGCAACCATTTTAACCGTATGGATCCTACCAACCAGAGAGAGTGGGACAATTCCAGTCTGCGAGATCATCAGCAACTTTAGGATCAGCATGGCATAATTCAATTTCAAATGATAGCAAGGGGACTACATAAATTTATGCCTAGGTATAGCAAGTACTTATCCCATGTCTAGAAGCCAAAATTTAAAGCTATTACCTTATGGGTAGTCTGAGGGATATTACAATGTAAAATTTCCAATTTGGAGGTATTAAAGTTTAAGGCCAGAGAGTCCTGTTGACCCTCACTAAACCCCACACCTCCCTTCCAAACCTTCTCCGTGTTTTAAAGGACTATGGAGATCTCTCAGGCTATAGGGTCAACCCTGGTAAGACTGAAGCCCTGCCTCTGAATATTCCAAGCGAGGCCCTGCAGTTGCTTAAGTCCAACTTTGACTTCCAATGGAGAGACCGCTCCCTGCGCTATCTGGGCGTTCAAGTATCCTCTTCGTATCCCACGCTTTACTCGGCCAACTATACTCACCTGTTTCATGAGCTCCGCTCTCTCCAGGATAAGTGGCGCCCACTCCATATCTCTCTCATAGGCCGTATAACTGCGGTTAAGATGATCCTCCTCCCGAAGCTCCTCTATTTCTTTGAGACCCTCCCAGTGGCGGTCCCTAGGTCCGAATTGAGATCCCTACAAAAAGCAATATTCCAATTTATATGGAATGGCAAACACCATCGCATTCCCTGATCGGTGATGTTGGCGGGTAAGTCGGAGGGGGGTTCCACACATATTGCACTATTACTGGGCTGCCCATCTACGTAGTATACCATTTTGGGCGGCACCCCAGGCATATGCGAAATGGGTTGAGATAGAGAAGCTTTGGTTGACTCCTGTTCATCCCAATGCGTTTCTGTGGTCCTCCTACCCCCCTTGCCAATGCCCCGCTGCTGGGCCCCATCGGCTTTACTCGGGCTATCTGGAACACCTGTTCAAAGTTGTTTCGGTTGGCCTCCCCGCACTCATCTATGATCTCCTTTTTATATAACCCACTTCTCCCAAGTGGACTCACAGCTGCTATGGTCAAGCCCTGGAGCAGGCTGGGTCTATTTCACGTAGCTGATTTGGTGGACCCGTTGACCTTGGAGCTCAGGCCCTTTGACTACCTCACCTTCACACAGAACTTGCCTACCTCAGAGTGGTTTCACTATCAACAGATAGTTCATTTTGTTGTCTCTCAGTTTGGGTCCACTCGAGTCTCCCTCCCTACGGCCTTTGAACGACTATGTCGGGCGGGTACCTCCACTAGAGGCCTGATCTCTGATATTCATAGGCTTTTGTCCTCTCAGGGGGGGCAGACTCCGGTGGTCCACAAATATATGACCCGGTGGTCTGGAGCCCTGGGCAAGCACATCTCACACAACCAATGGCAGGTTATTTGGTCCCGGGCAGCTAAATCCTCTTCCTGTGTAACACTTAGGGAAACGCAATACAAAATACTTATGCACTGGTATCATACTCCAGCTTTACTTCATACCCTCAATCCCACTATTTCTCCCAGTTGCTGGCGATGCCAAACAGCGCCAGGAACACGGTTCCATTTCTTTTGGGAATGCCCTCTAATCCGCCCTTTCTAGTTCGAGGTTAGGAAGATGACTAACACTCTTTTCACCCAAGGCATACCCCTGGATCCCATGGTTTATCTGCTGAATCTCCCCCCAAACGTTCTCAGTAAAAATACATCTAAGCTATTCCTTTACCTGTGCACCGCGGCCAAAACGCTCATATCCCGCCATTGGAGGGAAGTTTTTCCTCCAGCGATCTCAGAATTGATCGCCCGATTAAAGGATATCCGCAGCCTGGAGTACTTGACCGACTCCCTTAACCATAAGGTGGAGGCATTCGAAGCAATCTGGTCCCACTGGGATACCTACTGTGTCACACAAGGTGTCTGAGATCCGACCCACCCCCTCCATTTCCCCTTATTGTTCCTTACCCTTGTCTTGTCTTATGTACTTCCTAAACCTTGTCTCTGTACAACTGTTTTTTGTGTACCTAATGGATTATTTGCTATGAAGAATTTTTCTGTTTTCGACTTGTAACTATTTCAAAACTTTAAAAAAAATTACAGTTTAAAAAAAAAAAAAAAAGTTTAAGGCCAGAGAGGTGCGCGAAATGTGAGAAGGTATTTATAGATTCTGGAGTGTGATTAGGGGTTTCGTAATAGTGAGTAACATGTCATCAGCAAACAAGTTAGTTTAATATTTGAAGTTCCCGATCCACAAACCTGCTATATCAGGGTGGGAGAGAAAGGCAATTGCTAAATGTTCTATGGTAAGGGCAAATAGTGCAGAAGACAAGGGATAGCCTTGCCGGGTACCATGACCAATCTTAACAGGGATCAAGGTATCTGACAGCAGCTTCAAATAGGCGATGGGGTCACTATAGAGGGCCTGAAGAGCCCTTTGGCATTGACCAGTTATACCCATGACTCTCAGAAACTGGGCAAGGTAACTCTAAGGCCAATATGGAGATAGGCTTACGACGGTGGTTGGCCCAGTGGATAATATAAATGTTTTCTGACGTTGTCTGAGCCTGAGATGAATCCAACCTGGTCGTGATGTATTAATGATGGGAGTATACCATTTAGACAAGTGACCAGGATGTAGAAAAAAATTAATTATTAATTGATTAAATCTTAGATATTAATTAAATTAATATCTAAGATTTAAAAGCTAAATGGGTACATAGTTAACAGGAGTAGAACTGCCTTTGCCTGCCTTGGGGATCACTATAATGGACACGGTGAAGACGGACACACTGGAAACTTAAAGTCTTGCAGAATGTGATTAAACATTAGCAAAAGATGTGGTGAGAGGGTAGATTTAAAGTTTTTATAGTAAAGGGATGAGAAGCCATCCAGTCCAGGGGCTTTCCCGTTCTTAAGAGCATCGATGGCAAGATCCAATTCTTCTCTAATTATGAGTATGTTTAAGGAAGTGGCTTGAGCAGCGACTAAAGTAGAAAGGTGGAGGGAGCAGAGGAAGGAGGCAATTTCTGGGGGCAGGCAAAAGATGGGGGCGGAGTCCAATTTCTAGTAAAACTGATGAAATTGTACATTGACAGAATAAGGACTGGAGGTGATTCTTCCACCCAACTCCCGTATTTGATGTATCATGTTTAGCTTCTGACAGGCCCTGAGTTTAGAGGCTAGCAATTTATCATGCTCGTTTGCCAGTTTATAGAATTTCACTAGGGTCCATCATATAGTCTTTTCACTCTGAGTTAGCACAGAGTTAAGTTGAAGTTTGACATCCCTGATATATTTAGTTAGATAGCAGGAGGGGTGAAGCTGATTAGCGGATTCTAATTTGAGAGGCTTCAGCTATAATGTCACCCCTAATTGTAGCCTTATGGGCAGCCCAGTTAAAAGCTGGGTCTTTACCCGAGGCGTTATTATGAGAAAAGAACTTGGTGAGAGTTTAATGCCAGGATCTGTCAGCAGGAATTCATTTAAATGCCACCTGAAGTGGGCAAAAGAAGGAGTCTGGATCAGGAGCTTGTCGTGATGGACATCAATTTACAACCAGGCGCAGGGCACGGGGCAGGCATAAGTGAAGTCAGGGAGCATTGAGGTAGAAAGAAGGATCCTACCAATTCTAGTACAGTGATGGTGGGTTGGGGAAAAATAGGTATATAACCTCTCCTATTTCCATTAACCCTTTCCAGACATCCGCCATAATAGTACAGCGGATGTCAGGTCTTTAAAGATGGCGGCTGCAATAGCAACCGGGTCTCCGCTGTATTCTACGTGATCAGAGTTCACTCTGATGACGGACAAGGCAGGTCAGGATCCCCCTCCTAAGTTAAAAAATAGCCTCCGGGGCCGGCTCTCACATGGAAAGATCTGAAGGCTCCCGGGCTTGTTATAGCATTATAGCCTCCATTTCCCTAGAATACATATAAAAAAATAAAACCTTACTGAGAAACACATACACATAGGTATCCCTGTGTCTGAAAACGCCCAGTCTACAAACTAAAAAAAATATTTTTCCCATATGGTAAACGCCGTAGCGGGGAAAAAAAAAAAAATCAAAAGTGCCAAACCGCTGTTCTTTCATTGTTTCACCTCATAAAAATTTTAGTAAAACGCGATCAAAACAATAGACCTTCCCCAAAATGGTATAACTAAAAAGCACACCTGGCCCCGCAAGACTCCCTATGCATCTCCGTACACAGAAATATAAAAAAGTTACAGGTGTCAGAAAATGAAGACTTTTAGTACATTTTTTTTTTTTTTTTACAAAGTTGGATTTTTATTAAGGGGTTAAAATGTAAATAAAACCATATAAATTTGGTATCCCTGAAACTGTACCGAAACATAGAATACAGGTGATATGTCATTTTGGCTGCAGAATGAACGCCGTAAAAACGAAGCCCGGAAGAAAGTTGCACAAATGAACCCCATTCTGAATTTTTTTCTATCTTCCCAGTACATTGTATAGAATAATAAGTGGTAGCATCATGAAGAACAATTTGTCCCGCAAACATTAAGCCCTCATATGGCTCTGAGAATGATTTGGTAGGTGGGGACTCAAAAACGAAAAATGTCACTGGCGGGAAGGTGTTAAAAACGTGCTAAGCATCAGCAACATTAAGGGACTGAAGAGCATTACATATCCCTTCCTTGACCTTAGAGGAAAGTTTATCAGCAGAGGGGGAGGAGCAATTCAGGGTCACATTAACAGTGAAAATAAAGTCTTCACACAAAATTAGTTTAGAGGGATGCTTGCTGTTCTAACAGAGCACACAACTTATGAAAAAAAAGTTTTTAGGGACTCTTTGGCTGTGTTCACACAGAGTTTTTTGGCAGCGGATTTTGACGCAGAATCCATCTCAAAATCCGCCTGAAAATATGCCTCCCATTCATTTCAATGTGAGTCAGTAGCGTTTTTTTTCCTCTAGCGGAAAAAAAAAGCGACATGACCTATCTTCAGGCAAATTCCACCTGGAAAAACCAATGGAATTCAATGAGAGGCGGAAAAAACGCGACACGGTTTTTGGACACGGTTTTTGTAAAACCGCGTCCAAAACCGCAACGCAGTTTTTTGAAAGCTGAGTTCCTAGGCCCACCCCAAAAGGGATGTAAACTACATCCTACATCCACGTCGAAAAACCATGTAAGGTCAAAAAATGCGTACCAAAACCATTTCCTAATTCCAGAAGCTGATTTTTTCAGCCTGCAAAAAACTCCATGTGAACATACCCTTAGGGGGCATAGGAGTAAATGAGACATAGCTGTAGGCCATAAAGGCCTGAATAATAATATATCTCCCCTGGGGATCAGCAGTAATATTGCCAGCCTGCAGGGGAACTGTAATCCTAACCTAAACAGTCACTCCCCTGCTTTTAGATTGGGTGCATGGCCAATAAGGGTATAGTGGGAGTGAAAGAATTTAGGGAACGAGGTGAGAGTGAAGTGGATTTCATAAAGACAGATGATATCTGGGTGCAGTTTCTCATATTGTAGAAATGCCTTATGATGCTTCTGGGGCAAATTAAATCCCCTTACATTATGGGACATAATCATAAAATAAAAATAAAGCTGAATATCAGGAATACTGGAAAGGGCTTCCAGGTCATATTTAGCTGTGGGCAGGGAACCTAAATGACCACAAGCATAGGAGCAAAAGGGAGAGTGCTGTGAAAGGGGGAAAAAAAAAAACATTAACAATAGTAAAAATAAAAGTAAACTCTGGACTTGGGTGTGTACACTGGGGAAGGATGGTGTGCAGCAGACCCAATAACGCACAAGGCGTCAGGGGGACATGGGGATGGCCGTCACAGCCATCCCCCAAAAACAAACTGCTAAGTATTATAGGTTGCTACAGCAGAATACAGCATATAACGCCAGGTAAAATAGGGTAGTAATAGAAATAACATCACATGCATAATGAACAAAAGCATAAGAACCAAAGCTCTAAGGCCTAGAAATGTTACAAACTAGCTATAATAGGCCAAGACCAGGCATCAAGGACTACAAAGATAACAATAGAGGTAGTTGACAGTGTCCATACTGAAGAACCTAGCAAGAGAAAAGTCCATGTACTAATCAAGGCAGTATGGAGGTCAGCAGGATGTGGAGGTCGGGCAGGGCCCAACATCTAATTATGCTTCGGTTGCCAGATACGTAAGGGTCTCTGAGGAAGAAGGTCAGTATATGGATCATCCACCTGGAGCCCATCACATTGAAGGATGAGAATTCCTTCTTTCAAGGAGCAAATGATGTAGCCCTTGTTATTGAGAGAGCACGCAATGTGAAAAGGGAAGCCTACTGGTAGCATATCTAGGCCTTCTGTAATGCGAGAGTGACCGGGCGTATGGTTCTGCAACTGTCCAGGGTAGCCAGTGCCAGATGGGCGATAAGTTGGGCATATGAAGCCATATCCAGTAGAGGCTGGAAGTTGTGGGCTGTAGACAAGATAAGGTCACAAAGCTCCGGGTAGTGCAGCTTAAAAATAATGTTCCTGTGAATATTTGGGTTCTTAGGGCATTCCAGTGCTCTATGAATGTGAAGTAAAGTGTGGCAGCAAGGCTGAGAACAAAGATGTAAAGGGCGGTATATGGAGCAAATGCAAGCCTATAGTGCGGGAGGGGGAGCTGTGGCAGGTAGCTGAGACATTAACCAGACATGGCAAGTAAGCTTGATGTAGTCCAAGAAGCAGGCAGGGGCACCACTGCAAATATCAGCATGTTGCAGCTGTAGCAGGAAGTGTGGCGTTCTGCCCAACAAGTACTCAGAAGTGACTCCAGGAGTGCCCGCTGGAAGTGTGGAGTAGAGTATAAAAGCAACAGGTCCAAAATGTCCACCATTAACAGAAGCAAAGTGTAGATCCTCAAGGATTATAGTTGTATACAATGGTCAGTATAGAAAGTCTCTGCGCGTCCAGGGAGGGAGGTTGGGAGCCAGTGTCCTAGGCAGGTGTAAGGGCTGCAATTAGGTACCTTGAGTAAGTCAGTCGATAGATCAGCCGGTGTCTGAAGAATGAAGAACTGGGCACAGAGCGGAGGGAAGCTGATGAGACACCCGCTATGAGGAGAAGATGTAGTGCGGGGCCACAGCACTTTGACAGCCGGAATGGTAAGGAGTCAGCCCGCTTCCAAGCGTGGAAGATGGCAGCGGCAACAACACGTTGAAGCCCGCGGTGTCAGTGATATGTAGAGAGGTAGCACAGAGTGGAGAACCCGAGGAGAAACCCCAAAAAACAGCAGTATATACAGAGGATAGCTGGAGCTGTAGTGAAGTACATCCAGTCAGCAGCAGTGTCAGGCCACGCCCCCTTGATTTATTTTTTAAAGGGTAGTCCATGATTTGGACGTCATTGTATCACAGACATGCAGAGGTCTTGTAAACCAGCCCAGGACAGGCCGCTTTATATAATAAAAAAATAAATAAAAAAAAAAAAAAAAAGCGGCCTGTCCTGGGCTGGTTTACAAGACCTCTGCATGTCTGCGATACAATGACGTCATTGCGCCTCCTACGCTGAGATGCAGACGTCGCGGACAAGAAGAGGAGGTGGCGGCGGCTCCATTAAGGCATCGCAGGTAGGTGCGGATAACTCATATATATATATATATATATATATATATGCCGTAACTTGCTGGAGTAACCCCAGCAGGTAACGGCCTATTTATTTACCTACCCCGCGTCTGCTCGTGGCCGCCTCCGCTTCCCCTTCTGCTATGGGACGCAGAAGGCGAAGTGGATGCCGCTGCGAGCAGCCGTGGGCCTCAAATACTACGATTATTATACTCCGGGGTCTTTTCAGACCCCGGAGTATAATAATTGGAGACCCTGGGGAGGTGAGGGAGCATAAAAACCAATGCTACTTACCTCTCCGGCGATCCGATGTTACTCCGAGCAGGCTTGGGCCCTCTGGTGACGTCATCAGGTCGCGTCGTCGGCCTGATCACGTGACATGTGTGCGCAATTAAACAGGGCTGAAAGCTGCAGGGAGTTCACCGGTGTCCAGGATAGGTAAGTAATACTGGTTTTTATGTTTGTCACCTCCCCTCACCTCTGAAAAGACCCCAGAGTATAATAATAGTTCATGGATGGGGCATAATACCGTGTGCAGGGGCCACTATGGGGAATAATACCATGTGCAGGGGCCACTGTGGAGCATAATACCGTTTGGAGGGGCCACTGTGGAGCAGAATACCGTGTGCAGGGGTCAATATGGGGCATAATACCGTATGCAGTGGCCACTGCTGGGCATAATACCGTGTGCAGGGGCCACTATGGAGCATAATACCATGTGCAGGGGCCACTATGGAGCATAATAATGTGTGCAGGGGCCCTATGGAGCATAATACAGTGTGCAGGGGCTGCTGTGGAACATTATAGTGTGTGTAAATGGGGCGTTATGAACAGAGGCTATGGCGCCTGTTTATATCACACGCTGTCTGTTTATAGTGACCGTGTGATGTAATTACAGCCTTGTCACATAGACATATATAAGACGAGGCTGTAGTTACATTACATGGCCGCTATGAGATGAATGACACTATGTAAACAGAGAAGCAGTCACAGTGCTTACACAGGTACCATTCAAACAGCTGATCAGTAGGGATCCTGGGTTTTTGAGCCCCACTGATTAGTTTATTAATGACCTGGAAAATCTTTTAATTAGTTAACACCTGGGGCATTATTAATGAGGGGCACTATTTATACAGGGTACACATGGACATTATTAATATAAAAATACACGTGGGAGTGTTATGGGGGGTTATATCATATATTTTATAATTGGGGTAGCAGCAGGATGGGTGTGCAGGTGAGGACAATGTGGGTGCCTGGAAAAGTGAGGAGCCAAAGAGGTCTGTGATGCAAATTTTACAGAGACAAGTCACAGGTAGAAGAAGTAGTCATGGCGGTCCAAAGGGAAGAGAAGGGAAATGTGACCGATTAGTCAGAGACGTCACCTGAGACTAAATGTTACTGCACTGTATACACCTAAATTATAGAGGATAAATACCTGATTGATGGGGGTCTGTCTCCTGAGTCCCCCACTGAGCCTGAGAATTCGTTTTTTCCCCCCACTGGGTGGGGAATTCAGCCTGACCGCAGCCAGGCTGAATATAGGTGTGTCGCTTGGTGTATGGACGATTCCACACTCTTATTCACTTCAATGGGAGTGCCAAAGATAGCCAAAGTATAGTATTCAGCTATCTGCAGCGTTCCTATTATAGAGAATGGGGGCCACGTGGGCTCATCCATCCACCAAGCAGATGATGTGTGAAGTTATTGTCATTGTTAATGCCGTGTTGTTGATCTGATACTAAAGTAATACAGTAAGACGAATTCTTAAAAACTGTTTTATAACTTTGTGTATTGTGTAAATTATGCGACGACAACAGCGTGTGAAGCTAGTAGCATGGAAACTCAATTTTTATTTTTTTATTTTTTTGGGGGGGGGGCGTCTTTCTATAGTCCTCCTCAGGCAGCAAAGAGGCTAGGTTCACCACTGTGTACAGTGACAATTATTTGAAGCACCTTAGCTCTGTATTACATAGGTCTTACCCTTGCTTTTTAATGAGAAACTGTTGAAGATCTCGAGCAATATTTGACGTCTTCCGCGCAACTTCTAAGTGCAAATTTGGACGATCAAAGCTAGTACAGGTGATCTGTGGGTTATGCAAGTGTAAGGATGCTAGAATGTCATCACGTACTGAGGGACTTGCTGTTGCTGTCAAAGCGACTACAGGCACCTAGATGTATAAACCAAACAATAATTTATTACATAAGATATTTCGTATTAATAAATTAAAGGTGTTTCCCATAATCATCACTTATATATTCACAGTGTCTGATGGCTGAGGGTCCCACCACTGAGACCCCACCCATCACAAGAGCTGTGTCCCCCTAGTTGAATGGTGTTGAAGTCCAACAGGTGTGTTAACTTCAAATCAAAGTATATGGGGGCTAAAGGAAAGTGTCAAGTACAGCGCTTGGCTATCTACACCAGTCCCACAGACCTTGAATTGAGCAACAGCATGCATGTTCAATATTTACTGCTCCATTTAAACAGAAGGATACAGCACTCAGAACACAGAAAATATATTTTAAGCATACAATGTACTGGTATACAGAGATATCTCTATAAACCAATATATTATTATGTAGGGACAGTACAATACAATTGCAGCTTGGCATAAGAAAAAAATGGGACTGCTGAAGATACAGTAGCCGTCCATAGAGAATATAAAGATTGGTAGCACACATTCGCATAAATAGGAACAGGACTAAACCCCCACTCCCCCCATTCTCATGACCAGATACCAGTAGTCACATTCCTGCTGATCAGACATTTACCCCTATGGGTATAGGGGAATACTTCAAATTATCAGAATAACCCTATAATAAAGCGAAGAGTATGTACAATTCTTACCAAAGGAAGTAATTTCTTGAGCTTTCCAAGGCACCGATAAGCACTTCTGAAATCATGTCCCCATTCAGAGATACAATGTGCCTCATCAATGGCAATTAGGCTTATACCTAATCAAGATAAAAGAAATAGTATTTGCTCTGTTCATCTGGAAACTAAATTTTCAATGAGACGGAATGCTGTATTTTGAATCCTAAGGCGAACCATGAGGCAATTTTTTGGTGAAATGATGTACATCATGAAAGAACCCAAAATTCATAGTAGGACTCCAGATAGGACGATTAATGAAATTCATTTAATTAATTCACAATTTCAAGTCAGCACAATACTGTTCTCACCAAAATCATGAAACTAACATAAGCTATTCACATGGAGCATTCAGGAGAACATGAAGCTCCTCATTCTCATGACTGCTGGGTGACCCAGAAATCAGACACGTATCTCCTATCCTGTAGATAAGGCAATTATATTAAGTAGGTCATATTGCCCAGCCCTAGCTTCATTTGGTTTTTCTGCTCTGGATGGGATTCTCTAGAATCCCATCCACTTTGCAGATAATTCACAGTGGGTGACAGGAAAACTCCAAAGTAGAAAGGACAAATCACAGGATTGGGTTTTCACATATATAATGTGTAAGATAAAATTTAACCTTTAATGATATAGATTAAAATGAGTGCCAAACATACAGCTACATTACACTGAAATACCCATAGTCCCTATAAATACGCCATAGATAAATATGGGCTTAAGAGACCAATAAATATACACTCTTATACTGGAACTGATAGCATGCATCAGTCCCCCACTGAAAAATTTGGGCTGACTGGATATCAAAGCCTACACTCCACCTTAGGGAAGGTGCACTAAAAGTCCCAGCAATCAGGAACAAATATATAAATGTTCTCCTAAAGATTGCTAATACCCTCACTAGTCCTATAAATGAAAGTGGAATATAGCTGGCTAGATAATAAGCTAATAAACAGATGAAGCATGACCAGCTAAACCCTGGGATATACAGGTCGACTGTCTCCCCCAGGATATTTATAGTGTCCAGCTCCACCCAACTCTGCTAAATAATGACTACTCAGGACAGCTAAGGGTAGCAACTAATAGATATAATAAATTTTCAACATGTTTCTCTCGCCTACTGAATAGCGCAAGATCATCGGGAGACTGTAAATAGCAAGATAAGTAAGGAGAATTGCGGTTAAAACCACATTTCCCAGAGCCTGAATGGTAGGCTTTGGTACTTGCAAAATAGCCGACGCCAAGTGCTGGCTAATACCGCTCTAATATAGAGCTGTAACCTGATTGTAACTACACCGATCAGCAAACCCCCGCAGACAGCAAATCACTGTAGGTGTACTAGTCTCCAATGGGTATCGCTGACTCAAAAAAATGGGTAAAACCACAACAATAAACAAACGGACAGCTGAATAACAGCTTAAGGAAATCCACAGATAGAGGTAAACATAAGAAAATAAAGGGAATATGGAAACGAGTACACAAGATCAAAGATAATCAATCTATATTCATATATAGTCAAGATAAATAACACGCATATAGATGGATCAAAATATGGGTGGAATAAAGTACAATAACGCATCTGACCATCTGCCTATAGATAATACCGCAGATATAAATAATAAGCGGCAAACACAATATAATGTACATAACCTGAAATCCCGATATAAAATTAGTAGAGGAGGTTATACATAGGCCTGAAAAGGGGACTGTATTGCAATCACACCATAAACTGTATATATGTATTACTTATACTCATAATGACATCACCCAGCTAAACATAAGTCAAATGAATGGAGCAAAAGAAATGGCCTCATTCAAGCCCTGAGGTTTACTGGACTTGAATTTAAATATCCATTGGGCTTCTTTGCATAATATAGCCCTGTCCCAGTCCACACCTCGTATTGACTTATGTACTTGCTCCAGGCCTTGAAATATGATCGAAAAAACGTCACCGCCATGATACTCCCATATGTGATTAGCAACTGGGGTATCCCTTCTATGTACGATGTCTCCGACGTGTTCCAAGATGCGCCTCCGTAATTGTCTCTTAGCCTTGCCCACATAATTTAGTGGTCAAGAACAGGACGCAACATAGACCACGCCTTTGGTTGAACAGTTTATGAACTCTCTAATATTAAAGTCCTATCCAGTGGCATGAGCCCTAACCAAAGATCCCTTCAATATATACGCACAGGCCCTGCAAGTACCACACTTAAAAGTGCCAGGTATGCGGGCCGCTCCCAGCCAAGTATGGGAAGACTTCATAGGTGACAAATTGCTGTGTGTAACCCAGTCACCAAGATTCCTCCCTCTATGGTAGGTGATCGACGGTCTTGACTGAATGACATCATGTAGGTCTGGATCTTGTCTAAGTATGTCCCAATACATACGGAACACATCCTCTTTAGATTTGGTGTCATAAGCCCCAATCATGCGTATTGATTTTGAAGGACGATCCCATTGTCTGGGTATCAACAAGGACTCCCTTGGAGCAGTTCTAGCCAACTCACAGGCTTCAGTCAAAGTCCTAGGGTACCCGCTGACATTGACTCTCTCAATAAGAAGTTTACTTTGAGTTTCAGAATCACTATCCAAGGAGCAGTTCCTCCTAACACAGAGGAACTGCCCCTTAGGGATACCACTTTTTCAATGATAGGGGATGGTGACTATCTTTCCTGTATAAGGTGGTACTGAGAGTCCCCTCATCAGTAATATCAATGACCACATCCAAAAACGGAATAGATCTCGGGTGAATAAAGGACGTAAATCGGAGATTAAGATCGTTGGTATTGAGAGCAATAGTGAATTCTTAAAACAAATCGGAGGGACCCGACCATACAATTAGCATGTTGTCAATGTATCTTAGCCAAACTATGATACATGATGTAAATTTCTCATAGAAGTCACTAAAAACTAGGCGCTCCTCCCACCACCCCAAAAAGATGATAGCATAAGTCGGTGCCCCGTTGCGGTGCCGAGCCGCTAATGTAAGAAGCGCCCTTTAAACAAAAAGGAATTGTGGGTTAAAATGAATTGTAATAATTCCACAACAAATGCGTTATGTGACGCAAATTGTGTATTAGCCAGCACTCGGTGTCGGCTATTTTGCAAGTACCAGAGCCTACCATTCAGGCTCTGGGAAATGTGGTTTTAACCGCAATTCTCCTTACTTATCTTGCTTTTCACTATCTCCTGATGATCTTGCGCTATTCAGTAGGTGAGAGAAACATGTTGAGAATTTATGATATCTATTAGTTGCTACCCTTAGCTGTCCTGAGTAGTCATTATTTAGCAGAGTTGGGTGGAGCTGGACACTATATACTCTGGGGGAGTCAGTCGACCTGTATATCCCAGGGTTTAGCAGGTCATGCTTCATCTGTTTATTAGCTTATTATGTAGCCAGCTATATTCCACTTTCATTTATAGGACTAGTAAGAGTATTATCAATCTTTAGGAGAACATTTACGTATTTGCTCCTGATTGCTGGGACTTTTAGTGCACCTTCCCTAAGGTGGTGTGTAGGCTTTGATTATCTTAACCAGTCACCCCAAACTTTTCAGTGGGGGACTGATGCATGCTATCAGTTCCAGTATAAGAGTGTATATTTATTGGTCTCTTAAGCCCATATTTATCTATGGGGTATTTATAGGGACTATGGGTAGCTCAGTGTAATGTAGCTGTATGTTCGGCACTCATTTTAATCTATATCATTAAAGGTTAAATTTTATCTTACACATTATATTTGTGAAAACCCAGTCCACTTTTCAAATACTGTAAAAAGCCGCTGTTTACGCCACGTGGGCGTCCCTGGTCAAAATGTGTTTTCCAGACGCACACTTACTCCTTAAGGTGATCATGGCAGACTGGACCCCAGGGTTACTTGCACAGCTGCTTCTGAAGGGTAATCAATTGCAGCTGCCCTTAACAGTTGTATAAGTGTCATTTGTAATGCAAGCTAGAAACACTAGCTAGGCTGTTAGACGGTTGTATGCAATTTTATTTCTAAGCATGCTACAAAAGTATTAGTAAATTAATATTATTAATTACAAAGAACATTATTAATAAAAAATGTAATCCCATAATACATCATCTTATTCCTCCAAATATTAGCCATGAGTTAAAAGTGAAAGTGTCATCAAAATTACCTAGTTTTTAAACCAAGTTTTTACATTAAACATATTTTTAAGACTTTAAGTTCTACTGTCAGTGTACTATACCCTGCAATTTTCACTCTGGTTACTAATCTCATAATATTCTGACATTTGCCAATTTTGTAGGTCTGTAGGTAACACAACATAACACCCATCATTTCATCCACTACTGACAATAGATGTCATCACAGCTCATCTACTCCCCCCTCCCTCCTCAGAGCACGTCTCTCTCATGAGCTCATGAGTCAGCTTCAGACAACTGCTGCCCTGACTATGCTGCAAAACATATCATTAAGGCTACATGCACACAACCATGTGCATTGTAGCCAGACCGTTAATTGAAAGCCACGGACAGCATGGATGACACCTGTGCCTCCACAGCCCCACGGGTTAGTGTGTTTGCCATTAAAAACATGGCTAGCACACTGAAAACAAACACGGTCGTGTGCATGAGGCTATTAACAGAGGAAAAGAGAAGCTAAGCCCCGATTATTATGTACAGAAAATAGAGTACAATAAAAAAATCTAGTTTGAAAGTAAAAACATTTGAAAAAAGTGATTGATTTCATTATTTGGTTTTAATAAATAAATAAAATTTGGCGATACATTCCTTTAAAGTGTTTTTATAGACAGCTAAACAACTATAACAGGAAGTGAAAAAGAAAATGATGGCATACCATAATTGTTATCTAGCTCTTGCAGCAAAGAAATTCCTCCAGAACAAAATTCAGGCGTCATGTAAATAACTTTAAACTTTCCTCTGTGACAAAGCAAAAATGAGCACAAAATTGTAAAAGATATATCACCACATATTTCATCATTATGACATTCAATAATACTTGTAGCCAATAGTGTACATTACATATTTACAATAAGAGGGTCTTCATTCTGTAACATTTTAAGTTTCATGTATTCCTTTCAATCAATAACCATATATAACCAAACAGTAGTTACTCCCAACAGAATCCAAGATATCCTTTGCACAAGAGTGCAATTGGATGGTACACTTTCTGCTAAGTGTCCCAAAATGCAGTCATGCCTAAAGAGGTTTTCTACCATTTTTAAAATCATTAATATAAGCCATTGACTGCAGACTGGCGGGGGACCAATTGTCATGACCCCCACAGATCAGCTGTTTATCCAAGCATGCAATGCCTGGCTTGTTCACATGCTGGGTTCTGCGCCGTTTACTCTGTAACTTTAGTATTGGTTCAACAGTGGTGTCCCATAGACTTGAAATGGCATAATGGCATGTCAGACACTGGGCACTCATGTAATGCTAGGTCATCAATTATTTATATATATATATATATATATATATATATATATATATAATATATATATTGTGTGTGTGTGTGTGTGTGTGTGTGTTAAAAATAAAAAAAAAAGTGTAAAATCCCTTTAAACGTGTTTTCTTTTTTTCATAATGAAATGTCAATAACAGTGTTAACTCTGAAATTCTTTTAACCCCTAGATGTTGCTAATCTGGCTATTTACGTTCCTCTCGAGCTGATACCCCATGCTGCAGTCACGTTAATTAAAGCTGAGCCATGTAAACAAATGCAGAAGATACCAGGAGCTCCCAGAGACAGCCAGAAATCACTCAAAACACTGCTAAAGGTATATGGGTGCATTTATTAACCCATTAATAGCACTAACAGACCTTTTCATAAAAAAACATTTTTTGCCCGGAAAACCCCTTTAAGTTATTGTTCAGGAGTTGCACTTTGATAAGATCAGTTATCATTACTTTGATCACGAAAATTTAACTATTCCTGGTGATCACAGTGAAGTGAAAGTAATTTCGGATTCACATTGTGCTAAATGAAATTGCTCCCCCTGCCAGCCCCTCTCTTCACCTTCTTCCCCAAGGTCTCCTGTCAGCAGGGAGCCTAGTTAGTAATAACAAAAGCAGTTTACTGTCCTATACTATTATTAAACTACTGGTTAATTTACACATGGACTACGGGTCCAGAAAATAACCCATGCTGAATATAAAACCATACATCATTTAATTTTCTGTTAAAAAAAACTATATAAAATGTGTAGCCCCTGTAATCAGAAGAACTAGAAAATCAAATTTTAGTATGTGTTTTTGTGCAATAGCATATATAAAAACTATTTTATTTTAGGTAAAACGAGCTAAATTTACATTTTTTTTTTTTTTTTTTTTTACATTTTATACCATTTTTCTACTTCTAGCAAACAAATATTCAACTTATTTAACAAATAAGGTTACTTATAACATTGTCATTCCTATGAAATGTTTCCTTCTCTTCAATAAAAACTCTGTTATTGTTGGAATTTTCTGGCAAAAGTGTTTCTAGAGATTAGACAAGTTAGGCAGGGTTCACACTACCGTTGGAGTCCATTATGAAGGTGTCCGTTAAAAAAACAAAAAACAAAAAAACAACGGACACCTATCATAACGGACACTAACTGATGTTAATGTGTCCGTTTTTTTTTAACTGATCCAATTAATGGTTCAGTTAAAAAAAACGGACACATTAGCATCATTAGTGTCCGTTAGCATCAGGTAGTGCCCGTTTTTTTTTTAAAGAGGACCTTTCATGTCACATACCGCTAGAAAGCCGACAGCACGCTAAATTCAGCGCACTGCCGGCTTTCCTGGTATGTGCCCCGGGGCTGGAGATATCGGCTTTGTAAGTTACATGGTTTATTGTTAGAAGGGCGTTCCTGACAGCCTAGCTGCGCTGCGAGGAACGCCCTCCCTGACACTTCTCTTCGTTCATAGACTTGTACTGAGGGGGCGTTCCTCACAGCTCAGAGTCATCGCCGGGAAGTAAGGAACGCCCCCTCTGACAGTACAGCACTATAGACGAGTACAGAGAGGGGGGGGTTCCTTACAGCCCAGCGATGACGCTGAGCTGTGAGGAACGCCCCCTCAGTACAAATCTATGAATGAACGAGAAGTGTCAGGGAGGGCGTTCCTTGCAGCGCAGCTAGACTGTCAGGAACGCCCTTCTAACAGTAAACCATGTAACTTACACCGCCGATATCTCCAGCCCCGGGGCACATACCGGAAAGCCGGCAGTGCGCTGAATTCAGCGTGCTGTCGGCTTTCTAGCGGTATGTAAAACCGCATGTGCCTGAGGACACGAAAGGTCCTCTTTAACACTGTTAGTTTTTTTTTTTTTTTGGTTTGTTTCTCCTTTCTGAGCATGCGCAGGAAAAATAAACGTACATAAAATAACGGACAGTAACTGATGGCTATCAGTTACTGTCCGTTATAAGTCCGATATCCATAGACTTCAATGTTAAAAAAATAACGGGCACTTGCTGTCCGTCAAGAATCCGTTTTTTTCAAACGGACAAAAAGTCCTGCATGTAGGATTTTTTGTCCGTGAAAAAAAAGGACTTCTGACGGATTTGGTGTAAACGGACACAATATAAAAACCCATTGAAATGAATGGAAATTTTAATGGATTTCTGACAGTTCAGCTAGTGTCCGATGCTAAAATCTTGTAACGGACAATAGCAATGGACACTACTGACGGACACCAACGGTAGTGTGAACGCCGCCTAAGTAATATTTAGTCCACTATATCATACACACAATTAAGGTAACACTTCTGTTTCCACTGAGACAGGCTTATAACAACATTGAGAGACTTACCCTTTCACATCATGCATGATGTTTTTAGTCTGTGCAGATCCAAGAAAACAGGCAGGAATATTTGACATCCTGATGTTAAAAGAAGAAATGAATATTATTCTAAATATACATAGTTTAAAGAGGATCTGTCAAAAAAAAAAAATTCTAAATCGCATCAACCATAAGTTTCATACAACACATACGGCCCCTGGAAGATTATATGTAAACTAGCTCTGATTCTCTATGTGGGCAGGAACTTTTTATTTTCTTTGAGAAAAACAAAAGGTTACTGCCCATTTGAAGAGCTATAACCTTTCAGGTGCCACATCTGTTGAATTGGTTGATGGATTTTAAAAGGAAAAACGCCAGGAACACAGCAAGAATCAAATGATGTATGGCATTTAGTATTTTGTACTTGGTGACAGGTCCTCTTTCATGTCCTCATCAATGTTCCTGTATTATATACCACTAGAAAGCTGAATTTAGCGCAGTCAGCTTTCACAGTATATGCCCCTGTGCAGGAGATATCGGTGCCGTTCGTTTCAGCACCAATATCTCCCCACAGACAGAAGGGCGGACCTTAACGCTAGGCTATAAGGCCCGCCCTTCCGACGGTGGAGAGATATCAGTTCCGAAACTAACGGCACCAATATTTCCAGGAGCGGGGGCACATCCCAGGAAAGCCGACAGTTTTCCAAGTTTAGAAGGGAAATGTGGCTGCCACCTATATCTAGAATGGGAAGTCCCCAACCTGCTTCTGTGTGCTGACCAGAGGTGGCAGTAATTACAGAAACAGCCAAACTTGCTGCGCTACACTGTTTCTGAAATTTCCATTCATATCTTTGCAAGTTATGGAAACACTGCAGCTAGGTAGGCTTGACTATTTCGTAAGTCTGGATGTGTTGTGATGGGGTAGAAGGACAACAAATGAATAGTTCACTTGAACATAAACTTTATAATGGATCTTATCAGAGGAAAATGATTCTATCTCCTGTTATCAGCTCCCCTCCTGTCTGCTGAATTGCTCAATTCATTTGCTAAAGACCCACATATAGATCAAGTAACATAGAAATCTATGGAGAGAGGAGGTGGTGCCCACTGAGAGAGAAACAAGCACATGGACATGCAGCTACAGGAAACAGTAAGTTTTTAGAATATTTTACCACAGTATATGACCCCTTACTTATGTCACTCCACAATATATGACCCCTTTTTATGGCAACCACACAGTATCTGACCCATTTTTTTGGCCTCACACAGTATCTGACCCCTTTTATGGCCACCACACAGTATATGACCCCATTTTTTTACCCCCTCCCACACAGAATATGATTCCCCTATTTATGGCCCCCACACAGCTTATGACCCCCCTTTATACCCTCCCCACACAGTATATGACCCCTTTTTTAAAGCCCACTTGCAGTATATGACCCCCTTTTATAACCCCCCACAGAGTAGTGGGCGATACTTTTTACTCACGTGTCCACGCTCCAGTCCTGGCTGCCTTCCACTGCTGCCTCCAGGGTTCTCTGTAGCCGACGCTGAAGAACACCGGGACGCTGTGCGTAGCGTCCCAGTGTTCGTCAGCGTTGTGACATCAGTGTAGCACCAACTAGAGGAGACCACAAAGGGCAGCTAGGACAAAAGCGTGGACAGGTGAGTAAAAATTATCGACAGATTGCAATAACACAATAAGTAGCTGCCGATGTGTGTCACCTTAAGTGTCTTAGTGTGTCACCTGTGACACCC
This sequence comes from Leptodactylus fallax, assembly GCA_947044405.1. Classification (NCBI taxonomy): domain Eukaryota; kingdom Metazoa; phylum Chordata; class Amphibia; order Anura; family Leptodactylidae; genus Leptodactylus; species Leptodactylus fallax. Next base: position 6,951,230 of record CAMRHE010000058.1, on the reverse strand, counting down.
GTGTCATAGGTTCGCCATCACTGTTCTAGAACCAATGAGATCACATTATTTCCATATTTAAGGAAATTTAATATGAAATAAGGACATTTGCAACAGCTTCCCAAGATCCATGGGGATAAAATAGTTCTATACTGTATCACTTACACAAGCTGTAAAACCTGGTCTTCCATGAGTGAAATAAGTGGTGAGATCACAACGCCAATGCTGGAAGTATACACCGGAGCAAACTGATAACATAAACTCTTTCCATAACCTTTAAAAAATAAACAAAAAGGCATTTTATGTTTGGTAGTGCCATATTTTGAACCTGTATGTTAGGACAGGTCATATTAAAGACACCATGGAAGTCCTATCATTGTTTACCATACACACTTCTGTACATTTTGCAGTGCTTGGTATTGCAGCCAATTACTGCTCAGTCCTGTTTAAGTAAATGAGATTTAAGTGCAATACCAGGCAAAGCAGCTACAAAATAATCAATCAACTGAAGTTGTGGGTCCTGCAAGTCAGACCCCCACAAATCTAAAATTCAACGCCTATCCCAAATAAAGGCCACAGGATAGGTCATAAATATCTTACAAATGAGGGTCTTCCATCTATGTTCTTTGGTCGTTATTAACTTTTCTCTTTTTTTTCTGCCAGCCTGATCTCACTGCAGTATATAATTAAAGAGGTTGTGTTTTTTTTGCTATCCTTAGCAGGTCTGGCCTAGCCTTAGCAGGTCTTGGTCATATATTGCAACTTAGCTCCATTCACCCTATACAAAATCTTTGTAGTGTAAAAATATATGAACATTAAAATGGACAAGGCATTAGTGAATCATAAAAATATTTTACCTGTAGCCATGACAACAAGGTTGTCTCGCCTTTCTTTTAAAATGGAATGGATGACTTTCCATTGAACCCTGTGAAATAAAATGATTTCAGTTTGATATAACAAATATTAAAACACTATTAACCTCTTCTATCCTAACCAACATAAATTAACCACTTATACATGTACAGTGCTTGGTGCTGGTCTTTATGTCCGCACTTCATACATGTCATTAATGAGGTGGATCTTCTGTTGGCACCAAGGATTTGAAGACTGGCATTCAATAAGGCTGTCTTCACAAATATCCCACCATTGAGAGCTATGCAGTGAAAACAGGAAGAGTCACTGCTCCTATTGAATCTGGTGATCACCTGATCAATGGGCAACTCCCTGCACTACAGAGCTGCTGGGGCTTAGGAAACACTTATCAGCTCTGCCAGTGACGAATATCACTGTTTTCTCCTATGACTGGGGATCCTACAGATGCCCCAATTACAGTGGAAATCTGCAAAGTAAAAATAATAAAGTGTAAATTTTCCTAAGAGGTCTATTATGACCTCATAGGGGACACAAATGTATAAAATATATAAAAAATCCAATCAAAAAAAAAAAAATCTTTTAAGAAAAAAAAAAACAACCAAAAACACAACCACTGTGTTCTGCCGAGACTATACATATTACATATCAAAAAGACAAAGACAAACAAACTTAAACACTTGCACAATCACAATAGGAGCCCAACAGTCAGGTTCCTGCGCCAACAGTCGCATTCTGTGAGAACACCAATTACATCCATTTAACAAAATATTACACATCTTGCACTAAAGGTGCATTACCTCTAAACATTCATAGCTGAAAAAGTTTTGCTATCCTTTTTTTGTGTGATCTGTATGATGCAGAAAGACTGTGCTTACATAGATAAAGGGTGATACCAATTGTGATGAACCGACCCGCAGTTGTACATCTTTCTTAAAAATGTATTTTTACTTGCTCATGTCCGTCCTCCCCCTACCTGTTGGAATGTTGTGTTTAACTCGGGTTTTACATTGCTGGACGATACGCTTCACTGGTTTTATGTGTGTTCATTGGAGATGGCTTGCTATAGCCAGGCACTTTCATTATCCCTGGCCAGATGGCGATGGGGGGATAGCAAGCCAGTGACCTTAACTTCACCCATCTCTCCGAGGATTCTGCAAAGGAGGGAGAAGGGGGGGCTGCCTGGGTGCAAGGGGTGGGTGGAGCACTAGCCATATGCTGTGGGCAGACCTGGATTCTGGGGTCATTCAGCAAAGAGGCAGTAAGGAGCTCTGATCTGGGAGAAGATGAGAGAGCTTGCCCTACTGAGGGATGCATTGAGGGCCTAGCATTGAGGTCTGAAGCCTTTCACTTTGTTCTGGACAACATGTAGAAGAATTGTTTTATGCAACTTGCTTAAGCTTGCGCCCTAGGCCCAAAACCCTGCTGTGGCCTAGAGAAACGGACTACGAGCCTATGCCGGTATTTTCTCTATCTTTTATTTCCATTTTTGTTTTGTGCCGTATCATTGCTCTTTTGCTTGTATGTTTATGCTTGATCATATTAATATTGTATATTTCTGTATATGCTATTAATTCATACCGACCCACTTGGGTTATTAAACATATAAAATTTATATCGCTTGTTTCGTTCTATCCTATGACCCGGTCTACTCACGGTGTGTGAGTGGGAGGTTAAGAAAGAAGTTTGATCGCAGGCGTGCCAGGCGGCTGGGTGAGGCGATATTCTTCACACCAATACTATACATATACATACATATTTGATTCTGCTATGCGTGGGAAAATTAGATTATTTACTTTTGGAGTAATCATTATTGATTGAACAAACTACTGTAACCCTTTTTTAGGCCTCGATGACAAAAACATTTTTTGCATTTTTCTGTCATCACAAACCAAGACCTATAGCTTTTTAATTTTTCTGTCAACAAAACTGTATGAGGGTATCAGGCAGCACCCTCAAGATTCAACTTCAGTGGGCGCACTTGGAGGGACTAGCTACACTCCCTTAGAAAGCCAGAAAGCAGAAGAATGGAACATCACTCCAAACTTGATTAAAAAAAATTGCGATATATTAATTCCAATGGACACATCCAATTAATGACAAAAGAATATAAATCATGACACACCGCTCAGAAAATGTATGTTATTATCAAGGTATTCTATGCAATTTTTCGGGTGTTAGCCCTATGAGGCTATAAGAGGGCAGCCAAGGCAGAAGTGGCAAGAATGGTCCACTGAACAAGAGAAACCAATGTGTGGATAGCTAAGGTACAGACAGATATGGAAGAGTGAAGAAATCAGGCTATACGATACAATCGTATTTGCTCTGACAAAGCAGACCTGGACAAGCACCTCCTGGATCTGAGGATGTAATTTATCAGATTGTGATACAAACCAAAAGTGACGGACAACCAATTAAAACCTTCCTCTAGTGTTAGGGTCGTGACCGACCCGTTTTAGGTTTTAAATGCATACAAATTCTACATACATTTGTTTATTGCATCAAGACTTTTTCAGGAACTTATTTTTAAACAAAATACAATAAAATAAAACTATTTTACTAAATTGTAAAATGCTCTTATTAAAATTATAACATTTGTGTTGTTGGGGTCAATTTCAACCCAGGTCTAATATAAGAGTAAAAAAACAATAATAAGTCCCAAAACTGAACTCATAAACACAATATAAACCAACAGCCCACAGCCAGCTCTACCTCCAACAACTTGAGTTAGGGACATGTCCAGGCATGTATGGCCAAATCAGCTTACAGTTGGTACTTTGCAGAGTAGACATCTTCAGTACCCACAAAAGTGGTGAGGTGCTTCTCCAACAACAAACCATGGATTAACGCTGATATAAAAACACTACTTAAGGAGAAAAAGATGGCATTCAGGACAAGAGATAAGGAGGGGTTGAGGGAAGTACAAAAGGAGCTGAGGCATCTAATCAGGCAAGGAAAAGCCAGTTATAAGGAAAAAATGGAAAAGCAAATGGAAAGAAAAGACATAAGGGGGGGTCTGGGAGGGGCTTAAGTCAATTTCGGGTCATAAACAGTCGGTCTGCCAGATTGAGGCAGATGTTAACTGGCTTAATGAACTAAACCTATTCTTCAACAGATTTGATCACACACCAGCTCCTCCCACCCCAGAATGTCCTTCAGCTCCCCTCACCACAATGACTTCACCCCATTCACCCCATGTGGCTACTTCCCAACAGACCAGTAAATCCAGAAATCTGTCTTTATCTGACCACAGTCTGACCTTCACACGGGCCCAGGTGAGGAAGGAGATGAAAAAGATCAAGGCGAGGAAAGCCGCAGGGCCAGATGACATCAGTGCAAGGCTAATTAAGACTTGTGGGGACCAGCAATATATGTATAATATGAGCCTGAGGCAGGAAATAGTCCCTGAATTATGGAAATCTTCTTGTGTGGTACCAGTTCCAAAGAAACCTCACCCTATGGACCTCAACGACTACAGACCTGTAGCACTGACATCCCACTTGATGAAGATCTTAGAGAGATTGGTTCTCACACATCTTCGCCCTCTAGTGAGCCCCGCTATGGACCCTCTCCAGTTTGCTTATCGACCGGGCATTGGGGTAGATGATGCCATCATCCACCTTCTGCACAGGGCTCTGTCTCACCTGGAAAAACCAGGGAACACGGTGAGAATAATGTTCTTTGATTTCTCCAGTGCTTTTAACACCATACAGCCCAGGTTACTGAGAGACAAGCTGGGCCTTGCTGGAGTGGACCACCACCTCTCCAACTGGATCCTAGACTACCTCACAAATCGACCTCAATACGTGAGAGCCCAAGACTGTGTGTCAGGTACCGTGATCTGTAATACGGGGGCACCTCAGGGTACGGTTCTTGCCCCTTTCCTCTTCACACTGTACACTGCTGATTTTAGGTGCAACTCATCCAGCTGCTACCTACAGAAGTATTCTGACGACTCTGCAATAGTAGGCCTCATCACAGACGATGATGACAAGGAGTACAGAGAACTGAACCGTTTTTTTGTGGACTGGTGCCACCGGAACCACCTGAAGATTAACGCGGGGAAGACCAAGGAGATGGTGGTAGACTTCCGTAAAGGCAGATGCCCTCCAAAACCAGTGGACATCCTGGGGACAGGCATCGAGATTGTGAACACCTATAAGTACCTGGGTCTGCTCCTTAATAATAAGCTGGACTGGGCAGATCATATGGAGGCCCTGTACAGGAAGGGCCACAGCAGGCTCTACCTGCTTAGGAAGCTGAGAGCCTTTGGAATCCGGGGGGCACTTCTTAGGACTTTCTTCAACTCGGTAGTGGCATCAGCCATCTTCTTTGGAGTGGCCTGCTGGGGGAGCAGTATATCAACCAGGGACAGAAATAAACTTGACAAGCTGATTAGAAGGGCCAGCTCTGTCCTGGGGAGCCCACTGGACCCAGTGCAGGTGGTGGGTGACAGAAGGATACTGTCCGTGGTGAGCTCCATGCGGGAGAATAACTCCCATCCTATGCATGAGACTGTGATTGCGCTGGGCAGTACTGTCAGTGACCGACTGCTCCACCCTAGGTGTGAGAAGGAGCGCTATCGGAAGTCTTTCCTCCCCACCGCGGTTAGGCTGTACAACCAACACCGACCTAAGCGGAGATCATTACATACAGAGAACTGAAATATCTCTCTGCCTGTTAAATCCACCCCCCCCTGCTACTTCCTATCTGTCTGTCTGCTATTAATGTAATGCCTCTCACCTTGGAACATTCCTGTACATGTTGTATTTGTATTTGTATCTGCTTATCTTATCTTTGCTGCTGTAACACACTGAATTTCCCCACTGTGGGACTATTAAAGGACTATTATTATTATTATTATTATTATTTACACCATGCAACAATGAGGAGAAGATTAGATGCAAGCCAAATTCTGGATTATATCTTGGATGATAATGAATCAGAGGACACACAGCAGCAAACTGATACAGATGAACAGGTTTCTGAGGAGGAAGATGATGTGGAGTATCAACCGGAAGACACAGACAGTTCTGATCAGTCTGATGAGGTCACCGGTGCTGAAGCTGCTACCGCTGAAAGATTCAAATCCAAAAGTGGCAAGATCATTTGGAGCTCAGTACCTCCAGATGTACATGGCAGGGCAGATGCTGCAAATGTCATAAAAATGACCCCTGGGATCACAAGGTTTGCTGTGACAAGAGTAAGTGACATCAAGACATGTTTTGATCTGTTTATGCCATTGTCAATAAAAAAAGTCATTATTGCTATGACAAACCTTGAAGGAAAAAAAAGTCCACGGCAACATGTGGAATGACCTTCATGATGATGACCTGGATGCCTACATTGGTGTTCTCCTTGCTGGAGTGTACAAATCCTGCAATGAGGCCACTGATAGTCTCTGGGACGCATCGACAGGCAGGAATATTTTCCGGGCAACAATGTCACTTCAAAAGTTTCAAATGATATCAAGAGTCCTCAGATTTGACAACAGAGACACCAGAACAAAATCTGACAAACTTGCTCCCATCAGGGATGTTTGGGAGAAATGGGTACAGCTCCTTCCACTGATGTTCAACCCAGGGCCAGAGGTGACAGTAGACGAACGTTTTCTCCCTTTCCGCGGAAAATGCCCCTTCCGGCAATACATGCCAAGTAAGCCAGGCAAATACGGCATAAAAATCTGGGCAGCCTGTGATGCAAAAACTAGCTATGCATGGAATCTACAGATTTACACAGGCAAGTCTGCAAGCGGCATCCCTGAAAAAAACCAAGGAAAACGTGTAGTCCTCGATATGACTACTGGACTGCAGGGTCACAACATTACTTGTGACAATTTTTTTTACCAGCTATGACCTTGGACAAGAACTTCTCAGGAGGAAAATCACCATGGTGGGCATAGTGAAAAAAAACAAACCTGAGCTGCCCGCTGAATTATTGCAGATGAAGGACAGGGCTCCACTTTCCTCAAAGTTTGTTTTTATAGACACCACCACTGCTGTTTCATACTGCCCCAAAAAACGACGGAATGTGGTACTGATGTCCACACTTCACAAAGATGCAGCTGTGTCATCAGGAAGTAACAAAAAGCCCAGAATCATCCTGGACTATAACAAAAACAAAGGAGGAGTGGACAACCTGGACAAGCTGACTGCCACCTACAATTGCCAGCGAATGACTAGGAGATGGCCAATGGTTGTATTTTCCAACATCCTTGATGTGTCAGCATACAATGCATTTTTGTTGTGGACCCACATTCACCAAGGATGGAATTCAAAGAAAAAAAAAACAAGCGGAGGATGTTTCTTGAGGAACTAGGAAGATCCCTTGTCAAGGCGCACATTGACCAAAGGGAACGGGTGCCCCGAGACCCAGCCGCTGCAGCCTTGGTCCGACAACTCCAGAGCTCAACAAGTGCTTCGCCCACACCCACAGCAACACAAAGAGCATCATCACCAGCATCCTCCTCAACCAGCCCTGCCTCAACATCAACCACAACAGCCACAACCCCAGTGAGACCACCTGATTCTAAAAGAAAGAGGTGTCAGGTCTGCCCTAGCAATAAGGACAGAAAGACAAACACATCGTGCTTCACCTGCAAAAAATACCTCTGCAAAGAACACACAAAAAGTGTCACTTTTTGCCACACATGCATCTAAATACTAATACATCTAAAAACTAGTACTTGATTTCTGTTGATTTGATTTGCTTGATTGATTGTTGTTTGTTTGACCTAGAAAAGCTACTTTTTATTATTATTGCTATTAATGTTAATACAATTTTCATCTTTTATTTGTATTAAAGTTCTATAAAAAAAAAAATCAGTTTTTTGCCTTTTTCATAAAGTAGCTAGATATGGGTCAAAATTGACCCGTAACACCATAGATGTTACTAGAGTTAATAATATAAAATATATATATATGTATATTTTTTTTACATTTAAGAAATGTGTTCTAAAACCCTTCAGTAATAGTCAGGTAATATAACAAACTTTTTTAAGTTTATATTATTCTCTTGAGGTTCATTTGACAATATTTTTATATTGAAAATGAAGGGTACGCTCTCAAATGAAAGGCCCAGGGGGCCACAACAAAAATATTAAAATCAATCCTTCCATGGATGAGAAAACCTAACAAGGTAACTAAGATGTAAGAAACAAATTGGATCATAAATAACTGTTTTTAGGGTATCCTAGGGGTGATTTAAGACACGGGTCAAAACCGACCCGTTAACATAAGAAAGAGTAATAGAAAGCTAACACTAGAGGAAGGTTAAACAAAGCCGCATCCATTAACAGAAACAATCTGCACAGTCACAACAGGTGCACAGAATTAGGGGGACATTTTCCTGCAGGTCTTCCAATGTGGTGTATCTCATAATGTGTGTGCAATGTCCCATCATAGACCTCTATGTGGGGGAAACAGGGCATGAACTCATACAGATTCACCATTAATAACAGCAGAACAGATCTCCCAGTGGCCGCACATTTCTCCGGAGAAGACCACTCTATTGAAGATTTGCGGGTTGTGGTTTTAATGGGACATTTTAAGACACAGAGGGAGAGAAAGGAATGGGAATACAAGTTAATGCAAAAATTTCAAACTCTGCAATTTGGACTTAATATTCATGCCAGTTTCATGTCACACTATGTATGAACTGTGAGGATCACAAATCACCACCTGATAGCAAACAGATAGCAAGAATTACTGATCCCTCCGTCACACCCCACAACTTTCCAGATTGTTTATTTTTTGACCTGTTGTAAATAACTTCTCTACTTATATTGCATTTTGTTTTTTTAAGGATTCTAAGATCCTTTGAAGGTCCTTGCCTTTAGTGTATAAAAAGTTTGTGAATTTTCAATTTCTTGTATAACACTATGTCTGATGAAGGGAGCTAGTACTCTCGAAAGCTCGCCATCAAATATATTCAGACTCTAAAAGGTATCACCTGATTTCTTCAATCTTCCACTACTTTCTAAGGCTAACACGGTACAACATTATACTACTGACAGATAGATGCTAATGCACTAATGCTAACTGACACGGACTAGCTAAACATTGGCTAAACTTTAAAACAGTAACAAACACAAAGTTAAAAACACTAAATTTTGTAGAGTTTTATAGTTTAAAAAAAGCTCCCTCACGCAATGGGAGAGGTGGTAAAATAGAAGTACTGTGATGAAGTGGTTAACTGAGGGTTTTATACACTTAAGAGGACAGCACAAGGATGCAGACTCTGATCTCCTCATGTTACTGACATAGACTGAGGTGATCAAAGCCTAACACTGGCTTTTGAAGTCAGGCTATCGAACTCTGATTTGGTAGTCTGTAAAGTCTAAACAACTGTAGTGGCCAATGACAACGGACTACTCTGATTTGGCTCTTGTCGGCTAAAAGGAGATATTTATGTCTTCTGTGAAGTCTGAACACAACTGTACATCCTGGTACAATTACTGTTTATCTGGATATACAGTTTTGTGCAGGTGTGGGAAGGGGTTGAATATGTAATTGCAAACAGTGGCAGTAAAGACCAGCGTCATATCCTGTGTCCTAACTCTTAATGAAAATTAATCCATTTTTAATGTTAAGGGTCTTTTTCTATTGCATCAGCTTCAAAACCAGAATTTGCTATAAATTCTATACACAAAGCACGAAAAACAAATTCAATTGAATCTTTTCCTTTTAAAAGGAAATTTCCTATCAACTTTCCTAAAACACACTGATAAAAGTCTATTTCATGGCTTAATTTAAAGTGAAGTTCCACCTTCCGCTGTAATAGGAGGAATTCTTCAACATACAACAATTCAATTCATTCTCTTAGTACGCAAAATCCACAGGGAATATAAATTCCCCATTGACCGCTATGCCACAAGCAATAACAGAATATACAGGTGCATCTCAATAAATTAGAATATCTTTGAAACGTTTATTTCTTTCAGTAATTAAATTAAAAAGTGACCTCCTATATTTTCTGGATTCTTTACACACAGAGTGTTCTATTTCAAGTGTTTTATTTCTGTAAATGTTGATTATGGATTACAGGTAATAAAAACCAAAATCTAAGAAAATTGAATATTGTAAAAAAGTTCAGTATTGTAAATTCAGTGTGTCACCTGCCAAGGTTTCCTAAGCCTTTAAATGGTCCCTCAGTCTGGTTCAGTAGGATACACAATCATGGAAGACGCTGATTATGAATTCTATTACTGAAATGAAAGAAAGTTTCAAAAATATTCTAATTTTTTGAGATGCACTTGTAGGTATATTTACTGTTTACACAGTTGTCTCAATATGCTATGAGTTTTGCATTTTTCTTTTTTCGTACTATAAATTGCCTCTAAGTCGTACTTACGGCTTAAAACTTGAATGGCCAAAATAGGTTTTCAAGCAAGATATCTGATGCACATTTGGTTCAGGAAGAGCTGGATCTTCTCAGAAAATGGAGAAAAAAGTATAATTAATATCATTTACATATTTTCCATGCGATCTCAACCAATTAAAAGGCATTTCTCACCTACAATATATTATTATTATTATTACAGGCTTGGACTATGTGCAAGATAAACCACATTGAATTTAATTCCTGTGCCCAATCTTACATTGGCAAAAGAGAGACCCAGATCACACAGTGGCTACTACAACTACAGACGAAACCTTATAATGTCTGAAAAGTCTGGTACACAAGTTGTAATCAAAGGTCTTATTTATATGTCACAGTTCTATTCCATGATTTGGAATAGTGTTTGTAAGCCTAAACCAGTACAGAGTGGAAAAAACAGAACAGAACATTATACCTTATCACTGTCTCCACTCCTGGTTTTGGATTACAAACACAGATAGCAAAACAATAACATGTGACAAGGCCTTTAAACAGGATCTGCACACAAGACCATAACAAATGAGGATCATTTAATGCAGATTGGAATGTTGTACTTTTCTTACCTGGACTAACAAAAAAAAAAAAAACAAAAAAAAAAAAACCACACCCACACACACACGTTGTTCCCTTCACCCTATCCTTAACAGCAGTAATAATGCCCTACTTGTAGAATTCACAGCAAGTCCACCACCCAACAGGACACCCTGTCAGTAGGCAATGTCATTCATTATCACATGTCTTGAAGCACAGTATCACTGAAAATACAACCAAAATAATTTAGTGGTAGTTCATACCCCACTCATTATCTTCTTCCTCTTCTATACCTTCATCTTCTTCCTCATCCACAGCGTTAACATCTACTTTACTATTGGAAGATCTTGTGGAGAATGATTCTGGACTTTTTTCCACGACTTCTACAGACTAAAGAACAATAGGAACTATTCATTATTCTTTATTAAGAAGGATGGTCTGGCCACATAGTCAATTTCAGTTACCAGTAGATTGTGATGAAAGACAACCCCACTGCATAGTTCCACATAGCAAACAAAAGCAACCACTTAACAGGATTGCATTAAAAGAAAAAAAAGAAAAAAAAAAAACTTTTGCAACCTATTTTCTTTCAGAGCTGCAAAGTATGAAACAAAAGTAAAAAAAAAAAACTTTGCAAACCAACTCAATTAAAAAATCCTATTTTTTTTGCACACATCTATAATTAAGCATCTCCTTATTTAAAGACTACATATAAAGCATGCGTGTAGCCTAATCCTGCTGCCTACGGCTGGGTTCACACAATACTTTTTTTTTGAATTTTGTGCTTTTCTAAATTGCAGTAATGGGAATAAGTGGAAGATTTTTACTATGCTAGTAGAACAAAGGTTTTCAATTTCATGGCCATTAGCTTATAAATGAAATGCAGGTTAAAATGTGATAAGCACTACTCCAATTAAGAGCTAGAATAGCACTTAGCTTTAATCAGTTTTCTGGAGCCAATGATCGCAATACCTTTGAGGATACCACCCATCTATCGACAGGAAACCTGAGGCGATACAAAGGTTTACACCCCCATCCACACCTGGGTGATTGGAAAGGAAAACCCCAGGAGGGTCTATAAAAATACAAGAAAGAAGAGAGAGTAGGGTAAAGGACCCAATATGGTAAGTTATGACACTGCCCCGACAACTCAAACTAAACTAATATGCCTAAGGACGACGACTGATGGAGGCTCACAAGAGGATCAAGTTAAGAAAAAAGGGGAGGGAATACAATAATAGAACACTGTCATGGGTTCCATAAAGCGCAATTCTGATTTTATCTACCCCCCCCCCCCCCATGACAGCATCCCTGTAAAACTAAACTAGGTGTCATGAGGGGGGTGGGAATCACAGCCTGCAGCAACTTCCTGCCAAATGAGGCACTGGCACCAGACAAAAGCTGTAACCGGTAATGTTTCAGAAATGTACCAGGATAGCTCCATGTTGTGGCCTTGCAAATATTAGCTAGGGAGAAATCCACCTTCTCAGTCCCTGATGTGGCTTCAGTCCTGATAGAATTAACCCCAAGCCCTGACGAGGGGAACCAAGGAGAAAGAATTGTAGGCTAAACAAATGGCTTGCTTTATCCAACATGCTAAATGGTAAATGCTTTACAGTCCTTGCGGCCACTGTGAAATTGTAGAAGCTGACTCTCTTTTTGTCACTTAGAAGAGAACTACAAGTGTATTAATAGAAAGAGAGAAGGCAAAAGAAAGAAGGCAAACTACCTCATCTCCATGAAAATCTGAAACTTCTTCTGAAGAAATTAGGGGAGAGAACAAACAGTAACCTTGTCCTCCAATATGGTTCGTGTAGGGAGAAAGAGAGGAGAAGGCCTGCATTTTGCATTTCAAGCTGATGCTATTGCAAGGAGGAATGTCAGCTTCAAGGTTAGAAATTTAACTGAAATCTCTTCCAGGGGCTAGAAGGGGGCCTGAGAAATGGTTTTAAGGACAGTATTAAGATCCCAATAAGGAACTACTAATCTAAATGTGGAATATAGTCTGGAGGAAACTGTATTTTTCTACTTTGTGTATGATCTATGAACCCATTACCTTTTTGAAGTGTGTATGTACGTGAGTTTTCTGCTGGACCTGAATCAGCAGTGGTGGCAGCGTGAATCTACAGGTGCGTGGACTGTGTGGTGGTGCGATTTATTCTCAATTTGCAGCATGAGAGAAGGTTGAGTGCAGGATTGACTGAGTGGAGTGCATTGACCCCTAACAGCCTCACCCAGGTCATGTGCAAAGACAGCCCGTATGTGACAGAATCTATGGGGAGATGGAGGCCTTGGAAGCAGCCAGGCCCGAGCGAGTGCCCTCAGGGAGAACGAACAGGGCATCCAGGCGACGGAAGGGGTCATTGAGAGACAAATAGACCTAAATCACCTAGTCCGGGCATAAAGACAGTAAGACAATGTCTTTATTGATGTGGAAGGAAGAAACCATCTTCTTAGGCAGAAAAGACTGTGGTGGAACAAGAAAGGGAGACTTCCGGGACATGGCAATCAGATCGGAGACCCTGCACATGGAGGTAATGTCCACTAGGAAGGCAACCTTCCAGGACAGAAGATGAAGAGAGATCTCACACAAAGGCTCGAAAGGGAGAGTCTGAAGCACCATAAGGACGAGATTAAGATTCCAAGGTTCCATGGGAGGACGGTAGGGAGGAGCATAGTAGACCACTTGTGATGATGAAAGACCCTCAGTTATGTATCTTTCTTTGAAATGTATCATTCCTTATTCATATTAGTCTTATATACATGTTGGGTTTAAGCTGTGTTTACATTGGTGGTCAATTCGCTTCAGTGGTTTTGTGTGTATACCATGGGGGAGGGCCTTTCTGGCCAGCCAGTTTATTACCCCTGGACAGCAGATGTCCAAGGGTGGAGAGAGGGCTAGTGACCTGGAGTTCAACCCCAGATACACATCTTTCCTGCAGCTAGGAAAATATCCCTCTTTCCTCAGGTCCTGAGGTGGGTTTAGAGGAGGGGGGCTAACTGGAGGGGAGGTGTGGCTGGACACTCGCCTTATACTGGGTGGAAGGGCTAGAGTCTGTCACTCAGCAAGGAGGCAGCTAGGAGATAGCTGGAGTGTCCCTTCTGCACAAGAAGTCCTCTACCCTGGTTCTGGTATTTTTTTCTATCTTTTATTTCCCTTTTATTTTCTGTACTGCATTTTGCTTTTACCTGTATTTGCTTGACCGTTCATTGATGTATATTTCTGTATATGTTAGTGCCTAGTGCCGACCCACGTGGGTTAATAAATATCTAAAATTTATAAAGCTCGTTTCATATTATCCTTTAAACCCGGTCCACTCACGGCGTGAGTGGGAGGTTAAGAAGGTTGATCGCAGGTGTGCCAAGCAGCTTGGCAAAGTGAGATCCTTCACACCACTCCCTGTAGGAAAGTCTTCATCTGAGGCCAGAAGGCCAGGGTCTTCTGAAAAAAAAAATGGAAAGGGCAGAAGCCTATCCCTGAAGAGAAGAGAGACCAAGTCCTTGGTCCAGACCGAACTGAGAAAAGCCAGGATTCTGGGAAGAGAAAAGTAGAGCCTCTCACACCACAGGATATAGGTCTTCCACGTGCTATGATAGATCTTTTCTGACTGGGGTTTCCAGGCCTTGAGGATGGTCTGGATAACAGGCTTTGAAAAACCACAGTGCCTCAGAACCTCGGCCTCAACATCCATGCTGTTAAACACAAAGTAAGGTGGGGTGGAACAGCAGTCCTTTAGTCAGAAGGTTGACCACGGGAAGCTCTGACACTTGGAGAGACACTCGTCTGGAAAAGGAAAGAAGAGGTCTGACTTCGTAGTGGAACGCAGGGGACGGTCCGGGTGAAGCCATTGTTCCTTCAAGATATGCCAAAATGCCCCATGGTTGGGGAAGACTAGAGGTGGGCGGCAACTATGGTGGAAGGAGATGTCCTCTTGAGAAGTAGGATCCAGATATTCAGATATCTAGAGTATCTCTGACTGCAGAAATGAGCTCCTGCATAGCAGCGGATAAAGATGTGCTTAGCTGATGCTCCGAGTCGGACTCAGAGTCATTCCCAAGAGAAACAGACCGTGCAGAAGGAGACAGGGTTCCACTTGTAGGAGTGGAGCCATGAGCTGTGGCCCTATCCGGGAAATGCCCAAAGGAAGGGGAGGAGGACAGTGACCTGTAGGTTGATTTCCTGGTCCTTTCTTCAAAGACAGCTCCTGGAGCTGGAAAATGGAGCGATGAGAGCGACCGGGGAGGGGTCTAAAAGTCACCGACTGAGCAGTGATTTGGGAAGGCATCCGTTCCAAAGTTTCCACCACAGACTGGTTAAGACTAACAATGTTGCCTATAACCCGAGTATGGAAAGACACCCAGTCAGGGGGTAAAGTCTCATAGCCGGAGATCATGACGAAGGGGCCCTAAGGGGGAATAGCCTAAAAGACCACCGGAGAAGTGCGATCGCCATACTGCTGCAGGACGCTGCACAGAGAAATTCACGGGTGCTGTGTCCCACAAGAAAGGCTGGAAAAGCGATGAAAACTGCAGGTGACTGAGGAGGCTGTAAATGGAGAAGAAAAAAAACAAAAACAAAAACAAAAAAACACAGGTACAACTCCGGTAAAAAAACAAACAAGAACAAGCAGGCTTTCTGAGGAGAAGGACCTTCCGTGTCCATGGGATTGGAAGAGGGACAAGGGACCTCCCCTTGGCCAAGGGGAGAGTGTAGCCTACTTGCAACCTAGTTCCCGAGGAGACCGGGGGCTAAAGAAGGAACCTCGAGGCAGCCCCGGCGCGGAAGGCCCAGTGGAGGCCAAAAAGAAAAACGAAGCTGGAGGCCTGGAAACGGGCCGCAAAAGAAAAGTAAGCAGAGCACAGGCGAAAAAAAGCACCCCCAGGGATGAAAAGAGGCCGCGGTGCCGGCAGGATAAAAGGGGCTTATTTTCTAAAATGGCGGCTCCCTGCTCTGGGGGCCCCGGGGAATGGACCCCATAGAGGGAAGATGGCCAAGAGTTGGACCTTGGATATACAATAGGCCCCTGAGAAGGTACCATAAAAAGTTAGGTGGCCGGGGTGGGGTGGGGGTCAGTGGGAGCAACCGCAGGGTCACCCTTTCGGTGGACTTCGCACATGGTAGTGGGGTGACCAGCATTTCATCCACCAATGTGGTAGTGGGGACTGGGTGACCGACGAGGTGCTCTCTTGACAGCGCCCGCAGGGGGGTGCAACTAGTGCGGATGCACACTGAAGACCCCCCAAAACTGAAAGAGAAATAAAAAAAAATAAAAAAAACGATGCAGGAGAGAGGGTATAAGATGAGATAAGATAAAGATAATCCTTTAATAGTCCCACCATGGGGAAATTCAGTTTGTTACAGCAGCAAAGATATGCAATACAAATACAATAAGCTCCAAGGTAGAGGCATTACAGTTACAGTCCGTACAGGTTAAAAAAAAAAAAAAAAAAGTAGCAGAGGGGATATCACAACTTAAAGATCTTTCAGTTCTCTGTATGGAGTGATCTCTGCTTAGGTCGCTGTTGATTTTACAGCCTAACCGCAGCGGGGAGGAAAGACTTCCAATAGGGCTCCTTCTCACACTTTGGCTGAAGTAGTCGGTCACTGACAGTACTGCCCAGCGCTATCACGGTCTCATGCATGGCATGCGAGTTATTCTCCCGCATGGAGCTCACCATGGACTGTATCCTTCGATCACCCACTACCTGTACAGAGTCCAGGGGACTCCCAAGGACAGAGCTGGCCCTTCTAAACAGCTTGTCGAGTCTATTCCTATCCATGGTTGATATGCTGCTCCCCCAGCAGGCCTACTATTGCAGAGTCATCAGAATACTTCTGTAAGTAGCAGCTAGGTGAGTTGCACCTAAAATCTGCAGTGTAGGGGCAAGAACTGTACCCTGAGGTGCCCCTGTATTACAGATCACAGTATCTGACACACAGTCCCGGGCCCTCACATACTGAGGTCGGTTTGTGAGGTAGTCTAAGATCCAATTGGAGAGGTGGTGGTCTACTCCAACAAGGGCCAGCTTGTCTCAGTAGCCCAGGCTGTATGGTGTTAAAAGCACTGGAGAAATCAAAGAACATTACACTTACAGTGTTCCCTGGTTTCTACAGGTGAGAAAGAGCTCTGTGCAGAAGGTGGATGATGGCATCATCCACCCCAATGCCCGGCCAATAAACAAACTGGAGAGGGTCCATAGCTGAGCTCACTAGAAGGCGAAGATGTGTGAGAACAAATCTAAGATCTTCTTCAGGTGGGATGTCAATGCTACGGGTCTGTAGACATTAAGGTCCATAGGAAGAGGTGTCTTTGGAACTGGTACCACAAAATAAGATTTCCACAGTTCTGGTACCATTTCCAGCTTCAGGCTCATATTAAACATATTTGTAATACTACCAAACAGCTGGTCCCCGCAAGTCTTAATTAGGCTTGCACTGATGCCATCTGGCCCTGCAGCCTTCCCAGTTTTCATCTTTTTCAGCTCCCTTCTCACCAGGCCATGTGAAGCTCAGACTGTAGCCAGATGATGACTGACTGCTGGATTTACTGGTCAGGTGAGAAATATAAGCAGGAGGTGAAGTCAGTGTGGGAGAGGGGATTGAATGACATGCTGGGGTGGGGAGGAGTTAGTGTGTGGTCAAATCTATTGAAGAATAGATTTAGTTTGTTAAGCCAATTAACATCTCCATCTACCTGGGAGACATGCTGTCTATGACCAGAAATAGCTCAGAGGCAGAGCAGGCATCTTTTACTATTCCTAGTGTCAGCTTCCTAGTGTAAAGGATCATAATGAACTTTTTATAATTTTATACTTTTATATCTGTTTTATGCTTAAACTGTATTATGTGTAAAAAAAAACACATTGTTATCCTTAAAGCTGAATATTAGATGTAGCTGTTTATGCTTGAAACTGAGTGTAATGTAATGTTACACTACCAGATAGTGTCTGCATACCAAAGTCTGCATACCATACCTTTTGCGTCCAAGAAGACATGGCCTCAGCTTGCTGCCAGAAGACAGCTCCCTGCATCACAGTGCAAGACAGGAGATGGCTGACCATATACAGAACTGCTTATATATGTTATCTATGCATTCAAGATATACTACACCAATTGGGATTGAACATGAGAACTTACGTTGCTATGTTAACCCTTTCCTATACTTGCTTAATAAAGTATTTCAGTGCACCCCTGTGTTCGGCTAAGAAAGAGGGTTCATACCAACCAGGGCTGTGGAGTCGGAGCCGGAGTCGTGGAGTCAGAGTCGGAGTCGGTGCCTATTTTGGTGGAGTCGGAGTCGGTATAAAATGGACCAACTCCGACTCCCAAAATATATAATAAATTGGTACAGTTAGTAGTACAATGCAGTATGTGCTGAATATATTTTCATAAGAATTTTGGAAAATGATGAAATGTTGAAAATGATGAAATGTCCTGTAAAGGTCTGTTCTATTCCTCATATAATGATGGGACTGAGTTCTGAGTGAACCTATAAGGTTTAGCAGTGCCAGGGCTGTGGAGTCGGAGTCGTGGAGTCGGAGTCGGAGTCAGGGGAAATTGAGGAGTCGGAGTCGGGGCTTTGGCGTACCGACTCCACAGCCCTGATACCAACATTCTTTGTCTGGTGTCTATCCCTCGCCGCTAGCACTTAGCTCATATCAATTAGGATAACGACAGTTACCTGGGGGACCTGGTCAATTGGCCCACAAAGGGTCATGACCTTATCACTAGTTGCCAGGTGTATACCCATGGTGCTATGTCCCCCAATAAAATAAGGGAGAAAAATATATATCCCCTTGAAGATTCGTTTGTCCGAGATCCCACATGGTGGGTTTTGTTTTGGGGGCTTCACAGAAACGCATTGCTCTTTCTACCTTGCAACACCACAAAGCCCAGGAACACCTTGCCAGACCCATTTCTTTACTTTACCTTATCGCGGGCCAGATGAGATATTTCACATTACGGCTATAATTTCCCAAACACAAACAGAATATCTTTTATACCGAAGTGCTGTGAAGTACTGATCCTTCCTTATTCAGGGGCTAGCTGTTATTGCTACATAAGTTGGCTAACCAGGTGTGAGCAGCGAAGGATGTACAGGAATTTGGGGACCAGGCTGAAGATCTAGATCTATAGAATAACCCAATGTTTTCACACTTGCGAGACTTAGATGGCTATACCTTTTGGAAAAATAGAGTTGTGGTGTCCCTGCGACATATTTTTGAAGGCAATATGATCCTATCATTTCAGCAACTTAAAGATAAACTAGAGCTCCCACAGTCAAGCTTCTACAGATATTTGCAGTTGCGACATACAATAACTGCACAATTCCCTGCAAGTCACCCCACTATATCCAAGATCCCTTTAATAGGAATCCACAAGACACAGGGCCCTCGGTGTATGCCATCTTCACGTTATACACACCTACTGTGTGTGTTAAGGTGGATAGCCTGTGGCTGGCAGTGGAGGATCGATGGAAAGGAGCCACAAGTGTGACCACCCTTGTATTAGCATAAATCAGTAAACCATACATAAAAAACAGTAAAGGCTTAACAGAGAATAAACAAAAACACTCCTACCTTAAGCATCTCTGTCTCAAATTCTTCATCACTACCAAATACATAAGACTGTTCAAGTTCCTCATTATCCTATCATGAATAAATATGATAAAACAAGATATCTTGATAAACAAGAGATGAAACACAGAGGAGCAAGATATTTTCACAGGATTTCATCCCCACATCAAAGGCGGTGCCAAAGATATCAGAATGACATGCTGTATAATAAAGTTAGATACTTTTCTCTTACTACATTACTTACATAATGGTTTGAGTATATACATCAACATTTAATGCCAAAATGGTGAACATTAATAAATTTGGTGCATTTAAAAATGATCTTAAAAGGGGTTTTCCGGGCAAAAAATGAATTTTCAAAAAAGGTCTGTTAGAGTTATTAATATTAATAAGTGCAATCAAATACCTTTACCTTTTGTCACTAAAACTCCCATGATTCCTTGGTTTGCACTCAAAGCTGACTCACTTCCCCCTTCCTGTTTCTCTAGCTAGCCTGCCCACTACACCCTCAACAGCCATCTTTAGACTCCTAGTTCTCATTCACTCAATAACCTTCTCCTTTGGCTGTAATATTGTAATCACTTCCGTATATCATTACAGTCACACTGAGAAAGCTTCAGGACAACAATGAATAATGCTTTTTTGGCATTTGGTAAATATATATTTATATACACATACACACATACATACAGTGGGGAAAAAAAAGTATTTAGTCAGCCACCAATTGTGCAAGTTCTCCCACTTAAAAAGATGAGAAAGGCCTGTAATTGTCCCATTCCTCCATGCAGATCTCCTCTAGAGCAGTGATGTTTTGGGGCTGTCACTGGGCAATACGGACTTTCAACTCCCTCCAAAGGTTTTCTATGGGTTTGAGAGCTAGAGACTGGCTAGGCTACTCCAGGACCTTGAAATGCTTCTTATGAAGCCACTCCTTCGTTGCCCTGGCGGTGTGCTTGGGATCATTGTCATGCTGAAAGACCCAGCTACGTTTCATCTTCAATGCCCTTGCTAATGAAAGGAGGTTTGCACTCAAAATCTCACGATACTTGGCCCCATTCATTCTTTCATGTACAAGGGTCAGTCGTCCTGGTCCCTTTGCAGAGAAACAGCCCCAAAGCATGATGTTGCCACCCCCATGCTTCACAGTAGGTATGGTGTTCTTTGGATGCAACTCAGCATTCACTCTCCTCCAAACACGACGAGTTGCGTTTCTACCAAACAGTTCTACTTTGGTTTCATCTGACTGTGAAGAATATCTCCTCGCCCAGCCGCCTGGCACGCCTGCGATCAAACTTCTTTCTTAACCTCCCACTCACACACCGTGAGTAAACCGGGTCAGGATAAAACGAAATGAGCGATATAAATTTTATATGTTTAATAACCCAAGTGGGTCGGTATGAATTAATAGCGTATACAGAAATATACAATATTAATATGATCAAGCATAAACATACAAGCAAAAGTGCGATGATACAATACACCAAAATAAAAGGAAATAAAAGATCAGAAAAAATACCTGAGCACACAGCCCTGTCCTAGCTGTCTCTCTTCCATGCTCAACACAATAGACTCTGAGAAAACTCCCTACCTCCGTGTGAGACCCTCTCCAACCACACCCTTCACCTCCCCCAGCCAGGGATGAAAACCAGTGAGACAGTGTCCAGAGGTGTAACCTCCTTTGCATCACATTCCAACCAGTGGGGGAAGGAGTGACATGGTCAAGTAAAAACACACTTCCAAGAAAGATACATAAATTGAGGGTCTCATCATCACACCTCCCCCTTTTAGAGCGTGTCGGGAGGAAGGAGGAGCCTCCGTTCCTCTTCCACCCGCACCTCCGCAGCCTCACCCCGCCGAGACAGGCCATCGGCGTTGCCATGGGCCTGGCCAGGCTTGTGCCGGATGTCATAGTTGTATTGCTGCAGCACCAGGCTCCAACGTAACAACCGTCCATTCTGACCTGCAACACGTTTGATCCAGATCAGGGGGTTGTGATCCGTCACCACGGTGAAGTGGCGCCCATACAAATAAGGCTGCAGATGCTGCAAGGCCCAAACAATTGCTAGGCATTCCTTCTCCACTGTGGCGTAGGCCACCTCCCGCGGCAGTAGCTTTCGGCTGAGGTACTGCACCGGGTGCTCTTGCCCCGCTGAGTCAAGCTGGCTCAGTACGGCACCGAGTCCGTAGGTGCTGGCATCTGTCTGTAGCACAAGCGGACGTGTCTCATCGTACGCCTGAAGTACAGGTGCGTTCGCCAGAGCCGCTTTCAGGGCTTGGAAGGAGCGCTCGCAAGCATCCGTCCACTGGACAGTTTGCGGCAACTTCTTCTTGGTGAGGTCCGTCAAGGGGGCAGCCAGAGCACTATAGTTGGGTACGAACTTCCTATCGTACCCTGCCATACCCAGGAAAGACATCACCTGTCGCTTGGTCTGGGGGGTTGGCCAGGACGTGATTACATCCAGCTTTTCAGGTTCTGGTTTCAGGGTTCCCCCACCTACCCGGTGTCCCAGGTATTGGACCTCGCACATGCCCAGCTGACACTTTTCCGGTTTGATGGTCAAGCCCGCACGGTGGATCCGCCTCAGCACCTGCGCCAGGTGCTGTAGATGTTCCTCCCAAGTGGAGCTGAAGACGGCAATGTCATCCAGGTACGCCGTGGCAAACCCTTCGCATCCCGTCAGCAGGGAGTTGACCATCCGCTGGAAAGTGGCAGGGGCATTCTTCATGCCGAAT
The DNA here is from genome assembly GCA_947044405.1 of Leptodactylus fallax. NCBI lineage: Eukaryota > Metazoa > Chordata > Amphibia > Anura > Leptodactylidae > Leptodactylus > Leptodactylus fallax. The sequence goes on along the minus strand of CAMRHE010000058.1, from coordinate 6,929,162 downwards.
GGCATGACAGTGGACTCGAACAGTCCGAAAGGGGTGATAAAGGCCGATCGCTCCTGTGCCTGAGGGGACAGGGGGATCTGCCAGTATCCCCGACTCAAGTCCATGATGGACAGGTACTGGGCCTTACCAAACCGGTCAAGCAGGTCGTCGATGCGCGGCATGAGGTACGCGTCGTCGACTGTAACCGCATTAAGTTCCCTGTAATCTACACAGAACCGGGTGGTCCGGTCCTTTTTAGGCACAAGAACCACAGGTGAAGCCCATGCACTGTGAGAGGGCCGAATCACCCCCAGGTCCAGCATCTCGCCAATCTCCTTGCGCATCTGGACCTGTACCTCCGAGGAGACGCGATATGGCGATCGCCGGATAGGGGCATGATTCCCGGTATCCACATGGTGAATGGCCTGGTCAGTTCTCCCGGGCTTCGCGGAGAACAGACCAGGTAGGGAGTGCAAAACTCCATCCAGCTGGGACAGCTGGGCCTCAGCCAGAAAGGGGTTCACCTGTGCCTTCTTGTTGGACCCATCCTCCTGAAAATGAGCAAGCAAGTCAACAAGGTCTTCTTTTTCCCCCTCCTCTAACAGACTGCATACCGGAAAGGCACTAGCTTCCCGGTCATGATGATCCTTCATCATGTTGACATGGAAGACCTTATGCCTGTTCCGGCCTGGATCAACAGTGACCAGGTAGCTGACGCTGTTGACCTGCTGGTGCACGACGTATGGACCGGTCCATTTCGCCTGAAGCTTGTCCTGGGGCTCAGGGACTAGGACCCATACCTTCTGCCCCGACTGGTATGTTCTCTCACGGGCATTCTGATCATACCAGCGCTTCTGGTCAGCCTGAGCCTGGACCATATTGTCATGCACCAGCTGCGCCATAGCCTGCATTTGGTCACGGAATCGCAGGACATACTCCACGACTGGCACACCTTGGATGGCCGTTTCTCCTTCCCAGGACTCTTTCACAAGAGTTAGGGGCCCACGTACACTTCTCCCGTACAAGAGCTCAAAGGGGGAGAACCCCGTTGAGGCTTGAGGCACCTCCCGGTAAGCGAACAGCAGGTGCGGGAGATAAGGCTCCCAGTCACGCCCGTGGAACTCGACTAACATCCTGAGCATCTGCTTCAGGGTGCCATTGAACCGTTCACACAGGCCATTGGTCTGTGGGTGATACGGGCTGGACATCAGATGTTGCACCTCTGTTACCTTACACAGGCCTTGCATCAAGGCAGACATGAACTGGGTACCTTGGTCTGTGAGTATCTCTCTGGGAAATCCAACACGGGAGAAGATGCCTACCAGAGCCTTGGCCACTACATCAGCCCGGGTGGAAGACAGCGCGACAGCCTCCGGGTACCTAGTAGCGTAGTCTACTACCGTTAATATGAAACGTTTCCCGGTGCGACTGGGAATGGACAGGGGTCCAATGAGATCCACAGCCACCCGCTGGAAAGGTTCGGTTATGATGGGCATAGGTATCATTGGTGCTTTGGAGCCTTGCCCCGCCTTGCCCATCCTCTGACAAGTGTCACATGAACGGCAGTATTTAGCTACATCTGTCCCCATCTTAGGCCAGTAGAATAAGTGGCTGAGGCGAGCCTTGGTCTTAGCGATCCCCAGGTGGCCTGCCAGTGGAATATCATGAGCAATCCGCAACAACTCCACCCGGTAGGGTTGGAGTACCACCAAATGTTTCTCCCTGAGCCGACTTTCTTTTCCCTTTGTGGGGATCGTTTCCCGGTACAACCTCCCTTGCTCCCAGTACACGCGGTCCTTGTCCGACTCCAAGGGAGGTTGATCGGCACGCTCCTTCAATGCGCCCAGACTGAGGTCCACTTGGACAGTGTCCCTGAACTCCTGACTGGAAGCAGACAGAAGAGATGTGCATGTCATATACCCGCCGGGCTCCTCCGGCTCCAGTGTGGGAAGGTTAGTCATGGCGGTCTCAGTGCCATCTCCGGGTGACAGGGGAACGGCTCAGGGGTCGGAGCGCCTTCCACCCCTCTAGCACTCTGGCTGCGGGTCACCACCGCAATACCAGCAGTCCGTTCCTCATCCGGATCGGCCCTGAGATCCCCGTGACCCACCTGACCACCTGGCACATTGTCCTCAGTTGGGGTTGCCCCCAGCATCTCAGAAGAGCTACCCTGTAGACCTGCAAGGCAAGAATTAGCAATTACATTGACATTGCATTCATTCATTGATTCACAGTGAACTGCATGGGTGAATGGCTGAGCCAGGGTCACACTGAGGGGGCTCTCATCACCCGCAGATGTGGGCGGGGCTACAGCCAGGTCAGCATTACACAATGTCTCATTCACATGCTCACTGATTACTTTAGCTGGGCACATAGCAAGGGGAGACAACAGGCTGACCCCTCCCTCTGCCTGTGTCTGTGCCTGTGTGGCAGGCTTCAACACCTCATCAAAATCATCCTTCAGTACAGACATTTTGTCACAGTGAGTTGGGGCTGCTCCCACCCCATATTGGGACACCAAGGGCCCCAAATCTCTTCCCAATAGTACATTGGCAGGCAGACCAGACATTAGCCCCACATCACGCATTCCTTTTCCCGCACCCCAGTCCAAATGGACGCAAGCCATGGGCACAGTTAAGCGTTCTTGTCCAATACCCTTCAGGGTCAGAGTTTTTCCAGGGATAATACTGTCCGCAGGGACCAAGTCAGGTTGCACCAGAGTAATCTGTGCCCCAGTGTCCCGAAATCCCATGACCACTTTACCCCCCACAATGACCTGTTGACTGTTGGCATCGGATTGCAACGCCTCCCTCCCCACCAAGTATACAGATGGGCCAGCTGCCGTGGCTGGGGAAACAGGGGGGTTCTTAGAGCGGTTGGGGCACTCCGCCTTGAAATGTTCTGGCTGGTTACAAGCATGACACCGCCGGACCTCTCCTTGGGATTTAGAGGTGGTCCCTGGGGCGCCCAGAGTTCTTGGGACAGGGGAAGTAGAGGGGGCACCCGGGACAGAGTTTGTCTTACCCCACTTGGAGACCGCAGGCAGTGGTGAACTCCAACTTTGCCCCTCCTTCCCGCTTGGGGGTCTCTGCAGTGTGGCTCCTCTCTTGATCCCTTGCTCCCTGGTGGACACAGTCGTCAGCAATCTCTGCAGCCTTGTCTGCTGTTTTGGGTTTCCAGTCACACACGAACTGGCGGACCTCCAGAGGGCACACCTGGAGAAATTGTTCCTTTATCATAAGATCCCCAATTCCCTCAAACGTGGTGACAGTAAGTCCTTTGATCCACTGCCAGAATGCAGCCTGTAAGTGGTGCAGAACATCCGCATAGCTCTCTGTGGGACCCCGCTGTATATTCCTGAACTTTTTGCGGTACACCTCCGACGTGAGCCGGTATCTTCGGATCAACGCCGCTTTGATGTTCTCATAGTCCGCATCCTCTGGTAAGTTCGTGAAAACATCCAGGCCTTTTCCCTTCATCCGGGGAGACAGGTAACGGGCCCATTTTACCTGGGGAATATGATACTGCTTACACGCCCTCTCAAATCCCCGCAAGAACGAGTCCAAATCCCCGTTCTCTTCCAAGATTGGAAAGTCCTCAGATCAGATCTTTAGTGCTTGGGCTCCTGGAGTTTGTGCAGGAGAAGGTTGCACCTGCCGGGGAAGTTCCAGCTTTTTTAGCTCAAGCTGATGCTCCATCTCCACCCGACGCTCTGCAGCAGCGGCCTCTCTTTCCGCCCGACGTTCTGCAGCAGCGGCCTCTCTCTCTGCCCGGCGCTCTGCAGCTTCTCTCTCCGCCTGGCGCTCTGCAGCTTCTCTCTCTGCCCGGCGCTCTGCAGCAGCAGCAGCTTGGTACTGGCGGATCACCTGCAGACGGGTGTCAGAGTCACTGGCGTCTATTTGCTGTAAGGCCATTTGCAAGTATAAGTCCATTACCCCCACAGAACTGGGGTTACTGGTCCCTCCAGGCTCAGTTACCTCTGGGGTCCGAGCACCTGCTGACCTGTCTGGCATGGTGATGTTTTCTTGTGCCAGCCCCTCAGGACTTTGCTCCTCGTCCTGCCCGGCTGCAGCACCTTCCATATCATCTATCTGCGCAGCGTTTGTATCAGTCATTTGCTGACGTCCCCTGGCTCCACTTCTCAGAGACCGAGACATCCACTGGAAGTCGTTGGCAAATAAAAGATAGGACAGAAAAAAGAAGAAGGGAGGGAACAGTACTGTACCAAACTTTCACCGTATTTTAAGCTTGATCTCATACCGCGCTCGTTCCATAGGATTGCCGCAATCCCCAGTGTCTGCGTGATACCACACCCACACACTGTTATCCTAAGAGCCCACAACGCTGCCACCACTGTGAAGAATATCGCCTCGCCCAGCCGCCTGCGATCAAACTTTTCTTAACCTCCCACTCACACACCGTGAGTAGACCGGGTCATAGGATAAAACGAAATGAGCGATATAAATTTTATATGTTTAATAACCCAAGTGGGTTGGTATGAATTAATAGCGTATACAGAAATATACAATATTAATATGATCAAGCATAAACATACAAGCAAAAGAGCGATGATACAATACACCAAAATAAAAGGAAATAAAAGATCAGAAAAAATACCTGAGCACACAGCCCTGTCCTAGCTGTCTCTCTTCCATGCTCAACACAATAGACTCTGAGAAAACGCCCTACCTCCGTGTGAGACCCTCTCCAACCACACCCTTCACCTCCCCCAGCCAGGGATGAAAACCAGTGAGACATAGTGTCCAGAGGTGTAACCTCCTTTGCATCACATTCCAACCAGTGGGGGAAGGAGTGACATGATCAAGTAAAAACACACTTCCAAGAAAGATACATAAATTGAGGGTCTCATCATCACACTGACCATATGACATTCTCCCAATACTCTTCTGGAACATCCAAATGCTCTCTAGCAAACTTCAGACGGGCCCGGATATGTACTGGTTTAAGCAGGGGGGACACGTCTGGCACTGCAGGATCTGAGTCCCTGGCGGCGTAGTGTGTTACTGACGGTAGCCTTTGTTACGTTAGTCCCAGCTTTCTGCAGGTCATTCACTAGGTCCCCCCGTGTGGTTCTGGGATTTTTGCTCACCGTTCTTGTGATCATTTTGTCCCCACAGGGTGAGATCTTGCGTGGAGCCCCTGATCGAGGGAGATTATCAGTGGTCTTGTATGTCTTCCATTTTCTAAATTATTGCTCTCACAGTTGATTTCTTGACACCAAGCTGGTTGCCTATTGCAGATTCAGTCTTCCCAGCCTGGTGCAGGTCTACAATTTTGTTTCTGGTGTCCTTCCACAGCTCTTTGGTCTTCACCATAGTGGAGTTTGGAGTGTGACTGTTTGAGGTTGTGGACAGGTGTCTTTTATACTGATAACAATGTCAAACAGGTGCCATTACTACAGGTAATGAGTGGAAAACAGAGGAGCCTCTTAAAGAAGAAGTTACAGGTCTGTGAGAGCCAGAAATCGTGCTTGTTTGTAGGTGACCAAATACTTATTTTCCACCATAATTTGCAAATACATTTTTTAAAAATCAGACAATGTGATTTTCAAGATATGTTTTCTCATTTTATCTCTCATAGTTGAGGTCTAGCTATGATGACAATTAAAGGCCTCTGTCATCTTTTTAAGTGGGAGAACTGGCACAATTGGTGGCTGACTAAATACTTTTTTCTCCACTGTACATACATACTGTAAGTAGGCAGAGGGTAAGATTGTGGAGGGAAGATACCTCCCACTAAGGTGGCTCCTCTCAACCAGGTAATGAACTGGAATCTATGTCCCGGGTTTGTATGTGATTACAGACCCGGGCTCAAAGCTGTTTGTTAGAGCCAGGTTGAAGCCTTATCACTGACCAGGTGGCTCTGAGCCACAAACACACTGCCTGTGTGGAGGACAGAAAGTGGAGACCAAAACTGCTAACTTGGTGAGCCTGCTGGACTGTTTCTGTCTTAAGACTATTTTTGAGTTGCTGGACTTTCTGTCTCTTGGCTGAACCAAGTCATTCTGTTTTGTGTTGACTTATGCTGCTGGAAGCTATTTATGTTATGGACTCTGAACTCCTGCCAATACAGCACCAGTGTGCACTTGCATACACTCCTCCAGTGTCTTACTTGTCTGATAACCAGCCCCTGGAAGGTCCCACATTGACAATATATAAACAGTATAATGCTCCACAGAGCCCCCGACACAGTAAAATATGCTCCACAGCGGCCCCCGCACAGTAAAATATGCTCCGCAGTGGCCCCCGCACAGTAAAATATGCTCCGCAGTGGCCCCCGCACAGTAAAATATGCTCCGCAGTGGCCCCCGCACAGTAAAATATGCTCCGCAGTGGCCTCCGAACAGCATAATATTCAAAATATAATTTACCATGTAGGGGGGCATTTGTAATGCTGGAGTCTATATTCAACTAAGTGCAGATTAAACAAAGTGCACTTACACACAGCACTTAGACAGGGCACAAGACAGGTAAGCTATGAAAGAATTCCAGGTAAATACAGTATGGAACAAAAACAATAAGCTACTACACATGGTATCATAGCGTTGCTATCAGTTACTGTCCTAGCAATTGCTCTCATGCAGAACTTGCCTTCATCTTTACCACCAGTGTACACTATTCATATCAGTCCAGCTCTACTTCCTAATCCCATGTACAGCTTTCACACACTTTTCACTCTTTTTAACCACCAAAATCACTATACGTCTATTAGCAGTGAAACTAAACCGAAACGCCCACATAAATCACTGAACCACCTTCTGCCTCCTACTAGCTGCTGGGGAAATCTCTCCTAACCCTGGTCGTCTTTCGTTCACTAACTTTTCCTCTTCCTGCACACATAGAAGTCCCATTAACCTCATCAATATTCACAGTGTTCCCTCTCCTTATCTTTCTCCTGTGTAACAAACTAAATATTAATGACTTATTCCTTAGTAAATCTCTCAACCTGCTAGCCCTTACTGAAACCTGGATCCAGCAGTCTGATATGGCCTCCCCTGCTGCTGTGTCTCATGGTGGCCTACATTTCTCACATATTTCTAGGCCTGATAACAGGCAGGGTGGAGGGGTAGGCATACTTCTATCACCACAGTGCACTTTTCATGTCATTCCCCTGGTACCCTCACTCACCTTCCCCTCTTTTGAAGTCCACGCCATCAGACTCTTCCACCCGCTCTCCTTACGCGTAGTCGTGATCTACCGCCCACCTGGCTCACCCTACCAATTTCTGGATCACTTGGCTTCCCCTCTTTCTATCCTGTGAAATTCCTACCCTTATCATGAATGACTTTAATATCCCCATTAACACCCCTGTCTCCCCAGCTGCCTCACAGTTTCTCTCACCAACCACTTCTTTTGGTATTTCACAACTTTCCTCTTCCGCCACTACAAGTTTCAAGACCTATAGCTCTGCCCTTCACCTCACCAAACAAGCCTATTTCACTGCTCTCATCTCTTCTCTCTCCTGTAACCCTAAAAGACTCTTTGATGCTTTACATTCCTTAATCACTCCCAAGGTGCAGGCGCCGTTCACAGACCTCTAGACCTCTGTGCAGAAGACCTGGCACTTATTTCCAAAACAAAATTGATAAGATCCGTCAGGAAATAACTGCCCAATTCCCAAAGCATTGATCCCCTCACCTATCACACTTCATCCTGTTCATACTCATCCTTTGAACCAGCTACAGAAGAGGAAGTCTTTCTTCTTCTTGCCCTTCTACCTGCAGTAGTGACCCTTTCCTCTCACACCTTCAGTCTCTGTCGCCTGCCGTCACTACTTACTTTACTAAAATATTAAACCTCTCTTTCTCTTCTGGAATCTTTCTCTCCTCTTTCAAACAAGCTGTCATAACCATGCTACTGAAAAAATTCCTCCCTTGACCCATCCTGTGTATCGACCTGTCACTAACCTCCCCTTCATCTTCAAAATCTTGGAATGGTTCTGGTACAATCTTTAAGCTGACGACACCCAACTATATACCTCATCCTGTGACATCACCCCTGCACTATTACAGAACACCAGTGACTGTCTCTCTGCTGTCTCAAATATCATGTCTTTGCTTTATCTGAAACTGAATCTCTCAAAGCCTGAACTACTACTGTTTCCATTTCAGTCTCTGGCCTTACCATAACTCCCAGGCAGTATGCACTTTGCCTCGGGGTTATGTTTGACTTAGCTCTTTCCTTCAACCCCCATAGCCAATCACTCGCACGCTCATGTGATCTTCACCTGAAAAACATATCCAGAATCCGCCCTTTCCTTACCAGATACATTAAAAGACCCTTATTGTCGCCCTGATTCACTCTCACCTTGACTACTGTAACTCCCTTCTAATCGGTCTTCCCCTTACTAAACTCCCCCCTCTACAATATATACTGAAAGCAGCAGCAAAACTCAGTTCTGAGAAGGTGACAGGCAGAGTGCTGGAATCACGGTATATCTCCCCCAGGTTTCTGGCATATGAGTGGTCTAGGGCTGGTCTTAAGTAGGCCTCAGCCCAGGTGTAGGTCCCAGGCTCGTTACAGGCCATAAAAGGCTGCAGAGCCTGCACTTCAGGGCAGATCCTGGGAGCGAGAAGTGGTGCCTGGGTCTGTCCTGAAATACTGAGAGTCTGGTGAGACCATACTGTGCTACTTTGTTTGTGTGGTTGGTAGTAATCCACACGTATAGTTAGCTTCATACTGTTTAGTTAGTGCTCGGACGAGCAGGGTTTTGTTTGACGTTTTTGCCTGAAATTAAGGTTGTATTTTATTTTTGCTTATGTTATACCTGAAGTGAAGGTTTATTTATTTTGCTGTTTTTTTCTAAATAAACCTGTTTGGACCAGAGTTTGTGTTCCTGTCTATGACTGCTTGGGTCCGCGCCATTGCTGCTACCGAGCTATCTTCCCCACACAGTCTAAATGCTACAGCGATGCCTCCTGTCTGTGTCTGTCACTACATTGACTGCCTATTCAATACAGAATAAAATAATGCTGCACCTCCCTACATTTCCTCCATCATTTCTGTCTATCTCCCATCCCGTGCTCTCCATTCATTCAATGACCTAAGACCTACAGCTTCAAGTGCAAACTAAAGACGCATCTCTTCAAACAGGCCTATCACAATTCCTAATGTAAATCCTTCAGCAGTTAGAATCCATAAAATTAACACTCCTCTGTTCACGCTCCTGCATTACCCTACAGGATATGATGTCGTATCAGACTGTAAATTTATATGTCCAAGCACCATCTGCATATTAAAGGACACTGACTGGTAACGGCTCATACAGCTTTATTTATATGTAATGAAAGTAACCTCTATCACATAAAAGGCTTCTCTACTATGTAAGCAATGCTACCTCTTGTGTCACCCCCTCTACCTCATAGATTGTAAGCTATTGCGAGCAGGGCCCTCAATCCCATTGTGTGAATTGACTTTTACTCTGTAAAATCTTTTTGTCTGTACTTGAACCCTACAATTTGTAAAGTGCTGCGGAATATGTTGGTGCATACGCAGTCCATATTATACAGCGCTACATTACAGCAGGATTCCCCACCACTCACTCTATGGAGGTGCCGGCTGGTACCTCCTCTTAGTGACGTGTACTGGCCGGCACCTCCTCTTTGACACGCTCCCCAGCGCCATTACACTTACCTTTGCTTCCTTTCAGGTCCGAATCCGGGACGTCATCAGTGGCCAGCACCTCCTCTTTGTGAAGTGTGCCGACCGCCCACTGTATTGCGCATGCGTGAGCGGCCAGCATACGCAATGAAGAAACGGTCTTCCAGCAATGACATCCCAGGATCTGGATATCCACAGGAGGAACAGGCAAGTATAATGGGGCTGGGGGGGGGCAGGCTTCTTTTCACTGATGTTCCGGGGTGCGGATATCCGTTAGACCGAGGTCCTGGAACATCAGCAGAAAGGCAGAAAACGTAATATATGTAGGCCACATGATCTACATATATTACAGTAAAACTAAAAAAATAATAAGTGTAATTTAGAAAGTTGGAGGGGAGGCTTATACTTGAAATATCCATTTATTCCAGACAACCCCTTAAATAGTGTCACTTTTTCTAGAAACTTGCACAATCTGAAATTAGTTGGCGGAACATCAGAAGCAGTGTCACAAAATATTTTACTGAAACAGTTAAAAGGAACCTATCACCAGGGAATTGCAGTGCAATCCACAGGCATCATGTTACATAGCAGATACCCTGAACAGACTGATATATAGTTTTATGGGTAAAGATTCAGTATAAACTGTCATTGATTCACTGAAATCTTTGCTCTTTGTTGTAAAGTCAAGGAGTCTGACAGCTAGTATGTCAAGGAAGTTGTCAATTACTGATAAGACCAAGTCCTTGACTTTAATAGCAAAGAAACCCAGCTATGATTTCCTTACTGTGACGGGTTATCTTCTGGTACATGCATTGTCCCTGCCTGTTTATATGTAAACATAAATTATAATAAACATATTATTATCAAAGAATAAGGAAATCATGCCTGGGTTTCTGATAAGTGCCTGACCAAAGAAAGTTTTTGCATTCATGGCCATATCCATTGGCAACCAATCAAGACAAAAGATTGTCCCCACTAAGATGGTTAGAGAAAATCTTTAAAACTGCAAAATACTTAATTATTTATATTTGCGAAAATGTTGAACTATTAATTCATCTACAAATTTAAATATAGGAAAACCCCTTTAAGGTCGTGGCCACATAATTAGTAATCAAAACAGGTTAGACACTAGCGAGTTCTACAGTAGCAGAAATGTGGACAAGATATGAACAAATGTCATCCACATGCTGCAGCTAATCCCTGCAAAAGCAAAGTGACCAAAGTGCATGCTGTTGGTTTCCCCTATGGCTTAAAACCTTGCAACGTAAAGACAAAGTAGCAGGGGGCTGCATAACAAAAATACCCAATTTTAAATGTGTTTATTGGATTTCTTATTGTTATGATAATTCCCCTTCTCTCTCTTTTTCTTAAATAGCTTTCATTAAAGTTTTTCAGACTCTCTCTTATCATTGACATCAGAATTCAGGTGGCTGGGAGTAAGTTTTCTCCATTCCCTACTATAACTGCAAAAGTGTCGCTATCAATCACTCTCGCCTGTTCAAAGGTGATGTACATTTATGCTGCAAAGGGATAACAGCCCAACGATAACATACATTTGCCAGAAGTTTGAGGGCCTTATGTACATAAAGCAGAAACTATTTTATAATAAAATGATTTTAAAACTTTAATATACTTTGTTTCAATCCATTTTAGGGGTACTCCCACCTCATGGATCTTATGCAATATGACCAGGATTCTAACAGACTAATTTCTCCAAAATATACCGTCCACAGTTTTGGAAGGTTTCGACCAACCATTTAATGTTTATGGAGGCCTTGCCCCTGGAGAGGAGATGCGTGCCAATAGCTTTTCCCCCACTCCCAGTTCAGTATGCATGCACTGCTTGATCAAAGTGTGCATCTGCATAGTGGAGTAGGCCAAGATAGCAGTCAATCAAAAGCTATTTAATGTGTACACTATGGCTGGCTTAGGGGTTATCCAATAAGTGATTTTTACAGTGACTTTCAAAAGTATTCATACCCCTTGCACTTTTTCATATTTTGTCACCTTACAACCACAAACTTAAATGTATTTTATTGAGATTTTAAGTGATAGACCAACAAAGTAGCAAATAATTGTGAAGTGGAACGAAAATAATACATGGTTTGCAAAATTTTAAATCAAATAAAAATCTGAAAAGTGTGACGTGCAAAAGTATTCAGCCTCCTGTACTCTGATACCCCTAAATAAAATCCAGTGCAACCAATTGCCTTCAGAAGTCACTTAGCAAATAGAGTCCAGCTGTGTGTAATTTAGTCTCAGTATAAATACACCTGTTCTGTGAAGGCCACTAGTGAACAGAATCATGAAGACCATGGAACTTACCAGACAGGTCAGAGATAAAACTTGTGGAGAAGTTTAAACCTTTCACTGCCAGGGGTCTCTGGAAATTTTGCACCTCCGGTAGCCAGAGCAATTTTCACAGTTTTGAGATGGACAAATCAAACCTAAAATTGCAACATTAAAAAAATCATCCAACCCCCCATACCTATACATTTTCTTAAATTAGACACCTGCAGCATTGTCAGAATGCCACTTGGTACTGTATGCGAACAAGCACCTTCATGCAATTTTGATTTGAAGTGAATGTTTTATTCCAAAAAAAATGCAAATGTATATTAGTTGCTAAAAGTGGAAATCAAACAAAAAGTTATATGCACCAAACCTCCTAAAAATAAGAGATCAACATGTGCAGAGTTCATTCATATCACTAAGGCCTACACCTGCATGCACAAATCTTCAGAAAATCACTAGAACTGGAATGAGCAAAAATCTGCTTTGAAGTTGGAAATGTTAAAGTATCATCCTATAAAATGTAGGGATTACACACCATGGAAAGCAAGTGCATCACTAAACCCTATTATTTTTTTTTAAAGTAGACAACCTGAAGATTACATGTGTCTCAATTGGTTATCAACAGCCAAATCCACCTTCATGTAACTTTGTGACAAACACAATTTTTTGAAAAAATGCACTAAAACATATATTTGCACTTAAAACTCCTATTCAATCTTACATTCACACACAAAATACATTTAAAATAAAAGATCAAGGTGTACACAAATTACACACACGTGGACAAAATTGTTGGTACCCCTTGTTTAATCAAAGAAAAACCCACAACGGTCACAGAGATAACTTGAATCTTACAAAAGTAATAATATATAAAAATTCTATGAAAATGCACAAATGAAAGTCAGACATTGCTTTTCAACCATGCTTCAACAGAATTTTTAAAAAAAGAAAACTCATGAAACAGGCCTGGACAGAAATGATGGTACCCTTAACTTAATATTTTGTTGCACAACATTTTGAAGCAATCACTGCAATCAAACGATTCCCGTAACTGTCAATGAGACTTCTGCACCTCTCAACGGGTATTTTGGCCCACTCCTCATGAGCAAACTGCTCCAGTTGTCTCGGGTTTGAAGGGTGCAGATGGCATTTTTCAGCTCCTTCCAAAGATGCTCAATAGGATTTAGGTCAGGGCTCATAGAAAGCCACTTCAGAATAGTCCAATGTTTTCCTCTTGGCCATTCTTGGGTGTTTTTAGCTGTGTGTTTTGGGTCATTATCCTGTTGCAAGACCCATGACCTGCGACTGAGACCAAGCTTTCTGACACTGGGCAGCACATTTCTCTCTAGAATCCCTTGATAGTCTTGAGATTTCATTGTACCCTGCACAGATGCCCAGACACCCTGTGCCAGATGCAGCAAAGCAGCCCCAGAACATAACAGAGCCTCCTCCATGTTTTACAGTAGGGACAGTCTTCTTTTCAAGATATGCTTCATTTTTCCATCTGTGAACATAGAGCTGATGTGCCTTGCCATAAATTTCGATTTTTGTCTCATCTGTCCATACAACATTCTCCCAGAAGCTTTCTGGCTTGTCAACATGTAGTTTGGCAAATTACAGTTTTGTCAGATTCAAGTTATTTCTGTGACAATTGTGGTTTTTCTTTCATTAAACGAGGGGTACCAACAATTTTGTCCACGTCTGTATATACCACAAACATCAGCTACAACAAGAGCTCGTACTCTCAAAAACACTGATACAGAAGACAAGCAAGATTTTGCTGTTATTCACTAATATGTTAAAAATCTATACTGTACCTAGCAAACCATGACACCAAAATCTGAGATTGCACAACATACTGTATATAAAAACACAGCTTAATATTTCATATATACAACCACCTTCATGCAACTTTGCAGCAAACAGATTGTATACAAAAATTGCACAAAAATTCAAATTTGCCACTGAAGCGCATGCACAAGCAAGCAATCCCTTTCTGCAAACAAAATGCACTTTCCAAAAAACTGCAATATGTGAGGAATTCATACATACCACACACACACATACACACACATATATATATATATATATATTTACAGGTGTGGGTGTTAAAGAAATGCTAAAATCGCAGAAGTGCGCCAACCCATTTTTATGTAAACTCCAATTAAATAGGAGTTTACATAAAAATATAATTTTCTATCCCCCTATAAAAATTGTAGCAATTTATACATTCATCTCTAGTGATAATCGCTATTGCTATTATTTTAGCGTGTAACGGATATTGCTAGAGGAGTATTTTAATCTATAAAGATCAGGTATGGACAGGACAGGGATTGGATGAAATGTATTGTATTATTGATGACTTTGTGCAAGTGTTTGGTACAACTCTTTTGGCACAACTCTTTTGGCACTTATGACAATGGTAAACATCTGGGTCACAGCACCAATAAACTTCCTGGTTATGTTCAGAGGAGTATTACATAGTATGCTCTCTGATTGATAGGAGATAACATGGACAGAAGTCCCTGCTATCCCCCCCCTGGGGTCACATACAGGTTATGCACAGATGATGATGATGACTCATCTCTGTGCAGTCTGAAGGGCTGCTCCTCCTCCTACCGCAGCTCTTAAGATGCTTCCTGAGACAGGAGGGGGGAGGATATTTTAGAGCCCCATATCTCAGGATCCGTTAGGTTTATTAATAAGATCTAAGATTCACTTTAAACATGAGAAACTCCTTACAAATTCGGAGCGAATAGCTGTTAAAAACGCTGTTGGGAATTGAGATCTGCAATGGGATCTCAATGCCAAATAGCGTTTTCAACAGTGAATCGCTCCTAAACTGTAAGGAATATTATGAAGATATTGGTATCTCATCTTTAAAATGAATCCCAGATCTTTTTAATAGACCTAACGGATCCTGAGATATTGTCATTAGAAGTAAGGATGCATTAGATACGTGCTTAGCTACAGAAGTGCCACCCTGGGAGGATGTATAAGATACGTGGCTGGCAGGGAAAGGGTTAAAGCAGGGTTTGGTTATAAAAATATATCCCAAGCTTTGAGAATCCCAAGGAGCACTGTTCAATACATCATTCAAAAACGGAAAAAGTATTCTACAACTGCAAACCTACCAAGACATGGCTGTCCACCTAAACTAACAGATTGAGCAAGGAGAGCACTGGTCAGAGAAGCAGCCAAGAGGCCCATGGTCACTGTGGAGGAGCTGCAGAAATCCGCAGCTCAGGTAGGAGAATCTGTCCACAGGACAACTATAAAACTCATGCACTCCAAATCTAGCCTCCATGGAAGAGTGAAAAGAAAAAAAAACATTGTTGAAATAAAGACATAATAAGTGCCATTTGCAGTTTGCCACAAGCCATATAGGGGACACAACAAACATATGGAAGAAGGTGCTCTGGTCAGATGAGTCCAAAGTTGAACTTTTTAGCCTAAATGCAAAGTGCTATGTGTGGTGGAAAAGTAACACTGCTCATCACCCTGAACACCCCACTGTGAAACATGGTGGTGGCAGCATCATGCTGTGGGAATGCTTTTCTTCAGCGGGGACAGGGAAGCTGGTCAAAGTTGATGGGAAGATGGATGGAGCTAAATACAGGGCAATCATGGAAGAAAACCTGTTGGATGCAAAAGACTTGAGACTGAGAAGGAGATTCACCTTCCATGTGTTAGAATGGCCCCCGTCAAAATCCAGACCTAAATCCCATTGAGCCTATGTGGCAAGACATGAAAATTGCCGTTCACAGACGCTCTCCATCCAATCTGGATGAGCTTGAGCTATTTTGCGAAGAAGAATGGGCAAAAATCTCAGTCTCTAGATGCGCAAAGCTGGTAGAGACATACCCCAAAAGACGTGAAGCTGTAATTGCAGCAAAAGATGGCTCTACAAAGTATTGATATAGGGAGGCTGAATACTTTTGCACGTCACACTTCTCAGATTTTTATTTGATTAAAATTTTAAAAACCACGTATCATTTTCGTTCCACTTCACAATTATCTGCTACTTTGTTGGTCTATCACTTAAAATCTCAATAAAATACATTCAAGTTTGTGGTTGTAAGGTGACAAAATGTGAAAAAGTTCAAGGGGTATGAATACTTTTGCCAGGCACTGTATTTCCATCCCGGGTTATGGCTGTTCTGAACTTCGAGATTCCAAAGACTTGAAGAACTTTCAGTTGTGCAATAAATATTTTTCTTTACTTACAATCAGAATAAGCACTTTAATAAGTGTGAAAGGTGTGGTTTGTAGGAGAACCATCTTTATCCATCATAATACTGAAACTTGCAATAGAAGAATGAGTCAAGGCTAGGTTAAAAAAAAAATCCAATTATTACCTCATTAAACCTTGCTTCTTTGTTCTCTTTTTCCTCAGTCATAAGATTCCAGTGTGATAGTTGATCTGAAGTACCTATTTGATGTGTTTCAGTATCCTCATTACATTTGCTGATTTCCGCTTCTATATAGTCGTCTTCTATGCTTGCTGAGTGGACATCACCTTTATCTAAAGGTTCCTCTTCTGCAATATTTTTTTGTTCTTTAGAAGCCTCTGCAATAATGTTTCTTAAGTCTTCTAGGCCTGAAGAAAGTTCAGTAAGGATATCTTCAGTTCTGTGAATAAAATATGCAAACAAGTCAGTTTGCTCCAAACAAGGACTCTTTACAGTAACTCTATCTAGAGGTGGGCTGTGTAGGGGACACGTTATGACAGTAGCCAAAAGCGGCTTACTGCAGATACGTCATAACTGTTACTGAGGATAAGATATTAAAGTGTACACCTCTAAGGATGGCAACAAACAGATCAAGACAAGAGACAGTCAGGTAATTTGTGGGCTACAAAACAGAATACTGAATAGTTTATTCATTTACAACTGTATACCCACAAAAAAAACAGTATTTTGTTTCCAGAACAATATTTAAAAAAAAAAAAAAAAAAAGAAATTTGACGAGTTATTTTCACTTGCGACACTGTCCTTCAAGATGTCTTGCTACAAAAAGCAGAAGAGCAGGCACTTCAAAGTCACTAAAGAGCAATTATATGCTCTCACACATGACAGATCCACCTAAACATGGGACAACTGCATATAAGTATAACATTATCAAGTCTAAAAACTAGAGCTTGTCCTACAAAAGAAAAAATGGTTTGTTTTTTTTTTGTTTTTTTTATAAGTAATAAAACTAAATACATTTGGTATTTTCATAACTGTCCTGACCAGCAGAATAAATGTAACCAGTTGTCTATAACCACTTCCGGATCGCCCACTGGGTATATGCGTCTAGAAAGTGGTTGCCTTGTTCTGCAAGGACGAACCAGTAGGTCCAAGCAGATTTTAGCAGCTGCACGAAATCGTGAAGCTGCTGAAACAGAGAGTCGGCTGTAACTTCAGCGTCTGTAAGAGCTCCTGGGTCCTACAGGATCCAAATGAGCTCTATAGTTATGGGCAGGAGGTTATATTCCTCCTGCAACTGGGGCTAAATGTACCAGCCCCAGATACAGAGAAAATCAGCCTCCCCCACAAAAAAAAGTGATCAGATGTCCCCAAAGGTCTATTATGACCTTATAGGGACACAATGTAAAAAAAAAAAAAAAAAAAAAAAAAAGTAAATAATATAATTTAAAAATTAAATAAAATATGTCAATAACACACCCTCATTAAAGGTTATAGCCCCACCCCCGACGACAACATACAAAATAAAAATTACCGTAACGGAGAGGAAAAACTATTTTATAAAGTTTTTTAGTACCACTTTGTGTTATTAAATTAAAAAAAAAAAATGAAAAGTGAAAAAACAGACATGTTTTCCCTCCTCTGTTTATATTTTCCCGGATATAAAAAAAAAAAAAAAAAAACACATGCAAAAATAAAAAAATAAGAATAAAGAATAAAGCCCTATGCGTCTCCGAAAAAAGATCCAGAAATTAGTTGAATAACGCAAATGATAAAAATGTTACAGCCCTCCCGCAGAACCGCACATACAAAAACCCGAAAATGTGTCTGGTCCTGAACCAGAAATTGTCCCGATACTGAAGTGGTTAAAGGGGTTATCCAACTTCCAAAAATTATCTGCAAATACATCGACAGCAGTGTTAAATTCCTCACTGTTCCCTTGTGAACCTTTTGCTTGGCTTTATTTTACTTGCTCCTTGTATCACTATTATTTACATGAAGTGAATCTGTGGAACAACTACATTTCCCAGGATTCACTCTGCCTGTTCTTACTCTGTGTACCCCCCTCCTTTCTCCACTCTCCAATGAAATCACAGGTAATAAATCATTCCCACATCTGGTCACATGATGCTGTGCTGTTTTGTTTGCAAGCTCACTCTTCCACACCTCCACCCCCTTCGAGCAGCAAACACAGAGAGAGAGCAGGCAGATAAATCATGGGAAATATAGTTTCATTCACTGCATGTAAAATAACAGTGAAACAAGGAGCAGCAAGTAAAACAAAACCAAGCAAAGGGTGCACAAGGGAACAGTGAGGATTTAGCACTGCTGTGGATGTATTTGCAGATCATTTCTGGAAGCTGGATAACCCCCCTTTAATGCATAATAAATGCTGTGCCAACAAAACAACAATAGCAGAATTGTATTTTTTTTTTTTTTTTTTTTTACAAATGTACAATACTTGTATGGAACATTAAATATAGCCATTAAAACATACAATATTTGCAGAAAACAAAACGTACATATTCGAAACAAACTGTATCACTAATACAACATAAAACTTGGAACATTACCTTTGTGCATCTCTGGAGTCTTCAAAATTATCAGGGACTTGATCCACCAGAACAAGGAGTTCCTGTGACAAAATGTTCAACTTGTTTTTCACCTCACATGATCCAGAACCCAATCCTATGAAATATCAATTCTATGAGATATATACACACATCTACTACTGAAATATAAGATACGACACCCACACAGAACCACCATATGGAGAATAGGTAAATATAGTGTAAAACTTACCTGTGGGGATAGATAAAGCAAGTTTCTCTCTCTCATTCAAGCTCTGCAACTTTTGGTAAATGAGAAGTCCAGACTAGAAAGTATAAAGACTATATTACCACTTTCTGTAACAGCATTTCCTCACCATTTGCAGCGTTATCGTTCTCATGCATTATAAAGAATAATGTACCCTTAATACAACTTAAAAAAAAAAAATATTAGAAGTAACCTCAAAGATCACTGACCTTTTTAAATAAATGCATGAGGCTAGCCAGGTAAACACTCGCTGGCATTCTTATAATTTAGAGCTGGGTAAATATTTATCATTTAATATGAGCAAACATACGGGGTGTGCTGCTGGTTCTGCCACACGGGGGTACAGAGGAGAGGCAAAGACTAATGTCTATGGGTTAAGCTGGGCATACTGGCAGCACGGTGGTTCAGTGGGCTGCACTGCATCCTTGCAGCGCTGGAGTCCTGGGTTTGAATCCTGCCAAGAACATCATCTGCAAGCAGTTTGTATGTTCTGCCCATGTTTGCGTTGGTTTCGGATACTCCAGTTTCCTCCCACACTCCAAAGACATACTGATAGGGAATATAGATTGTGAGCCCTATATGGGACAGTGACTGTCAATGTCTGTAAAGCGCTGTGGAATATGATGGCGCTATATAAGTAAGCATAATAAAATAAATAAATACTGGGTGTGAGAGATATCATTTATTAAGGGTGAACATATGGCTTATGTGGTCCAGAGGGAAGACAAAGACTAATGACTGAGGGCTATTCTTGCGGGTGAAGCAGACTTAAAGAAAGAATACATTTATTTGAGATTTCTGTCTCAATCAAGGGCATGGTTTAAGAATATAAACGAGAAAGAGGTTTATAGCGCTAGTGATGCTATTATGCTTATGCTAGTACAGCATAATGTATAGAGTATTAATTCAAACTGCACTTTTTTCAGTTTTTTTTGTTTTTTTTAATGAATCAAGTTACAGTTATATAGTTTCTAAGCTGACTGGTCTCAGAGATGCAAGTCCCTGTGACAGATAGCTAGTGAGAACAGAAGGACAGAGACTAAAGAAGGTCTAGGCTAGTTGCTATGATAACTTCTTTCTCAGCAGTGATATGTTTACTGCTTCCTGATGATCTTCTGGTTTGAAGCACAGTTGGTTGTGCTTCAAACCGGAGATAAAGCTTCACTTTGGCCACTTTTTTTATTCTTCTGTACAGGGCATAGTGTAGTTTATAGCATGGTCGGTTCACTCACCCAGAATATTCTTTTAAGAGTGCCTTTGAACGGGTCCTCATCTGGTCATGCGATCAGCAGAATTACATTCACACAGCAGCCAGAGGTCCCATTTTCTACACAAATCCATGAGCACCTGGATCTAAGGCTATCATAGACTTGCCTAAAAAGAAGAACTTCCAGCTTCTGTGTGAATCGGCAGGTCAAAGGCTCTATTAAAAGAAACAAATGCCACAAGCATTTACTCTTTGCCCTGTTCTAAAAAAAATAAATAAACAAACGTCAGAGTGTGGCTTTAATGTCTAACTTTCACTTTTTATTCCAACAACTTTATAAACGAGGACTGAAAATGGATAGAGTGTGTACGACATATAAATAGACACACAATTAATTTTATAACTAATATATTTACTACTAGATTGAAAAACAAAGATATTCAGTGTTAAGCAAACTTACATAAGCATCTGAGGCAGCATAAACTTTCTGGTCCTCACTTAAAGGAAGTCTATCCCAGTCACTGCAACGTACAGAATCATCTTTCAGAAGTTGCTTGTTGAAGAGATGTTTGACCAAACCATTCAAACTCCACTTCTCCTTACAGTGAAGCTGCACACAGTAAATAGAAGATGCATTATTTTTTTTTAGTCATCTCCCAACATTAATATCAGAAACAGTGTACACAAGGAAGTACAGTATATGTTACAGGTCTAAACACCAGAGCTAGCCATATAAAAGTTGCCCCAAACGCAAAGACTTAAACCGTATGGGGTTCAGTAGTCACCTGGTGACAGATTCAATATTACAATTAAACATTCAGGGAGATAAGCTGCTGGGGTGTCTGACAGAAGATTAGTTTGCTCTCCCTATTAAGATAAATAAGCAAGCCCAGTTGAGCAGATTGTGCATATTTCTGGTGGACTCAAGAGAAATAGTTCAGACATCAGTCTCAAGAATATGGCAGACTTAAACATAGTCTCAGCATTCCATGGAATATGGTATACATGTATTAGAAAAAAACTGATTTTCTTAATACCTTTTTGTTTGCCAAATCAGTAAGTTCAATGAATCCTTTCAACTTCAGGTCACAATCACTCATTAACTTCCATTGGTCCCCTTCAATACCAACTCCAACCTTTTTTATAGACATGTCTTCAAGCAGCCTTTTAAGACCCTTTGGAAAACCTGTGTAATAGATGAATCCAATTAGCCATTTTTTATCCTTTCATTTTTACCTTCCATGAGCCAATATATTTTTTTTTATTTTACTTTTACCATTTATATAGCTGAACGAGGTCTTTTTTTTCCCACACAAGTTGTATTTTTTGACGCCAACATTTTAATATAATAACATATATAAAATATACAACATATACTGTACTGAGAAAATGTTGCAGTGGAACAGGAGAAAAAACAGATTCTGACATTTTCCATTGGATTTCATGCTTATGGCGTTCACTGTGTGATAAAAATGATATACTATTTTTTTTTTTAAACTAGTTGTCAGTATGATTCTGGAGATACCAATTTTGCTTAGTTTATGTTTTACTACTTTAATCCCTTTGTGACATATGCCATAATACTACTGTACTGTTAGTCCAAAACGCCATTGTCAACAAGGCGCCCAATCAGAAACTGAGCACTTGCCATGGAGAGTGGGTATAAGCTGTTACATACAACTGACACCCTCTTCTAGCACCCGCGATTGGAGAAAACATCTGACTGCGAGTGATAACACCATAGATGCCACGCTCAGTCATAGCCTCGGTGTCTTAAGAGTTTATAGAAATTGATGCCCTGCTTCCGATAGGACCCCTGCACCACAGTTAGGGGGTGCTGATGTGATTATATGGAACCTGGGTCTTTATCTGATCAGTGACACCGAGTATTCCTTAGTTAGGTACTTGATTGGATTGATAAAGTAGTATTGCAGTGAACGTCACAGATGGTGAAAGGAATACCCAAAGGGAAATATTAGGATCACAGAAGTAGATTCCTACGATACTCTCAATAAATTAAAATATAACTTTTATTAACACACAATAAAAACAGGACAGACGTCAACTAAACATATAGTATAGGGAATGTCTCATCTATCCCAAAGATAAAAAATGGATTTCCCTATAAAAAAGGCCCCTAATCCCTAACCCCAGATAGATAAGACAGCAATATATAAACTGATGAAAAACTCATGCATCCAAATAGTGAGAGGATGAGTATCAAAAATAGGATTGTTTATACCATCTCCAAACACTATCTGAGCCAGGAAAATGGGGAACTGATAATTCTCCTCTCAGTAGATGTACTAGATATAAAATAACATATATCCTGGTGTATGGTGTAACCAAAAGCCATTGAGTTAACAGCGCATAAGGAGGTGGAAGATGTAGTCCAAACACAGCTAAATAATATGGAGATATGTCGGCTCTCTCCCACTAGCTAGGGACATAAAACCACCCCACCCACTGCTAAAGTACACACCTACACCATCATAACACTGTCAGGGCAGGAATGGAAGGTTTACAGTTTACAAAAGAAAAGACACCAGAACGGACCCCCCAATCCTAGGAGCTAGTGGGAAAATATTTAAGAATTTGGTGTACTCCAACGTATTCCTCATATATTAACTTTTCACCATCCGCTAGAAAGCCGAAAGTGCGCTGAACTCAGCACACTGTCGGCTTTACAGGTACGTGCCCCGGGGCTGGAGATATCAGTGCCACCAATTTCGGCACCGATATCTCCCCACTGTCAGTAGGGTGCTCCTCACAGCGTAGCGTCATCGCTGTGAGGAATTCCCCCTCTGTACTCTAACATGGCCTAGTATTGTCAGAGGGGGCGTTTCTTACAGCTCAGCGATGATGCTAGGCTATGAGGAACGCCCTTCTGACTGTGGGGAGATATCGGTGCCGAAATGAACAGCACAAATATCTCCACCACCAGGGCACATACCGGAAAAGCTTTCTAGCAATATATAAAACCACACATTTATGAGGACATGAAAAATCCTCTTTAATACCCACATACACAACTTTTCTGTAAGCAGGATAACCCACTTAAGAGTTTTAGGAGTGCGTGTCTCTGTTGCCACAAAGTAGCACAAGATATTGGGCACTTTAAAAATATCAGTATTTACTTTGCACGTAAATTTTTGAGAAGCACTATTAACCCCTTCCCACTGGAGGTTTTTTTTGATTTTTGTTTTTGAGAAAAAGTGCATTTGTATGACTTTCTTAGGGGATTTTTTTACGACGTTCACTGTGCAGACATGTAACCTGTATTCTATGTTTCAGTACGATTTTGGGGACACCAAATTTATATTGTTTTATTTACATTTTAACCTCTTAACAAAAATCCCCCCCCAATTTTTTTTTTCTTAAAGTCGCCATATTCTGATATCCGTAACTTTTTTTTTATATTTCTGTATACATATGCATAGGATGTATTTTCTGCGGGGCCAGGTGTACTTTTTAGTTATACCATTTTGGGGAATGTCTATTGCTTTGATAACTTTTTATTCAAATTTTTATCATAGGCAAAACAGCAGTTCTGCACTTTTGATTTTTTTTCCACTACGTTGTTCAACGTACCGAAAAAATATTTTTATAAGCTTGTAGACCGGCCGTTCCTGAGTTTAAAGTGAGTATTTCAAAGTGAAAGTGACTGAAATCACCTATTGTGACTGATGGATTCTAAGTCTTCTCTACATATACATGATAGCTATGAACATCACTGTGCAGATAAGTGGGGTGGCAACTGCATAGAAATCTCCTACAGAAAACAGTAAGTGTCAGCATATAATTTAGCTGAGTGGTCAGAGACAGAACTGCAGGATTTTTGGACATTTTTTCAAATTTAGATAACATGGAAAATGTTTCAAAAACTCACCAATAGTCTAGGGAAGCATTCCCTTTAAGACGGTATTAGGCTAGATTTATACAGAGCTTTTTTTTTTTTTTTTTTTTTTTATGAAGAACTGCACACACTTTTTAATTGCAGCAACGTATGATGTTACTATGCATCTCAACTGTATGGTAATGGAAATTAATTGAAAAACTCTTGTTTACCAGCGGTTACCACACAAGTGGAACGATTATTAACATGTGCTAGGCATTATTGTAATTAAAATCGCATGCAGTTCATCCCTGAACAAGCACTGTGTAAACCCAGCCTCACCCTATATTCACACAACAGTGAAAATCTGTCTGTAAATGGGGGCTTTTCACCCTCTCTTTTAATCAGAATGTCCAAGAAAGGCATTTGAAAACGTTTTACAAACCAGCCAAAAAGACACCATTATAATGTGTGCTTAAAGGGGTTGTCCGTGATAACATGATATTTCTACTCTAAGCTAAACACCCTCCCACGCCTACCTTCTAACTTACTTAGTTTACAGAAAAAAAATTTCTGGTGACGTCACCTATACTAAACTCCCCCCCTTCCCACCCTGCATCATACTTACCTGTTTTCCTGTTCGGATATTCTAGGCACAGGACATCACTTACTTCTGGGGGACCAGCTCCTCCTCCTCTTGAAGTCTGCCGGCCGCCCACAACTGCGCAATAAAGCCGGAGTGCCGGCTACAGTGCATTCTGGTACTCTAGCTCTATTGCGCAGGTAGACGTCAAGAAGAGGAGAATCTGGCCCTCCGGAAGGAAGTGATGTCCCGTGGCCAGAAGATCCAGACAGGAACACATGAAAGTATAATGGGGTGGGTTGAGTTAGTTAGTTGGGAAGGGCTAGTATTGGGTGGGCAAGAGAAACAGGGAGGGAGGGAGGGGGAGAGAGGGGGAGAGGGAGAGAGAGAGAATTCATTAGGTGAATGCTGATCTATTATATTAAGAATATTTAAATATAACAGACCTGTCATTGAGGAAATCTGGAATAAATAGCATTCCTCTTCTGAAGTGCATACTTGGATAAGGGAGACCTTTCCATTTTTTCCTTTTTTATAAGCAGGAGGCCATTCAATGTCAAATCCAAGTACAGCTTCTTTGGAGAGTTTCTCTCTAGAATAAGAAGTAAACAAAATAGAAATTACACATGCTGATACATAAACCAACAAAAAAATGGTAGTTATTTACTGGTAATTGAATTTTCCAGAACTCACGACGGCACCCAGCGAGAGGATCCGCCCCCAGGGGCAGGAAACCTACGGTCTAAAAAGGTGGATCCTCTCCAACCCCTCAGTTTTATAGAAGCAATAGAGAGACTCCAGAACCCTAAGGTCAAAAAACTTTTTTTTTTTTGCTTGCTACACCCGTTGCCAAACAAAAGTCCATCACCAAGAAAAAGGGGAGGGATAAAAGACGGTGCTGGAAAATTCAATTACCGGTAAGTAATTACCATTTTTTCCCCATCAACCACGACAGCACCCAGAGAGAATAAAATTGGAAAAAACTAGGGAGGGACCGCCGCTTTTCCTTTGTTGGGACCTGAAAAGAGAACAAAAAGGGAAGTAGATTTCCTCCAGGAGGAAGTAGAGGACAAATACTGGATTAGGCAACGTCTTACATCCAAACAGTGGTATTCCTGCTCTTTAGAATTACTTGGGTTAGCACAGTGGGAGGGGAGAACTATCTCCTGAGATCCATGAAATTTTGAGGCTACTTTAGGCAAAAAAGCTGGGTCTGGTTTAATTACCCTGTCCTTTGTAATAACAGTAAAGGGTGGATTAACTGATAGAGCCTGCAATTCTCCTATGCGACGTGCAGAGGTAAGGGCCACTAAAAGAATGCCTTTCAGGGATAAATTTTTAATAGGAATAGAATCCAATGGTTCAAAGGGAGATAGAGAGAACTAGGTTCAAGTCCCAGGGAGGAACTCTGGACATAACAACAGGTCTACTTCTAGAGGCCGCCTTGATGAACCTAATCACCCAGGGATCGTCAGCCAATTTAATGTTCAGCAGAGCACTAAGGGCCGAAACCTGGACTCTTAAAGTGCTGGTAGAAAGACCCTTTTCTAGCCCCTTCTGAAGGAACTCTAGAATCTGTTTTCTAGGTATATCCCTAAGCTCCCCCAGAGAACCCCCTACAAATTCAAAAAAACGGAACTAAGTCCTAGCGTATATTTTAGTAGTGACCGGTTTTCTGCTTTTTAGAAGAGTGGAAATGACACTGAGAAATACCTTTTGAGGCTAGTAATCTCCACTCAAATTCCAGGCCGTCAGATGTAAGTGGCTGGACTCTGGGTGGAGAATGGGGCCCTGACATAGAAGGTCCGGGCTGACTGGGAGAATCCAAGGGTCCGAAACGGACAGGATCCTTAGCCAGGTAAACCAGGCTCTCCTTGGCCAAAAGGGGGCAATTAGAATAACCCTCGCTCGATCCTCCCTGATCTTCCTCAGAACTGCTGGAATGAGAAAGAAGGGACAAAAAGCGTAAGCTAGATTGAAATCCCACTTGTGGGACAGTGCATCCACCCCAAAGGGGCATTCCTCTGGGTTTAGGGGAAAAAAAAATCTCTCCACCTTGTTTGACCAACTGGCAAACAGATCTATTTCCGGGACCCCCCAAACCCTGGTGATCCCTAAAAAGATGGATGGGTTCAATTCCCACTTGCTCTGATTCAGACTGTGACCGCTCAAGAAATCTGCCCTGAAAATTGACTGACCCCCTGATATGCAGAGCAGACAAGGAGAGAACCAGAGGGTCTGACAGATGTAGAATCCAGGCCGTTATTTTCATAAGGGGAAAGGACCTCGTACCCTCTTGCCTGTTTATATATGAAACTGCAGTCATATTGTCGGACATGATCCTTACATGGCGATTCCGAATACTCTGCCTATGGCTTTCAAGGTCTCCAAAACCGCCATTAGTTCCCTCTGATTCGAGGAGGCCTGAGAAAGGCTCCTATACCAGCAGTCCTGAAACACCTGATCCCCCATGTGGGCACCCCACCCCCAAGGGCTGGCATCCGTGGTAATAATTAGGGGGTCTGAGATCTTCCATGGAACTCCAATTTCTAGGTGACCTCTGACTAACCAACAACCCAGGGTTTCTCTTGGTGGCTGAGACACCCACATAAGTTTGTCGAGAATTTTCTCTTCTTGACGCCAGGCTGTCAGGATTTCCCACTGCAGGTCTCGGGAGCGGCTCTGAGCCCAAGGTACTGCTGGAATACAGGCCGTGAGAGTCCCCAGGATGGACATAGCCTTTCTTATAGTGACCCTGGGGGACTGGATCAGGGTTTTTACTAGGGACAGAACCCCTTCTATTTTCTCTGGAGGGAGAAAACATCTCTGAGCCGTGGAATCTAGAATGATCCCTAGAAACTTTTTCTGTTGAGAGGGAACTAAACTTGACTTCTCTAAATTCACCATCCAACCTAATTCCTCCAGAATGTCCTACTCTGTGTACTACTCTGACACTTTCTGAACATTCTATTCTGGATCTTGCAACAATGAGAAAATTGTCTAGATATGGAATAAACTGAACGTCTTTCTCTCATTTACATGTGCCCCCATTTCTGCCACTATTTTGGTAAATACTCTTGGGGCCATGGAAATTCCAAAGGGAAGGGCCTAATATTGGTAATGATGAACCATCCCTCCCATCTCTATTGCTACTCGCAAGAACCTCTGGTGACCTGGAAAAATTGGAAGATGGTAATAAGCGTCTTTCAGGTCTATCACTGCCATCCAGCAATTGGGAGTTAACAATCCCACTGCTGACTGCACTGTCTCTATCCGGAATTTCTTGTAAGACAGAAACTGATTTACCCTCCTCAGATTTATTATGGTTCT
The DNA here is from genome assembly GCA_947044405.1 of Leptodactylus fallax. Lineage (NCBI taxonomy): Eukaryota > Metazoa > Chordata > Amphibia > Anura > Leptodactylidae > Leptodactylus > Leptodactylus fallax. The sequence continues at coordinate 6,901,306 of CAMRHE010000058.1, read as the reverse complement.
GTAGGAGCCATCGGGTTTCCTTACCAAGAACAGATGGGAATAAAACCCCTGCCTCTCCTCTTCATGGGAAACTGGAATCAGCACCCCTTTCAAGATCAGGCTCTTCACTTCCAATTCCAGAGCCAATTGAGAGGTTAGGGAAGTCTGAGTTCTGGTAATCTGAAAACTTGAAGGCGGAGGAGAAGAGAACTCCAACTTCAGGCCTACTCCCACTATATCCAGGATCCAAGGGCTTGATGAAATTTTCCTCCAGGCAGCAAGGAATTTCCTCAGTCTCCCCCCTACCCGGGGCCTGGTGTCATTACCTATTGTGTCTTGGATCTTTATTACGGGGTGAGTTGCTAAATAAGAACCCCTTTTGTTTCTTATTGGTTTCCGATCAGCTATTATCTCTGGACTTGACAAATTTCTGCCCTCTGAATGCTCCAAAGGGACGAAAGGACCTCCATGTACGACCAGAGGAAGGCACAGGAAAACCTCTTTTTATCTGCTGCCTTAGCTAAGATGTCATCCAAGGCTGGTCCAAATAGATATTCACTGTCACAGGGCAGATTGCACAGCCGGGTCTTAGACCCTGCATCACCTGTCCAACTCTTCAGCCATATAGCCCTTCTGGCAGAGTTGGTAAGGGCAAGGGAGCGAGCGAGCTGATAATCTTACAGCGTCCGCTGAAGCATCAGTCAAAAAATCTGCAGCTTTTCTAATAGTCGGCAGGGCTGACAGAATCTGCTCTCTTGGGGCCTTATCCCTTAATTGATCTTCCCGCTCCCCTAGCCAGATCATAAAAGATCTTGCAGTACAGGTAGCCGCTATATTGGGCTTGAGGGATACTCCTACTGACTCCCAAGAACGCCTTAGGAAGCTTTCTGCTTTCTTGTCTAAAGGATCCTTCAGGGAAACCATGTCCTCGAAAGGAAGTGCTGACATCCTGGAGGCTCTGGCAACATCAATTTTTGGTACATTATCCCAAGAAGAGCAAGCTCCCTCTTCAAACGGGTATTTACGCTTAACTCCTCTAGGGATAAAACCCTTCTTGTCCGGCTTTTTCCATTCCCTCTTGATAAGGGATGTAATATTTTTATGGACTGGAAAGTGGGTCCTTTGACGAACCTCCAAACATAATGTCCTGCATAAAACGGGAGGGTCTAGAGTCCTCAATCCCCATAGTCGCTCAAATGGCTTTGAGCAACTTGTCAGTGTCCTCAACTGGAAAACACAACTGTCTTCCATCTACATCAGATATGGAGGAAAAAGAGGCGTCATCGGATAATTGTCCACTTTCACCCTGAACGGACTTCTCCTCAGAAGAGGAGTCATGATCCCGGGTAGAGGAACTGGACTTGTTTTTCTGTCCACTTTTACCCCTAAGGGAACTCCTGACCTCCTCCTGTATCATAGATCTGATACCCTGTAAGAATGACGGGGACTCCTCAGCAATAGTTCTATCAATGCAATGATGGGCAGAGCTTTTTCTTATAAGAAGAAGAAAGTCTAGTTCTACATAAGGCACATTTCTTATTCTTAGATTTCGCCAGGGCTTTCCTAAATCTATCCTACAAAAGACAGGGGGACCAATTAATCAATAAAAAATAAAGGGTTGGCACGCAGCCACTTACATCCCCCTAGAATACCGAGGAAGGCGGAGGTGGACCTTCATCTTGCGGTCTTCCTCTTGCCGGAGGCTGCTGGGACTGTGACTGCAGCTGTAGCTGCTGCTGTTCCATACTGTAAAGAAGTCTTCTCAGTGCAGGGAGGGCCAGGAACTGCTTAGCAGTTCCACCCTCCTTCAATCTGCATTATATGGCCATTCAGCCGCTAGGCCACGCCCCTTCCACTGGAAGCCACGCCCTCATTACCGGCAAGTCATGCCCCTTGTGCCGGAAGCCACATCCCCCTCCTTCCAGGCTGGCACCTCCATGTGTCTCCCTGCAGGCCCGGAACTCCTGCGGCCTAAAGCAGAGGAAACACACTCCTCCTGCCTGGATATCGGAACCCCCGCGCCCGGAACACCAGCAGCGCATAGCTGGGGGGGTCGGCACCCACTCCAGACTGGGCCACAGCTAACAGCCACCCATGGAAGAAGAGAGGTAACCCCTGCCAGGACCAACTCTTTCCTATGCCATCAGGTAAGCCTGCCTCAAGCAGGCACATAGGTCTCCTTCCAGGGACAGAAAACAACTGAGGGGTAGGAGAGGCTCCATCTTTTTATACTGTAGTTTTCCTGTCCCTGGGGGTGGATCCTCTCTCTGGGCGCTGTCGTGGGTGATGGGAAAAATTTGTAATATTGATGCTTCTCTAGCATAGTTTTTATCTTTTGGGTGACTTGAGAAGCTCTACAAAACTAAGCAAAATGAGCCAACTGTGCAGTCCCAAACATTTTTCTGTTGCAATTAGGAATATATCATATAAAAAGTGGTTAAACCTTGTACTTTTCAATGCAACTACATAAATAAAAGTTCCCAATGTCTTTTACCACAGGCCACAATGAACCCTGTGTATGACAAAACAATGTCCTTTTGGGTATATACGGGGCCAATGCAGTATATGTTTGTTTTTTTTACCATGAAAGCTTACGGGGGAAGTATCCAACTGTATGGGTATACAGTGGCATACACCAGAAGCATTCATTGGAATCATACTTTGGGACATTCATCAACATAAGATCCCACTATAATGTGAATAGGGCCGTAAAATCAGCAAATTTGATGTTTATATTTCTTTATCTCACCAATCATCAATCTGCCTATGTAACTTAGGTTCTGTCCACATCTGCAATGACTAACAACAGTGTTTGCTGGGTTCAGTCATAAAGCACACTGTATTAAAGGGGAAAAAAAAAAGTGCTACATGCAGCACTATTTTCCCCAACAACTGTGATGAAATCCTGACGTGCAAATATAGCGTTAAGCAGGCAGCGAAGTTCCAGCTCTATTGGACAAGAATATAAAGTAGAATGATCTATTTACAACTATCTAAAATGCAGCAAATGACAAAAAGAGCCAAGACTGGAGTAATTATGACTATTGTGTATAGTCACTAACTTTTCAGAAAACTTAGTTTAATTTCATAGAGCATGTGATTCTGGACCAAAATGCAATGCACTTTAAGTTGAACTCTCGCAATTTCTTAATTTTCTGCCGTGGTAGAAAGGCATATGCTGTTAAATTGCAGTAAAGGTAATATTAACCCCTTAAGGACCCAGCCCAAAAGTGCGTTAAGGACCAGGCCTTGTTTTTCAAAACTTACGTGTCACTTTATATGGCAATAACTTTGAGACTCCTTAACTTACAAAAGTGATTTTGAGATTATTTTTTCATGACACACTGTACTTCATGTTAGTGGTAAACACTAATGAATGAGAAAAATCACAATTTTCAAAATGTGAAATGCTCTGCTTTTCAGACAGATAGTCATACCACCCAAATACATTAATACATATTATCTACCATATTTCTTCTGTATATCGGCATCATCTTTTAATCGTCCTGTAATTTATTTTGGATGTTAGAAGGCTTACAAGTGTAACAGCGATTTTCCAGATTTACAAGAAAATTTCCCAAACTAATTTTTTAGGGACACTTCAGTTCTGAAGAGGATTATAAAGGCCTATATATTAGAGACCCCCATAAATCAACCCATTTTCAAAATTGCACCCCTCAAATAATTCAAAAAAGCATTTGGGAAGTTTGTTAACCCTTTAAGCATTTCACTGTAATTAAAACAATATGGAGGTGAAATTTAGACATTTAATTTTTTTCCACTAATTCCTTAATTTAGCCCTAAAATTAACACATTCACAAAGGGTTAAAGGAGAAAATGCATCTCACAGTTTGTTATGCAATTTCTCCCGAGCACGGAAACACCCAACATGTGGGTGTAAACTGATGTTTTGGGCGAATGGCAGCGCACGAAAGGGAAGGAGTGACCCTGGGCGTCTGAAAAGCAGATTTTGCTGCAAAAGTTTTCAGGTGCCATGTCTCATTTGCAGAGTCCCTAGAGTACCAATACAAAGGAAACCCCCAAAAAGTTAGCCCATTTTGGAAACTACACCCCTCACAGAATTCATCAATGCATATAGTGAGCATTTTGACCTTACAGCCGTTTCACAGATTTTACTAACACTGGGATGTATAAATGAAAAATTACTAAAATGTCACTTTATCCCCAAAGTTTTCATTTTCACAAGGGGTTAAAGGAGAAAAAGCACCCCACAGTTTGCAAAACAATTGCTCCTGAACACAGCAATACCCCATATGTGGTCGTAATCTGCTGTATGGGATACATGGCAGGGCTCAGAATGGAAAGAGCGCTATTTGGCTTTTGGAGGGCATATTTTGCTGGAATAGTTTTTGGGTGCCATGTCGCATTCGCAGAGCCCCTAAAGTACTAATGCAATGGAAACTCCCAAAAGTGACCCCATTTTGGAAACTACACCCCTCATAGAATTTATCTAGGTGTATAGTGAGCATTTTGACCTCACAGCTGTTTCACAGATTTTATTGACTTAGGGACGTAAAAATGAAAAATTACTTTTTTCCAATAAACCGTCCATTTAGCAACATATTTTTAATTTTTGCAAGTTGTTAAAGAAAAAAAAACACCCCACAGTTTGTTACACAATTTCTTTTGAACACAGAAATGCCTCATATGTGATAATAATCTGCTGTTGGGGTACATGGTGGGGCTCAGAATGGAAAGAGCGATATTTTACTTTTGCTGGAATAGTTTTCAGGTGCCATGTCGCATTTGCAGAGCCCCTGAAGTACCAATACAATGGAAACCTCTCAAAAGTGACCCCACTTTAGAAACTACACCCCTCAAGGAATGTATCAAGTGGTATTATCATTTTAAACCTAAAAATGCTTCCCAAAAATTAATGTACAAAGTGAAAATTAAAGTTTTTAAAGAAATATCCAATTTCAGCGTCTAATACATTGCGGCCACTTTGTGGCATCAGAGACATGAACTCCTAAAACTATTAAGTGGGCTATCCCGGGGACAAAAAAATTATATACAGTACAGACCAAAAGTTTGGACCTCTGTCATAGCCAACAAAGGATATATAACAGAGTATTGAGATGAACTTTTGTTTTTGACCAAATACTTATTTTCCATCATAATTTGCAAATAAAGTCTTTAAAAATCAGACAATGTGATTTTCTGGATTTGTTTTCTCATTTTGTCTCTCATAGTTGAGGTCTACCTATGATGTCAATTAAAGGCCTTTTTAAGTGGGAGAACTTGCACAATTGGTGGCTGACTAACTACTTTTTTCCCCACTGTGTATGTATATATATATATATATATATATATATATATATATAAAAAACACATACAGTACAGACCAAAAGTTTGGACACACCTTCTCATTCCAAGAGTTTTCTGTATTTTCATGACTATAAAAATTGTAGATTCACACTGAAGGCATCAAAACTATGAATTAACACATGTGGAATTATATACTTAACAAAAAAGTGTGAAACAACTGAAAATATGTCTTATATTCTAGGTTCTTCAAAATAGCCGCCTTTTGCTTTGATTACTGCTTTGCACACTCTTGGCATTCTCTGTATGTGGGTGTAAACTGCTGCTTGGGCACGCAGCAGGGCTCAGAAGGGAAGGAGCACTGTGTTTTTTTAGCTTTTGGAGTACGGATTTAGAGGAACTTTCTGGTCACCATGTTATTTTTGCAGAGCCCTGGAGGTGCCAGTAAATTGGAATTCCCCAAGATGTGACCCCCATTTTGTAGGGGCAATTTTAGGGTTAAAATATGCGCTCCAAAAGCACATAGCGCTCCTTCACATCTGCGCCCTGCTGTGTGTCCAAATGGCAGTTTATGCCCACATGTATGACACTGGTGTACCCAGGACAACATACTTAACAACGCCATATGTGGGTATTAACTACTGTTTGGGCACAGCCGGGCACATAAGGGAAAGAGCGCTATTTTGGTTTTTGGAGCACAGTTTGCTTTTGCAGAGGCCATGAATTGCCAGTAAAGTGGAATCCACAGACATGTCACCCCATTTTGGAAACTATACCCTTCAAGGGATTTATCAAGTGGGGGTAGCGAGCATTATTAACCCTTAAGTGTTGCATTCTTTTAATTTCAGAAATGAATGTGCAGTTGATAATGAAAAGTTAAAAATTAAATTTTTCCATAGATACACTTCAGTGCCCAATATGTTGTGCCCAGCTTATGTCTGCACAGACACACACTCCAAAAACTGTTGAGCAGGGATCCCGGGCACAACAGCTTTTGGAGCATTCATCTCTGATACAAGCCGGGCACAACATATTACGCACTGAAATGACGTATTCCTGGAAAAATTGTCATTTTCACCTTTCACCATCCGCTGCGTATTCATTTATGGATAATAAATTATAGCAACACTTGGGGGTTAAAAATGCTCACTGTACCCCTGGATAAATTCCTTCAGGGGTGTAGTTTCCAAAATGGGGTGACATGTCAGGGGATTCCACTGTACTGGCATTTCAGCTCTGCAAAAGTGTCATGGTGTCCAAAAACCAAACCGTCCAAGTCTGTGCTCCAAAAACCAAATAGCGCTCCTTCCCTTCTGTGCCCAAACAGCAGCTTATACCCACATCTGACATTAAAGTACATTATCCAGGGTACACCAGTGTCATACATGTGGGTATAAACTGCAGTTTGGGCACACAGCAGAGTGCAGAAGGGAAGGAGTGCTATGTGGCTTTTGGAGCGCAGATTCAGAGGTTTGGGACCTGGATGCCATTTCATGTTTGCAGAGCCTCTAAAGTACCAGTAAAGTGGAATCCCCTAGGGAATGACCCCATTTTGAAAAGTGCACTCCTCAAGGAATTTATCAAGGGGTGTAGTGAGCATTAGTATCCCAGACGTGACTGCACAGCGGATGGGGAAAAGTGAATATGTAAGCTGTGCGGAGTACATTGGTTACACTAAATTCCCTACTATTTCCCCAGTAGTTCCTATTATTGGAGGAGGTCACTCTGGGGGTCACTTCTGGTTTATTATCCCTCGTAAGCTCTAAATCTGGTTTGTACCCTGATATACACTTGCACAGCTTATACATTCCCTTCCTGACTCAGCCAGTTTTGTTCTAATAATTTAGCGATTTTTGGGGTTTTTGTCTTCACATTGTACGAGCTATATTTTCTTTATTTTTCTGGTGATGTAGCCATATGAGGGCTTGTTGTTTGCGGTATGAGATGAATTTTGTAATTACACCATTTTTAGGTGCCTACAACTTAAATAAATTTTATTAACTCTTTCTTGGTGGATTAAAAAACCCCCCATCAATTCTGGCACTGCGTTTTACCTTTTAAATTTTTCGCCATGCAGCATAGAGCGTAAGTAACAGGTTACCTTTATTCTGCGGGTCGGTATGATTACGGCGTAATTTTTTTTTGCATCGCCATCTTCTGAGATGCGTAGCATTTTTATTTTTCAGTTTACAGAGTTGGTTTAGGGCTTTTTTTTGCGGGACAATCTGTGCTTTTTATTGGTACAGTTTTGGGGGCACATATGACTTTTTGATCACTTTTTATGGCATATTTTGTAAGGTGAGATGGCGAAAAGTCATTACTTCCAGCGGTTTTTTTTTCCCGACGTTCACCTTGTACGTTAAATATGGTTTCAGTTTTATTTTACAGGTTGTTACAGACGCGGCGATACCAAATATATATTGTTTTTATTAATTTTTAGGTTTATCTTTTATATAATTCATTTTATATAGGAAAAGGGAATTTTTGGGGCTTTATTCTTTTATTAATTTTTTTCACATACTTTATTTTTTTTTTCACTTTTTCATGTGTCCCATTAGGACACCTGAGCCAGAGATGCTGCGATCTCTGGCTCAGTACTATAGACTGCAAGACACAAGCATACATGTGTCTTGCAGTCTATACAGGAAGTCATGGATATGGATACACATAGCACTGACTTCCGGAGGTCTCGGCAGGATCAACCAGGTAGTGGGGTCTCCAGGCAGCCTGGGGTCACTAGGCAGACCCCGGGCTGCAGATTATAGATATCGACACCCCCCCGATCTCGCCACAGGGGGTGCGGCAAGATGGCGGAACCCCTTGGATGCCGTGATCATGTTTGACCGCGGCATCCAAGGGGTTAAAACCTCCGATCGGAACTCAGTTCCGACAGGAGGTTATGGAGCAAGGTGTTAGCTGTCAGTTACAGCTAACGCCCGGTTCCAATGCCGGCTGCTCAGATAGTGAGCAGGCGACCGGCCTCGGGCGTAGTATTACGCCCTGGTGCGAGAAGTACCTAGTGCCCAGAATGTAATAGTACATCCAAGGTCGTTAAGGGGTTAATGGTAAATGTATTTGAGAGTTATCTACTCTTTTCTGGTCCAAAGCTGTGTCATGTGACCAACATTCACACTCTCCAACTGACACAGCTTCTCATGTATTGACAGAAAGTCAGTTTGTCCATTTATTCCTATGAGAGCCTCAATGTTAGTCTCAATAGGAATTAATGGAGAAGCTGACTTCCTGTTCACACATAAGAATCTGTGTCAGTTGGAGAGTGTGATTGTTGGTCACATGACACAGATATGGACCAGAAAAGAGTAGATAACTCACAAATACAACCACCATTAAGATTACCTTTACTACAATTTACATTGTATGCCATTCTAACACACCAGAGAATTAAACATTTTGTGGGAGTTCTACTTTAATTAAAAATGTTGCTGCTTTGTGCCTGAAAAACCTTTCTAAAATTCTTGCCACTAAGTGTCTCCCTTCTACCAAATTTGATGTTCAAACCATTACTAGGGAGGTCCTGTTCATACATACATCAGGTTTAAAGAAGACCTTTCATGTCATCATGCATATGCGGTTTTATATACCGCTAGAAAGCCGACAGTGCGCTGAATTCAGTTGTTTTCTTCCCTCTCTGTATATTTCTTTCAGTGGTTGAACATCAATAAGTGCTAGTAACGTTTCTTGATCAGTGCCTCTTTATGTAAACCCAGATATAACTGTGCAGTTTACAACAAAGAGAACGCTGCTGTATTGAGCTGAAAACCAAGAAGTGGAGGGGAGAGGAGACAGGAGGGCAGCTGAAATCCTGCGATGAGAAAACTCCTTTAATGATTCCATTTAATATGAAACATAAATTGTGTTATATGAAAGGGCTCACCTGATGTACTCCGAAAAGAAGGAACATTCCTGTGCTTCATAACTATAGACAATTGAGCCAGTGAATTTCAGGAAAGGTAGGTTATCTTCAAATATGTTTTTCTTCCAGGGACAATTCTAATTAAAAAGGAAATTACGGTTTTAGAACCTATAAACACTTGACCATCACCAGCTAAAATACTTGTGTCCGTGTCCAACACAATCAAACCATATATTAAAGGGATTTTACAGGCTACAAATATTGATGACCTCTTCTAAAGTTAGGTCACTAATATTAGAGGGGTGAGGGTCCGATACCTGCCACCCCCCATCAAACAGCTGTTCTCAACAGCAATACACATAGAATGGAGCAAGAAGCAGAAACCACTAATTTTCTGTGTACTGGCAAAACATTCACTGCAGTTTAGATATCATTCAAATGAATGGTCGCTGATCTGTAGTACCAGGCCTGGCCACTAAACAGTGCTGTCTGCTTGCTGCTTCATTCTCTGTGTATCAGCTGCAGAGAACAGTTGACCGATGGGGGTGCCAGACTCCCATCTGTCTGATATTGATAACATATCCTTAGAAAAGGTCATCAATATTTTTAGATCGGAAAATCCCTTTAACATGTATGTCTACTCTACATAGCTAAGACTCTTCAATCAACTATGATATATATCCAAGTCATGATATCACTGGCTAGTAAGCACCAATCTCATAAAAACATTTTTGCCATGTTACCACAAATCACCATTAAATTCTAAAACTGGTACTTTCATCACCATCACATTTACTTACATTCCACTGGGCAAATGAACACATTCAGCTGAAAAAGCAGGCTCAAAAGGACCCTAGAGGAATATGTCATGGCAGTAACAAGTGGACATCACTAGACAGACCAGGTCTGTATGTGGAAGAGATAAGAATAGTTTGTGATTGTACCTGACCATGTTTTGGATCCCCTGATGAATCATGGCTACTCATGATGTAACGCGTAGGGACAGGTTTAATTAAAGGTCAGATGTGGACTGCCCTTGTAAGGGCAGGAGCTCTTTGGGGATAACAGGGCCATTTTTGAGATATAGGGTCAGAACTTTATGACCAGGATGGCGATTCCCACAGAGCTATTGATGGATCATGAATGCATGACCGGTGATTTGGTGAGATCTATCTGATTTTTCTTACCTTTTCATATATTTGGAAGTCTGTGATTTAGAGTTTTAACATTAACTCTTTATTTTTTGCTGATTTGTGTGATTTACATCTGCATTGTATTGGATTGATATAATCCTTGATTGCACAAATATTTATCTGTGTTATTCTTTTCATTTATAGACATGTCATTATTGAGGTGCCTTTTTAGGAGATATTTATATTAAAAGTTATGTTTTATAGTTTTTTCCACATTTGCTGTATTTCTCCTCTTCTAAGTGGAAATTCCTGCCCTAGTTGGTATTTTTTGCTGAAGTGTGTCTGATTCAAATTTGTCACAATGACATGTGACAAGAGGGCAGTGCTATTCTGAAATTTGCTAACGGTGGCTATATACATTTGACAGAAGTAGGATGAACAACCACTAGAAAAAAAAAAAAAAAAAAAAAAACACAGCCTGGTCAACAATATTGAATACACATTTCAGCTTATACTGACCATTCAAGATGGCCATACGTGTTCTATGACAACAGTTTAAAAGGCATTCTCCTGGGAGTCTGTGTACACTTACTTTCTTTGGAGTTGCTGTACCTAAGCTTCCAGGATGTTTCCAAGTCCTGGTCATGTGATGAGAACCAGTACCCAACACCCAAGGTGCTTCCACTCATCCCTCAGCATTCACAGGTATTTACCTGTGCTATGGGAGCTGGCTTTACTATAGACTGTAGTCCCCACAGCATTGGTAGTTAACTACCTGTGAAAACAGGAAAGGAGGGAGTATGTGGACTGACACAGGGGCCATGTGATGGATCTGATCACATGAGCAGGGGTCAGAACCAATACAGAACCCTGAGAAAATAAGCATACACAGACTCCCTGGAGAACTCATTAAGGCTGAGGCCCCACATTGCGGAAACGCAGCTTTTTTTGTTGCAGATTTTGTTGCGTTTTTTTGAGCCAAAGCCAGGAGTGGATTGAGCAGAAGGGAAAAGTATAAGAAGATTCCTATATATTTCCTATTCCTTTTGTATCTGGAACAAAAAAAGCTGCGTTTCCGCAACATGGGGCCTCAGCCTTAGGCTAAGGCCCCAAGGTGCGGAATAGCTGCTTTTTTGTTGTTGCAGATTTTGCTGTGTTTCTTTGATCCAAACCCAGGCGTGGCTACAGGAGGAATGGGAAATATAAAAAGCTCTTATACTTCTACCTTCTACTTAATCCACACCTGGCAGCTTTTCCGCAACATGGGGCCTTAGCCTTGAGGCCACGTCCTCACGTACCACAAACACCGCAGCAAAAACCGCTGCATTTTACAGTACCTGCAATGTGGATGGAATTCTGGCTAATCCCATCCACACATTGCAGAAAAATATCTGCAGCGGACAAGCTGTGATATCAAAAACCATTGCGTTTTTGTAAATCGCTGAATGTTAATTATACCTACAGAAACAGTGGCGTTTTCTGTATAGGTTTAATTGAAGTAGAAAGTCCCCAGAGGATAATTCTGCATATTTTCTGCGAAAAGCGCTGTGGGAAAAAAAAGTGATGCGTTTCTGCAGTGGTGTTTCCCGCCATGCTTTTTGGCTGCAGCTCGCTATGTGGGGCCGTAGCCTAAAGGGGTTTTCCCACCACAGCAACTTATCCCCTATCCACAGGATCCACTCAGACAGGTGAGCAAAACACCACGTGTAATCAGTAGGAGTCCCAACAGTTGGACCTCTGCCAATCCACAACTTAACCCATATTCTATGAATAGGGAAAACCCTGTGCAGGATGAATAAGGTTTCATTTTTGACTGTTTCTTAACGGACAATCCTTCACGCAATGGCCAACAACTATCAGATGAACATTTTAAAGAAGGTCCAAATGTGCAGTTCATTGTAGATACAGACAGCACATAGACCAAAAATACGAGTCATATGAGTAAACCTTAAACGTTTAAATCAGCTGGGGACAGTGAAACAAATAAAAAAATGCATACTCACCTTTCCTTGGTGCTCTGGTGTCCTCCCATGCGTCCCGGTTCTTCTGCTCCGGCGTGACCGCTGAGGCCAATCAGCGAAGGGCCTGCAATGTCACTACCTGTGAGATCACGGGTCCTCTTCCTGAGGCCTGCTGAGGCCGCTGATTGGCCTCAGCTGTCACGTGACTGCTGAGGCCAATGAGCGGCTTCAGTGGAACGCCAGAAGAGACCCAGGAGACGCTGCCGGAGCACCATGGAAAGGTGAGTATGCATTTTTTTTTTTTTTTTTTAATTTGTTTCACTGCCCCCAGCTAATATATACGTTAAAAGGGTTGTCCATTTTTGCCTGGACAACCCCTTTAATATACCATTCTAACTCAAGACAATATTGATTTACTGAAGGAGACTTGCCTTTTTAGCCTCGCTTGCACGATGTGTATCCTGTTTAGCCATCCAGTCGGGAAGCTTTCGCTGTTCCCCTGACATTTTCATTTCCATTTAAGTCATGCAACCATAAAGCAATCATAAAGTCCTAAAAAAGGAGGTTTCACATATTTAAACAGCAAAATTTGGAAATAAAGTGGTCAGTGTTAGTGGTGGTTTTGGTCATGAACCCACACTAATGGCATATTCTGGAGTCTCTAATTGATATGTAAGATGTACAGAGGTGAACCTTTGTAGGAAGGAGACAGATTTATGTAGATAAATGTAGTATTCAATATTCCCTATCACAGCTCCACATGCTATGCTTAGCAGGTTTTTCCAAAACACTGAAAGGAAAATCTAGTATGCTTTGGCACGGTTGTCAAGCAGGGGGATTTATTTGATATATTTAGTACTCCTCAGTCTCTATTCCTGCATTTCCTGGTATGCTACTCAGCTTTCCTAGAACCCTGACATGCAAATCTCGCAAGCTCTGGCATGATTTTAGAGCAATGAGGAAGATTAATTTTATATTATATTACTATACTATAACAGAATTACCTAGTATTCTACCCAGCTTTCCAAAGAACCTGAAGAGCACATCTCACATGATATAGCAAGAAGTGAGATTTAATTAGATAAATATAATATTAAAGTATTCTCTATGACAGCTACACTAACCCAGATTTCCCAGAACCCTAAAAAATCTAGCAAGCGTTGGCATGATTTAGGAGCAAGCAAGGGAATTTATTTTGTATATTTAGTATTGGCTCCATCTGTTGTAAAACTTCTATTGTTGCCTGAATATCCTGTTAGGCTCAAGGCTGTGAAGTCGGATGGCCAAGCTAGGCCTAGGTGATTAATCGAAAAATAACCAAAACCGATTATCAACCAGGACAACCAACATGATTTTGTTCACTTTGGTTATTACAATATTTATCGAACACATCCGAACTGAAACCGCTATTATTATACTCTGGGGATTCTTCATACCCCAGAGTATAATGAGCGGAGGCCATTGGGAGGTGAGGCAAGACTGTTTTTAATGTTTGATGACTTCCCCTGGGCCTCCGCTTATTATACTCTGAGGTCTGAAGAGTCCCCAGAATATAACAGCAGTTTTGGTTCAGTCCGAACAAAAATTGCCAAACAAATCTCGCAAAGTTCGCCCAACACTTAGATATTCTGTAAAAGAGGAATGATCTAAATAATAGCCATTAATTGTAATCGAGGTAAAATGCCCGATTAATCACGATTTTGATTTAGCCCTAGGCCAAACCACCAACTCCTATTTTTAAACAGCCCAACTCTGACTCAGAAGCAGTAAAGCCCCTCTAATTCATTAAAAAAACTAAATCCTGTGAAAGTAAATATGCAACAAGTCATCCATCTTTTAATTCTACAATATTAAAAATTATATAATTAAAAATAATTATTCATTTTATTTTGAACCCGGAGTCAGTAATTTTCTTCTGACTCCGACTCCACCCAAAACTGGTCATGACTCCAACTCCAAACCCACGGTGACAACATGTGAATGAGTCAGACATACTTGCATGTATAAATGTTCCTTAAAACATTAAAATAGCTGTGAACTCCCATTGGTGGCCTGGAAACTTTCTGAAAGCAGCACTTCAGAAAGCAGTTTTTGTCTCTACATTTTTATGGTCCCTCTTTTTTCTGGATTTTTATTTTAATGGCATTTTTGAGCAATCAATTAGTTTTAGTTGCCCCCATTCCATCAAGTTTACCTATGTTCATGGGATGAAAAGCAAAGCCAGTTGCAATAGTCTAACCAATATCAAAAAGAATAGAAAGCTGATAAATGCCAATAAAGTAACTTGGGCCTTTTCGGCTTCGATATAAAACTAAAAATTAAAACTAGGGCTACGTTCACATTGCTGTCGTTCTGATCCACTACATGGAAGGCTTCTTCCATAAGTTTATTGTCAATAGTGAACAATTTAGGACACTCCCTTTTTGCATGCCACGCCCCCAATTTATATGCCACTGCAATTTGGTCTCAGTTTCATGTAGTAACTATCCTTATTGGATAGTGTACAGTTAGTGACACAGCATTTAGCCAATGGCAGTGTGAGACAGAATGGCAAGGATGAAAAAGAATTGATGTAATCAATATGAGCAAGTTCACACCAATTAATCTAGCTGACCTTAGGTTTCAGTTATTTTGTGATTAACTGCCCAGCCCTGCCAGGTAGACACAAGATTTACCACAGATTTGGGGCATCTTGCATTAACCTAGATACTCTTGACTTTTTAAGACTCGAAAAACCACACCCCATTGTCTAGAAGACTCTTTAGCAAGGTAAAAAGAGGCGAACAGGGTGCAGCCAGAACAATGTGGCGCATCTTTGATGTAAAACTGTCAAAGGAAAAAAAAAAAAAAACTAGCACTAAAACCTAAAATATAACCTTTAATAGTCTGATTAAAAAGTGTACAATGCACTACAAAAAAATGACGTCTGTAGTGTTGCTGCATGTGGCATTAAGCAGACAACAGCACATAGGTAGCTTTCACAATGTCCATAAAGCCTCTGTTTGAAAAAACAGCTAAACTAAATGCTCAATAATCAGCAACATGGGAGAGGCTTTATCACAATGTCAATAGAGCCCCTGTTTGAATAGATCTATCCTAAGAGGCTTATCAAAATGTAAACACAGCCCGTTTGTATAAAGCTATCCTCTAAGAGGCTTATCACAATGTCCACACAGCCCCTGTTTGTATAAAGCTATCCTCTAAGACAGGGCTGTGGAGTCGGAGTCGGAGTCGGTGCCTATTTTGGTGGAGTCGGAGTCGGTATAAAATGGACCGACTCCGACTCCCAAAATATATAATAAATTGGTACAGTTAGTAGTACAATGCAGTATGTGCTGAATATATTTTCAAAAGAATTTGGGAAAATGATGAAATGTTGAAAATGATGAAATGTCCTGTAAAGGTCTGTTCTATTCCTCATATAATGATGGGACTGAGTTCTGAGTGAACCTATAAGGTTTAGCAGTGCCAGGGCTGTGGAGTCAGAGTCGGTGCCTATTTTGGTGGAGTCGGAGTTGGAGTCGGAGTCAGGGGAAATTGAGGAGTCGGAGTCGAAGTCGGGGCTTTGGCGTACCGACTCCACAGCCCTGCTCTAAGAGGCTTATTTCAAAGTCAACACAGCCCCTGTTTGTATAAAGCTATCCTCTAAGAGGCTTATCACAATGTAAACAGAGCCCCTATTTGTATAAAACTATCCTCAACGCGTTTCCCCCAGAGATAAGCAGGGTTCATCAGGAGAAGGTAAAGATAAAGATAATATCAAGCTTACTGAGATAATTTGCAGTAATAACTACAGTTCCCAGTGTCCTGATGGTGGACACTGGTACTAAGAGAGCTAACTGGTATAGATGGGTTAGTAAATCTCCCCCTATATATCTAAACTAATTTGCACAAAAAATATGACAGAACTCAGGCACAACGTTCCTAGTATATGTGGGCCCATATATTTTGCTGCCCTTCTACGATCATTCTAAAGTAAAATGCAGGGCTGTGGAGTCGGTACGCCAAAGCCCCGACTCCGACTCCTCAATTTCCCCTGACTCCGACTCCACCAAAATAGGCACCGACTCCGACTCCACAGCCCTGGCACTGCTAAACCTTATAGGTTCACTCAGAACTCAGTCCCATCATTATATGAGGAATAGAACAGACCTTTACAGGACATTTCATCATTTTCAACATTTCATCATTTTCCCAAATTCTTATGAAAATATATTCAGCACATACTGCATTGTACTACTAACTGTACCAATTTATTATATATTTTGGGAGTCGGAGTCGGTCCATTTTATACCGACTCCGACTCCACCAAAATAGGCACCGACTCCGACTCCACGACTCCGACTCCACAGCCCTGGTAAAATGATCCATACATGATCCTTAGAGTATTATTAGGATCAGAGCAAGCAAAAGAGTATACAGTAAAGAAAGTCAACAGAAGAGACAAATAAAACTCCTATCAGGAAATCTTATATCGTAAGATATGTAAAAATACTGCAATTGCTGAGGGATAAACATACCATTGGTGCAACATGTGAAGCTGCACAGGGGCCCCACAATCAGCTTTCTACTGTTTATTAAACTGAATGTCTAAGCTACTGAACATCATGAGTAATGGTTACTAGTGGATTGTTACAGAGACATAAGAGGGGTGCTCTGTGCTAAAATTTTGGAAAACAAGTGTCTCATGGCTGTTCTTCACAGGGGCCTAATAGGTGAAGGAGCTTTATCACCTTATTTTCAGCTAATGTCTATGAGATTGCAAGTAAATGTCTACGCTACTGAACTTCATGACTAATGGTTACTCGTGGAGTGTTAGAGAGACATAAGAGAGATGCTCTATTTGGAGATATTGGAAAATAAGAGCCCCATGACTGTTTTTCTCAGAGGCCCAGTAGGTCCTCTCACCATAACAGCAGCTTTCTACTGCCTATTAGATTGTAAGTAAATGCCTCAACTAAAGAATGACTAACGATTACTGGTGGATCGTTAGAGACATATGAGGCATGCTGTATGCTGATATTTTGAAAATTAAGAGGCCAATGACCAGGGGGCCAGAATGATGATCTCTGCTGCCAAAAATGTGTGATCTTTACAAGGGAGAAAGTGGTTGGAAATTCAGGCTGTCCCCAACCTGTGTCATAAAGCAGGAGTGGGGACCTCTCAGTGGATAACTCCTTCAGGCCAGGGCCCCACTTTGCGAAAACGCTACAGCAGAAAAATGCCGCATATTACATTAGCTGCAAAGTGGATGGGATTCTAGCTAATCTCATTGCAGAAGAAAAAAATAAATAAAAATTTGTAGCAGAAATGCAGCTATTTCAAAAACTGTTGCGTTTTTGTAAATCATAGCATGTCAATTATACCTACGGAAACGCTGGCATTTACCCTACACGTATAATAGAAGCAGAAAGTTCGCAGAGGAAAACTCCCAACATTGTTTACACTCCGGGCACTGTACTGCTTAAGGTGGGTTCACACTTGCGCTTGGGTCCATCCGCTGCCAATCCGACTGAAAATCTCAGGAACCTGGATAGGCACCGGATAGCGACAGATTAGTGACGCATTGCTTAAAAACTCATTCATTTGAATGGGTTTTTAAAGCAATGCGCGGGTGTGCGCTTACACCCTCTGTGCCGCAAATCCAGTTTTTTTCGCTGGAAACGAAGTCCTGCATGTCCAACTTTGTTTCCAACGAAAAAACTGGCAGTGGACAGACTCAAGCGCAAGTGTGAGTCCACCCTTACTTACTTGGGGTTGGTTCACACTTGCACCCGGAGTCCGTCATGAATCCGACCTAAATATGAGAAAAAAGGATAGGGAAAGGTTTGCAACCGGTTTGTTTAAAAACCCATTCACTTAAATGGGTTTTTAAAGCAACCCGCAGGTGTCCAATTGCAGCTGCGAAGCCGCTTTTTTTTGGTCGGGAAAAAAAAATAAATAAAAAAATCGGACAGGCAGAACTTTGTGTCCGACCAAAAAAAAGTGGCTTCGCGGCCACCATTGGGTTGCTTTAAAAACCCATTGAAGTGAATGGGTTTTTAAACAAACCGCTTGCAAACCTTTCTCTATCCTTTTTTTCTAATACTTAGGTCGGATTCAAGGCGGACGGACTCCGGGCGCAAGTGTAAACCAACCCTTACTGTATTCCTCAAACTGCATTTGTGGGTGCGATAGCTGCTGCCCTTTTCAAGTCTATGGGACACCACTACAGCACCCATAACTATCAAGGATACGCCAAATGGATGGGGTATGGGGGCCAATGCACTTTAGTTACACCACTGCCCAAGACCACTATTGGGAGACACGGAACAGGATGTTTCAGTCTGTCCTGTACAGGTGCCCTCGGCTATCTGTGTCCTGGGAAACGTCACCTGCACTTCCTTCCACTGTCAGAACGCCGTATTAGGACATCACTTACTGGTTACTTATACGTGCATATGACAGAAGAGCGATAGCGACCACAATCTGCCCTGAGCTTCTGACATCTGCCGCTTAGCACTGCTGCATTGAGCAAAGGCGCGAAACCACTCAGATGAGGCTAACACTGAGGAACGCTTCCGCCCTTACAGCCCACACTACCCTGATTGGTAACCTGTGCTCCCGGCATGCACTAGTGTTTCAGACGATTTCCGCCAGTCGAGGCTTGTCTCCAGGACTCTGCTACTTTGTGGCGGTGACGTCATTCTGCGCCAACGCGCGGATGGAGGAGTCATTCCTGGACGGCCATGAAAGCGGGAGGAGCGCTGTTCTCAAGGCTGCACCGGGGAACAGGTCGGCCAGCCATGCACTGCGTGTAACAGTGAGTAGAGGCCTGTCCTCCGGCGTGCATGACAGCTGGGAGACGCGGTACAGGATGTGTCAGCCTGTCCTGTCAACCTGTCTCTAGCTAACCATATACATTGCTCATGGGAAGATGCAAGGTCAGGGGAGGCTAGTCATTGTTTGTGATATATTGGTCGCAGCTAGTGCCCTTTTAGGTGACCGGTGAGATCTCACAACTGTGTGTATATTTACACAGTATACACTGATGAGCCATATGCCTGCCCAGGAGGATAAGGGTATACATGAGCCTCCACACTGTCAGGCAACCAGTGCTGCTACAGCATACACACTGGCAGGTATCCAGGTAATTTGCTGTCTGCACATCATGGACTATATTTCCTTTGCAATAAAAACAGATAATTGCTATGAAAATTTTCCTTGCTAAACCACAAAAAGTACCAATGTCCAAGCTAGGGACCATTCCAGCGTGATCCATAACCATTAAAAATAAACATTATAACCTTGGCTGTTGTAAATTGCACTGGAGGAACCCAGTGGAGTAGTAGGTGTGATTGTAAGTCAGCTTAATTATATATACACTTTTCAGCACCTTGGACAGCGCTCATCTCACAAGAAGCTGATGAGGACAATTGATCATCAATATATTCTAGAATATCAGTTTATTTAGGGTCTATAGATATGACTTTTAAAGGGATTTCTAGGCAGAATAATATATATCTCTTTTCTATATATAGGGTTAAAATTGTAAAATAAGCATTACCCACCTCACTGATTTCCCCGCCACCACCAATGCAGTTTACCATATGAGTTTACCAGTAGACCAACTTTTCCACCTATTACACTTCTTGCTGGCACATTCTCTAATGATAAAAGTAAAGACTGTAGTCATAAAAACCCATGACTAGTCCATAATGTGTTACACAACATACAGAGCCATAATATAGATGCCAAGTCAGTGGTGAAGGTTAATTATTGCATGTGCACCATCCAAGCTGCATGCTAGGCTCTTCCCAGTGAGGCATGCACAATATTCATTTCTGAGCTATTATCGTTTTCTTCCACTTTGTGCCCTAATACATTAAAAAGTGTTCCCCAGTATGCTTTTTTTTTTTCTTTTCCTGTATTCTTCTTTTAGAATGTATTTTGTAGAATCCCTGCATAATCTGGTACACACTTATAATTGCCTTTATTACTATCTTGTCATTTTAATTGGAACTTTTGATTGACTTGTAAGGCTTAGTTTACCCTTCACTGTATTTTTTTTTTTTTGAACTGTGGGAAATTGTACCGTCAAGATGTTACACTCTGCAATCAGCTGCTTGAACCCTCAGGTAAGCGCTGCTTCTGCGGCCAGTGACGACATGTTCAGTAGTCACATGGGCTGTTTGCAGCTCACTTCAGTTCCAATGAATGGCGCTGAGCTGCAGTAAGAAGCACAGCCCCTACGCATTGTAAGCATTGTGCTTGCTATTCCGTGAAGAGGCCAGATAAAACAGTTTGTTACACAATTTCTTCTGACCACATGTGGATGTGAACTGATATTTGAGCACACTGCAGAGCAAGGGAGGGAAGGAGCGCCACTGGGTGTTTGAAAAGCAGATTTTGTTGGAATAGTTTTCAGGTGCCATGTCTCATTTGCGGTGGCGCTAAAATACCAGTACAATGATAACCCCCAAAATGTGACCCCATTTTGGAAACTATATCCCTCACAGAACATATCAAGGGTATAGTGAGCATTTTGACACCACAACTCCTTCACAGATTTTATTAACATTGGGACGTGAAAATGAAAAAGAACTTTTTCAACATATTGCGCATGAAAAAAATTTCCATTTTCTACTTTCACCATCAGCTGTGTATTCATTTCTGGAAAATAAATCATAGCAATACTTTGAGGCTAAAAATGCTCACTGTATCCCTGGATAAATTCCATCAGGAGTGTAGTTTCCAAAATGGGGTTGTGTGTCAGGGGATTTCACTGAACTGGCATTTCAGTTGTGGTGACCCCCCAACCATAAAATTATTTTTGTTGCTCTTTCATAACTGTAAAACTGTTTTGTTTTTTTTGCAGTAGTTGATGATTTTACAGTACATGATTTTACATTTACCCGGTAATTATAATTCATGAAGTGTAATTTTACCTCCAATACTACTGCTTTCAACACAGTAGCTGCTTTAACCACTTCAGTACTGGGCCTATTTCTCAGAAGCTGAGCTCTCTCCATACAGGGCGGATTCCGGCTGTATAATATAGCCAGCACCAGCCGCTAACAGCAGCGATCGGTGCCTGCACCGATCGCGGCTGTTAACCCTTTAGATGTCGCGGTCAAATGGGACCGCAGTGTCTAAATTGCACAGGCGCTGCCATTTTTCACCGATCGCCGACCTCCAGGGCATTGATCGGTTGTCATGACAGCCAGGAGCCTATTGAAGGCTCCCAGGCTTGTCATTGCATTAGCTCTATTGTACACTGCCAGAGGCAGCGTCTAATAGAGGTGAAGGCATTTTGCTATTCACTGCGATACAGTAGTATCGCAGTGAATAGTATGAGCGATCAGACCTCCTAGGTTTCAAGGTCCCTAGGGGGTCTAATCATACAAGTAGGAAAAAAAAAGTTTTTAAAAGTATAAAAAAATAACACAAGTTCAAATCACCCCCCTTTCCCTAGATCAGATATAAAAGTAAATTTACACGGTAAACGGTGTAAAAAATCAAAATGGCCAAATAGCGTTTTTTCAACACTTTGCCTCCTATAAAAAAAAATTGAATAAAAAGTGATCAAACCATCAGATCTTTCCCCAAATGGTATCAATAAAAACGTCCATGTCCGGCATAAAAAGACACCTTACCCAGCTCCATACATGTATATATGAAAGAGTTATAGGTGTCACAATATGGTGACACACCAATTTTTTTCTATTTTGCAAAGTTTTTTAATTTAAAAGGTATCAAAACATTACAAATATTATATAAATTTGGTATCACTGTGTTCGTACTGACCTGCAGAATACAGGTAACATCATTTTTACCACACAGTGAACGCTGTAAAAATTAAACCCATATGAAATTGGCACAACTGCATTTTTTCTCCAATTGCACCTCATTCTGAATTTTTTTTTCCAGCTTCCCAGTACATTGCACAGCATATTGAATGGTACTATTACAAAGTACAATTTGTTTCGCAAACAATAAGCCATCATGTGACTATGTGAACTGAGAAATGAAAAAGTTATGGCTCTTGAAATGTGGGGAGGGAAAAACGAAAATGCAAAAACGAAAAATGGCCGGGTCTTTAAGGGGTTAATATGCTTTGATACAGCACTCTGTGAACAGCCTGTTTCTTTAGCAATGACCTTTTGTGGCTTGGCTTACCCTCCTTGTGGAGTGTGTCAATGATTGCCTTCTGGACATCTGTCAAGTCAGCAGTCTTCCCCATGATTGTGTCGCCTACTGAACCAGACTAAGGAACCTTTTTAAACGCTTAGGAATCCTTTGCAGCTGTTTTGGGTTAATTATTCTAATTTTCTGAGATGACTTTTGGGTTTTCCTTGGCTGTAGGCCATAATCATCAACATTGACATAAATAAACGCTTGAAAAAGTTCACTCTGTTTGTAATGACTCAATATAATGTGTTTCACTTTTTCAATTGAATTACTAAACAAAAAAAAAAAAAAAAAACTTTTTGATATTGTAATTTATTGAGATTAACTTGTATGTGTGGTTTTGAGGGCTGTAACATTTTTATCATTTGGGTTATTCAACTAATTTCTGCGTCTTTTTGATGACACATAGGGCTTTATTTTTATGTTTTCATTTTTGCACATTTTTTTAATATTCGGGAAAATATAAACAAAAGAGTAGGGAGAACGGGTCTGTTTTTTTCACTTCTTTTTTATTTTTTTTTTTTTTTTTTTTTTTTTTAATAGAATAGCACAAAGTGCTACTAAAAAACTTTTTTAAATTTTCCTCTCCGTTACGGTAATTTTTATTTTGTATGGTGTTGTCGGGGGTAGGGCTAGAACCTGTAATAAGCGGGTGTTTTTGACGTATTATTATTATTTTTTTTTTTTTTTTTTAAATTATTTTATTTTACTTAGTGCCCCCATAAGGTCATAATAGACCTTTGGGGACATCTGATCAATTTTTTTTTTTTTTTGGGTTGGTGAGGCTGATTTCCTCTGTAACATTACATTTTCTTTATGTCCCACAAAGGGACCTGAATATCTACACTGCAATACACGTGTAATACTCATGTATTGCAATGTATAAAGGAAGTCAGCCTATGCATCTTCCTCCCAGTTCGACAGGATCAACCAGGTATTGGGGGTCTTGGTAGACCGGGGTCAATGGTCAATTTCTGGGCTGCTGAAAATACATATCGGCACCCCCGACTTCGCCATGGTGGGGGAAGCATGCGATGGGGGAATTATTATATCGGAACACCTTACATGCCATGGTCAAACATGGTTAAAAACTGA
This sequence comes from Leptodactylus fallax, assembly GCA_947044405.1. NCBI lineage: Eukaryota > Metazoa > Chordata > Amphibia > Anura > Leptodactylidae > Leptodactylus > Leptodactylus fallax. Next base: position 6,877,808 of record CAMRHE010000058.1, on the reverse strand, counting down.
GCTCCAAGCAGGGGTGCCGGAGCAGGGTGTTAGCTGTAACCTACAACTAACAGCAGCCGCCCACTCAGACTCTGAGCAGACGGGAGGTTTCCTCCATAATAGTACAGCGGCTGTCCGGCGCATGTCACCGAAGGTTTAAAGAGGACCTTTCACCACCTTGACCAGTTCAAGTCTTTAGCATCTGTTAATAGGTGCCGCACTACTGATTCCAACACAGTTGGAATTTTTGTTCCCTAGCAACAATGCAGTTAGTTTTCATGCCTGATGTGCTCTTTAAGATTTGTAACGTCAGAAAAGCAGTGTCAGACAGGGGCGTGATTCAGTACTCCAGTCAGAGGCATTCAGTGTCAGAGCTCAGAATCACACCCCTTGTCTGCTCCTGCCTGACACTGCCCTTCTAACAGTACCACACCTAAATGGCAGACACCAAAACTAACAGCATTGATTGCTTCGGAATAGTGGGGGCTAGAGAAAAAAAATCCTACTGTCAGAATGAGTGGAGCAGTAGCTTTTAAGTTATGTAAAGAGTTGGAGATGATGAGAGATCCAGCTTAAATAGATGTATAGTTTGTTACATATTTACTTTCATGGAACATTTCTAAACTCCGAATTCCTATCAACCTAAGGCCCCTATATTTAAAAAAAAATAAAAGAAAACAAATATATAAAACTGATATAGACAAATATTTTTTCCAGGATTTTTTTTTTCTTTTTTCTCAGCAATTTTTTGAAGATTCTCATAAGAGGCTTGCATATCTTCATGCTCTGATCTTGTCTGGTGTTATCTGAGGGTCTGTTCGGTCTCTTTTTTTTTTTTTTTTTTGCAGTTTGTTCCTCTCGTGTTGTTTTCTTGCATTTATTACAGGAGCTTTGTTGCTTCTGTCTGAGCATGGCAGTCAGCCATTTATGCAGGAGTCAGTCTGTCTGTGAAAATTAGAGATGTAGGATTCAGTGGTTTGGCCTACCAACTCCTCACCCCTGCATACAGAGCAAAACTGCATGGATAAGGAAGTAATAATAATATAAAGAGTTGCATACAATGCTTCTGTATGTAACTCTGTGTTACTTTGTTTTTATATGGTCATATTCATGAAGCCATGTTCAAATGTTAATTTAAACAAAAATAATTTCTTCCAGCTCACCCATAAATATGTTGTGACGATTGATTCCAATTTCCATGCTGCTTGAAAAGATAACCGGACTCAAGGGAAAAACCTTTAAGGGCTTTCCAGAAATAATAAAAATTCCAGCATTTCACAGAGAAATTTCTTTAATAAAATGTAACTTTTATTCACATGTTAAAAAGAGTAACTGGATATATCCTCATGTAGTCAAAAGATAACTTAGGCTTTTCAGAGCACATGGCTCCTCACTCATAGCATTTCCTTGCCTTGATTGCCTTGGGCCATGTCCACCCATTTAAGATCTAGGGACAAATTTGGTGCCTAAGTCCTCAGAATCTACAGATTTCACATAGGCATTGCATGGGGAAAATTCATTTTGTCGTAGTTGTTTATTGGACCAAATTTGATATGTGTTTTCCATTTGATCAGACCATTGTCAGAAAAAATATTTATGCAGGTCCAACATTAGTGGGAGAGGGTCTGCCTCCTGGAACAGGATGCCTACAGAACCTAGTGTGGGTTATTGAGCAGTATGTGAAGCCTCTGCAAGTCCCGCTGGATATGTGGCAGCATAGAGAGTCCCCTGTTGTCATCCCCCCTGCTATGGAGACCAGCGGATGTGTGGTGGCAGCATCAAGTCTGGTGGGCACTCTTGTTGCAAAGGCCTGCTTGTGTGCAATCTCAGGTGCTTGATCTTCTTCCAACATCACAGGGGGTGTTCAGGGTGGCTGGTGCCAGGAGGGAAGGGTACATCCAGTTGCTACTGATGTCCAGGGAGGCGCAGCCATTTAAAATACAACTCGGCTGATTGGTACAGCACTTTCACATTTCTGGCCCCTACTCCGGATCCTCTGTTTTGAAAATTTTCTGGAGTGACAAGCATCATGGCTGAACCACAGCCTCGTGCAAAAGGAAAGACCGGGAAGACCGATGAGACTAAAGATATTGATGACAATCCTCCTCCACTCTGCTCGGTAGTTTCTAGTCATAGGTTATTTAGCCGTAAGGCAAAAATATTTCTTGGCAGGACTAAGCTGTATCCAAAAACAAGAACAAGGATGTGCTTTGAGTAAAATCAAGCTACTCTCCTCATATGTATAGCGGCTATGGCAGTTCTGTTTTGTCGAAAACTGTGTCTGAGGAATCCCTCTCTCTGGTTCAGGGGTTGAGATCACTTATTCAGGAAGAAATTTGTAGCTCCCTTAAAGGGTATACTGACTTATAAGAAGCATCCGTGGTCTTCTATTGATTATCTCCTATGAGTCATCCTAAGATGAGGAATCCAAGAGTTTGAAATGTGGGGAACTGTTTTCTGGGGAATTTCACCTCATCCTTCTCTTATGAAGATTAAAAGTGAAGGGGGACAGCTCCTCTTTCTTGCATTAGATATGGACAAGTTACTTAAAGCCATTCATTATACTATGAACATAGAGGAGCCTAAACAGGACTGATCAGGATAGGATGTTATGTTTAATGGTCTGGAGATTCGGAATCGCAGAGTATTTCTGGTTCACAAAAATATTTTGTCCCTTATTGACGAAGAATTAAAAAATTGGATAAATGCTTTGTCCCTAGACGGGTTAAGCGTAAATACCCCTTTGAGGATAATGTGTGTACCTCTTGGGATAGTATCCTGAAGATTGAAGTTGCATTATTCAGAGCCTCAAAAATGTCAGTCCATTTGATGACTTCGCTTTTTTGTTCAAGTAATCTTTAAAAAAAATCCCAAGTGTGTCCTTTGGCGTACCTGAGAGTCTATGGGGGCTTCCCTTAAGCCCAACATTGCTGCTACATGTACCGCTAGAGCCCTTATTCTATTGCTTAAGGAGTTCTGGGACCAAAATCCTTACTCTTAAGACTGTCCTTCTAGTTGTTCTTGCCAGGCGAGTTAGTAAATACCCATCCTTCTTCCAGTTCCCCCTTCACAGTTATCTTTGAAGATAGTGTTTTTATTAGACTGGACCTAGCCTTTTTGCCAAATATGGCTTCTAAATTCCATTGGTCTCAGGAGGTAGTGTTCCTCTTCTTTTGAACTAATCCAAGTTCCCCAAAGGAATTTCACACACTAGATGTTAGGATGTACATTAAACTACTTACTCCACTGTCTGGAGGATATACAACACACTCTTCATTGTATATGAAGAAAGGGAATCTGACATGCAAGACCATTTTTTGCCCACTGGATTTGGTTGTCCATTTTCTTAGCCTGCAGCTCCTCTGGAGTTTCTCCACCTCCTCATCCTTTTCAGGCCTCTTGAAAGACATTAAGGTCTACTGAGGACTGTTCTTTGGTAACACTGTTTGTTAGGCCCAGAGAATAATAGAAATTCCAGTTTAGAAGTTTTCAGGCCGAACAAAACTGCAGGCAAAAGCTTGTGAATACTTTATCAAAATAACTAACGTGCACAAAATGGCTGCTATCGAATTTACGTTCAGTTTTGGTTATCTTTCAGTTAATTGCCCAGCATGATACAGATGTTATGGACACCTTTAAAAGCAACTTCACACTTCTGAAAAATGTTTCATGCGTATTAAGATAAGAGATTTTATCAGGCATTTGAAGCGCCTGATTTAACGTAAAGGTGCCACTGTAGGGAGCTACAAATAAGCCCCATCCCTCTGGTGCTTACACTCAAGCTTAACTGTCCTGGTATCTTACTTCACAGAAAGACCATCTGAACCTTCAGCGTCCTGATGTCTGAAGCTGTTTAATTGGTTCATGGCCAGTCTTGGAACCAAAGGTATACTGCAGCTACAGCATTGCCTGCAGCCTCATAGAAGTGAATGGAGTGCAGGTCATTCAAGCACACTGGCACTTCAGTCACAAGGAGGCCTTTCGGGGCCCCTTTGTCCTGATCACTGGAGAACCTGTCAGTCTGTCTTCCAGCAATCAGACACTTATTCTCTATCCCCTAGCTGAGTGTATAATTTTGTTGCATTGCCTTAGTCCACACTTGTGATGCTATAAGACACGAGTAATAGTAAGGACAGTACAATGTACTGAGAGGGACTGGCACATATTTAGGATAAACAGGATGGTTGTGGATGCAACTGTAGCTGGCATCGAGAGGAGAATTGAGTATTATGGCATCAGTCCAGCAGAGACCTCCTGGGAGAAAAATTGAAGCCTACTCCACTTGAATAGTAAGTTGTAAATTCAAGTCAGCATGCGCATTAGTTATATCTTTTTAGAAAATCTTAGCTTTGTGCTGCTTCAGGAGTGACTGATGGATTCCTTTAACCAGCAGGTCCCTCTTACAAGTTACCGTCAATCTTGTTGCCATGTGAATGCACATACCCCTGAATATGGCATTATTGGCCTCCCAATTGGTAAGAAAAGATGTTTGTTTTAGGTTATTGAAGTAGAAGAATTCCTCTAGGGTCAGAAGGATTTATACGTAGATAAGCTCATATGGCAATCATGACTCGACTCAATAATGATTCAGAAGTCAAGATTAAGACTCCATGCAAGTCCCACAATCTGAAAATTCAGTGATGCATGGGAAAGGGCCCAACCATGGGAGGCTGAGATCCTAGCCCTCTTATCTTTGGTTAACAGTTGCTAACATGTAAAGTCATGGCTCATAGAATGGAGGTTATACTAAACATTCACAGTATCAGTGGCATTAGGAAGTTTGGCCATCCTGCCTTGTTAGATGGAGCAAGGGTTGACCCAACTGTGTAAGATATTATAAAGATATATATATATATATATATATATATATATATATATATATATATATAAATTTTTTTATTTTTTTTTTAAAAAGCTAAATTAAAGCCTTTCCAGGGTCAGTCTCCTAGATGAAAATAGAATTTGTCAGGTGGTGCAGGCATAATTTAGAAACAAAATAGGGGCACCATCCATGATCCTGGAGACCCAAATAAACATACCCTCTGAATCACGAATAACTTGGAGAAAAGTGGACACTCCTTAAAATTCTTTGTTTTTCTGAGATGAAGTTGGATAGGATATATGAAAATAGGAGGAAACTGGAAGATGGCCATGTAGATTAGGAGCTCTTCCATCTACCTGCCCTTTGATCGGGTCCTCTACTTCAAGCCAGGTCCACATGGGCAAGAAGTACAAAAGTTCCCAGACTCTGCTTCCTTCGAATCGGCTACTGCTGGGAGCATAATATCATGCTTCCGGTGCTCAGCCAGAATACAGACCCTGACTCCATTATTTACGTGGCAGAGGAAGCTGTTCCGTCTCTCCCTCGGGCATCTCTTCTCCTCTGCGCCATGCCCGGCCGGTCCGGAGACTGCAGCCTCCATTTGTAGAAGACCCCTTGGTGCCATGCTTGCTGCAGAAGCCATCTCCCTGGGAGCCTTCCCCTCCTTCTCTGCTGGTCAGTGGATCTCCAGCTCTCCACAGAGGTCCCCCACATTCTCTTGCTGCGTCAGTGCAGGGCCCCAATACCTGCCTGCCAATACCAATATGTCTTCATACCTCAACAGTGCTGCAGAGCATACTGCCGCTTGGAGCTGCCCAGATCAAAGCCCCAATGCTAATGTATCCCATGCGCCTCCTGCTGATATACACCACTGGCAAGACTTCCTCCTACATCTATCAAGAAAAAAAAGACTTTCAGGCCCTGATCTTCAAAGTCAAACAAACCTGCGAGGCTAGTATTGCAGCAGTGACTTGAAACAATTAGGAGGTAGGATGGACTCCTTGGAGGGGGCTCACAACCACACCCACCAGTATATTTTTCAATGTCAAGAGACTGTCACTTTACATGCAAAAACAGTTGCCACCTAGAGGACCTCAGAGGGCGCAGACCTAATATACAGGTTCGTGGACTTCCGGAGGCTATGGGGAGGAGGTTCTGAAGGTCACTATGGAGGCCGTATTTAATGATTCTTGGGGAACCTTCCACCCACCGCAGTGCCTTTGAGGCACACAGGGCACTTCGCCCCAGAGGCACTACTTCTCACCCACAAGATGTGATTTGCTCTGTTCAAGACTATACCATTAAGTAAACTGTCATGGCTAAAGCACACACTCTCAGATCTATCGATTTTTGATGGCACAAAGCTTTAACTGTACCCTGACCTGTCATGGATCACACTGCAGAAACATAGGCTTCTTCAGCCCCATCTTGATACACTTAAGAGAATCATATAGCCTACAGATGGGGCTTCCTGTTTGCCCTAACTGAAAGGAGTGACGGCCGCTCTGCCACCCTTCGTACTCAAGAGACCTACAACCCTATTCTAGATTGGGAACTAAGGCCCCTGCCCCCACCACCTTCCTGATTTTGGCAAACTTCCAGGCATAAGAGAAGACCCCCTTTCTCTGTCTCTGGGAGACCCCCCTCAACTCCTGGCTTTATTCCTCACATTTGACAGGACTTCTTATCTCTACCTGCGCTACCTGGTTTAGTTTTAGCAGGACCCCGCCCCCCCTTGACATAGCCAGGTGGAAGCCTACAATTTTTTTTTCCTCATGGCCTTACCGATTTGATTTCTATGGTCTCATCTGATACCCCTCCCATCCCGAGGGCTAACAGTGTTGTTGGATCCCCATTATTGTGGCATAACCTGTGGATATCCAATATAGTCTATTAGTGGTTGTAACTACTTTCAAGGACCCTCCCTAGTGTCTGTGTACTGGTTTTACAATGTACTATTCATTATTTTTATGTGTCTTTGTCTCCCCCGTCTGATCTGTTCCCCTTCTCCCGGACATGGACATGCGGATATGGGTTCCATCACTTGGTCACTGTGTCCCTGTTTTTGTCACCCTAGATCTTACCCACACTGCGACGTTTCCATTGGCCGCTGAATGAGGGTTTTCTGAAACACTAGCATCTTAGGGAAGAGTTGCGTTAACATATCCACAAGTATTTTACTGAAAACGAGGATTCTCTGACCTCAGAGGCGACTCTTTGAGAGGCCATTAAGCTGTTCTCTGTGGTCACTGCATAGTTATGGGATCCCAACTAAAGAAAGATGCCACTCTTTTTATTTGACATAACTCCAGACTACTCTATGATGACTAAAGTGGCAAATGTTCCAGAAAGCCTCTAAAATTTTCCTGAAAGAATTAAGACACCAGCCCTACTATCCTATAAAATAAAATGCTTCTATATATGAGGCAACGTTATTCTCAAAGGAGAAATGGGCCTCACACTCTGCTTACCCGGCAACTCCAAAACCAGTGGGAGAAGTCTGCCCCATACACACTTAGAAGGGGGCTGGTACAGTTATCTATGACCCAGTTAAAAACATGGAAATGTTTCATACTTACTTTTCAGGGCTTTACTCTTTTTTTTCCCTCTAATTTGCTCTTTCATCCGGAAGAGTGGAAGTTACACCTGTGCTCTTTCTTAGATGCCTGTGCTTTGCCAACTTTACCTGCGGAAGTCATCTCTTCTCTTAATGAGTCTATCACAGTGGATGAGGTCGCCCTCACTATTAAGTTCCTCCCTAACAGCAAGAGCCAGACAGTCTTACTTACCAATTAGAAAATATTTACAAACATACATTAGACCTGGCTCTGAGACTCACAAAACTTTTAACTCCTTCTTGGAGGGCTATCCTATCTCAACTACCATGCTCCATTTTTTTATTACAGTAATATCTAAACCTGGCAATGACCTGGCAAAAATTATAGGCCTATTGCCCTTTTGAACACCGAACTTTAGTTTTTCACCAAGATCCTGGCCTCTCAACTCAATTTCTTCCCTTCCCTTCCTAGTCTATAAAGATCAGGATGGCTTTGTTCCTTGCCAAACAAGGCGGGGATAACACTAGAAGGGCACTTAACCTCAGATAGATATATAGAGGCCATGATTTTGTTGAGCTTGTATGCGGAGAAGGCCTTTGATGGTCTCGAATGGCCCTTTGTTTACTACTCTTTGAAAGCTAGGTGTAGGGGATCCTACAATCTATGATCTATATTCTACTCTTTCTGCAACTATTAAATTACCTTGTGCTTCCTCCCACTCCTTCCCCATATTTTAATGGCACCCGTCAGGGCTGCCCACTGTCCCCACTCCTTTGTATACTTTGCTTAGAACCTCTGGCAACCTCCACATGAGTCCACCCGGACGTGAGGGTAGTTGGGGTACATGACAGAGAATGTCACCTTTCGTTATTTGCAGACGATATTTTGCTCACCCCATGTGTCATTACCTAACCTCCATGCCCATTTAAATACCTTTGTGGCGCTCTCTGGGTATAAGATTAATACAACAAAGACAGAGGCCCTTCCTATACATGTGTCAGGCAGTCAGGAGGAACATCTTTAAATCTAATTTTCCTTACCAATGGAGAGAACATTCCCTGGGGTAGTTGGGTGTCATCCTAACATCCTCATATAACTCCCTTTATAAATATAACTTTCCTGCCCTTTACAATCCTATTAAAATATTGCTTGCCAAGTGGTCTCGCCGCCTCTTATTCTTCTTTGACCATATTTAAAATGACCATCCTGACCAAACTGTTATATTTATTCGAAGTAGACATCACTTTGCTAGGTTGGTTGCACTAGAACCTAAACACAGAGGTGGCTTGGCAGTCCCTAACATTGTTTCATATTTCTGGGCAGCACAATTGCGCAGAATCCTGGCCTGGTCTATACTCTGAGTTCCCTGAATATAGTTGATATCATTACTTACAGATCAAACCCCACATATACAGTTTATATCATTGGAACACAGTTCTCCACCCCTACTCTGTTTGAATTACTATGTATGTCTATCTACTACGCCGTAGATCACAGAAATGAGTCTGTAGAGAAGGAGGTGAGCTTACATTGTAATTACAAAGGTTGACCGTGACCCCGAGACACACTCATGCAGTTGGTGTCACACCCCAGCATTGCTTCACACCCTGAACCAAGTGATTCCTAACGTATGTTGGCGATGTCAGTCGCCTGTAGCAACCCTCTTTCATTTGTCCTGGGAGTGCACTCTCCCACATCCCTCTTGTGACCTGTCCTACGCTGTCTTGTTTGTTCGTATGTCCTTTTTGTTCTTGCTGGTTACTCCTGATATTGGATATGCTTTGAGGTTGCTGTGGTGTTGCCCTGTTTGTTCTTGTTGCTTCTTTTGTGGTCAACTGTACATACAATATATTATGTTTTGTATATTCAACACGTTATCATTGTTGATTGTACCCATGTTTTCATTCATTGAGTGATTCATTAAATCAGGAACTCCAGGAGGGAAAAAACATACCTGAGGGATGATACTAAAAGGCCAAAATAGTATGGAGGGAAAAGTTTAGTATTGGGCTTCAGAAAAGTACCTTGTTTGCCCTGCAAAAATAATTTACCACATAGCCACTATAAGGCTAGTTTGCAATCTGAGTTTGTCACCCGATAAATGGGGTTCTGATTGATAAATAACAGGATAAACCTGTGAAGGAAATTAAGTTGGGAGCTGGAGGAAAAAGGGAGAAAGGAGGAAACATTAAGTAATTCTTAGATATCACAATTAGAACATGTAATTACTGCTGCGACTGTCCAAAAGCATGGGATCTGGGGACTACTGAGGTGGCAAGGGAGCTGGAGTGGCTTGCTTCTGGGAGAAACATGGCCCGAGTGTGATCCCTGAGGAGGCCCCAACGCCCTTAGATAGCATGGAGCCCTGGGAGTTAGGTGGGGAGAGGAATTCAGCGCTAGGATGCTGGGAAATAGACAAATCCTGCTGAGGATTTGAGGAGACTTGGGGCTCACTGGAGCTGAGCATGGAAAAGAACATGCGTTGTTTACTACCTCCTGTTACAACGGTACTGTGGCCATCTTAAGATGCTCCTTCACTAAGATTCCCCAGTCCTAGGTGTAACTTGAAGCTGTTTTCTGCTGCCTTGAGCCATTCAGCCAGTGCCAGGAGTGATGAAGGTCAGACTGAGCCAGAAGTGGCATGCTGCTGCCTCAAGGTGAATCAGAGCTGTGGAGCTCCGCACTCGTATGTGCCCCTTTTATGAGCTGCTCACATACTTCCTCCCTTTAAGATCATTAAATCTCCTATGGATGTATTAAACTTCTTCATTTTTGTTTGTTTTTTAGTAAATTAATCCTGCATTGTAGTTTGTTTAGTCTTCCCAGTAAAGATTCTAATAAGAAACCATGTACCACTCATGGTATCTTGTACACTACATTGGAGGATGAATGTGTCATGATGATATGCCTATAATCTAGACAGGCACTGAAGATGAGGTGCTGAAATTCCATAAGAACACACAAAGAAGAATAGCATAGGCGCTGCCTCTCATGTTGTTCTTTAGGATTGACAGCCATACTTTGCGTCTCTTTGGCAGTCCCATAGAGATGACTGGAGCATGTGCAACTTGGCATTTCATTTATTTGGGACGCATTGGACCCCCCCATTCATGCAGCAAGGCAAAAATCTAAATGACAAGCTTCTTTCATGTGGGGTCATCTCATGGCCTTCCTGCTTCCATTTTTAACACTGTTAGTACTAAGGAATGATTAACATTGTAATACTATTGAATGCAATGAAACCACTCCAGAAGATCACTCCTTTTGAGAAGACCACCTCTTAAAGGTCAATGATTTCCCCCCCCTCCCCCAGTGGCCAATTTTTTTACATTTTATACTTTGTGGAAGTTCCCTCTGTAAGTAGACTACCCCCTTATCCAACCAAAGAGCAAATTTTTCAGTAGAAACCCTTTTGAAAAGACCACATATATACTGAGAGACTAATATGGGGCAGCTCTGAGCTGACCACATCCCCGTCACTGGATTGCAGCAAGCAAGAGACTGATAGGGGACTCCCTAGTAGAAAAGTCACACCAGAGCAGAGTCAATTCAGTATGCCACTGAGGGTCTAAGCATACATGCCAACAGTTCCAATTTTGCCAAGACCATCTTGGGAACTGTGTCACAAAAGGGACGGATTTTATGTATACCCCACACCAAAATGGACATTCTTGGGGCGTTCATGGATGGGCTTTAACGTTCAAATTTAGTCCTATAAAATGTCTGTAAGTAACGTCTAAGTTAGCAATGAAGAGGGACAATGGTAAGGAGAGCCATGTAGGGGTCTAGGAATGTGAGGGGAGAAATGCTAGGAACCAGAAATGAGTGGTAGCTGTACCATGCTGAGGACCATAATTTAAAGGCATACAATGCTGGAGACTAGGATTGAGAGGGAGAGCCATGCTGGCAACTAGGAACAAGAGGAAAGCTATGCTGTGACCAAGATTTAGAAAGAAGCCATGATGGGCTACATGGCTCTTCAGCGCTGGAATCCTGGGTTTGAATCCAGCTTGAATAGAAATGGTGAAAATATTTGTAAATTGCTGCGGAATATGTTGGAGCTATATAAGCAAGCAAAATAAATAAATACAATAGGGAAATGTGAAGGACACCTGGGAAGTTAGGATTCTCCTATGTTTTGTGTGTGGGCTGGAGTGATTTGTGTACAGCATTATGGCTGTTATATTAGTCCCAGTCTAGGCCTGGTTCTGTGTAATATCTTTAAGTGAAAAAAATAAATAAATTGTTTCATTCATCATTTGGGGGTTTGTAAATGCTTGCTGACTACATTAGACACTTGCATTCTGAATGCTCTATTATTTGATATCACCCTTGTAAAAGACCATTTTTGTGTGCAAATTTGGATGGTCCCATCAAAGAGGAGAGGTTTCACTGTATTATACATGCTTTGAATTAGAAATGTTGCTTGTGTATTGAAATAAATCTAAAATTAACTGTTCACTTGTTTATCAACAGGAGCAGAAGTTACAATTCTGAAGTGGTGCTGTCAAACCCTGTTCTTGATGATATCTCTGCTTGATCACAGGTGGGTCACATATCCACTTTTAAGTGTCCCACATCATGGTGGTGGGGATGCCACTGTAAAATCCTATTTATCCCATGTTAAAAAATAGCAGTGTTTAGTGGGTATCTGCATATATATGCTCTATATTTGCAGTTCAGTGTTCCTGGATCTCCTATATCCATGGTGGCGAACCTATGGCACGTGTGCCAGAGGTGGCACTCAGAGCGCTCTCTGTGGGAACCCATCTATGGAACAGATTGCACTGTCTGGGGGCCACTATGGAGCAGATTGTACTGTGTGGGGGCTCCTCATTATTTATATCACACAGTATTTGTTTTATAGCAGACATGTGATATTAGTACAGCCTGTAATAACATTTCACGATCACTATAAAACAGATCCTGTGAGATGTAAACATTAATTGTTCAAAATTATGCCAAATGCAAACTTTTACCTTTCGGTACAAAGTTGTTTTGTATCACTGAAAGCTCTGTAAAGCCCCATTCACATGACCGTATTTTGCGGGTCCGTAACTGTCTGCAGTTGTGGATCCATACAGTATTAAGGTTATATTGCCATGTTGGCACTTTGCGATAAATCAGTGGGTTTTGGGTTGCAGTTCGGGCACTCTGTCTCTAAAAGTTTCGCCATCACTGTCCTATATTATGATCAATCACATGGACTTTTCTTAGCTATTTCTTTGCTCTTGTACAGTTACTCCTGACAGAACTGCATGTTAAAAAAACCAAACTAGGTGTAATAGGGAAGGGGAGCGGACTGCTCCTTATTATACACGCCCACAACATCAAAGTAAAGTGCAAAATGTGCTTCAACTAAAATGGGAACATTAGCAGCAGAAAAACTGATAGGACACTATGTATGATAGACTGCTCAGCAAGATCCTGCAGATAATTCAAGTTTTCATGAAACTCAGGTACCCTTTAAAATCATAGCCTATGATTTTTAAAAACATGCCTCCATTGAACAGCTTTTTATTTATGATGATAAAAGAAATGTTTTAATATATCTTGTTAAAGAAATATGTTTTTATTTCTCCATCTATCAAGATGAGTTACTTTTTACTTTAAAAGTCTATAGATTGGGGAGGAGGACGCTGCTGGAAAAGACACTCTAATACCTGCAGTCACTAAACTCTTTTTAGTGTTTAGCTCTGTCGACATGGATATCTTTCAAGGTAAAACTCTACCATTTTATGGAATGAGGCAATAAATCAATTAACTGCTTCCTCTTCTCCTCTTCATAGACTTCAGTGTGCATGTTGAGTACGAATATTATACAGATACAGTCTGAGTGAAGATGAGGAGGAGAGTAAGCCTAATAAGTGCAGAAGGAAACATATTTCTTTAATATGTTCAGTATGTTCTTTTATTTATTTTTTTTATCTTCTATATGCCTTGTTTTATTTCCTTTTCTTCAGATATCCTCCTGTCAGGGGAAAAATGACTGCTGCACTATGTTTTTTTCACTCTTTAAAAAAAAAAAAAAAAACATACTAATGTACTTTGTTTAACCTACATGTGCTTGAACTAATAGAAAGATACACTGAACTACTTTTGTAAACTTAACTATATATTGTATCTCTGTCAATACTTTACTTTAACCCCTTCCAGCCAGAGGAAATTTTCAATTTTCGTTTTTGATTCTCCCCCTTCCAAACCCCATAACTTTTTTTTTAAATCTTTCCGCACTCAGAGCCATATGAGGTCTTAATGTTTGCAGGACAAATTTTTCTTCATGATGCTACCATTTATTATTCTGTACAATGTACTGGGAAGCTGGAAAAAAATTCAGAATGGGGTGGACTTGAAGAAAAAGTGCATTTGTGCGACTTTCTTATAGGCTTTGTTTTTACGGCATTCACTGTGTAGCCAAAATGATGTCACCTGTATCCTATGTTTCGCTACGATGCCAGGGATACCAAATTTATATGGCTTTATATACATTTTAACCCCAGTTTTCCACTTTTGATTTTTTTTTTTTTCATACTAATGGGATGCCGGCAAAATGGCGACGTCCGAGCGCCGCCAGTAAAACGGTGCCTCGGTCAGCTTTGTCCGAGGCACCAGAGGGTTTAATGCCCGCGATCAGTGCAGGCACTAATCGTGGGCATTAGCGCTGGTCTCTGCTGTATAAAACAGCAGAGACACGGTGGCTATGGCGGCCACTCGACTCCCATATTTAAACACCCGACATCCGCCGTACTATTACAGCAGATGTCGGGAAGGGGTTAAAGGGGTTTTCTAGTAATTTGACAACTCGCAGATGAGGCCGGGGCAGGTGAAACTTAAAAGACAAAAAAAAAACTCCCCTGTAGCTGAAGCTCCTGTCCATTCGGGTGCTCACCATGAAGTTATTGCCAAAATTCCTGCGTCGCACATAACCATTGGCCTCAGTGGTGACTGGAAAGGACCCAGTGACGTCACTCACATACAGTGGCATGCAAAAGTTTGGACACCCCTGGTCAAAATGACTGTTATTGTGAACAGTTAAGCAAGTTGAAGATAAAATGATCTTCAAAAGGCATAACATTAAAGATGACACATTCCCAATGTATTTTTGGAAAAAAAAAATTATTTTCATATTTTACATTTTCAAAATAAAAAATGAAAATGGCCTGATGCAAAAGTTTGGGCGCCCTGCATGGTTAGTACCTAGTAGCACCCCCTTTGGCAAATATCACAGCTTGTAAATGCTTTTTGTAGACAGCCAAGAGTCTTTCAATTCTTGTTTGAGGGATTTTCATCCATTCTTCCTTGGAAAAGTCTTCCAGTTCTGTGAGATTCATGGCTCGTCTTGCATGCACTGCTCTTTTGAGGTCTAGCCACAGGTTTTCAGTGATGTTCAGATCGGGGGACTGTGAGGGCCATGGTAAAACCTTCAGCTTGTGCCTTTAGGTAGTCTATGGTGGATTTTGATATATGTTTAGAATCATTATCCATTTGTAGAAGTCATCCTCTTTTCAATTTCAGATTTTTTACAGATGATGTTATGTTTCCCGTGCTATTGGCTGCAACACAACCCCAAAGCATGATTGCTCCACCCCCATGCTTAATGGTTGGCGAGATGTTCCTTTCCTGAAATTCTGTGCCCTTTTTTTCTCCAAACATACCTTTCATCATTGTGGCCAAAGAATTCTATTTTAGCTTCACCGGTCCTTGGGACTTAATTACATTTCTAACTGAGGAAAGGGCAACTTGAAAACACTTTGCTATCTTCTTATAGCCTTCGCCTGCTTTGTGGGCCTCCACCATTTTCAGAGTGCCTGGCAGCTGCTTAGAAGAACCCATGGCTGCTGTTTTTTGACACAAGGTTAGAGGAGGCTGGGGATTTATAAAGCTGTAAAATTTGCATCACTTGGCCTTTCCTAACCATGATAGTGAACAAGCCATAACCCTAACTGGCTAATGAAGGTCTGAGACCTTGGTCAAGTTATTTAAGAACACAAATCTACAAGGGTTCCCAAACTTTTGCTCGGTACTCCTTTACCTTTTTCACTCTAAAATTGTACTCAAACGTAATAATACACTGATATTGCTTAAAATTATAGACAAGTGAGTTTAATCCTTAACTTTATGCCTTATAAGATCATTTCATCTTCAACTTCCTTAACTGTTCACAAAAACAGTTTGGACCACGGGTGCCCAAACTATTGCAGCCACTGTATGTCACCAGGTCCTTTCCTGAGGCCAATGATTGCAGCACAGGACTTCTAGCACCAACTTCACAGCGCGTGCTCAAATGGACAGTGGCGACAGACAGCATGTTATATATAGAGCTGGAGAAGCTAAGTAGATTGATGTATGATTTTGTGGATAAAGATTCAGCAGAATTTGACACACATTCATTTCATCTAGTTGCGCAGGCACTCTTATCAGTGATTGACAGCCCTCCGTGTATGACTGTGCAAGATAGCTGTCAATTGCAGATGGTACTGCCCCCGTGACTAGATGGGTATCTTTTAAGCATAGAATGAGCAGAGATACAAAAGAAAAAAAGATACAAGTTATACTGAATCTTTTCACACAAAAGTATATTCATCTGCTATATAATATCTGACCTGCAGATCCTCCCCTTCAGCACCCAGTGGCTTTCCACCGCAGCTTTTATTCACTATGCTCACGTGGCAAGATCAAGCAGGGCTCTTTTATTTATTTATTTTTTCAGTGTCTTCCTTCGACCTCTGCCTTCCATTGTATTTGGTGGAATTTGGTGCTGATTTTGAGGCTGAATCCACTTTAAAATTAGTGCCAAATTTTGCCGCATCAAGAGGCCCTTAAATGGGTTTTCCAGACAGAAATTTTTGTATTTAAAATGACTTAGACTGCTGTATTAAAATAAAAAGGCAATCTAAACCATTTTAAATGTAATTTTGTGTGCCTCGAAGAATGCTTTAAGGCCACTATCACACTGAGCTAACCCTTGTCAATTTACAGTTGCAGCATAGTGAATGATTTCAATAAATCCCATCCACTTATTGTGTGAAAAACCTGCAATGCAAAGTGATTTGCACAGGTGTTACAACAATAATTTATATATGATATAGTTTTATAAGTTCTACCCACAGATTTCAGCCTTTGCTTTGCGTAGGTTGAAAACCGCAGGGGTACTTTATAGAAATCTGCACGTAGCCAAAGGCAAAAAAAAACACCCGACTTCAGGTGTTTTTTTGCTATGGTAATTTTGCAGGCTTACACTAATTTGTTAGCTGGCTTTAGATACATTTCAAAAATATTAACTTTAATTAAAACACACCATACTTATCAATTTATTGCAAATCTATTTCCCATTCCCTTCTATTGGAGTTATGGAGTTTTGTTTCCATCAAAATCTGTATCATTCAACTTCTGCATTACTATGGTTCTCCTATTTGCATTAAACAAAATGAGATGAGAAATAAACAGTCGTGCGCGTATTGTGGTAACGCTAAAAGGCATCACATAATTATTAGTGGTAGTTCTTCTCTGTGGCTCATAATTTGCATTGGCGGCAGGAAGAACCTTGGGGCTTTCATAGAGAAAAGCATGGCGACTGGCACTGTGTATGTGCGGTGGGGTGTTGTAATTTCCACTTTATCTAATATTTAGTTTCACAATACTGATTTACATTGCTTTTATTTATATACATATATATATATATATATATATTTTTTTTTTTTTATTTCTAGTTGACTGAAAGATTAAATATGGATCGAGGAAGAGGCCAAAGAGAGAGTGCAGGGATAAGCAGGAGTGTTTACCCGCAGCAGTACAGCTACTCCTCCACACAGAATTTAGAGATACAAGAGCTAGCATCCAAGAGGGTCGACATTCAGAAAAAAAGGTTTTACTTGGATGTCAAGCAGAGCGCACGTGGCCGATTTTTAAAGATTGCAGAAGTTTGGATTGGTAGAGGGCGGCAGGATAATATTAGAAAAAGCAAGTTGACGTTATCCTTGTCTGTGGCTGCTGAATTAAAAGATTGTCTAGGAGATTTTATAGAGCATTATGCTCATCTTGGTCTTCGAAGCAGTCATTCACAAAGAAGTGAACATGGAAGTGATAAAGAGCATGATTCTAGGAGGAGACCTCATCCAGCCTCTCCTTCAGGTTCTGTTGGATCAGAAGAACCTGCAACACACAGTGTTCTTAAGACTGAATATATTGAACGAGACAATAGGAAATATTATTTAGACCTTAAAGAGAACCAACGGGGGCGTTTTTTAAGGATTAGACAAACCATGACCAGAGGACCTGGCATGATTGGATATTTTGGTCAGAGTTTAGGTCAAGAGCAAACAATAGTTCTGCCAGCGCAAGGTATGATTGAATTTAGAGATGCATTAGTTCAGCTTATTGAAGATTATGGAGAAGGAGATATAGAAGAACGACGAGGTGGTGGGGATGAGCCACCTGAGCTTCCAGAAGGAACATCTTTCCGTGTGGACAATAAGAGGTTCTACTTTGATGTGGGTTCCAACCGCTATGGCATATTCTTGAGGGTAAGCGAGGTTAGACCACCCTATCGCAACACTATCACAGTCCCTTACAAGGTATGGACAAGATTTGGGGACAATTTTATCAAATATGAAGAGGAAATGAGAAAAATTTACAATAGCCATAAAGAAAAGAGAATGGATGTACGTGTGGACAGTAGTGAAGAGCAAGAGTGTCCTGAGTAGAGAAAATGCCAGTGAACACCTTACACAATTGAAGTCTTTTTATCGGAGACAAATTCTGTAGTCTTTTAGAAGATTCCCTATTTTTCATTTTTGTTCATTCCTTTTTATTTTTTAGCAGAGTATCAATGAACAGAAAAATCCTTCAAGTCTGGTGTCCATGTTTTAGTCTACAACACAAACACTCCTATGAGCTTACCAGCCTCTGATAGAGCTGCTTCAATAAAGTCAAGACTTTGCAAGTGTTTTTTTTTTTTGTTTTTTTTTTTTCTTTATCAGCACAAAGTTCAACCTTTTAAAATACCTTAGGTAAGGCTTGAATTTCACTATCAAAGCGAATTACATTATATCTATATTTCTAATTGCATAGATTTATAGATATATTACACAAAGATAACCTAATAATCTTTTTCTTCTTCATTTTTTTTTTTATATTTCCAGATTGCTTTCAGCTCTGCCAAGCTTATATACAGGGCATTTATTAACTGTGAATGTATATGAAATGCATTTACACATTTGTAAAACTCTGTTTAGAGTTTAGAATGTCTGTTGGATGCAGAATCCATCAGCAACAAAGAGATGAATGGTAGCTAACAGTGTGTGTTAACTGTTTACACTGTTTACAGCCAAGGAATTTATACATCTCAAAAAACTGTTCAAGTGTCAACAAAACAGCCACACTGTAACTGAGGATAGATAATACATCCAGACAGTGGCAGTTAGCGTATGTAAAAGAGTAGAATTATGCCTTTTAACAATATTCCTCCCTTCATGGCTATTTTATATAGAAATATATAGATTATGGTGCACCTCTGTATAGGCCTGTTTTATTATGACAAATTGTTTATATTGTAAGTCAAAGTAACTGACCCTCTATCCAATGTGTGTGCGTGAGTGTCAGGTCACGGAAAAGCTATTAGTGAATGTTAAAATTTTCTTTTGGTTAAGTATTGTTTGATTGTGTTTATGCAGCATCTCCTAGCAAAGAACGTTTGGATGCTTTAACAAAGAACAAAAAAGGAAAAAGATCTATAATTCCACCTTAATCGTGGCATAGGGTTCTCATTTTTGTCAATGGACAATTGAACCATACCAAAATCTGCCCTTATTTATGTATTGTTTTGCACAAGGGGTTGCTGACTTTGTATGTTGGGTGTAGAAGCACTGAAAAGTTTTATTTTTTATTTAAAGATAAAAATTATATATATATATATATATATATATATATATATATATATACTATAAATATATATATGAACCATTAGTGTTTAATTATAAATTGTATGTATACCATAGTTATGCATGTTAAGCATATCTATAGAGTTATCTTTCGTAATGATTATAAGTGGGGTATACAGTAAGTATCACTTAACACTGTTGCTGCTAATCACAGTGCCTGTAGTATGGAGAACATGTTCACACTGCTAATTTGGGGAAGAATGTAACAACTATAAATATCCCACAGTAACAACTCCTCGATCTGTCAAGGATTGGCATTGCCCGTTATTATTCCTGAACAGTAGGTGATAAATGCAGGTGGGGGCAACATTACAGTTTGGCCACACCAAAGCACACCGCTGCTTTGATATATTGTTTTACATTTCATTTAATATTTTTTTTTTTTTTTTTTTATTGCAAACTAACTTGTCAAATCTCATTGTTTTGTTTACTTTCCTTAGGCTGTGTTTACATTTGTATGTTATTTCCACTTTTTTCTTCTGTTATAGAAGAAATCGAAAAATAATGGTATTGCAGGGATACATTGATGGGCACATGTTGTTCCATTTTTTATTAAATCTGCTTCAGGGCCTCTAAAACTAATGTGAACACAGCCCTAAGGCGTCATTTGTGTTTGTTCAAAACAAGTGGAATTACAGATGCATTTTTGTTCAATTTTGCATTCCGTCTTCCATAGAATTGTCACAGAAACAGAAAGGGTATCATACATGTTAGTAAATAGGAAAGACTGGTAAAACAATGTGAGCAAGGTGTAATTGATGTATTCCATATCCCATATTGACTAATTTATGGTTACTGGAATTCTTATGGCTTTTAATGACTAAAATATTGCATTAAAATGCAATATATGAACTGAATTGAATACATTAATCTACCCTTCATTTCTTTATCCATGCAGGATACTAAAGGGTAGTGACCTAAAAAAACCTGACATATTCCAGAGACTGATGAGTGTTTGGGAGGTGTCCCTACACATGGACCTTGGAGTCTCAATCCAGTCTGTGGAAGCTCTGTCAACATGAAAGGGATTCTCCCATCTCCCTCATTTACCAGCTTGCTGGTTCTGTTTTTTTCACACTTCCTATTTTGTGCCAGATAGCTGGTTGGACAGGTTGATGAACAGCTAAGGCCATTGGTGAGATGAGGAACAGTGACCTTGTACTCTTGTACTGAACTTAATACTGTTATTTCTGTATTTACATAGAGATAACCAACACTGAGCAGGCCCACTGTCCAGAGGCTTATCAGGTCATCAGTAAACCTCAATTATCTGACCTGATAGCACTAAGAGCAGATCATCACCACTCTGAGAGCAGGCTCCCAAGAACTCTGCACCCCCCTCCACTTTAGAGAGCAGAGAGTGATGTTACTCGGCAGGCTGCTTCTTGCTAGATAAGAGAGCATGCCAGGGAACGAGGATGTAAACAATGGGTAGGAATCTGATATAGTGGAACGAAGCAACATTTGTAAAGTAATGTATTTAGGAAAACTCTTGATTTTACATAACCAAGGAGTTTAAATAGGATCCTTGTGATGGGAATACCCCTTTATGCTCTGGAGACCTAGTAGTGATTTAAGAAGACCGGCCCATGACGATCTTCAGATCCTCTGCACCGGACAGGGGTGAATATCAACTTTTTTTTATGCCTTGTACACCAGAAAACTGGCATACAAAGCATAATAAATCTCACCAATTGTTCTTGTCTCTTCATTCTGATAAGTAGTTCATGGACACCCACTAATATCTCTTTCTGACAAGTCTAATAATCAGAGGTAAATATTGCAAGGAACACAAAACTTTGGTTAGTTTATATGTGTCACAGGTTTGTTTTAAGAAGAATTTTCAATGTCCTTGTTATGCATGTATATTGTAAAAGAATGGTCATATTATAGAAATTGCAGCAACAGAGATTTTTTTTTTTTTCCGCTTAACCAGAACTTTTATGCATGTGGGCATTTGCAGCTGCCTACAACCATTTTAAAGCATGTGCTCTGTTATGACTTTCTTTGTCATTTATGCTGCTTGTTAAATGTTAGAATAGCAGAACAGGTTTTGTTATTCCATCCAATAAAAAAGTCAATATCTAACATAAGTTAGTGAGTGTGGGGGAAAAAAAGAATCTTGAAGGATACCAACTCCATTTCCAACTTGAAAGTCATGATGATAGTGTGAGCAGAGCGAAATAGTAAGTGGATAGAGGAGTGTTATATCTGTATTTCTAAAAGGTCCTCAGAAATACATATGGAAAGTGAATCACTGATCATAGGGGAAAGTCTTTTTTCTGGATTAATCAGTAATTCCATAGAAGAATATTTTAGTCAGCCTTTACCCAGCCTCAGGTGTCTGCTACTGAAAATTTTAGTTTGGGTTTTTGTGCATAGTGAAGAAACAATAAGCTTTCCATTTCTGTGAGATTGCGGATTGCTAACATAAATGAACTATAATAAAAAGAAAATTGTAATCGTAAAACTAGATTGAAAAGGGTGACCCAGGTTTTAAATTTTTTTTTTTTTTTTTTTTTTTTTTTACCCCCCTCCCAACACTTGCTGCCAGGGGAAAGTCTGGACAACTGTGTATACCTTAGATGATCAGCTGACCATAAAGAGGTTGGCCAGGAATTATTTTTTATTCCTGTCCTATTCTTAGGATAGGCCATAAATATCTGATCAGTGAGGAACCGACCCGTGCATGAATCAGCTGTTCAGGGCTGCTTCCGATGCCCATACTATACACTGCATGGAGTCCAAAAATACTTGGCATTTTACCGATATGCATTTTTTTTTCCTGTGCGCGAAGGCTGTTTTCACACAACCATAATATTGCACAAGTTTAACATCCTTATTATGGCATCAATATTCAGACCACCACAGTTCTAGTAAACTTAATCGCCATGGGGTTCTATACTAATCTTAGTTTGATTTAGTAGAATTGCAGGGGATTCCAGCCATATTACATCTGTGATACTAGTCGTATGCTTTAGCATCACAGTTTTGGTGCTATTTCTTCATGTATTTTTGTTTTTAGCCAAAACTAAGTTGATCCAGAATTGCAACATTATATGTTCATACACCATTCATACGGTGGAATCTGATGTTGATTTTGTGGCAGATTATGCCCCCCAAAATTAGTGGCAGATTTCACCCTGATTCTGCCTCCCATTATTATTATTATTAGTTGGGTCTATTTATCTCTGCCTAATGCACAGTGGAATGATATAGGAGCCAGGGAATGAGGATGTTGGATGAAGAGGAATCCAAGACTGATGTCCGCCTCAAATTCCTCTTCATTTTCCAACATCTGAACCAAGACTGAAAAAACTGTATCAAGACTAAACTTTGAAAACTGCCATGTTGTTATTGGGGGTGGTATAAAACTTTACCTTGTGAGAGATAAAGTGTAGCCTGTGTTGAGCTAATGCAAATACTGAATTTACATTCTTTTAAGAATGAATGACACAATGTGGTCATAAGATGCAGAACCAAGGTTTTGACTAATGTTACTCACTTGTCTTGGTTGCAAACAAAATGCGATTACCATGAAGTTATTTCATTATACAATACTAACTAGTACTACACCCCAAGTATTGTGGACATAACCCCCATTTATAGGGAAGACCGGTTACCTATCATAAACCATGAAGGAACATGGTTAATATGACTGACCTTACCTCTCTACTGCTACTTAAGCACTTTGTCAAAATGGTTTGCTATGTGGGTAGGCCATTAGTGACTCTGTCACTGTGTAAACTTCCACTTTTTTCTCAAACTTTAGCAACTTCAGATGCCCAATGTGTGTCATTGAGATTATTTTTTAAGCGTATTTTATATTATTAAAGAGTTTACAAGATGTAGAAGAAATATTTATAGACTTTCTAAGTAAAGGTCATGATGTAGTATGAGTGTTATGTGAATTACTGAAGTTCTTATATTATGTTTGGTGCTAATATTAATAGCGCTGATGTAGAGGACCTGTGCAATATATATATATATATATATATATATATATATATATATAATAAATGATATATATGATATATAAAATTTATGTGGTGATGGGGCGTGCTTTTAACATAATACAGACCATTGTAGGCGTTTATAACGTATTATACCTAATTATGTGTATGTCTGTCTTAGATGTCTAGTACTCAGATCTGCTTCCATGCATAGTTCAGTTAAGGGAAATTGTGGTGTTCTTGTCTTGTAAAGTATCATTGTTAAATTCAGATTAGAAGCTCTCTATAGTGAATACTGTTTTAACCCAATGTTTCTATGAAGTCAGCATACAGTTATATTGTGTTTTACTTAAACTGGAAGTACCACACTCTAACAGTGTTGTTGGCTGTGCTAAAAGAAATCCTCTGGTGTATATCCATATAAGTATGGAATTTTGTATAATCCTGATGACACCCTGAGCTTGTTGTATTCATAGTTCACAAATGTAATTTTATTAGGATTTCCTAACTTTTCCTCACTTAATGGCAGATGTAGTTTTTTCAAACTTAGGCTTCGGTTACATAGTGCTCTTTTTCCCGACGTGTGTGTGTTTGTTTGTTTTGTTTTTTTTTTTTTTTTTTTTTCCATGCATTGCATTTTTGTAGGGAAGAAACACTGTTCGCCTTAGAGTAATGACTGTTAAATAATAAGTTTGACGTGTCTTAATGGCATGTCAGAAATTTTGACAAGTGGTGATCCAGGTGCAGAGAGCCCACCAATCATTGAAACTCTTTACAATTAGTTTATATTGTTAACAACAACATATTGCAGCGAGATCCCCTACCTAATTTAAAAATAGTACATTTTACAGCCTTCCCCTTTTCTGCTGTCACTTAAAAGGGTATTCTGCAAGATATGCTACACGTCTAATAGAGGAAGGTCTCGTCTCGACTTGCAGTGATCTTGCGAATGGAGGTCCTCCAACCAATGCTGTAATTGTGTTCAGCAGTGGCCGGGATTATGGAGCCAACCAAGCTTGCTGACCTACGCTATTTCTGTACATTGTTAGCTATAGAACAGTGTAGCACAGCAAGCTCAACTGTTTCCATAATCCTGGTCACCTCTGCATTTAATTAGTATGGATGAAGCGACCAACCTGCTGCCTCTTCAGGGACCTCCATTCTCAAGATGATTGTAGGACCCACAGGTGGACCTGAACTTAGATATGCCTATTATCTATGATGGAAATATCCCTTTAAGTAGCAATTCTGTGTACCATGAGACATGCTGGTTACATGTAGCTTGATGATACCACTCAGCAGCGCAGGATGTTTGGCAGTGCTTTGCTGGCAACTACACTGTTAGTTTGACAACATTCAAGTTGTGACAGTGTTCATCATGAAAGATAAGTGAAGAACCAGTTTTAGCATTAGAAAAGTTTTGTCCCTGAAAATATTCTCATTACTTTTTCATTTAACGTTTTTTCTGTTCCTTTTTGGCAAACGATAGTAAAACGCAAAATCTGTATTTTGTAATGAAATAGTCATTGAACCTATGGCACAGCCGTTATTGGGTTTGATGGGCTTAGAAACACTGGTCTGGTAGCGGTGACCCTGGTTATTGTTTTATCATGCTGCCAACTATGCAATACGCACATTGCTCACATATTGTGTGTACTTAATTTATTTTCTGTAGATCTCATGCCTATTGGGTATGAGCTTTTTATTATATACAGTTTATAGTGTGAGTGTTTGTACACCCAGGCACTTTTAAGTCTAGTGTATTTAATAGTGTTTTATACAAGTGATACTTCCACTTTAGGTTTCATGTTTTTTGAGGGTACTTGCATGATGTGCTTGTGTCTTTTGGTAAAATGTTTAATATTGGCATTGTGATTTGTGTAAACATTTTATAAATTTATTCTGTTTAATGTAAAAATCATATGTAGAATATTAAACATTACTAGCTGCATTACAATTCCTATAAGCTGTGCTTAATTAATGGCACAGTCTGCTTGGCAAACTATATCTGGCATAATCATTAACAGTAAGGTCCGTAAAGGTAAAATATCAAGTCCACTATTGGAACGGGATCATGTAAACCATATACTTTTACAATATGAAAGTCTTTGAGCATGCATAAGACTAAAGCACACTTCTGTGTTGTGGTGAAAACAACTGCATGATAAAAATATGAAAAAAAAAACCACAGAAATAGGGAGGTTGAGTTTGTCTGTCCACAGTACTAGTCTATAGCACAGTACTGGAAAAAAATTACCTACTGACTTTTTAAGTGTGAGAAATACATACAATAATTCATCCCTATGTATAACTGGCCTTGTGTGCTGCATAATTGAAGGAACGTTGCACATGTGTTCCACCATCTCTGAGCACGGTAGAATGATTCCACAAACCCCTTAAAAGAAAACCTAATATGGTTGAACATACTACAGAAACTGTATTGCTAAGTGAATGGCAATAAAAGTACCCAAGGCATTTTTAGATAATCTGTCAAAGTGCTAGAGTTTACAACTACACATTGTCAATACCCAGGTGATGATATTGCATAACATAAAGCACATAATGTGCATTTATCTCAAACCTTCGAGGACTAGGTTGGGCTAGAATTACTTATAAAGTTTTGGCTGTTTTATGAGCCAGATTCTGTCTGACGTGGATCCAAAAGAAAGAAAAGAATGAAGGATGGACTCCCCAACCCACTTTTTTTTTTCTTTTTTTTTTTTATTAATTCCTGACTTTGGTTCTTAAAACCACCATGAAAAGTATATGTGTGGCTTCTTCAGTGAGCTTTAAAATACATGTTTACAGAATATTTCACACAGTTCTTAACTATGCATGCAGAGCTATTTTTCCCACAAAGGATGAACACATTAGCGAATCCTCATGAGTTGGTGGGGTCCACCAGGTGTGGTCCATGAAATGGAGTTGTCACAGCATTGTGGCTTCCATTATAAATGGAAACCACAATGCACATGTGAACAGAGCCTTAGAGTAAGGTTAGTGTGCTCTGTTGTTGCTGCCCCTGTAAGGCCTGGTTCACATCTGCGCATGGGTTTCTGTACAGGGAGTCCGCTTGGGGACCCACCGAACAGAAACCTAATGCACATAAAAAAGCGGTTACCATAAGAAACTGGTGGACCCCGTAGACTATAATGGGGTCCGTGTGGTTTCTGCTTAGTTTCCGCACGAAAAATGCGGAGACAAAAGTGCTGCTTGCAGGACTTTTCTCTCTACATCTTTCATGTGGAGAGGGGAACCGAATGACCCAAATGCAGATGTGAACTGAGCCTAAGGCTGGGTTTCTCATCTGCGTTTGGCTCTCTGCACGAAATCAGTTTTTGAAACAGTCTCAAAATCCTCAAAAACTGATTTCAAATGGTTTGTTTTAAAACCCATTGATTTCAATGGGTTGTAAAAAACATCCGCAAGTGTGCGTTTGGACCATTTCCATCTGGTATCTGCTCTTTTGAATGGAGAAAAAAGTCTGACTTGCAGGACTTTTTCTCTGTTCAAAAAATAAGGATTCCAGATGGACAGCAACCAATCCGTTTTTTTTTTTTAAACATTGAGGTCTATGGAAAACGGATTACAAATGGATAGCAATCCGTTTGTGTCTGTTTTGCAATCAGTTTTTCTCTCTGTGAAAGCTCAGAAAGAAGAAGGAAAAAGAAGAGGAAAAAAAAAAAAACGGATTGGTCAAAAACTGACAGAAAACTGACACAAACAGTCCATTTTTTTGACCGACACCCATTGACTTTCCTTCTAAAAAGACAGATTCAGGTATCCGCTGTGTAACAGCTTCGAATCCTTTTTGTACCAAACCGTTTTTTATTTTTAAACTGTTTACAAGCGGACGGATACCAGGCACAGGTGTTTACTAAGCATTACACTGACTTACGCTAAGTTCACACCTGCGTCTGGTATCTGTCCGCTTGCAAACTGTTTTAAGAGAAAAATGGTTTAGTACAAAAAGGATTCCAAACTGTTACACAGCGGATACCCAAATCCATTTTTTTTAGATGGATTAGTCAATGGGTGTCCATTAAAAAAAAACGGATTGGTTGCTGACCGTCTGGAATCCTTATTTTTTGAATGAACAGAGAAAGTCCTGCAAGTCTGACTTTTTTTTTCTCTGTTCAAAAGAGCGGATACCAGACAGAAATGCTCCAAATGCGCACCTGCGAATGGTTTTTACCACCCATTGAAATCAATGAGTCTTAAAACGAACCGTTTGAAATCGGCTTTTGAGGATTTTGAGACTGTTTCAAAAACTGATTCCGTGCGAAGAGCCAAACACAGATGTGAACCCAGCCTTAGAATGAGGAAACTAGGATCATGTGGAGTGCAGTTGATTAAAGCAGCCTCATTACTATGGTGGAGAGTGATGATACGTGTACCAACTTCTTATCCCACAACAGGGAGGCGTTAGGATCCCATAATTGCTAGGACTAGTTGGTGTCCCTTTTTAGCTAAATTTGTTACTTGTGTTTAAAGTCAGTAGGCAACTAATGCACGTACATTCTAGAGAATCTCAAACCTCTAAACAGGGACTGCACCCTTCATTAGAGCTGCTTATGTTGGTTTCAAGCACCATTTTATGGGGGAATGATCTGTACCAAGAGTGCTCACATTGAGGCTGGTGTGCTGCTGAATCACTGGTTTTCTAACTCTCTCTATAGGATCTGAGAAGATTGCTGGCATAAACAATTTTGACTATCTCCTAGCCATTAAACATTGAATGTAGCTCACGTTATACAAATTGTATACATGGTCTATGTAAAACCAGCAGAGCGAGGGTGTGCTGTACTCTAAAAGGCATGTAAACTTGATAATCTGCATTTTGTTCTTGTAATGCTAACCTACTGTATAGTTTGTGTTGGGTATTACATTAAGAAAGTCCTCATTTGTACATTCATTTAAAATTTTACGCTTGTAATATATTTCAAGCTCTAGAATTCCTTATGCTTTGATACCCACATTGTACCCTTTTCAGACCTGTCTAATGCCTTTACCTCTTCTGCTGAAATGGAGCGTCTGGAAATCTCACTCCCTCAGTGTTCAGCTACTTGTGTTTTTGCATTGCTAATAGAACATAATGTGTGAATATGGCATTTTAGTTAACTGAATCTTTAACATCAATAATTGTACATTTTATTCATCTAAAAAAAATGTGGGTCTTCATATGAACCTGTAAATGTTTTCACTGCTGCAGTTTTCAAATCAAGTTAGCTATACATTTTGTTATAAAAGGGCTTGTCCAGAAAATAGAACATCTAGTGCTGCAAGACATACAAATTCTAAAGTTTCCGTAGAATAGCGTTTTTGTGATATAATAGAAATGTATTTTTAATATATTTTCACACCAACAAAATAAATTATATTATAGAGAATCTATTTATTAAGATTATTATTCACCTTCTTGCACTAATACATTTGGCCATGCAGAGTTATGTAGCTTATTTTTCTTGTATATATTTATATTTGCAAATCTATAAAGCTAGTGCAATAAACTTGTATCAATACCAATAACATATTCAAACAAAGGTGGTGAGCGAGTCTTCACAAACAAACTAACCATGTATCCAGATAAAGCTTTTACATATCACTGCTATTTACTACCGCAGTGTAATTGAGGGTACACGCAAGAGTGTATATACCATGAAGGCAGTCCATGCAGCTATTGTGGGGCTGGAGCTTATTTGTTCTCCATCTGTTGTGTATGAAGAACACAAACTCTGAAAAAGGGAGCAGGATACTCACCTGCCTGAGTTACAGCAAATTGTCTCCCATTCACTTGCACTAAGGATGGACACATCTGTATAAGATTAGTATTTGTTTGACAAGAGTTTACATGTTTTCATTATAATAGAGCTACTCCTGCTATAGTGATCAGTAATACATTACGTTTTAGGTTAAATTCTCTGACCCATGTCAAACAACTGGATTGCTGTGGAGAATACGTCAAAGTACTTTATAGTCAGTGGTGCAGGATACTGATGTTTGTTGCAATGGGAAAAGGCACCTTTAACTAAAACTTCAACACAAATCTTCACCATTAATGGGGGTAGAATCATGTTCACAGTATCTGTTATATTGTTTGGAGTACCTACTTAAGAGTGAATTTCTTGTAATTCATATTTTTTTTTTTTTTTTTTAAATAAGCAGCATTTGAAATTTGACAAAACATATAAGCATCGTATAAGCATAGTTTGCAAAAATTTGTACAACTATCCTCATATTGCCAGGAACACCATAGTATTTATTTCTAAATAAATTGCGTTAAAAAGAGAAGGTCTATACCCAGGGCAATCTGGCCCAAGCTTTCAGTCTTTTGCATTGCAAAGGATAAAATCCGCAGTCAAACATTCAGCAATAATTGACATGCTTTGTGTTCAAAACCCACAGTGGTGAATCCGCTGCAAATTTGCCACATGTCCCCTGACCTAAAACAAATTTCCGCATAAATATAATGTTTTTTAGATTTTCAGGAACTTGTTTTAATCTATGGAGTTGTGCTGAGTATACCATGGTTCTGTATTTTACATTATGGTCCTGTGGAACCACAGAATGCATTTGATTTGTTCCAAATAAGACAAAAAAACAAAAAACTCTCCTTAACCAGCAAATGAAATGGTCAGTTTGTGGCCAGGTTATTTCTTGTGGTAAAATAAGCCAGCATTGCTGCATGCTTTGTCCCTGTCCAACAGACCTGGAGTAGCTCATATGTGTCCATGTAATGTAACTGTAAGCACTCTGCTTTCTTTGTAAGGTAAATTATATGCATAATAAGGCATGCCACCCCTTTTTTTTTTTTTTTTTTTTTTTTTTCTCTCATGGATTCCGTATGGTTCTGTGGGGGGGGGGGAAAAGCTGTGTGCCTCCATATAAAACTGGTTACAGTAAATGCCCATAGCAGGCAAAGAGCTGTGTATTATGGATGCGTTAAGCATGGATCCTTAATACAGACACAATAATAGTCCTTTTGAATGAAACAATAAAAAAGCGATTGCTGTAGTGTGAAGTGAGGACAAGAGAAAGCTCAGCCTGAAGCTTCTGTTATTACATTTAAAGGCTCCATCAAGGATTTGTAATGGAGTACAATTGAATTTGTATCAATCACAGGTCATGCATAGCCGCTAACAAACTGCAAAAAGCTCTTCTTCTTGTCTGTACATTCTGGTTGTCTGGCACCTGATAAATATATTAAGAATGTTTCCAGGAACTGTTAATCTTAAAAGCTGCAATAAACAGTTCTATTTCTGTATGGTTTCCGCATTCCTGCTTTCTGTACATGTAAGGAAAGAGAAGTGAACTTTCCATAGTATGGTATCTGTGTGTGTCAGAAAGGGGTAATGTCTCTCTTTAGGGATACCTTAGTTTTGTGGTCAGTTTTAGTGTACCCGACTATGGTGTGGATTTGATCCATATGAACACTGTGTAATAGATTTTAAAAGGATCTTCAAATGGGACTTACGTTCTGAATTAAGTAAATCTCCGCTTCATTCAATTTAGTAAAGGCAGCCTCTCTTGTAGGTGGGAACTATCAACAGGTTTATGGAATTAAAGAGCGACTTTGGGACCCTCCAAAACAGCAGTACACATTAAAGGGGTTTTCTGGCCCTAATGTATGTTTTATATTGATGACCTATTCACAGGATAAGGCATCAGTATCTTATCTGGACACCCGAACTTTGCACAGATCAGCTGCTGCAGTGGACAAGGTGCTCGTTCATCAGCAGTTACCCAGATACATACAGTGGGCGGGAATGCTATTACTTGAATAGAATCAGACTGCATACGTTCCCTGTCCCCTGCAGTATTTTCCCGTGCCTTGATGGTGCTGGAACGGCTGATATGTATGGGGTAGGGGCTGGAAATCACCTTCAACCACATTAGCACTATGTCACTTCAGCAAATGAGCCCTGTTTAAAACATTCCAAATGGTGCTCCCAACGGGGATGTCTTGCCATGTATGCTGCCTTTGATACCTTACTACTTCTACATAATCTCTCCACAACCTCCTTTACCTACAGGTTTAAATCTGTGTGAGTCTGTTAGTCGCTTACTAGTTACTTTATGCATTTACTAGTAAATTTGGTGCTGATATGTTATCATTAGAAGTTAGTGTCTTAAAAATGTTCTCTCACCAGTTAAAGGTAGTAATATTGTATGTTTTCCCAGTGGTGCTATCTTGAAATTACCAAATTTATCTTCATGTTAATTTCACCAGTTCTTCTAGAAGTTATTTGCTCATATGTAAACGTTTTCATGCCTGTTTGACTTACTTTACCTAGATGACTCTTGAGCTATATATATATATTATTCTATCTTACTTTTTATGAGATCGGTCTGTTGAAATGTATAAAGGGTTATGGTATTATGTGTAAGTAATAATGTTTTAGCATTTTACCCCTCTTAACCTCTGGAAATAAACAGGGTCTGTCCATGTGTGTAGCGGTTTGTTTGAAATTCTTACATAAAATTACATGTGTGAATGTACATTTCTGTTGTACAAACAAGTGGAAAAGAACATGTACTACTTCTTCCAGTGCAATCCCATGATTTGTCAGAGCACTGAAGAGGACATAGTAAATGTACACTACAACTGAGATAACAATCTACTGTATATAGTAAACTGCAGAAAATCCAATGTTTGAAATACATGTATTGTACGCCACCCCATTTTCTGCAACTAAATAGAATTATTCTATCCAAATTGCAACAAGTTTATGAAGGTCTACCCAATGTAATCTTTTATCTATATTACACTAAGGATTCATGGAAAATAAAATAGAGTTTTAAGCAGTTAAAGCACTATTTAGTACTGTTGCTTATTTTTCAGGTGAAAACATGTAAAACAGAAAACAAACGTGTAACTATTCACCTCAAAGGGCTTGCATCAGGAAGATGTTGTGTGAACTTTCTAATATGCAGTACCTGCTGCCAGAATTCTGATGGCCCCCACTACCAGTACTGACTCTAGTATTTATAACTAGGCTGTGGTAACGTAAGGCCACATGGCATCCACTGAGACCTGAAGTCAGATTAAGTGGATGACGTGACATTACATCATTACAGAATAAAAATAAAAAAATATCGGCATAGTCATAAACTTAACCATAGGATATCGGCAGCTGAGGTTGTAAATTAGAAAATGTTGCGGTTTTATCTGCAGAGTATCTGGGTTTTAAAATGTACCCAAACCCTTTTCTGTTTTGTAGTCTTCAAAATTTCAAGCATAGATTGACTGGGAAAATATTTGCCATTGGTTGCATACCTGTTTCCAAATGTGTTTATTTGCTCAGTGTAGCAAAACTCCTTACAGATGTGGACGTAATACATATTCATCCTAAACTTTGCTTCAACACGTTGCAATAACTTCTGTGTGGCTCATGGTCAAGGTAAAATGTCACTGATTACACCCAGATACATCGAAAGGCCAACGTTTAACAATTTATTTGGGAAGGTGACTTTGCACACTTTTGTTGTGTTTTTGTATTTGAAAGGTACAGTTATGCAAAGCTGAATATTCATAGCCAAGTCTGGTTTTAACAATACCTTGGGTGGAGGTTGTAGTGTTATTAGTTTTACATACTTCACTATCTGCAGGGTGCATGGTGATGTTTCCTTTGTACTGAACCTTAAATGTTTTATTTTAAATGTATTGTACTGTATTAAAAATATAAATGGCCTTGTATTTGGACCTTTGTGTGTATCCACACCAGTTCCAAGTTTTTCGATGCACGTTGACAGTTAGCCTCTAAAACAAAAAACTTACATTTGTGGTGCTATCTCTTCTTATGGTGCTTCTGTGGACGCTAACTGCACACATGCTAAGCAAAGCTTGAAGATAGAAGTCCTATTTTGCAACATTGTCTGTAATGATAACAGAACAATTTTTGATAAACTTGAATTTCCTTTCAAAGACTCATTGACAATCTCCGTACAATTTTATATGTGGGTTTTTCTTTTGTCCTCCAGTTTTCTTTCTTGAAGAAAGCAGCTCTGATCCTGTGCTACCCACACAACATTCCCTGATCCCAGAAATGTATCTGTCTTGGCCAAGGAGTTTTAATAACATCTTAACTTGAGCCTCTTTCACAACAATGCAGGTTTCACTGCCTAATCCTGATATGGCCAAGAACCTCATTGAGCTTTGCAAGGGTTCCCGATTACCCCTCCTGGACACTGTAAAGATATATATCTATAAATAATGAATATTTACAAATGGTAACTTTTTGAGCAAATGAGTTTAGTGGAAAAGTTTTTGGGTTTTTTTTTTTGGGGGGGGGGGTTTCCTTATAATGCTCTGTAAACTGTGATGTGACTGTGTAATGGTTTTGCATGGTAAATTTGGCATGTGATTTGCATGAACCCATTTCTGATGCAGAATTCCTGTGAGAGTTATTCTGGACTTGTGAGGAAAATTGCACCTGAAAAACTGAAAATCCTGTTGTCACATGTCTAATAAAAGTGACAGCCACTTGTGAATTCAGATTAAAATAATTTCCATTGCTGTTGCTCAACAATGAATCCTAAATAAGATAAATGTTAGATATCATGTAAATAGGGTGTTGACTTTAAAAATTGCCCAACAGTGTACCATAAAAAAGGCTTATCTATATCTATCATGTGCAGTCAGAACTAGAACTTTCTCCACCTTAAGGTACATCTTAAACAGTATTGAGTTATTTTGGGTGATTCCTGCATTACTGCAACTTTCTTATGGAATCATAAATTGCTAGTTTGAACTTCTACAAACTTGCCTGACTGCATTAAATTTGTTCTTAGTCCTGTAGCTCTTAATGTGTAGTCTTTTATACTATGCAAATATGATTACACAAGTAACCTAAAAGTAACATGTAGTTAACTTAGTGCAGGGTTCTGGTGACACAGATAGGTTAGGGGGACCTGGAACACAGCATTATCCCCTTATGAATTGGTGCCACAGTTGCCAAGAAATTGCTGTTTGTCAATTTACAAATGAGCTCTTTGGAGCAACGAGGTTAATGGCAAAGCCCTTGTTGCTCCAAAGGGCTCATTTTTATATTAAAAAAAAAAAAATAATAAAATCTTGGCAACTACTTCACTAGGGGAAAACAATGATTCAGGTGACCTTATCTTATCCATCTGTAGGGCTGGGTTCTGGCTCTTTTCATATTTTCCATTTTCACTTTCCTAAATTCATATATAATATATATTTTTTTCTATTAACATGGCCATATGAGGGCTTATTCTTTGTGCATCAAGTTGTACTTTTGCTTGGCACTCTTTTGGGGGACATGTAATGTCTTGATTAGCTTTCATTAACTTCGTTGGGGGCAAGTGTGAAAAAAAACATTGTTTTTTTTGTTTTTTTTTTCTTTCTGTTTTTACGGCATTCACTCTGTATTAAAAATGACATGGCAACTTTGTCCATTGAGTCATTACAATTACAGCGATACCATATTTATATTGGTTTTATTTTTTATCACATTTACTAAATAAAATGCCATTTAAAAAAAAAACAAAAAAAAAAAACTATTTGCCAGGGGGCACTGTATTATGACTTCTAACTTTTTTTTTCTGTTTTGTTGGTGGAGCTATGAGACGGGATGTATTTTGTTTTGGCTTTTTTTGTTGACAAGTTGAAGCTTGGTGCCATTTTTTAGTATGTACAACTTTTTGATCACGTATAATTGGTATTTTGGGGGGAGGTGAGCTAACCAAAACACATTAATTTGTACATTGCAGTATTTTAATGATGATCATTGTACAGGATAAATGTTTGGGTGAGCTTATAGGCACACAAGAATGCTAAATGCAATTTTTTTTTTTCCTGTTCTACAAGGGGCTTGAATGGGATTGCTTGATCCTCTGTACAATATACTGCAGTACTTCTGTATTGCAATACATTGTAGATATGCTCCCTATATGTGAAAAGGAGAGGCAACTATGAGGCTATTGATTGATCAATCTTGCCCCCTTACCACCCAGATGACATTGATTGGACTGCTGGCTGCCATGGCAACCCCTTGGAGCCTATGAACTCATTTCAGGGGACCCAAGGGAGAGCAATTTCACCTCTTAACATCCCAGATGCCATGATTAGTATTGATCACAGCATCTAAGGGGTTAAGATACGGAATGCAGAACATTTTCTGACTCCTGTAGTTAGTACAGGGAGTCCAAGGTGTGTAATACAGCCGGAACCTGGAAGTGATGTGGCAGCTCCTGTGCCTGCTACAGCTCTGGCCTAAAGGATGGGGCATTAACTGATAAGCCCAGAAAAAGCCCTTTCAAGATAAAATCTCCTTTTTAGTTTAAATGAAAGTGAGAAAACGGTAGTACATTTGTATGTGCTTCACAAACATCCACTCAATCTATTAGAAATGGGAAACAATATTAAGCCAGGTAATAAAACATGAATGATTTATCATCCGTCAATGTTGCTAATGCAGCCTATTTCTGAAAATTCCAAAAATAATTCACCGCCTCATAATAGAGAAGGCAGACAAAGGCTCTGTATAACCTCTAAGATTCTGACTTAGCACACAGTACAAGTAGACACAGTAGCCAGTGTTTTCAGCGT
This sequence comes from Leptodactylus fallax, assembly GCA_947044405.1. Taxonomy (NCBI): domain Eukaryota; kingdom Metazoa; phylum Chordata; class Amphibia; order Anura; family Leptodactylidae; genus Leptodactylus; species Leptodactylus fallax. Next base: position 6,841,986 of record CAMRHE010000058.1, on the reverse strand, counting down.
GATTTTCCTCATTCCAAGAAGCCTTATTTATAACAACCTCATTGAAGCTTTACTTCATTGTCCCTTTGTTAAAGTTTCTTGGCCTGATGGGTTCAATCTGAAATTATTCTTACTGAAGAAAAGAAACAAACATGGAGACATGAGCTGCTCTTACCAATATTGAATACAATCCTATTAATATAATTTGTATTTGAGGTCTCTGTTTACCCCAGTTATACAGTGAATTTGCTTATTGATGTTTGCCACTCTTTGTTCTGTCTTACAAATAAATAAATTTGCTTCTGTCTGTAATAGTCTGTGTGTGTTTTCATTATCGTCAGATGCTGTTCCAGACACAGTGGGGCAAATTTACTAATGCTGTCAAAAAGTAAGACTGTTTAGACTCAAATCTGGTACAGTTTAAGACGGTCTATAAAAAGAGTTAATCCTGAATGATGAATCTTTAGACTGTCTAGCCTAGGTTTACACTTCGTTTCAGCAAAAAAGATAAATAAAATTTTGTGCCACTGTCGCATCTTAAGTTCTGCCTCTAGACAAGCAAAGTCTCAAAGGCCGGGTCCCATGTTGCAAAAACACAGTGATCTGGCCGCAGCAAATGCGCTGTAAATCGCAGCATGTCAATTATGTCTACAGAAATGATGGCATTTTCCGTATAGGTATAATAGGGACAGAGAGTCTGCAGAGGAAAACTCTGGACTTTCTGTGAAAAGTGCTGTGGGAAAAAAAATGCGTTTTTTGCTGCAGTCTTTTTGGCTGTGGCTTGCTATGAGGGGCCTTAGCTACAAATTGTTAATGACGTGGTGGAAAGCACGTATGGCAGTTTTTTGGTGCAAATTGCGCATCTGCCACAGTTACAGATATCCTAGAAATTTTTTTTTTTTTTTTTACTAAAAGTGATTTTGACATTTTCCAGCACTGGTGGAAGGTAAAACCTTTTTTTTTATTCATTTTCCAAGGGCGTTTTTTTTTTTTTTTTTTTTTTTTTTTTTTATTTTATACACAAAATAAGCAAATATGTAAGTGGTTGCTGAAAGCATGTAGAAGAAAGCAGAAGTGAACACTCACCACTTATATATAATACAGTTGTTTTTAGCTTTTCAACTCTCTTAATATCATAATCCATATTTTCTAATTGTTAATTAAAGGAGTTGTCATTGATTGCAGAGTTGTTAGGAAACCCTTGCCTAGAGCAAGACCTAAAAAGAGCAGGATGGCACATGAATCCCCAGGCATACAAATAACTGACCTGAGGGAGTTGAACAGCCTGGTAACCACGATTAACAATTATTGCCTTGAGAGAATAAAAAAAACTCTATTATATCATTCACCCTGAATAAGATGAAACGTTTCTTGTATAAATCTACAGTATAATGTGCATGAAAAGCCAAATAAAATGAAAAATTTAGCAAAAGTGCCCCTTTGCAAAGAAATGGTGTTGCCTAAAGTGAATATTGTCATCATCAATTATGGTGGATGGAGAGAAGAGCAAAGTTCTTCCAGCCAGCCAACATGTGTTATTTTATTGATGAAATACACCAATCATTACTAAGTATGCAACTGTTGTGTCATGAAAAAAATGGAAATAAAACAGAGAACCTGACAACTAGATGGGTAAGAGGAATACCCATATAGTCATGTACCTATGGTAAGTAAATTACAAATAGAGTTTCTATGTCAAAGCATGTGCCTGAATACATCTGTAAAAATTGTGTGGAAAAAAAAAGCAACATAGGTTACCTGGGTTCAATGTGTAGATATGCAGAAACAGTGTTTTTCATACACTTGTAGGAATATATACATTCTGTTTTTAGTTTCATATACTAGGCATTACACTGTGCTTCTCAGAATGTTGTCATAAGGCAGGGGTGCTCCATTATTTAGTAAATATCCACTGACCTTGGTCCCTTTGCTATCACCTAAAGGTCCGAGCTAAACGTCTAGATATGTTAAGCCATGCCACTAATGCCATATAGTAATAGTGCTGTGATTTATCACTGCAAGAGAAACAGCAGGGATTTCTATGTATTATAAAGGATAATGAACTTTATCCACAAACTGCTTCAATAATGCTCTCAGATATTCTGTGTTTGTGCTTACGTACAAAAGCAGGTATGTTTCCATATAAAGTGAAGTGCCAAACTTGTCATTATTACAGATGGGGAACCTCTAAGGATTTGTTTCAGTCTCAATAAATTTATGAATCTGAGTTTAAATTGACTTAAAGGGATTGTCTGGGATAAATTGAAACCCCTACACTAATCTAAACACCCTCCCCCCTCCTACTTTCTAAATAACATAATTAATCAAAAACGTATATATTTACCCATATCCCTGGGGCGGTTATACGGTGACGATCTGTTTCCCCATTTCCAGAAACAGAACGTCACTACTACTCCCCCATCCACTCCATCATACTTGCCTTCTAGGCTTCTTCCTGTGGGATGGCTCCTCCCCTCTTTTCTGACTGCGGGCGCCTGGTATTGTACCAGCTCTGCTCTGCTGCCGATAATCCACCTCTTCTGCGCAGCTCTCACGCCGGCGCAGTAGAGGTGGATTGTCGCTGCAGAGTACAGAGCAGCAGTCAGAAAAGAAGGATGGGCTGTCCCACAGGAAAAAGCCTGGAGGGAAGGAAAAGAGGTAACTATATAATGGGGTCGGAGGTTGGGCTGAGTAGGTTCGGAAGAGCTAGTAGTGGGCGGGATAGCTAGAGAGACAGGGAGGGGTTGTATGGGAGGGAGGGAGAGGGCCCTAGTGTGGAAGTTATATAGCAGGAACCTGAACCATGTAAACAAATGCAGAAGATACCTGGTGCTCCCAGAGACACCTAGAAATCACTCAAACCACTGCTAAAGGTATATGGGTGCATTTATTAACCCATTAATAGCACTAACAGACCTTTTTTAAAACATTTTTTGGCCGGAAAACCCCTTTAATACATAGTGTAGAACACTCTTAGGGCTCCTAGAACTCTATCTAGCCCATTTCCAGCTCTCCAAGGCAAACGCAGTCAAAGTCATGTCAAAGTGAAAGTAACAATGTCTATATCTGTGGGAAAACGGATGATAGGCAGTGGATACAAACTGTTTCTTTAACCTCTTAGCAACACAGGTCGTAATAGTACGTCCTGGCCTCCAATGCCTTAACGCAAATGGATGTACTATTACGTCCTGTGTCTGCCGTCTGCTTACAATAAATTAAATACCAAAAACATGCCCACACTAAAGTAAAAATATCTCAAATTTTTATTAATTGCAGTAGGTAAAATCATACAACAGTATATACATAAGGGGAGATAAATAAAGGGAATACCAACAAATATTAGCACCTAGGTGGGTATGCCATAGGGAAGTGAAAATTTATATATACAGTATGGTTAACATGGAATATATAGACAGAAAATATAAGAACCATAATGGCAGCCATCACAGATATGTAAGTGTATATAAACAAGTGAAAATGATGCTTATAACATAAACAGTAAATCTATAGAAGGTGCCACAGGTAATATGTAAACCTGAATAAAGAAGTAACCATATAATAAAGTAAAATACCTGGGAAAACCCTCCTAGTAAACAAACTCCTCAATGTAACGCGTAAAAAAAATATATAAATTAGTTATTGCTGTAATCGTACCATTCCATACAATAAAGGTCACATGTTACTTATGCTGTATGCTGAACGGCAAAAAAATTAAAAAAGGTAACACACTATGCTAGAATTATTTTATCTTTTAAGCCACCAAGAAAGAGTAAATAAAATGTAGTCAATAAGTTATAGGCACCCCAAAATGGTTTCATTACAAAATGCATCTCATTCTGCAAAAAAAAAAAAAAAAAAAAAACAAGAAACAGCCCTCATATGGCTACATCACCAGAAAAGTAAAAAAAAATATAGCTTGCACAATGTGAAGGAAATATATAAGCTGTGAATATATTAGGGTATATCCCAGATTTAGAGTTTATGAGGGAAAAGACACCAGAAGTGACCCCCCAAATCATAGGAACTACTGGGAAAATAGTAGGGAATTTGGTGTTCCCAATGTACTCTGCACAGCTTACATATTCACTTTTCACCATCCATTGTGCATTCACGTCTGGGACACTAATGCTCACTACACCGCTTAATAAATTCTTTGAAAGGTGTAGTTTTCAAAATGGGGTCACTCCTTAGGGGATTTCACTTTACTGGTATCGCTCCTTCACATCTGCATTCTGCTGTGTGCCCAGACAGTAGTTTATGCCCACATGTATGATACTGTTGTACCCACAGTAATGCACATAGCTTGTATCAGAGATGAATACTCCAAAAGCTGTTTAGGCTAAGGCACCAACTAGCGAGCCACAACCAAAAAGCACTGCGGAAAAAACACGGTGGAATTGCATTGTAGAGTTTTCCTCAGTGGACTTTCTGTCCCTATTATACTTATAAAGAAAACACCAGAGTTTCCGTAGGTATAATTGACATACTGCAACTTGAAATCGCAGCATTCCCCTGCTGTTTTTTTTTCTGTAATGTATGGATGGGATTAGTCAGAATCCCATCCACTTTGCAGGTTCTGTAAAACTTTGTGGTTTTTGCCACAGCGTTTCCGCCGCTGTAAAATCACGGCGTTTACGCTATGTGGGGCCCTGGCCTAACAGTTTTTCAAGTATGTTTCTCTGCTGTCTTAAGCTGGGCGCAACATATTGAGCACTCAAATAGCGTTTCTGTGGAAAAATTGCAATTTTCATTTTTTATTATCAGCTGTGCATTTAGTCCTGGAAACTAAAGGGTTAAAAATGCTCACTATGCAGCTTCGCACCCTCAAGGGGTGCAGTTTCCAAAATGGGGTCACATGTCTGTGGATTCCACTTTATTTGCAGTCCAGTGGCTTTTCAAAAGTGGCATGACTTCCAAAAACTAAATAGCGCTCCGTGCCTTCTATGTTCGGTTGTGTACCCAGATAGCACTTTATACCCACACATGACATTGTTAAGTATGTTATCCTGGGTACAACATTGTCATACATGTGGGAATAAACTGCTGTTTGGGAAGCACAGATTTAGATTCTTGGTTTTTGGATGCCATGTCATGTTTGCAGAGACCCTAAAATTGCTCCTACAAAATGGAGCACCTCCAGGACTCTGAAAAAACAACATGGCATCCATAAAGTTCCTACAAATCTGTACAAACGTTTTGGGCACTGAAATGTACAGGAGCATATTCTATACAGCATATTCAATACTCCACAGTGGCCTCCACACAGTATACTATACTCCACGGTGGCCCCCCACACGGTTGTGTGGGGACCAATGTGGTGTATATTGTACTGTGTGGGGGCCAATGTAGAGGATATTGTACTGTGTGGGGGGGCACTGTGGAGTATATTGGAATGTGTGGGGGCCACCGTGGAGCAGATTGGACTGTGTGGGGGCCACTGTGGAGCAGATTGGACTGTGTGGGAGCCCTTCACTATTTATGTCATACAGTATCTGTTTTATAGCAGACATATAATATTATTACAGGCTGTAATAACAACTATAAAACAGATCCTGTGCGATGTAAATAGTGAACATTAATTGTTCAAAAGTATACCAAAAGCAAACTTCTACCTTTCATTACAAAGTTGTTTTGTATCATTGAAAGCTCTGTAAAGCTCCATTCACATGACCGTATTTTGCGTGTCCGTAACTGTCCACAAATGGGTCCGTACAGTATTAATGGTTAAATTGCTGTGTTGGCACTTTGCAATGAATTAGTAGGTTTTGGGTTGCAGTTTGGGCACTCGTTCTCTAAAAGGTTCGCCATCACTGGTCTATGGGGTCTGCCAGAGTCCGTTGGTAACTGCTGTTTTGACATTTGAGCTCTGTCACTTGTGTCCCCCGACAAACCAAAATGACAGAAAACCCATAGCACATGTGAACCTAGCCCGAGACTGGGGCCCCACGTGGCGTAAACTCTATTTTAAAGTCCTTGCAAAAAAATATTTGCATCGGAAATGGTGCGGTTTCCAAAACCGTTGCGTTTTTTGAAATCGCAGCATGTCAGTTATACCTACAGTGGGGAAAAAAAGTATTTAGTCAGCCATCAATTGTGCAAGTTCTCCCACTTAAAAAGATGAGAGAGGCCTGTAATTGACATCATAGGTAGACCTCACCTATGAGAGACAAAATGAGAAAACAAATCCAGAAAATCACATTGTCTGATTTTTAAAGAATTTATTTGAAAATTATGGTGCAAAATTTGGTTGAGTATTTGGTCACCTACAAACAAGCAAGATTTCTGGCTCTCACAGACCTGTAACTTCTTCTTTAAGAGGCTCCTCTGTCCTCCACTCATTACCTGTAGTAATGGCACCTGTTTGACATTGTTATCAATATAAAAGACACCTTTCCACAACCTCAAACAGTCACACTCCAAACTCCACTATGGTGAAGACCAAAGAGCTGTGGAAGGACACCAGAAACAAAATTGTAGACCTGCACCAGGCTGGGAAGAATGAATCTGCAATAGGCAAGCAGCTTGGTGTGAAGAAATCAACTGTGGGAGCAATAATTAGAAAACAGAAGACATACAAGACCACTGATAATCTCCCTCGATCAGGGGCTCCACGCAAGATCTCACCCCGTGGGGTCAAAATTATCACAAAAACGGTGAGCAAAAATGCCAGAACCACACGGGGGGACCTAGTGAATGACCTGTAGAAAGCTAGGACTAACATAACAAAGGATACCGTCAGTAACACACTACACCGCCAGATCCTGCAGTGCCAGACGTGTCCCCCTGCTTAAGCCAGTACATATCCGGGCCCGTCTGAAGTTTGCTAGAGAGCATTTGGATGTTCCAGAAGAGTATTGGGAGAATGTCATATGGTTAGATGAAACCAAAGTGGAACTGTTTGGTAGAAACACAACGCGTCGTGTTTGGAGGAGAGTGAATGCTGAGTTGCATCCAAAGAACACCATACCTACTGTGAAGCATGGGGGTGGCAACATCATGCTTTGGGGCTGTTTCTCTGCAAAGGGACCAGGACGACTGATCCATGTACATGAAAGAATGAATGGGGCCATGTATCATGAGATTTTGAGTGCAAACCTCCTTCCATCAGCAAGAGCATTGAAGAAAAAACATGGCTGGGTCTTTCAGCATGACAGTGATCCCAAGCACACCACCAGGACAACGAAGGAGTGGCTTCGTAAGAAGCATTTCAAGGTCCTGGAGTGGCCTAGCCAGTCTCCAGATCTCAACCCCATGGAAAACCTTTGGAGGGAGTTGAAAGTCCGTGTTGTCCAGCGACAGCCCCAAAACATCACTGCTCTAGAGGAGATCTGCATGGAGGAATGGGCCAACATACCAGCAACAGTGTGTGCCAACCTTGTGAAGACTTACAGAAAACGTTTGACCTTTGTCATTGCCAACAAAGGAAATATAGCAAAGTATTAAGATGAACTTTTGTTATTGACCAAATACTTATTTTCTACCATAATTTGCAAATAAATTCTTTAAAAATCAGACAATGTGATTTTCTGGATTTGTTTTCTTATCTTGTCTCTCATAGTTGAGGTCTACCTATGATGTCAATTACAGGCCGGCCTTATCTTTTTAAGTGGGAGAACTTGCAGAATTGGTGGCTGACTAAATACTTTTTTCCCCCACTGTATGGACCTATGGATACCTATGGTTTCCCTATAGATATAGTTGAAGTAGAAAGTCTGCTGAGGAAAACTCTGCTGACTTTCTGTGAAAAGCACTGCAGGAAAAACCGCAATCTTTTCCACTGTGGCTTTTCTCGCATCGCTTTTTCGCTGTGGCCTGCTAAGTGGGGCCTTAGCCTGAGTTTCTTTTCTCTCCAACCCTGTGTAATGTAATATACATTTACTGTGCATATTATTTGATCTGCATATAAATTAGATTTGTAGTAATCATAATTAACAATCTCTCATGGTAAAGGCAATGTCTATATCTAGTTAGGTACTTCATAGTGTCCTGTTCATCAAACAGTCAAAGCCCTCCTACCAGCTTGCTGAAGAATAGAGGAAGTGAGAAGAAAAGACAGCAGGCAAAGCTGAGACAGAGAGATGGGAAAACCGCTTTAAGGCTTAGGCCCCACGTTGCGAAAACACAGCATTTTTTGTTGCAGATTTTGCTGCGTTTTTTTTTTTTTGAGCCAAAGTCAGGAGTGGCTTGAAAAGGAATGGAAAATATAAAGGAAGCATACTTAGAGGTTTTACTTCTGTTAAATCCACTCCTGACTTTGGCTCAAAAACCACAGCAAAAAAATGCTGTGTTTCCACAACATGTGGCCTTAACCTAAAGCAGTTTTTGGTGGTGTCCTTAAGGGGTTAACCATACACTGTCCTGTCACTTTATTACACTTTAATAAATTAAAAATGATCTAAAAACTAGCCGTCTGAGGGCAAAATACCTGTCCATACTTTTTTTTGTTTGTATTGAAAGAAGTAATGACTTTTACAGGCATCAGAGAAATTACCCTGTTTTGGGGACTTGTAAGAAAAAAATGCTGTATGTCATTGACCAGCGCTCAGTAGCAACAGGACATGCACTAAAATAAAAATAAAAAAAAGATTGTATTGACTATAGCTGATATTTAAATTATATATATACAGTGATGGCCAAAAGTATTGGCACCCCTGCAATTCTGTCAGATAATACTCAATTTCTTCCAGAAAATGATTGCAATCACAAATGCTTTGGTAATAATATCTTCATTTATTTTGCTTGCAATGAAAAAACACAAAAGAAAATTAAAAAAAAATGTCAAATCATTGATCATTTTACACAAAACTCCAAAAATGGGCCGGACAAAAGTATTGGCACCCTCAGCCTAATACTTGGTAGCACAACCTTTAGACAAAATAACTGCGAACAACCGCTTCCGGTAACCATCAATGAGTTTCTTACAATGCTCTGCTGGAATTTTAGACCATTCTTCTTTGGCAAATTTCTCCAGGTCCCTGAGATTTGAAGGGTGCCTTCTCCAAACTGCCATTTTGAGATCTCTCCACAGGTGTTCTATGGGATTCAGGTCTGGACTCATTGCTGGCCACTTTAGAAGTCTCCAGTGCTTTCTCTCAAACCATTTTCTAGTGCTTTTTGAAGTGTGTATTGGGTCATTGTCCTGCTGGAAGACCCATGACCTCTGAGGGAGACCCAGCTTTCTCACACTGGGCCCTACATTATGCTGCAAAATTTGTTGGTAGTCTTCAGACTTCATAATGCCATGCACACGGTCAAGCAGTCCAGTGCCAGAGGCAGCAAAGCAACCCCAAAACATCAGGGAACCTCCGCCATGTTTGACTGTAGGGACCGTGTTCTTTTCTTTGAAGGCCTCTTTTTTTTTTCCTGTAAACTCTATGTTGATGCTTTTTCCCAAAAAGCTCTACTTTTGTCTCATCTGACCAGAGAACATTCTTCCAAAAAGTTTTTGGCTTTCTCAGGTAAGTTTTGGCAAACTCCAGCCTGGCTTTTTTATGTCTCTGGGTCAGAAGTGGGGTCTTCCTGGGTATCCTACCATAGAGTCCCTTTTCATTCAGACGCCGACGGATAGTACGGGTTGACACTGTTGTACCCTCGGACTGCAGGGCAGCTATAACTTGTTTGGATGTTAGTCGAGGTTCTTTAGCCACCATCCGCACAATCTTTCGTTGAAATCTCTCGTCAATTTTTCTTTTCCGTCCACATCTAGGGAGGTTAGCCACAGTGCCATGGGCTTTAAACTTCTTGATGACACTGCGCACGGTAGACACAAGAACATTCAGGTCTTTGGAGATGGACTTGTAGCCTTGAGATTGCTCATGCGTCCTCACAATTTTGCTTCTCAAGTCATCAGACTGTTCTTTGGTCTCCTTTCTTTTCTCCATGCTCAATGTGGTACACACAAGGACACAGGACAGAGGTTGAGTCAACTTTAATCCATTTCAACTGGCTGCAAGTGTGATTTAGTTATTGCCACCACCTATTATGTGCCACAGGTAAGTAACAGGTGCTGTTAATTACACAAATTAGAGAAGCATCACATGATTTTTCAAAGGGTGCCAATACTTTTGTCCACCCCCTTTTTTATGTTTGGTGTGGAATTATATCCAATTTGGCTTCTTGACAATTCTTTTTGTGTTTTTCCATTGACGACAAATTAAATGAAGATATTATTACCAAAGCATTTGTGATTGCAATCATTTTCGGGAAGAAATTGAGTATTATCTGACAGAATTGCAGGGGTGCCAATACTTTTGGCCAGCACTGTATATATATATATATATATATATAAAGAGAGAGAGAATTCTATCTATCTATATACAATACAGACCAAAAGTTTGGACACACCTTCTCATTCCAAGAGTTTTCTGTATTTTCATGACTATAAAAATTGTAGATTCACACTGAAGGCATCAAAACTATGAATTAACACATGTGGAATTATATACTTAACAAAAAAGTGTGAAACAACTGAAAATATGTCTTATATTCTAGGTTCTTCAAAGTAGCCACCTTTTGCTTTGATTACTGCTTTGCACATTCTTGGCATTCTCTTGATGAGCTTCAAGAGCTAGTCACCTGAAATGGTCTTCCAACAGTCTTGAAGGAGTTCCCAGAGATGCTTAGCACTTGTTGGCCCTTTTGCCTTCACTCTGCGGTCCAGCTCACCCCAAACCATCTTGATTGGGTTCAGGTCTGGTGACTGTGGTGGCCAGGTCATCTGGTGTAGCACCCCATCACTCTCCTTCTTGGTCAAATAGCCCTTACACAGTCTGGAGGTATGTTTGGGGTCATTGTCCTGTTGAAAAATAAATGATGGTCCAACTAAACGCAAACCGGATGGAATAGCATGCTGCTGCAAGATGCTGTGGTAACCATGCTGGTTCAGTATTCCTTCAATTTTGAATAAATCCCCAACAGTGTCACCAGCAAAGCACCCCCACACCATCACACCTCCTCCTCCATGCTTCACGGTGGGAACCAGGCATGTAGAGTCAATTCGTTCACCTTTTCTGCGTCGCACAAAGACACGGTGGTTGGAACCAAAGATCTCAAATTTGGACTCATCAGACCAAAGCACAGATTTCCACAGGTCTAATGTCTATTCCTTGTGTTCTTTAGCCCAAACAAGTCTCTTCTGCTTGTTGCCAGTCCTTAGCAGTGGTTTCCTAGCAGCTATTTTACCATGAAGGCCTGCTGCACACAGTCTCCTCTTAACAGTTGTTGTAGAGATGTGTCTGCTGCTAGAACTCTGTGTGGCATTGACCTGGTCTCTAATCTGAGCTGCTGTTAACCTGCGATTTCTGAGGCTGGTGACTCGGATGAACTTATCCTCCGCAGCAGAGGTGACTCTTGGTCTTCCTTTCCTGGGGCAGTCCTCATGTGAGCCAGTTTCTTTGTAGCGCTTGATGGTTTTGGCCACTGTGCTTGGACACACTTTCAAAGTTTTCCCTATTTTTCGGACTGACTGACCTTCATTTCTTAAAGTAATGAAGGCCACTCGTTTTTCTTTACTTAGCTGCTTTATTCTTGCCATAATACAAATTCTAACACTACATTCAGTAGGACTATCAGCTGTGTATCCACCTGACTTCTGAACAACACAACTGATGGTCCCAACCCCATTTATAAGGCAAGAAATCCCACTTATTAAACCTGACAGGGCACACCTGTGAAGTGAAAACAATTTCAGGTGACTACCTCTTGAAGCTCATCAATAGAATGCCAAGAGTGTGCAAAGCAGTAATCAAAGCAAAAGGTGGCTACTTTGAAGAACCTAGAATATAAGACATATTTTCAGTTGTTTCACACTTTTTTGTTAAGTATATAATTCCACATGTGTTAATTCATAGTTTTGATGCCTTCAGTGTGAATCTACAATTTTTATAGTCATGAAAATACAGAAAACTCTTGGAATGAGAAGGTGTGTCCAAACTTTTGGTCTGTACTGTATATATATTTATATATAGCAACTGATTCTAACTACTATAAGGCCCGGTTCACATTTACCTGGGAAACCCACGGACCCCATAGACTATAATGGGGTCCATGTGGTTTCCGTTCGGTTTCCGTAAGAAACATGCGGAGAGAAAAGTGCTGCTTGAGAGAGAGAAAGAATTCTATCTATCTATCTATAGCCCAAATAATAAATGTAAATAGAAAAGTTGTTGCTCAAATATAAATGTAAACAAAAAAGTATTAAATAGAACAACTAAAACGTAACTTTTAATTTTTAAAGTACGTATAAAATGTGTGTTAAAGCACTATGATGAAACACACGCAATGGTTATCCGCTCAAGTGATATAAAATATAGTACCCACTCAGAGAGTATGCATATTGTTCACCCCAAAATAGTGCTCACATTTAAATCAGCAGCATCTATAGCATAGGCACCTTTAGGGGTTAAACTAATATACACCTCTGTAGCATGTCCTGATTATGAGGCTATATTGTGCAATGAAAAGGTGTGGGTGACGTTTACATATATTAACTAAGTCACCTCTCTGTTCAGATCATGGTTGATACTTGTGAATAACTAATAACCATGAAAATGAGAGATTACCCACAATAGTCTCTATAAATAGGACAAATATATATATAAAAGCATCATTTTGCAAATGAGAGAGAATCCACTGATAACCTCATGGTCTCCCTGCCAATTAAAGCCTAGCTGCACTGCCTCCTGATAGCTGCCTATTTCCTATCCTACATGTTTCGCAGGTCAGTTTGTAACCGCTCATCAGGGGTATTCAGCTGCTATCTATCCATAAGGAGTTAGATCGGCATGTGAGCTACATAAAACGGGCAGTCGGTGGCCACCGGCTAGTGTCACCAACCGACTTGTCTGTGCATCGGTGCTAGTATGATCGCAAGGGGCAGCCGGATCTGCTGTGGTTTAAATGCACCACCCAACGGATACACGCCCACCTAGGTGGCGAGCCTTCATTGGACAGTGCTGACCATCCCTCTGTGAAGCTGACACGCCTCCTGCAGTCGACCGTCCAATCGGGTCATAGCCGCATCATCAGTGGGCGGAGCTAAAATACGTCCAATCAGAATTCAGCTATGCCTTTAGTGGGCGGAGTCGACAGGTCCTGCGGACGTCCCTTCTGTCAAGGAGATTACTGCGGCTTCATACACTAAAGGTAAGTATTACATATCGTAATAAGGAGGATAACAGATAATGGAAGCGACAATGAAGAGCAGAATCAGTGAAGTTAACACATCGGGATACCCATCCAGCTATGGTATAACTCAGCAATTGCTAGGAGGAGATAACATCTTAATAAGGTCATCCATAGTAAAAATATACATTACTTAATGACCCCACAACAGTCAGAGGGACTACAAGTCTCAGGCAAACATATGCATTTGGGATACTGACACCGTTTGTCTGCATTATCCATCCTCTCACTCAAGATTGATAAAAAACCCCCAGGGACATATGTTGAAGTGACCAGAACACATTAGATGCCTCAGTCATGAACATAATTATATTCATACAGTGTTGATCCTGTTTCCCCCATCTTGGAGGTCATGTGGACTTTGTCCTTATACCAAAGCACCAACAAGGCCCTCTATTACCATAATATAATAAGGGGTAAAACACATCTTACGGGAATATATATATATATATATATATATATATATAATACACACCTGGGTCCTGAAACAGGTCTAATTCTCCTGTCCCTAAGCCTGCATTTCTTTACAGAAAGGAGTGAAATGACAACTGGTCATTAAGACCAAATGGTTTCATCGTTTGTAACCAAAAAATCCATCTTGATTCCCTCTGCAGTAATTTTCTATCAAAATTTCCTCCTCTGATAGGTGGTGTTACCACTTCTAGCACTTGAAATTTAATTGTAGATATGTCACCATCATGTATCTGTGTGACATGATTAGCTACGGGTTTATTTGCTCCCCTATTTATATCTCCAACATGTTCAAGTACACGTCTTCAAAATTCCCTGATTGTTTTTCCCGATGTATTGCACCCCATATACACAAGACATGAGATATACTACCCCTCTTGTGCGACAATTTGCTTTTGCCTTTAGCGGGTACTGTTTCCCATTGTGCATATTGATGTAAAATTTTGATGTATTGACCAGATCACAGGCACGACAATTGCCACATCTAAAGGTGCCTTGTAGATTAGTACCACTCAACCATGTTGCGTTCGGTGTTAATGGTGACAAGTGGCTATGTACCAATTGATCTTTTAGATTTGGTCCCCTCCTGTATGTAATCTTAGGGTAATCCCCCACTAAGTCACCCACATCTGGGTCCATTTTTAAAATGCCCCAAAATGATTGTAGTATTTCTCGGACTTGACAGGTAGCAATATCATAAGTCCCGATATTGCGCATCTCTACTGATTTTTCACAAGTCTGCGGTACCAACAGCACCTGTCTATTTTTTGTTCTGACCACGTGATATGCATCTCTTAGAACATGATCCGGGTATCCCCGGGCTCTAAAGCGATTTCTCAGCTCATCCGCTGATCTTTTAAAATCTGCCTCCTGGGAGCAGTTGCGGCGAATTCTGAGGTACTGACCTCGAGGAATGCCCCTACATAACGATCTAGGATGCCAGCTTGACCACTGTAAAAGGCTATTGGTTGAGGTCTTTTTACGATATACCGTAGTCTGTAATCTACCATCGGGTTGTTTGGTGATCTTTAGATCCAGAAATGAGATAGTGGTCTCCTGTATCTCATACGTAAAATCCGCCTATTGGGGATGGAACGGTCCTGGATATCTTTTTGTCAGTAGTCACAGACAAATTGAGACATCTCAAGGGCCGCTCCGTCAATAACCTGTCAGATGAGGAGCAAATAGGATTATTGGCTTTAAGCAAGAATGAGCATCTTGTAATAAAACCCTCCGATAAAGGAGGTAACGTAGTGGTCCTAAATAGGGACCACTACAGTTGTATGTGCTGGGATATTTTGAAAGATACTACAGGATATAGACAACTATCTCATAACCCCACGGCTGAATTTATGGGTGTGTTAAGAGAGTTGTTGTACACAGCTAAAGCACAACATCTGATATCAGATGGTGAATATCAATTTCTTCTACCCCAGTTTCCTCAGATTGCGACATTTTACAGTGTACCGAAATTGCACAGAGGCACTGATCCTCTAAAAGCCCGCCCTATAGTGTCAGGTATAGGGAGTTTAACACAGAATGCCAGCCTGTATTGCGACCAGATCCTGTGGCCATTCGTGGCTGCATTACCATCTTATGTCAGAGATACCACGGACGTGTTACTCAAGCTGGAGGGTATAGTGGTGAAGCCTGGCACATATCTGGCGAGCCTTGATGTCGAGGCCCTCTACAGCTCCATCCCACATAATAGGGGATGTGAAGCTGTGGGGGAGTTCCTTGGCACAAGGGGCTTGCAATATGCTAGGCACGGCAGGTTCACCATTTCCCTACTTAGGATTGTTCTTGAACATAACTATTTCACGTTCGATCAGAAATTCTTCCACCAGCTCAGGGGAGTTGCTTTGGGGAGCCCATGTGCGCCAACCTATGCAAATCTCTACATGGGCTGGTGGGAGAAGTCTGTGGTGTTCTCTGAACGTCTTGAGCCACGGATGGCGTCGGCAGTGATCTGGTTGCGATACATTGTTGACATATTGATACTCTGGCAAGACACCCCACAAAGGTTTCGGGAGTTGGTTGAGGTTTTTAACCAAAATGACTTAGGGTTGTATTTTACGTATGAGATACAGGAGACCACTATCTCATTTCTGGATCTAAAGATCACCAAACAACCCGATGGTAGATTACAGACTACGGTATATCGTAAAAAGACCTCAACCAATAGCCTTTTACAGTGGTCAAGCTGGCATCCTAGATCGTTATGTAGGGGCATTCCTCGAGGTCAGTACCTCAGAATTCGCCGCAACTGCTCCCAAGAGGCAGATTTTAAAAGATTATCAGATGAGCTGAGAAATCGCTTTAGAGCCCGGGGATACCCGGATCATGTTCTAAGAGATGCATATCACGTGGCCAGAACAAAAAATAGACAGGTGCTGTTGGTACCGCAGACTTGTGAAAAATCAGCAGAGATGCGCATAATCGGGACTTATGATATTGCTGCCTGTCAAGTCCGAGAAATACTACAATCATTTTGGGGCATTTTAAAATAGGACCCAGATGTGAGTGACTTAGTGGGGGATTACCCTAAGATTACATACAGGAGGGGACCAAATCTAAAAGATCAATTGGTACATAGCCACTTGTCACCATTAACACCGAACACAACATGGTTGAGTGGTACTAATCTACAAGGCACCTTTAGATGTGGCAATTGTCGTGCCTTTGATCTGGTCAATACATCAAAATTTTACATCAATATGCACAATGGGAAACAGTACCCGCTAAAGGCAAAAGCAAATTGTCGCACAAGAGGGGTAGTACTGTATATCTCATGTCTTGTGTATATGGGGTGCAATACATCGGGAAAAAAAATCAGGGAATTTTGAAGATGTGTACTTGAACATGTTGGAGATATAAATAGGGGAGCAAATAAACCCGTAGCTAATCATGTCACACAGATACATGATGGTGACATATCTACAATTAAATTTCAAGTGCTGGAAGTGGTAACACCACCTATCAGAGGAGGAAATTTTGATAGAAAATTACTGCAGAGGGAATCAAGATGGATTTTTTGGTTACAAACGATGAAACCATTTGGTCTTAATGACCAGTTGTCATTTCACTCCTTTCTGTAAAGAAATGCAGGCTTAGGGACAGGAGAATTACAGTCATGGCCAAAAGTTTTGAGAATGACACAAATATTCTATTTTCACATGATCTGCTGCCCTCTGGTTTTTATGTGTGTTTGTCAGATGTTTTTATCACATACAGAAATATAATTGCATTCATATTATGAGTAACAGAAGCTTATATTGACAGTTAGAATGAGTTAATGCAGCAAGTCAATATTTGCAGTGTTGACCCTTCTTCTTCAGGACCTCTGCAATTCTCCCTGGCATGCTCTCAATCAACTTCTGGACCAAATCCTGACTGATAGCAGTCCATTCTTGCAGAATCAATGCTTTAATTTTGTCTGAATTTGTTGGTTTTTGTTTGTCCACCCGTCTCTTGATGATTGACCACAAGTTCTCAATGGGATTAAGATCTGGGGAGTTTCCAGGCCATGGACCCAAAATCTCTATGTTTTGTTCCCTGAGCCATTTAGTTATCACCTTTGCTTTATGGCAAGGTGCTCCATCATGCTGGAAAAGGCATTGTTGAGCGTCAAACTGCTCTTGGACGGTTGGGAGAAGTTGCTCTTGGAGGACATTCTGGTACCATTCTTTATTCATGGCTGTGTTTTTAGGCAAGACTGTGAGAGAGCCGATTCCCTTGGCTGAGAAGCAACCCCACACATGAATGGTTTCAGGATGCTTTACAGTTGGCATGAGACAAGACTGGTGGTAGCGCTCACCTCTTCTTCTCCGAATAAGCTGTTTTCCAGATGTTCCAAACAATTGAAAAGGGGATTCATCAGAGAAAATGACTTTACCCCAGTCCTTAGCAGTCCACTCCCTGTACCTTTTGCAGAATATCAGTCTGTCCCTGATGTTTTTTCTGGAGAGAAGTGGCCTCTTTGCTGCCCTCCTTGAGACCAGGCCTTGCTCCAAGAGTCTCCGCCTCACAGTGCGTGCAGATGCACTCACACCTGCCTGCTGCCATTCCTCAGCAAGCTCTGCACTGCTGGTAGCCCGATCCCGCAGCTGAAACACTTTTAAGAGACGGTCCTGCCGCTTGCTGGTCTTTCTTGGGCGCCCTGGAGCCTTTTTGGCACCAATGGAACCTCTCTCCTTGAAGTTCTTGATGATGCGATAGGTTGTTGACTGAGGTGCAATCTTTCTAGCTGCAATACTCTTCCCAGTTAGGCCATTTTTGTGCAGTGCAATGATGACTGCACGTGTTTCTTTAGAGATAACCATGGTTAACAGAAGAGAAACAATGATGGCAAGCACCAGCCTCCTTTTAAAGTGTCCAGTGGTGTCATTCTTACTTAATCATGACAGATTGATCTCCAGCCCTGTCCTCATCAACACCCACACCTGTGTTAATGGAGCAATCACTGAAACGATGTTAGGTGGTCCTTTTAAGGCAGGGCTGCAATGATGTTGAAATGTGTTTTGGGGGATAAAGTTCATTTTCTAGGCAAATATTGACTTTGCAAGTAATTGCTGTTAAGCTGATCACTCTTTATAACATTCTGGAGTATATGCAAATTGCCATTAGAAAAACTGAAGCAGTAGACTTTGTAAAAATTAATATTTGTATCATTCTCAAAACTTTTGGCCATGACTGTAGACCTGTTTCAGGACCCAGGTGTATATAAATATATATATATATATATATATATAAATATATATATATATGTTTTACCCCTTATTATATTATGGTAATAGAGGGCCTTGTTGGTGCTTTGGTATAAGGACAAAGTCCACATGACCTCCAAGATGGGGGAAACAGGATCAACACTGTATGAATATAATTATGTTCATGACTGAGGCATCTAATGTGTTCTGGTCACTTCAACATATGTCCCTGGGGGTTTTTTATCAATCTTGAGTGAGAGGATGGATAATGCAGACAAACGGTGTCAGTATCCCAAATGCATATGTTTGCCTGAGACTTGTAGTCCCTCTGACTGTTGTGGGGTCATTAAGTAATGTATATTTTTACTATGGATGACCTTATTAAGATGTTATCTCCTCCTAGCAATTGCTGAGTTATACCATAGCTGGATGGGTATCCCGATGTGTTAACTTCACTGATTCTGCTCTTCATTGTCGCTTCCATTATCTGTTATCCTCCTTATTACGATATGTAATACTTACCTTTAGTGTATGAAGCCGCAGTAATCTCCTTGACAGGAGGGACGTCCGCAGGACCTGTCGACTCCTCCCACTAAAGGCATAGCTGAATTCTGATTGGACGTACTTTAGCTCCACCCACTGATGATGCGGCTATGACCCGATTGGACGGTCGACTGTGCAGGAGGCGTGTTAGCTTCACAGGGGGATGGTCAGCACTGTCCAATGAAGGCTCGCCACCTAGGTGGGCGTGTATCCGTTGGGTGGTGCATTTAAACGACAGGAGATCCGGCCGTGCCTTGCGGTCATACTAGCACCGATGCACGGACAAGTCGGTTGGTGACACTAGCCGGTGGCCACCGACTGCCCGTTTTATGTAGCTCACATGCCGATATAACTCCTTATGGATAGATAGCAGCTGAATACCCCTGATGAGCGGTTACAAACTGACCTGCGAAACATGTAGGATAGGAAATAGGCAGCTATCAGGAGGCAGTGCAGCTAGGCTTTAATTGGCAGGGAGACCATGAGGTTATCAGTGGATTCTCTCTCATTTGCAAAATGATGCTTTTATATATATATTTGTCCTATTTATAGAGACTATTGTGGGTAATCTCTCATTTTCATGGTTATTAATTATTCACAAGTATCAACCATGATCTGAACAGAGAGGTGACTTAGTTAATATATGTAAACGTCACCCACACCTTTTCATTGCACAATATAGCCTCATAATCAGGACATGCTACAGAGGTGTATATTAGTTTAACCCCTAAAGGTGCATATGCTATAGATGCTGCTGATTTAAGTGTGAGCACTATTTTGGGGTGAACAATATGCATACTCTTTGAGTGGGTACTATATTTTATATTACTTGAGCGGATAACCATTGCGTGTGTTTCATCATAGTGCTTTAACACACATTTTATACGTACTTTAAAAATTAAAAGTTATGTTTTAGTTGTTCTATTTAATGCTTTTTTGTATATATATATATATATATATATATATATATATATATATATATAAGCAACTGATTCTAACTACTATAAGGCCCGGTTCACATTTGCGTTCGGATTTCCGTTCGGGAAATCCGCTTGGACCCCCCGAATGGAAACCTATATGCATAAAAAAGTGGTTTACCTGGGAAACCCACGGACCCCACAGACTATAATGGGGTCTATGTGGTTTCCACTTGGTTTCTGCACGAAACATGCGGAGAAAAAACTGCTGCTTGCAGGACTTTCCTCTCTGCATGTTTTGTGCGGAAACCACACGGACCCCATTATAGTCTATGCGGTTCCGCGGGTTTCCCAGGTAAACCGCTTTTTTATGTGTATAGGTTTCCATTCGGGGGGTCCCCAAGCGGACTCCCTGAATGGAAACCCGAACGCAGATGTGAACGGGGCCTTAGATAAAAAAAAAATAAAAAAATACTCCAAAAATTGAGCACAGATGCGATCAGTAACATGTATGTCACTGACCAGCACTTAGTTATGGGCAGGACATGCACAAAAAGAATAACTACAGTATCTCAGAAAAGTGAGTACACCCTTCACATTTATGTAATTATTTCATTATATATTTTTACATTTCAACACAGAAGATATGATACTTTGATACAATGTAAAGTAGTCAGTGTACAGCTTGTATAAAAAGTGTAAATTTGTTGTGCCATCAAAATTACTCAACACACAGCCAATAATGTCTACACACCCTGACAACAAAAGTGAGTACACCCCTAAGTGAAAATAGAGAAATTGTGCCTAATTAGCTATTTTCCCTTCCCAGTGTCATGTGACTCATTAGCGTTACAAGGTCTCTGGTGTGAATGGGGAGCAGATTTCTTAAATTTGGTGTTATGCTCTCAGTCTCTCATATTGGTCACTGAAAGCTCAACATGGCACCTCATAGCAAAGAACTCTCTGAGGATCTGAAAAAAAGAATTGTTGCTCTACATAAAGATGGCCTAGGCAATAAGAAGATTGCCAACACCCTGACAAGACAGGTTTAACCAGTCAGGTTCCATTCTAAACAGGCCTCGCCATGGTCGACCAAAGAAGTTGTGTGCCCATGCTCAGCATCATATCCAGAGGTTGTCTTTGCAAAATACACGTATTCCCTTACGTCCTACAGCAGCACATTATGGGGTATTTCTGCCTCTGTGTGTTGATAGGACAGGCAGAATTTGTAATTAACATAATTTATGCATGACTATGGTACCCTATAAGAGGGCAAAGAGACCTCCCCCCTTGTGTTTTTTTCTGTCCTGTGTGGTGGGACAGGTGGAGGGAGGTCTTTTATGTCCTCCCATATTTAGTTTTTTCCCCTAAAGTTTAACTTACCTTTGGGGAGTCATCTTTACACCCCTCTTCTCTTCTTTCTTCCACTGGACGCTTCCGTGGAAAAGAAGGGGGGTTTTACTTAGGCAGGTTTTTGTGCCTAGCCAAGCTTTCAACCTTCGCTCTGAAAAGGTTGATTTCAGTAGAACATGCAGAGGTGGTTGCATGCTGCATGTTCAAAGACCTGTAGTTCAGGCCACTTGTGCGGTCTTGATGTGGAGCATTGCCGTTTCACTTACTTTACAAGCTCCGCGGCTGCCAGAAGTGATCTCGGTCACTTTGTTCCTCCGGAACCTTTGTTTGTGTTCCGGTTTCCCGGGGAGTGAATTCTCGGACGGACTTATTGCGGCTTAGTTTTTCCTCTTTTTGCAATTTTATGTTTCATGTGCCTCTTCTCTTGCATCGGTCTGTATATTTTTAGCTTAATTCTGTGTACAAGGAATTAAGGTTTGCAAAATTTAAATTTGCGGGGGGAGGGATTTTTATTGTGAACTACTTGCTCAGTCTTTCTCCCCTCCTACAGAAGTCTTCATCTCAGTGCAGGAGATGGCTTGTCTTTTAGTGAAGAAGGCCTCAGTACTCCACTTGGATTACTGTCCTTGCTGCTACAGAAGCACGGTGGCTCAGTGGTTAGCACTGCAGCCTTGCAGCACTAGAGTCCTGGGTTCAGATCCTGCAAGGAGTTTGAAGAAAAAAAAAAAGAGCCTAGTTTGTGTGGACTATAACACACCATTACCAGATACAATACATCTATACAATATGTTATTGTAGGGGTCAAAGTAAGTACATGAAGGAGAGCCAGGACTCCATTTCTCAGATTTAGGAAAAGTCCCGATCTGAGAAACATACTCTTTCACTGGACTTCCAGGTCATTGATGAGACACTCTCATCGGATGAAGATTCCTTGGAGAATTCCAGCAGACCTCTTACCCCTAGAGAAGATAAATAGGCTGCTGAAGTCCATCTGGTCAAGAGACAGAGATATTGAAGAGGGAAGCCTACACTTCCACCAATAGGGGGCTATTTATTATGACTAAAAAGTATTTAGTCAGCCACCAATTGTGCAAGTTCTCCCACTTAAAAAGATGAGAGAGGCCTGTAATTGACATCATAGGCAGACCTCAACTATGAGAGACAAAATGAGAAAACAAATCCAGAAAATCACATTGTCTGATTTTTAAAGAATTTATTTGCAAATTATGGTGGAAAATAAGTATTTGTTCACCTACAAACAAGCAAGATTTATGGCTCTCACAGACCTGTAACTTCTTCTTTAAGAGGCTCTTCTGTCCTCAACTGTCCACAACCTCAAACAGTCACACTCCAAACTCCACTATGGTGAAGACCAAAGAGCTGTGGAAGGACACCAGAAACAAAATTGTAGACCTGCACCAGGCTGGGAAGACTGAATCTGCAATAGGCAAGCAGCTTGGTGTGAAGAAATCAACTGTGGGAGCAATAATTAAAAAATGGAAGACATACAAGACCACTGATAATCTCCCTCGATCAGAGGCTCCATGCAAGATCTCACCCCGTAGGGTCAAAATGATCACAAGAACGGTGAGCAAAAATCCCAGAACCACACGGGGGGACCTGTAGAAAGCTGGGACTAACGTAACAAAGGCTATCGTCAGTAACACACTATGCCGCCAGGGACTCAGATCCTGCAGTGCCAGGAGTGTCCCCCTGCTTAAGCCAGTACATATCCGGGCCAGTCTGAAGTTTGCTAGAGAGCATTTGGATGTTCCAGAAGAGTATTGGGAGAATGTCATATGGTCAGATGAAACCAAAGTAGAACAGTTTGGTAGAAACACAACTCGTCGTGTTTGGAAGAGAGTGAATGCTGAGTTGCATCCAAAGAACACCATACCTACTGTGAAGCATGGGGGTGGCAACATCATGCTTTGGGGCTGTTTCTCTGCAAAGGGACCAGGACAACTGATCCGTGTACATGAAAGAATGAATGGGGCCATGTATCGTGAGATTTTGAGTGCAAACCTCCTTCCATCAGCAAGGGCATTGAAGATGAAACGTGGCTGGGTCTTTCAGCGTGACAATGATCCCTGGCCAGTCTCCAGATCTCAACCCCATAGAAAACCTTTGGAGGGAGTTGAAAGTCTGTGTTGCCCAGCGACAGCTCCAAAACATCACTGCTCTAGAGGAGATCTGTATGGAGGAATGGGCCAACATACCAGCAACAGTATGTGCCAACCTTGTGAAGACTTACAGAAAACGTTTGACCTCTGTCATTGCCAACAAAGGATATATAACAAAGTATTGAGATGAACTTTTGTTATTGACCAAATACTTATTTTCCACCATAATTTGCAAATAAATTCTTTAAAAATCAGACTATGTGATTTTCTGGATTTGTTTTCTCATTTTGTCTCTCATAGTTGAGGTCTACCTGTGATGTCAATTACAGGCCTCTCTCATCTTTTTAAGTGGGAGAACTTGCACAATTGGTGGCTGACTAAATACTTTTTTTTCCCCACTGTATGTATTTGAATAAAGCCACTTAGTGACTGCCATAATAATCACAGTGAGCTGAATGTGGAAGGCACCATCAGAAAATGGTTAAAAAAATATGCGATCACAAAGCCTGAGAGATGCAGCTTGTACTAATGGGCATCATACACATCCTTAGAAAAGTATTATGTTAAGGCCCTATGCCGCTGGTTGGCCTGCCTAGGGAACACCAACAGAAAGCTGAGACATTAAAAAATATATTATTAGATAAAATAGATTTAGAAATATAAATTTAGAATTATGATAAACCAGTATAAATATACAATTAGCCAATACAAGAAATATGGGGAAAAACATGTTCCACGTAAAATCACCTCAAAAAACAAGGGGACACTCCCTATGTCTGTAGAGAAATAACAATAAATTTATTTATTTCCAAATGCTTGTGTGAAGCACTTTAAGGCTAAGACCACGCATTACAGAAAAACTGATGTTTTGTTGCAGATTTTGCTGCGTTTTTTTGAGCCAAAGTCACTTTTCTGCAATATGTGGACTCATGGAGGTTAGCAATACTGTAAGGCCAGTGTTGTATAATTTGCTAAGAAAGCCTCAGTTTATATAATCTAATTCCTGCTGATCTTAATAGTCACAGCATTAAATTCAGATTTATTTTAATGCTGTTGCTCAATATACAGCAGGGGACCATTTTAGCTTGATGGAAAAACTGTTGAGGCAGAACTAGACTCAGACTTCCTTTCCATTAATGAGACGGAAATCACTTTATGAATTCTTTTTAATTAGTCAATATAAATAAGTATAACAACCAACCTGGTCCATTTCACACTTTTATCATTTTCACTGTGCATTCTTAGTTGCTATAAAATGTTTAATAAAAAATAAAAAAATCACAAATCTACATTATTACAATAACATATTCAAGAAGGATAAATTAGAAATAAAATAAACAAATCATTGGCAAAAAAATAACGAACCAGGAAAATGTTGGAATCGAATGAAACTTTGTGTGTGAATGTGAAGATTTAAGTGACTATAATATTAGACTGAAAGGATAAGATTATTTTGGAAAACTGTACAATTGAAAGGAGGCTCTTGTACCCTGTTGGGCTGCTTATAGTCGTGATATAAGGTGAGATATGGTTGGGCATTGAGGAATACAGGTCCTGTCTAGTATCCTGCCGCACATTTGCACACAGATGCCGCAGCTGGACCTGTAGATCCAGCACACTCACAGGTTGCTGAAAGTGGTGTCCCAGCTGGTCCCATAAATGCTGGATTGGCGATAAATCTGGAAACTTGGCAGGCCAAGGAAGTATTGCAGTCTTGTGGAGATGTTCCTGGGAAACCCTTGTAGTTGGAAGCCTTTCCATTATAGTCAACACATTTAGAGGCAGGGGCCCTATGTTGAGAAAATGCTGCATTTTACATTACTTGAAAAATAGATGGGATTCTGGTTAATTCCATCCACACATTGTAGAAAAAAAAATTCAGAAGTGGAAAATTTGTTTTTTCTAAAACACTTGTGTTTTTGAAAATCGCAGCATGTTAATTACCAATGGAAATGCTGTCATTTTATGTATATGTATAATAGAGGCAGAAAAACTTTCCGTGAAAAAGTGTTTTTGGCTGCAGCTCGCTACATGGGACTTTAGCTTCAAGCTAGACAGTGCAAACTCAGACTAGACAATCTTAAACTGCACCAGATTTATCAAAGTGTCTGATGCTGTTAAACCCCTTCCCAACCATAGCTGCCTGGTCTCTGCTATATTATACAGCATAGAGCCAGTGCTAATGTCGTTATCAGTGCCTCAAAGCTGACTGAGGTGCAATTTTGCCAGTGGTGTCTGGGCGGCGCTATTTTGCCAGGGATCGCTGGCATCCGGAGCAGGATCCGGGTCTGGCGTCCATTTGCCATGACAGCTGGGAGCCTATTGAAGGCTCCCAGGCTTGTCTGGCATGCATTTGTATGACAGGCTGCTTTACAGTGCCTTGAAAAAGTATTCCTACCCCTTGAACTTTTTCACATTTTGTCACCTTACAACCACAAACTTAAATGTATTTTATTGAGATTTTAAGCGATAGACCAACACAAAGTAGCACATAATTGTGAAGTGGAACAAAAATGATACATGGTTTTCAAAATTTTAATCAAATAATCTGAAAAGTGTGACATGCAAAAGTATTCAGTCAACCCATATCAATTACAGCTGCAAGTCTGAGATTTTTGTCCATTCTTCTTTGCAAAATAGCTCAAGTTCAGCCAGATTGGATGGAAAGCGTCTGTGTACAGCTATTTTCATGTCTTGCCACAGATGCTCAATGGGATTTAGGTCTGGACTTTGACTGGGCCATTCTAACACATGAATATTCTTTGATCTTAACCAGTGATTCCCAAAGTGGTCCAGGTGGACCCCCAGGGGTCTACGTTAGATCTCATCTTCACATTTTTTGACGAGTTATGGGAATATGGTAGAAATGTAGCAGCAGAGGGTCCACTGAAACCAGTAAAATTTTGAAAGTGGTCTACGAGAAAAAAAAGTTTGGGAACCTCTGATCTAAACCATTCCACTGTAGCTCTGGCTGTGTGTTTAGGATCATTGTCTTGCTGGAAGGTGAATCTCCTTCCCAGCCTCAAGTCTTTTGCAGCCTCCAACGGGTTTTATTCCAGGATTGCCCTATATTTAGCTCCATCCATCTTCCTATCAACTCAGACCAGCTTCCCTGTCCCTGCTGAAGAAAAGCATCCCAACAGCAGGATGCTGCCACCACCATGGTTCACAGTGGAGATGGTGTGTTCAGGGTGATGAGCAGTGTTACTTTTCTGCCACATATAGTGCTTTGCATTTATTCCAAAAAGTTCAACTTTGGTCTCATCTGACCAGAGAACCTTCTTTCACATGTTTGCTGTGTCCCCTATATGGCTTCTGGCAAACTGCAAAAAGCATTCTGTCTTTCTTTCAACAATGGTTTTCTTCTTGCCACTCTTCCATAAAAGCCAGATTTGTGGAGTGCACGACTTATCGTTGTCCTATGGACAGATTCTCCCACCTGAGCTGTGGATTTCTGCAGTTCCTCCAGAATGACCATGGGACTCTTGGCTGCTTCTCTGACCAGTGATCTCCTTGCTCGATCTGTCAATTAGGTGGACAGCCATGTCTTGGTAGGTTTGCAGTTATAGAATACTTTTTCCATTTTTGGATGATGGATTGAACAGTGCTCCTTGGGATGCTCAAAACTTGGGATATGTTTTTATAACCTAACCCTGCTTTAAACTTCTCTACAACTTTATCTCTGACCTGTCTTGTGATTTCCTTGGTCTTCATGATGCTGTTTGTTCACTAGTGTTCTAATTCACAGAAACATGTATTGCAGACTCCAATATCTATAACTTCACTTTTATTAATATTTTTAAAAATTAAACAGCAAAAAAAAAAAACAAAAAGAAAAAAAAAAAAAATAAAAAAAAACAACACCACCCTTAAAAAATAATTTCTAAAAGGGCCACGCAGTTGTAAAGGGGAAAACCGGGGAAAAATTAAACCCCCCCCCCAAGACCCCCCACAAAATGGCCCTATATAGATTCTTTCATAGCAATCATATAGAGTCTAACTGTAACAATGCTAGTTATCAGATCTGGAGTCCAATTGGTGAGGCTAACAGTACAGTATTTAAATAGTAGAAGATGCAGAAATAGTACCTCAGGAGTAGAAGTAACCATGGTCAGACATTTGCAAAGTTCGGTACACAGGAGCAGTAGATCAACCGTAGTCAGACGTTTGCAGAGTTCGGTACACAGGAGCAGTAGATCAGCCGTAGTCAGATGTATACAGAGTTTGGTACACAGGAGAAGTAGAGTGTGGCATCCCAGAGCTGGCTATGGCTGGGCTGAGAGTGATCTCTGTTATAATTGTATTGCATTATTTCCTGTTGCTTTATAGCCTGTGTGACATAGCAGGGGGGTCCTGAGTCTCACACAACACAGCGCCACCTAGTGAGCCTCACACATGCATTACACCTCCCATAGGATGGAATAGTAACCAAATGTCCAATGGGAGGACATCACCTGGGTAAAGGGGAGGAGTCAGCTGATCGCTGGGTCTCCATGGTAACACCCCTTCAGGAAGGTCCTGCGTGTGAGTAGTTAGAAGTGTGGAGTGTTAGGAGGAGGAGGTGAGGAGAGAAGTGTGATGTCCTGTGAAGAAAACACTGAGCTTAGTGCAGGCATCTCAAGTCCTAGACAGGCCCAGGAAGGTTGGAGAGCTGACATACTCCAGCTATTCAGAAAATCCTGTCCCCGTCTGCCTAGCCATGGCCCTGAAGGAAGTCAAGCATCATCATCTTGTCAGCATGAGACTGTGGAGAGAACATTCTGGAACACGTGCTCCATTACAAGTATCACAGGATCCAGGGGCCAAGGCCAGACCTGTGGAACATCCACCCGCCCTGACTATTGCTCCCCGAAACTCTGAGCTATCAGGACCACATAACGTGAGTGGGGAATATTGTGTGCTAGTATCGTGGTGGGCATCCTCCTATGAGCCAAATAGGAGCCCAGATGCACCTTAGGGCTGTAACACTGAAGAATAAAGGGCTAGGAACACCTTTCATTAAGTCTACCCTGCACCCCAGGACTTTGCTGTGTCACCAAGCGTACCCCGTTATTTTGTATTGAAGAAACTGTTTCAGTTTTTGTGCCTCCACACCCATGGAAGTAAAAGTTCAATTTTACAACTGTTTCTGTGTCTGACTCTGCACCGACAACATCAGGGCACCCCAAACACCACCAGTTCCCCAGTATAGGGGAATTGCCCCGGGGGAACAATCACCACCAACATTTGTGCAGCCCCCTCATCACCGGTACCAGTGGTGGTAACGTGGGACAGCACCAGCGCTGTGCCCTCGTGCCCAGAGACCGTGACAAGTCTGCGCTGTTTGCAACCCGCAATCCAAACTGCAGCGTTACCCCCCATCTGGTCACCGCAAGAGTAATGGTGAGTATCAGGGCAAACAGGAAGCAGATAGCCAGAATAATCAGGAACAAGATGGAGTAAGCTGTGGGTTTATATAGGAATTGCTATACTGTGATTGGCCACAGAGCACGTGAGATCCATAAGCTAATCATTCCAATAGAAAATTCCAGGCTAAGCAAGGCAAAGAACAAACAGGCTTCTTCAATGGCATAATGGTCAAGGCTACAGAACATGGCCGGGAAGTCAAGGGTTCAAAACCCTGTGAGCTAAGTTCCTGACACTAACTCAACTGCCTCCTTTCAAAAAGCCAGTATACAGGTTGAAGCAATTGCCACAATGATGCATTAGATACAATAATTTAAGTAACACTGTTTTCCTCCTATATCCTGAGACTACTGGCCTAATGCCATGCCAACAGGACTCAGAGGAATTCAGGTTCCAAATAAAAGCCAAAATATGCTCCAATACTGCAACCAGCTGAAATAACTGGCTACCTTGCTTGTACAACAACTTCCAACGTGTTTCCTCCAAAGGATTCATCAGGGGCTAATGTAAAATTTCCATATAGCAGTTAAAACTGCTGTTTTCAATCATATTAGGAGAAATTTTCGTAGTGTGATCGCTCTGATGATGGCGGTCCCGATATGGCCTCTATCCAGCTCTTATATATCATATTATTCCTCCTTAGAGGGCTGTATGGCCAATCACCATCTACAGTCATGGCCAAAAGTTTTGAGAATGATACAAATATTAATTTTTACAAAGTCTACTGCTTCAGTTTTTCTAATGGCAATTTGCATATACTCCAGAATGTTATAAAGAGTGATCAGCTTAACAGCAATTACTTGCAAAGTCAATATTTGCCTAGAAAATGAACTTTATCCCCCAAAACACATTTCAACATCATTGCAGCCCTGCCTTAAAAGGACCACCTAACATCGTTTCAGTGATTGCTCCATTAACACAGGTGTGGGTGTTGATGAGGACAGGGCTGGAGATCAATCTGTCATGATTAAGTAAGAATGACACCACTGGACACTTTAAAAGGAGGCTGGTGCTTGCCATCATTGTTTCTCTTCTGTTAACCATGGTTATCTCTAAAGAAACACGTGCAGTCATCATTGCACTGCACAAAAATGGCCTAACTGGGAAGAGTATTGCAGCTAGAAAGATTGCACCTCAGTCAACAATCTATCGCATCATCAAGAACTTCAAGGAGAGAGGTTCCATTGGTGCCAAAAAGGCTCCAGGGCGCCCAAGAAAGACCAGCAAGCGGCAGGACCGTCTCTTAAAAGTGTTTCATCTGCGGGATCGGGCTATCAGCAGTGCAGAGCTTGCTGAGGAATGGCAGCAGGCAGGTGTGAGTGCATCTGCACGCACTGTGAGGCGGAGACTCTTGGAGCAAGGCCTGGTCTCAAGAAGGGCAGCAAAGAAGCCACTTCTCTCCAGAAAAAACATCAGGGACAGACTGATATTCTGCAAAAGGTACAGGGAGTGGACTGCTGAGGACTGGGGTAAAGTCATTTTCTCTGACAAATCCCCTTTTCGATTGTTTGGAACATCTGGAAAACAGCTTATTCGGAGAAGAAGAGGCGAGCGCTACCACCAGTCTTGTCTCATGCCAACTGTAAAGCATCCTGAAACCATTCATATGTGGGGTTGCTTCTCAGCCAAGGGAATCGGCTCTCTCACAGTCTTGCCTAAAAACACAGCCATGAATAAAGAATGGTACCAGAATGTCCTCCAAGAGCAACTTCTCCCAACCGTCCAAGAGCAGTTTGGCGCTCCACAATGCCTTTTCCAGCATGATGGAGCACCTTGCCATAAAGAAAAGGTGATAACTAAATGGCTCAGGGAACAAAACATAGAGATTTTGGGTCCATGGCCTGGAAACTCCCCAGATCTTAATCCCATTGAGAACTTGTGGTCAATCATCAAGAGACGGGTGGACAAATAAAAACCAACAAATTCAGACAAAATTAAAGCATTGATTCTGCAAGAATGGACTGCTATCAGTCAGGATTTGGTCCAGAAGTTGAATGAGAGCATGCGAGGGAGAATTGCAGAAGTCCTGAAGAAGAAGGGTCAACACTGCAAATATTGACTTGCTGCATTAACTCATTCTAACTGTCAATATAAGCTTCTGTTACTCATAATATGAATGCAATTATATTTCTGTATGTGATAAAAACGTCTGACAAACACACATAAATACCAGAGGGCAGCAGATCATGTGAAAATATAATATTTGTGTCATTCTCAAAACTTTTGGCCATGACTGTATGCCTCCCACACACCTACTAGATACAGCCAATCAAACCGCCCTTCACCAAGAATGTCATTCGGGACCTCCCCCTGATCACAGGGAAATACCTCCACTTGGCGTTCGCTCCACCTCCTGAATCGGACTATACTACTCAATGGCCGCATCTACAATGACAATGGATGATCAGCCATATAACACTAGAAGTCCCAGAGAGGGGTCATTTAACATTTCTACCTTTGGAA
The DNA here is from genome assembly GCA_947044405.1 of Leptodactylus fallax. Classification (NCBI taxonomy): domain Eukaryota; kingdom Metazoa; phylum Chordata; class Amphibia; order Anura; family Leptodactylidae; genus Leptodactylus; species Leptodactylus fallax. Next base: position 6,810,843 of record CAMRHE010000058.1, on the reverse strand, counting down.
CCCAGAGACGGGTCGAATGATCTGAAGGATTTAAGCAAACAACCTATAATCACCGTCTTTTGTTCTGTAATTACTGTCACACCACAGGAGGTTGTTGTTTCCATTGAGTTTAGCCATTTTGTTTCTAGTTAGTTCTATTCAGTTTATTGTATTTGATAATATAAAGACTATACATATTGTATTTAGTTTAGTTTTATTTGAGCAAAAAAGCACTGAAACAATGAATCATTTTTTATATATTTTAAATAGAATTAGAAATTTTAGAGCAAGGTATAGCTGTGAGTAATGACCAGAAGCATTTGTCTAAGGCCTCAAGCACACTAGTGAAAAAAAAATTGCGCGAAAAATTTTTTTCTGCGATTTGCCAATGTATTTCAATGGCACCAAGCACACCTGCGATTTTTTTTTCGTGCGATTTTTTTCATAGGTGCGATTTTCCAGCGATTTTTTTTTTTTTTGTGCGAAAAAATCCCAGAGGAGTGATCTATATGACCAATGGGACAGATCGCAAAAATATCGCAAGTAGCTGCGATTTTTTTGCAATTTTTTTTTTTTCTGCACCCATTGACTTGAATCTAAATATACAAAAATGTAAATATACAAAAGAACAACTGTTATTTGTTTCCATGCTTTTTATTTTTGTTATGAAAATAATAAAAAAAATACAAGGAATAAAACAATTCCACACATATTTACAATAGGCTGCTGTGGGGGGCTGCGTGTGTGTGTGTGTGGAGTGGCATGTCCTTCTTGTGTGACTAGCATTTCAGCACTCACTCAGCAGTCTGTCTGCACTGTCGGAACATACCTGGCACTGCCTGGGTATGTCCCTGGTACATTTGCCACACGTGTATTTGTAGCAGTCAACACATCTCTCAGTTGCACAATTGTTCGTGCATCGATGGTTGACCTGACACTTTGCCCTTTTGCCAGGGCTGGGTGTGGAAGGTTGTTGCCGAAGGAGTTTCTCCTTGCGTGCCTTCTTTTCAGTCACATGAGAGCCACCTAACTCTTTTGCAAGCTCAACCAGGAAGTCCACCCGTCTCTCCTGCACCCCAGCGCATGCCTGATAAAGAACATGAGCATTCAGTGCTGCCATGTCAATCATGATTAAAGAACACGGCGACTGGCCATCTCCGTGTTCCTGCACGCACGCTGCACTCCCGCACCAATTGGTCCATTACATCCACACCGCACTTTGTGTGGTTGTATTGTGTGACCATGTTTGGCTTCCTTTTGTTGGTATCCTCAGTCTCAACCACGCTGTGCATGCTGCTGAGAATGTAGACGGCCTTCTTTCGTTTGGGTGCATACACTGTCAGTGTGGCACCAGTGGTTTAAAACACCTGAGTGGTGAATTCAGTGCGGTCCATCTGTCTAGTGGATTGAGGAATTTCCCGGCGACTCTTGTTGACTGTGCCGAGGATAGTGGTTTTCCAGCTAAGCAGTCGTTGTGCAAGTGACAATGATGTAAAGAAATTGTCCGTGGTTACAGTTCTGCCCTTGTCCATGAATGGTTCCATCAGCCTCATCACTACAGTTTCGGACAGTCTCTCCCCGCTGGGACGACTGGGGTCCTTGCCAAGATATGGGAGGACATTACAGATGTACTTTGATTTCAAGTCGCAAGCCACCCAAAACTTGATGCCAAACTTGTCTGGTTTTGTTGCAATGTATTGCAGAAAACAGCAGCGAGTCTTTGACGGGAAAAGCTGTTCATCAATAGTGATGTGTCGACCAGGTCATCAAAGCGTAGGTGTTGCATGATGTCTTGGAAGCGGTTTCGGGTCATAGTTGCAATGATCCTTGGGTTTGCCAGGTTTGCTGACCAGCTGTCACGTAGTGATGGAACCTTGGTCAACCCCCGCAAGATAATGACTGAAATAAATACCATTAGTTCCGGGAGACCCATGAACCAATCCACCTGCTCCGTGTGACGTGCATGTTGAGTCGTCCATTCTTGAATGCTACGAAGCATGTCAAGAGTGATAAAACAGAGGAAGCTCTGAAGGCGACTCCGGACACTTTGTCTGGCCTTAGCACTTGGCTCTCCATCTGTAGGGTACGGTTCTATTGGGGTGAAATGGAGACGTTTCCCCACTTCTACTTCACGCCACACTGTGCCATCTTTTGCGGTCTCTGTCGGCTCACTCGCCAACCGAGCTCTCTTTTTTGGTAGAGGAGGAGTCTCCTCATCTGCAAGATAAATAATTTCAAATTAACATTTTGTTTTGGTTCTAAATAAAAAAGATAGTCAGGAAATAAAAATCGGTAATTTGAAAAATCTAACCTGAAGACAGCTCAGAGTCCGAATCCAGTTGAAGGACTATGTCTTCTCCATCTGAGTCAGAAGGGTTGGTGTTGCTCAGGATCAGTTCCAATGCCTGTTGAATGGTGTGCCTTCTCTGCATTTTGTTTCTTGTGAACAAAATAGGTGAAGCAGTCACCTATTTATCCCCCACAGCACAAAAGGCTGCATGCGAATTTGCTAAGGTGTTAGCAACCTTATGCATATTCCCAGCACAACAATGCAGCTGGGGGGTGGGCAGACACACTCAGGAGCAGCTTACATTCTTTTATTTACACTCTCTTACAAGACCTGAGGTGGATCAACACAATTGCCCCCTGCAGATTCCTCAGACAATGGCCACATTTACAAATGAAAGGATGCTAATTGGAGCCATCAGAGTTGTCTGTTTGGACTAAGGGTCATTTGACCCTCTTTCAGGACTTCAAGGGGGAGCTCGAAATTTCTGGGACTTCTAGTGATAAAGCCTGTGATCGATACATCCCCCTTCACCCAGGGGACATCGAACTCAACATATCAACGGAGGATCATCTATTCTGCAGACCATATTGTCCATCGTACCCCTGTAGGATCCAGCCAACCGCCTGCACTAAAATTGCAGCATCACTCGGGACCTCCTTCTTCTGAAGCGGAAACTCCCTCTCTCTTACATAGGCTCCACCTCTCCCATGAAAACATCGCTGGGTAAACAGCCAACCAGCTGTGCTTAAATTACAGCGTCACTTGCGACCTCCCCTTGTAGGAAGGGAACTCCCTCTCTTTCTTACATAGGCTCCACCTCTCCCATCAAAACATTGCTGGGTAAACATATCCACAAGCATGTCTATGGGAGAACTGCTAATCGTCCCACAACAGATCCTACTCCCAAATATACAATTGTCCAGCTTATACACAGGAAAACAGCAGGTATCTAACCACAGTGAGGCATCAAAAAAGCAGCTGGTAACCAATCACAATAAGGCAGTAGGTAAAATTATTGTAAACATAATACAAAGTAGGTTACGTGAGAACAAACAGTGCCCTTCATAAATAACGGAGGGTATGATTTATTTACATCATAGGGACCAGGAACGTAACTTAATCGCTTCCTGTACAAAACAGGTATATCCCAAACTTCTGTAGTCCAATGACAGAAAACATCAGCACAGTTATATATGGAAGGAAGAGTAAAGCAATAACAAACAAATACAGACATTTATATACAATTCAATTTGGAAGGAAAACAAAAACACAGTATACAAAAAAGCTCCTGAATTATGATCACTAATATAATAGGAGGGACACCTCTATATAAATCTATCAAAATACACAGTATCATAATCCAATTAGCAGGTTCCTATCTCAATATAGATGACCAATCTCAACCAAGGAGAATAATGTAATTGGGAGGGACACCTAAATATGAATCTATCACAATACATAGTATTTCAGTCCTATTTACAAGTTCCTATTTCAATATAGATGATAAATCTCAACCAATGAAATAGGTAACATCAAACTGCTCATTTAACCCTTGAGGATGTAATGTATTCAATCGATAGATCCACTGCACCTCTTTCTTGAGGATAAGATTATCCCAATCTCCACTCAATTGCCTGAAATTTCAATCCACTGGTTTGTCCAGCATGACATTGCAAAAAATGATGAGCTACTGGTGTATCATGTTCGTTAAGGATGTCACAAACGTGATCTCTAATCAGTCTCCTCAGTTGTCTCCTCGTCTTTTGAACGTAATTGTAGGGACATGGACAACTAAGGAAATAAACGACACCCATTGTTCAGTAATTGACAAAATCCTTGCATCTATAGGAAATTCCCGTAGATAAACTGGTAAAGGTCTTGTTCTGGTCAATGACACTACAGGTACCACACTTAAACGTACCCACCGGTTTTGCCCTTGACAATTAAGTGCATGCCCCCGGGTTAGGTGGAAAGTAACTGTGCACTAGCCGATCTTTAAGATTTTTTTCCCCTTCTGTAGGTTATTAAAGGTCTAATACAGGGGTCGGCAACTCCTGGCACGCGTGGCATATCTTGCTGGCACGGCATACAGCAGGAGGCCTGCAAGGTACCTCCCCCTTTTCTTGCTAGAGAGTGGTGAGGAAAGCCCAGGAGGCAGAACTCACACAGCAAAAGAAGAGGAGGAGAGGAGAGCTCCGTACAGCAAAGTAAAAAAACACCAGGTACATGCTGGGGTTACTATTCTTATTAAAGAGGACCTTTCACGTCCTCATGTATATGCTGTTTTACATACCGCTAGAAAGCCGACAGCGCGCTGGATTCAGCGCACTGCCGCCTTTCCCGGTATGTGCCCTGGAGCTGGAGATATTGGCGGTCTTAGTTTCACAGTTTACAGTCAGAAGGGAGTTCCTGACAGTCTAGCTGCACTGTGAGGAACGCCCTCCCTGACAGTATTCATTCAGAGACTTGTACTGAGGGGGCGTTACTCACAGCTCAGCGTCATCGCAAGGCTGTAAGGAACACCCCCTCTCTCTGTACTCGTCTAAAGCGCTGTACTGTTAGAGGGGGCGTTCCTTACTGCCCGGCGATGACGCTGAGCTGAGGCCCCACGTTGTGGAAACACAACCTTTTTTGTTGCAGATTTTACTGCGGCTTTTTGAGTCAAAGCCAGGAGTAGATTGAGCAGAAGGGAGAAGTATAAGAAGCTGTATTTTTTATTCATAGTTAATTTGTACCTTTGTTACTATATGGGTGGGGTTGTGGGTCTGTTTTTCATAGGGCAATCTTGCTCAGGTTTTATCATCGTCTTCCTCCTGAACCATTTGTCTTGGGGATATTCTTATGTTTATTGCCCCTATTGAAAGTGTAATTCACATTCCTTGGAACCAGGTGTAATTCTCTCAGGGTGGTCTTTGATGTGAAGATTCCTTTTATTTAGCTGAAAGCAGAGACAGTTGAAGCCAGTTGTGCAGTCAGACCGCTCCCCTCCCCCAGCTCAGATTGATATAAAAATGCTGGGATTGTATTAGATATGAGCTACTTTGTGTTGGTCTATCACTTAAAATCTCAATAAAATACATTTAAGTTTGTGGTTGTAAGGAGACAAAATGTGAAAAAGTTCAAGGAGTATGAATACTTCTACAAGCCACTGTATGAAGCCGATATGCCGATATTTTACAATGCAACTAGGGGGTCTAATAAATGCAATAAAAGTTAAAATCACTACCCTTTCCCTAGAACACATATAAAAGTACAAAATTACTGTGAAACACAAACACATTTGGTATCCCTGTGTCTGAAAATGCCAGTCTAAAAACAAAGATATTTTTCCCATACGGTGAATCAAAAGTGCCAAACTGCAGTTTTTTTTTTCTGTTTTGCCTCTCATAAAAATTTGAAAAAAAAACGATTAAAATAATAGACATTCACAAAAATCGTATAACTACATCTGGCCCCACAAAAAAAGACACCCTATGCACCCCCATACAGGGAAATATAAAAAAAAGTTACGGGTGTCAGAATGTAGCGACTTTTAGAAAAAAATTTTTAACCAAGTTTTAGATTTTTGTTAAGGGGTTAAAATGTAAATAAAACTATATAAATCTGGTATTCCCAAAATCGTACCAAAATATAGAATACAGGTGACATCATTTTGGCTGCACAGCGAACACCGTAAAAAAGAAGCCTCTAAGAAAGTCGCACAAATGCACTTTTACTCCAATTCCACTCCATTCAGAATTTTTTTCATGCTTCCCAGTACATTGTACTGAATAATAAATGATACCAATATGAAGAACAATTTGTCCCGCAAACATTAAGGCCTCATATGGCTCTGTGAATGGAAAAATAAAAACGTTATGGGGTTTGGAAGGCAAGGAGTAAAAAACGAGTTCACCAAATCAATGTGTTACATGGAAAAATAAATAATAAAATTTAACTTTTAATAAAAAGCATAAATCATAAGATACATTTTTTTAAAAAATGTAAGGTGCACATTGAACACTGCCAGACACCTGCAGTCTGCAATATCAATTCCTGTTATTGAAACATAGACCATCCAAGATGAACGAATAAGCCCATCAGGGATAAGGATATTGGCCTAATGCCACACCAACACCGCTTTAGGGCTAAATACATGGTCAATCATAAAACAGGAATGTAGTTCTGAATCCTCCATAACTAAGTAAAGTAAAGTTCTCTATAAAACATAAATCATCAGGGGGTTAGATATAGTTGCAGTAACAACTGCCAACAGATTTTCAGAAAGGCACCATAAACATTGGTGGTGAAGTAGTGATGCTGATGACGGCGGCAACACACTGACACTGAATACAATCCTTATAAAGGGTAAGCTACCCCCCAAAATGCAGGCCTGGGCTGCTTGCCCAATCATCATCAGACTATGAGCCTACTCCCACCAGGATGCGCATGCCCCACGCAGGCGTCCTCTCCCCAGGCCCCGCCCACCAAGCAGCAGACCAAAAGGAGAACCCCAGCACATCGGAGAAGGCACACACCGGAGGCAGAGCTAGCCGAGGTCTTGTGTTCTCTGAACAAATCGCTGGAATGTGGCTAGGTATGTAGCTAGGGAACAGGGAACATCACAGGCAATCCCCTTGCACAGAATGTATCCACGATCACCATTTGTTATATATATACTGTATATATATATATATATATCGCTCGCATGAAGTTAACAGAGCGGGAGAAGGAAACAGGACCAAATAATCCCATGGAGACAACAAGGAGTTTGTTTGTAGAGCAGATCATAGAGTTAGCATACTAAATAAGCCGTGTTATGTATTTAGGACAAATCACAATGATGGCATATCAGGAGATCCGCATGACACTCTAAAATCAAAGTTGCGCTACATACAGCACTGATAGCAGCCATAGATCATTGTTGTATTATAAACAGACCATGCATAACTATAGTTAAGACATGGTGTATGCCTAATATCAACAAATAACCTCATAGACCCCAACCTGGAGCACAAAAGACAGTGGGGAAAAGTATCCTTATTGATAGAAACTGCTACTGAAGCGCGACATATAAATGTGGTTCGATATAACCATGCTTATTACCTCCCAAAAAAAGAGATATTGCAGTCACAAAAAGACACAATTAAAGGCAGATATAAACTAAAAGAGTGATACACAGTGGATATCTTCTGTATATATCTATCTAAATATCTGATAAACACATATAGGTGGACAATAGATATTCCATATATACAGTGGGGAAAAAAAGTATTTAGTCAGCCACCAATTGTGCAAGTTCTCCCACTTAAAAGATGAGAGAGGCCTGTAATTGTCATCATAGGTAGACCTCAACTATGAGAGACAAAATGAGAAAACATATCTAGAAAATCACGTTGTCTGATTTTTTAAGAATTTATTTGCAAATTATGGTGGAAAATAAGTATTTGGTCACCTACAAACAAGCAAGATTTCTGGCTCTCACAGACCTGTAACTTCTTTAAGAGGCTCCTCTGTCCTCCACTCTGTTTGAAATTGTTATCAGTATAAAAGACACCTGTCCACAACCTTAAACAGTCACACTCCAAACTCCACTATGGTGAAGACCAAAGAGCTGTGGAAGGACACCAGAAACAAAATTGTAGACCTGCACCAGGCTGATAATCTCCCTCGATCAGGGGCTCCACGCAAGATCTCACCACGTGGGGTCAAAATGATCACAAGAATGGTGAGCAAAAATCCCAGAACCACATGGGGGAACCTAGTGAATGAACTGCAGAAAGCTGGGAGTAACGTAACAAAGGCTACCGTCAGTAACACACTACGCCGCCAGGGACTCAGATCCTGCAGTGCCAGACGTGTCCCCCTGCTTAAGCCAGTACATATCCGGGCCCATCTGAAGTTTGCTAGAGAGCATTTGGATGTTCCAGAAGAGTATTGGGAGAATGTCATATGGTCAGATGAAACCAAAGTAGAACTGTTTGGTAGAAACACAACTCATCGTGTTTGGAGGAGAGTGAATGCTGAGTTGCATCCAAAGAATACCATACCTACTGTGAAGCATGTGGGTGGCAACATCATGCTTTGGGGCTATTTCTCTGCAAAGGGACCAGGACGACTGATCCATGTACATGAAAGAATGAATGGGGTCATGTATTGTGAGATTTTGAGTGCAAAACTCCTTCCATCAGCAAGGGCATTGAAGATGAAATGTGGCTGGGTCTTTCAGCATGACAATGATCCCAAGAACACTGCTAGAGCAACAAAGGAGTGGCTTCGTAAAAAGCATTTCATCTGGAGTGGCCTAGCCAGTCTTCAGATCTCAACCCCATAGAAAACCTTTGGAGGGAGTTGAAAGTCCGTGTTGCCCAGCGACAGCTCCAAAACATCACTGCTCTAGAGGAAATCTGCATGGAGGAATGGGCCATGCCAGCAACAGTGTGTGCCAACCTTGTGAAGACTTACAGAAAACGTTTGACCTCTGTCATTGCCAACAAAGGATATATAACAAAGTATTGAGATGAACTTTTGTTATTGACCAAATACTTATTTTCCACCATAATTTGCAAATAAATTCTTTAAAAATCAGACAATGTGATTTTCTGGATATGTTTTCTCATTTTGTCTCTTATAGTTGAGGTCTACCTATGATGTCAATTACAGGCCTCTCATCTTTTTAAGTGGGAGAACTTGCACAATTGGTGGCTGACTAAATACTTTTTTTCCCCACTGTCTGAATGGACGGATGAAAGAACAAAAGGTAAATAGCAAGTGGACTGATAAATTCATCTAAAGATGCTATAGTGACTCCAAAACCGAGCAACACCGTGCATCAAATATTCAAATAAAACAAGTAAAGTCCCTCTGCTCATTCAATCCCTTCAGTTGCAATGTATCCAACTTGAAAATCCACTGTGTCTTTTTACGTAAAATAAAACTATCCCAGCCTCCTCCCCATTTGGGACGTCTGACGTGTTTGAAGCCTGTCAAGTTCCCTCCATAAACATGGACAAAGTGGCATGCCACTGTGGTAGTATCTCTCTCATTCGTGATGTCACAGACATGATTGTGTACAGTCATGGCCAAAAGTTTTGAGAATGATACAAATATTAATTTTTACAAAGTCTACTGCTTCAGTTTTTCTAATGGCAATTTGCATATACTCCAGAATGTAATAAAGAGTGATCTGCTTAACAGCAATTACTTTCAAAGTCAATATTTGCCTAGAAAATGAACTTTATCCCCCAAAACACATTTCAACATCACTGCAGCCCTGCCTTAAAAGGACCACCTAACATCGTTTCAGTGATTGCTCCATTAACACAGGTGTGGGTGTTGATGAGGACAGGGCTGGAGATCAATCTGTCATGATTAAGTAAGAATGACACCACTGGACACTTTAAAAGGAGGCTGGTGCTTGCCATCATTGTTTCTCTTCTGTTAACCATGGTTATCTCTAAAGAAACACGTGCAGTCATCATTGCACTGCACAAAAATGGCCTAACTGGGAAGAGTATTGCAGCTAGAAAGATTGCACCTCAGTCAACAATCTATCGCATCATCAAGAACTTCAAGGAGAGAGGTTCCATTGGTGCCAAAAAGGCTCCAGGGCGCCCAAGAAAGACCAGCAAGCGGCAGGACCGTCTCTTAAAAGTGTTTCAGCTGCGGGATCGGGCTATCAGCAGTGCAGAGCTTGCTGAGGAATGGCAGCAGGCAGGTGTGAGTGCATCTGCACGCACTGTGAGGCAGAGACTCTTGGAGCAAGGCCTGGTCTCAAGGAGGGCAGCAAAGAAGCCACTTCTCTCCAGAAAAAACATCAGGGACAGACTGATATTCTGCAAAAGGTACAGGGAGTGGACTGCTGAGGACTGGGGTAAAGTCATTTTCTCTGACGAATCCCCTTTTCGATTGTTTGGAACATCTGGAAAACAGCTTATTCGGAGAAGAAGAGGTGAGCGCTACCACCAGTCTTGTCTCATGCCAACTGTAAAGCATCCTGAAACCATTCATGTGTGGGGTTGCTTCTCAGCCAAGGGAATCGGCTCTCTCACAGTCTTGCCTAAAAACACAGCCATGAATAAAGAATGGTACCAGAATGTCCTCCAAGAGCAACTTCTCCCAACCGTCCAAGAGCAGTTTGGCGCTCCACAATGCCTTTTCCAGCATGATGGAGCACCTTGCCATAAAGAAAAGGTGATAACTAAATGGCTCAGGGAACAAAACATAGAGATTTTGGGTCCATGGCCTGGAAACTCCCCAGATCTTAATCCCATTGAGAACTTGTGGTCAATTATCAAGAGATGGGTGGACAAATAAAAGCCAACAAATTCAGACAAAATTAAAGCATTGATTCTGCAAGAATGGACTGCTATCAGTCAGGATTTGGTCCAGAAGTTGATTGAGAGCATGCCAGGGAGAATTGCAGAGGTCCTGAAGAAGAAGGGTCAACACTGCAAATATTGACTTGCTGCATTAACTCATTCTAACTGTCAATATAAGCTTCTGTTACTCATAATATGAATGCAATTATATTTCTGTATGTGATAAAAACATCTGTGACAAACACACATAAAAACCAGAGGGCAGCAGATCATGTGAAAATATAATATTTGTGTCATTCTCAAAACTTTTGGCCATGACTGTATTCTGCGTCTAAATTGTATACTTGTTTTTCCCACGTAGTCATGTGGGCACGGACATCTGATTAGCTATATGACCCTCATTGTAATGTTGGCTCTATCTCTGTCAAAAATACCTCTAAAAATCTGCACGGGTATATAAGGATCATCTTAGATCCTGATTGAAAATACAGTGCCTCGAAAACTACTTGAAACACAATATAATACATAAAGGACTAAGGAGATGATTAATACCCGCATCTTGTCTTAAAGGTAAGATACTGCGGAGAATGGGAGATTGATCACCAGTAGCTCTTTACGTCTTATGAACCTACTGCTTGAAGAGGAAAAATCTTATTTTGAAACCCATAAGTGTTGAGTTGAAAAGTGCAAGATATAAGGCAAAACTTTGTCAGACACTCCTGGGTTTGAAAGTAAAGACAAGCATCTTCAACAGGTTTTGGAAAAATTTAATACTCAGTCTTCAGAGGGAGATAATACAAACTCTGAGCAATTACAAGGTCTAGCAGGGCCCAAAACTGTTTTTTTTAGGTCAGAACCCTTCTATCTCCAAGTATCTGCTGAGGGGCCGAGTAGACACCTAAAATATGATGATGATTTTCAGGTCATAAACTTGTCTGCCTATAAGTTCAGTGATACTGAAATATCCTTGCTCAAAAGGGACTATAATACGTACCTACAGTTAAGTATGATGCGTTCACCTGGGTAAAGGAAAATTTTTTAAGAAATCAAACAGAGATAGATGCAGACAGATAGGCCTGGAAGCTACTAATCTTGAAGGTTTACGTGTCTTAGAATCTCTCTGGGAGGAGTCCTCCTGTGACCTAGACTTGGTCCGTTTACTGAATGTAAAACTATCAGTAGAGAACAACCACCCATTGGTGATTTTGCATATATTGATTTGTTTGTACAACTAGTGGCAGGGGAACTTAAGAAGTTGGAGGATGGCCGTCATGGCCATTCAATGAACCAAAGACATACTGAAGTACAGGCCCTAATAGCCTTTGAAAAAGAAAACAGTACAGTATTAAAGCCCTCTGATAAGGGAGGCAATATTGTTGTCCTCGATAGGCAACAATATGTAGAAATATGCAATACTATACTCTTAGATAGGACATATTATGACATCATCACAGGCAAAGAGATTGTGGCCTTCCAACAAGAGCTGAGGGGACTGTTCGTGGCCGAGGGTCTGATTGATAAAAAAAAAGAGTTATCTTTGTTACAACCCATGTATCCAGTAACAGCTACATTTTACACGTTGCCTAAAGTCCACAAGGAGGTGTGTCCCCCTCAGGAGTAGACCGATTGTGTCTCAGATTGACACCCTTAACTCAGAATGCCAGTATACAGTGCCTTGCGAAAGTATTTGGCCCCTTTGAACTTTTCAACCTTTTGCCACATTTCAGGCTTCAAACATAAGGATATAAAATTTTAATTTTTTGGTGAAGAATCAACAAGTGGGACACAATCGTGAGGTGGAACGAAATTTATTGGATATTTTAAACTTTTGTAAAAAATAAAACACTGAAAAGTGGGGCGTGCCAAATTATTCGGCCCCCTTAAGTTAATACTTTGTAGCTCCACCTTTTGCTGCGATTACAGCTGCAAGTCGCTTGGGGTATGTCTCTATTAGTTTTGCACATCGAGAGACTGAAATTCTTGCCCATTCTTCCTTGGAAAACAGCTCGAGCTCAGTGAGGTTGGATGGAGAGCGTTTGTGAACAGCAGTTTTCAGCTCTTTCCACAGATTCTCGATTGGATTCAGGTCTGGACTTTGACTTGGCCATTCTAACACCTGGATATGTTTATTTGTGAACCATTCCATTGTAGATTTTGCTTTATGTTTGGGATCATTGTCTTATTGGAAGATAAATCTCCATCCCAGTCTCAGGTCTTTTGCAGACTCCAACAGGTTTTCTTCCAGAATGGTCCTGTATTTGGCTCCATCCATCTTCCCATCAATTTTAACCATCTTCCCTGTCCCTGCTGAAGAAAAGCAGGCCCAAACCATGATGCTGTCACCACCATGTTTGACAGTGGGGATGGTGTGTTCAGGGTGATGAGCTGTGTTGCTTTTACGCCAAACATATTGTTTTGCATTGTGGCCAAAAAGTTCGATTTTGGTTTCATCTGACCAGAGCACCTTCTTCCACATGTTTGGTGTGTCTCCCAGGTGGCTTGTGGCAAACTTTAAACGAGACTTTTTATGGATATCTTTGAGAAATGGCTTTCTTCTTGCCACTCTTCCATAAAGGCCGGATTTGTGCAGTGTCCTATGGACAGACTCTCCCACCTCAGCTGTAGATCTCTGTAGTTCATCCAGAGTGATCATGGGCCTCTTGGCTGCATCTCTGATAAGTCTTCTCCTTGTTTGAGATGAAAGTTTAGAGGGACGGCTGGGTCTTGGTAGATTTGCAGTGGTCTGATACTCCTTCCATTTCAATATGATCGCTTGCACAGTGCTCCTTGGGATGTTTAAAGTTTGGGAAATCTTTTTGTATCCAAATCCGGCTTTAAACTTCTCCACAACAGTATCACGGACCTGCCTGGTGTGTTCCTTGGTCTTTATGATGCTCTCTGCGCTTTAAACAGAACCCTGAGACTATCACAGAGCAGGAGCATTTATACGGAGACTTGATTACACACAGGTGGATTATATTTATCATCATCAGTCATTTAGGACAACATTGGATCATTCAGAGATCCTCACTTTACTTCTGGAGTGAGTTTGCTGCACTGAAAGTAAAGGGGCCGAATAATATTGCACGCCCCACTTTTCAGGTTTTTATTTTTTACAAAAGTTTAAAATAACCAATAAATTTCGTTCCACTTCACAGTTGTGTCCCACTTGTTGTTGATTCGTCACCAAAAAATTTAAATTTTATATCCTTATGTTTGAAGCCTGAAATGTGGCAAAAGGTTGAAAAGTTCAAGGGGGCCGAATACTTTCGCAAGGCACTGTATATCTGGATAAGGTATTGAGACCATTTATTTCTGGGTCTGTCTTCATATGTAAGAGACACCATGAATGTTGTCAATAATAGCGAGGGGATCACCCTTGAGGGGGACACCCTTCTTGCAAGTCTGGCCGTAGAGGCAATGAATTGTTTTTTTTTCTGATTAGTGCAGACTCGACTGTGTATTTGGTGACCAGAGCATAAAAACCCCCCTCAATTAAATAACGAGTTTTTTTTTTTTTTTTTTTTTTCAGTTTAGCACAGACTAGACTATATACTGGGAGAACACAGTCATTTGGCAATGTACAAAAAAAATTCCCACTTGGGAGATGGTACAGTACGTGTAGTTGCTGCTGCCATATTAAAAGCACTGGAAATGTGTCGGCCACTGCCACCACTGTGACTACCCCCACCCTACAAGCTTCCCCTAGGTCTGCTCTGGGTAGGCTTTTTGAATGTTGGGGCTGCACATTGGCTGAAATCATTACTATCACCACTGCCAGCAACCTCTTCCTCTGTGTCACCCTGACCCAGCTGCCAGGTCCTATCCGCAAAGAATCATCATCGGAAAGGTCATTGTCTTCAACACTTTTTCCTGTCTCGTCATGGTCATGGAATTCTTATACACCCTCATAATTTACACCTTCAGATTTCTCCCTAGTACTCCTACCAGAATGAATACCAGTACCAAACACCCTACCACTACTACTTCCACCATCAAACATCATCTTCCTCTTCTACCTCTGCCTCCTGTACTTGCAATAAATGCTGACTATTCTCATTCAAGTTGATAATATCATGTTAGCCATTGAAAGTAGTGGAAGAGTGAAGTAATCAGGCGATAGCTTTTAGAGGCTAACTGAGTATACTTGACGGTAAGCTTTCGGGAGTACTAGCTCTCTTCATCAGACATGGTGTTATACAAGAAACTGAAAATTCACAGATTTTTTATATCCTAAAGACATGGACCTTCAAAGGATCTTGGAATCCTTAAAAAAAATGCAATATAAGTAGAGACGTTATTTACAACAGGTCAAAGAATAAACAATCTGAAAACTTGTGGGGCGTGATGGAGAGATCACTAATTCTTGCCCACCTACCGGAGGAAGCAGAGGATGTCTCTTTCAGATCTTGGCTGGGCAGTAGCTGCTGACTGTCCTCTAGTAGCTCCTCCTCACTGTATAGTGGATCTGAGCCCACAGCATAGAGTACTTCTCTGGCTGAGGGAACAGAAAAGGACAGAGGCAGGTTGAGGACAGGTGAAGGCACAGGGCCTGCTCCCGGCCATGCCAACTAAGGGTTGTGTCTGACGAACCCAACGACTCTTGGCTGGGGGTGTCTGATGTGACTTGGGATGAAGTGGATGACTAAGTGAACAATTCTAGAACTGCTGAGTTGCTGGTCAAGACACGACCACTAGCTGACACTGGGAGCTCAGGCCTCTGGAAGCGACCCCTGCCATGCCCCCTTACTCTGCTGTAACCTGTGCCTGCACCAGAAACATTTTGGCCTGTGCCCCTTCCCTATGCAGGGCCTGTTGCTTCTCTGTCTAACATGCTGTTAGATCAAATAAGTAAATGAAAAGGAAAATAATACAGGGCAAAAAGGCCTGTAATTTTCTACCTTCAACACACAACGGCGAATAAGCCCCTTATTTTTTCCCCACTCATAAACGCCTTGAAAAGGCATTATAACAGATAATTGCAGAGATTTATAACAGATAACTGCGGAGTCAGTGCAGCAAGGTGTAGTAGGATTGTTCCTATTACCCAGGCCGCAAACACCCCAAATGAACCCTGTTCTGCTTCAATACTCTGTATAAATTCCTCCCTATCTTTTCCCTACACTTCTAATGCTCTTTCCCTGAACTTCGATTGAGCTAAATATCAGTGTTCAAGTTTTTTCTATTACCCAGGCCGCAAACACCCCAAATGAACCCTGTTCTGCTTCAATACTCTGTATAAATTCCTCCCTATCTTTTCCCTACACTTCTAATGCTCTTTCCCTGAACTTCGATTGAGCTAAATATCAGTGTTCAAGTTTTTTCTACCACTTTCCCTAGCGCCTGCTGACAGCTCTCCCTGCACTAAGTACACTGTAAAACGGGTCGGCAAACCCTGGCATGCGTGCCAAGAATGGCATGCGAGCTATACACGTCTGGCACAGCAGATTGTTCTGGGAGGAAGCAAGTAAACTCCAGCAAGGGCTAAATTCTACTGACAATGGCCAGACAGGGAATGAGCAAGCCGATGATCAGTGATCTGAAGAGAACGTCCTCACGCTAGTGCGTAGTCAGGTCAGGGAAGGAGCAAACCAATTAGTAAATCATCGCCCCTGACCTGAAGCAGTTTCAGTCCGTTTGCATGTTGCCTGTGTTGCCGGACTCAATGGAGTTAACCCTTGCTGGATTTTACTTGCTTCCTCCCAGCCCAGTCTGTATACAGCTACAGCAGGTAAGTGATTTTATTTATTTATTTTTTATTGGTATGGGTATTCTGTAAAGTATGGAGGGACCGGCAACAGTGAAAGAAGGTGAGCTTAACTCCTGGCTACACCAGTCTTGTGTAAATCCTTGACCCCCTTCTTTACTTGCATAGGACTGCTGCAGCCTGCACCTCTTCAATTTTTCCCAGCACTGCTGCATTTTCTTCATTCCATACACATGTAAGGGATAAAGAGGGTGCAGAAGTCCTATGTAGGAGATGGAGGGGTGTAGTGCATCATAGGAATGCATGTCATTTTACCACACAAAAAAGCACAGTATGGTGCACTAGTTTTTGTCGTTTTTTTTTTAAACTAATAACGGATGCTTTTAATAGCATCCAATGAACATATGAATGCAGCATTAGGCCAGCTTCACAGGGCTGTAATTCTGATGTACTGACACTCTGTATGACAGCCTATTATATAACTTCCGTTTAGGGAACCTTCCAATTATTGCACGGCACACCGAACACCTCATCTTTGATTTTATTTTTTAATTCGACACGCTGTACAAAAAAGGTTGCCTACCCCTGCTGTAAAATGATTGAATCTAAAATAGCGGAGGGTATTTATAGGGCTGTGACATCACAGGGCTGGCTGGCTGGCTGCTGATTGGCTGCACGCATGGCATTGTGGGTGATCCCGCTTTCCCAGAGTTCCCTGCCACGTGTCCTAACATGTGCAGCAGCCATCTTAGGAAAAAATGCGATTCGATACCACGAAGCATGAGGAAATCCGAATGAAATTCGGATCAAATTCCACTTCGTCAGCTTCGATTCACTCATCTCTAGTCACCAACAAATATCTGTACAAATAATAAACGCACTGCAAACTGAAATCAAAACAAAACTCACTATTGACTTACAGAGCAGACCAGGAACAGGTGAACAGTCATATAGGCACGGGTCAGAACCAGGAGAGAACGTTGGAGGCAAAATCAGAAGAAAGAAGTGATATAAAGAAGCAGGCCAAGGGTTAAATCCGAGCAGGCACATCAAAGGCAGAATCAGTGGGCAATAGAGTATCCAAAAGCAAGCCAAGGGTCAGAATGATGCAGAAAGATGCAGAGCCAAACTAGGAAGTAAAACAATGAGTCGGTACTGGTGTCGGGAGGGAGGGGTCTTATATAGGCCTCCTCAGCTGCTAATTGGACCAACCCAGGAAACTTCAGAAGCCTCCCAGGTTGACAAGGTAACCTTAAAGTTAAGGCAGCCGGATTGAGAATCCTGACACTGTGTGTATGTATGTAGGAAAACAAGGAAAAACAAAAATATAAAAACCAACCACAGTGGGGAGGAGAAGAAGGAATAACGCTACAGTGTACATGGGCAGCAATAGGCAATTTCTAAGAAGTTGCATGAGGGGAGGGGAGGGGTGGCGGGAATGGAAACTCAATCCAGACTTATGGCTAAAGCTGGAGACAGTATGGAACATCTGGGAGACCTGTGGACCCAGGGCACCCAGATCTTATCGAAGATTGGGCGTGTGTCAGCAATAGTGGAGTTAATCTTCTCATGAAGCATAAAGGTATCAACCCATCTCATGATCTCGGCCACTGAGAGAACAGATTTTCTCCAGTTGAAGGCTATATGAATATGGGTGGCTAATAAAATATATTGGAGCAACTTAAATTGGGCGTATTTCACAATCCTATGGATAGCCAGCCAATAGCGTCGGGCATGAGGGCAGGACAAGGCATTATAACCACTAAAGCAGTGGGGTGAAACAGTAGGATAAAAGGTGTGGTCGGTGAGGAACCAAATATGTCCTATGAAGCACTTTTAAAGAGGACTCCATAAGTGGAATACCTATACATGTACAGTCCTAAATGCCTCTGAGGGAGTTGGGGAGAATGTGCTAGTAAAATAGTCTTTGGTGAAGACCCGCCGGTTACAGAGGAAGTCGTGAAGACAACGAAACTGAGCATGTCTCCACCAAACAAACACCTCAGGGGAAAGGCCAGGGGGAAAGAGGGGGGTAATACTATATCGGTATTATTAGTGAGATTGGACTTTGAAATCCATACTAAAAACGGACCCTCCGCAACAACATGTAATCAGTCACTTTAGCAAGAACCGGAAGAGTGCGGGCCATGGACCAAGGGGCCCACAATAGGGCCTGTAAGGAGGTCGGGGCCACCAGTGCGGATTCCAATGTTACCTATTTGGGCGGTCATTTTCAGTATGGATAGCGCTGAGTTGGGACAGCCAGGTGGCTATATAATATCTATAAAGAAGAGGGACCGAAAGTCCACCAAATCTTTTATGGAAATACATCACACGTCGGCGGATACCCGATCTTTTGTATGCCCAAATAAAGTTAAAATTCTTGGTCTGTAGGGAAGTTAGAGAAGCTAAGGACACTGGGGTTGGGAGGGTGCGGAAAAAGTACAAGGGCAGGGTAACCATTTTGACCGAGTGGACATGTCCTATACACGAAAGGGTGGGGCAATGCTAAGCAACCAGGTCTTTTAGGAGTTTATTAATATGGCGTAGTTCCATCTAAAATGTGCATCCAAGGAGTTGCAAAGGTTAAGACCTAGATAGGGAAGATATTTATCTCTAGTCTGGAAGCCAAAGTTAAGGGAGATAAGCTTAGCAGTGGCACTGGGGACATTATAATACAAAATTTCTGATTTAGACGTATTAAATTTAAGTCCTGATAGTCTTGTAAACTGGGAGAGTGTATTAATTAAGTTCGGGAGGGAGACTAGAGAATTGGTGATGGTTAACAGCATATCGTCAGCAAAAAGATTGGTGACCATGAATATAAATCCAATGAGAACACCCCTAATATGAGGGTGCGAACGGATAGCAATTGCTAGGGGCTCTATGGCTATGGCAAAAAGGGTAGGGGAGAGAGAGCAGCCCTGGCGGGTGCTGCGACTAATGCGAATGGGTTTGGGGGAATTTGTGGGGAGCTTCAGGCATGCAATAGGTTTGCTATAGAGAGCCCGATGGTCTCTTTGAAAGTGACCTGTGATGCCCATGAACTTTAGAACATGAGTCAGGTATGTCTAGGAGAGACTATGAAAGGCTTTTTCGATGTCAAGAGCCAAGAGGGAGACATGTTTGCGATGACAATTGGCCCAATGGACAATATTACAGAGCTTTTGCACATTTTTAGACGCCTGTCTGCCCCCCTAGTTTAATGTTCCTCTTCATCTCCCGCCAGTTTAATGTCCCCCCTTCATCTTTCCCCATTCTTCTGCCTCCAGTTTAACATAATAAAACACTGATACTCACCTCTCCTTGCTCCCCTGCCACTCTGTACAGTCTCTTGTCCCGGACTGTTCAGGGAGCTGCAGGCGCAATGTGAGTGACGTCATCACATCGTGCCTGCAGGGATGTGATCCACAGAGCAGTGAAGCAGGAGCTGTCTGAGGATAGCTCCTGCTTCACCATTGTGACGTAATCAGCTGTGCCAGGATGTCCTGCACAGACAGTGATGTATCCAAGTATTCTATGGCAGCGCAAGGACTTTACAGTTCCCTGCCCTGCAGAGACATAGCTAGAGATTCGACACAGGGATGGGGGGGGGGGGGGCAAACATATCCAAGTGGGTCCCTACCTTGGTATACTGATATTATTAATATAATAATATTATTACGGTCACTGTATAGTGATATACTGGCTGTACACAAGGCTCTGCATATAGTTTAAGTAAATACAGTACAGGAAAATGTTGTGACTTACACATGATGTCTCTGACTGTAATCAGTCACATGTCTTGTCTCCTCCATCTGGACCGCCACGACCACTTCTTCCAGCTGCAAAAGTTTGTAGCACAGAGATATTTGGCTCCTCACTTTCCAGACACCTGACCCACATTGTCCTTGCCTATACATAGTCCTCATCCTGCTGCTACCCCCAATTATAAAATACATTATATAAAAATCCCCTGTAAACGAATGATACCCCCATATGTATCTTAAATTAACAATGCCCTTTTGTGCCCATTAATTCCTTCTGTGTGCCCCCTTAAAGCGATTGTTTGGGATCAGAAATATTAATGCAGGCAGCAGGCCAGGGTTATAAATAAAAATGCACTTACCTGCATCCCCCCTCTGCACTATTTGTATACAGAGAGGCTACAGCACTGATATCAAGTTGACGATACCGCTGCAGCCAATCACCGCTCTCTACAGTACAGCAGTATATAGTGTTGGGCTGCTGCGGTTCCACTGTTTTGACATCTCGCTGTAGCCGCTCTGTATACAAGCAACGGGGACAGACAGCCCAGTACAGGTAAAGGGTGGAATGTACATTATAACACTTGCCTGCTGCCTGCTTTAAAATCTATGATAGTACAACCCTTTAAATTAATAGTGCCCCTCAATTAATAATTCCCCCTGTGTCCCCCCTAATAATACTCCTGTATGCCCCCTTAAATCAATAATGCCTCAGCTAATAATGCCCCCTAATTAAAAATTCTGTATACGCCCTTAAAGGGGTTGTGCAGGAAATACAGAAAAGGGGCGGAAGGCCGGAGAAGGTGACACACAAACCCCCCACCCCAAAAAAAAACAAAAAACATACTCACCTGCATCTTGCATCACACGGGGGCTTGTTCTGGTGGAAGTCCTTGCTGCATGTGGCCTCAGAGGTCACAGGAAAGGACCTGGGGCATCACTCACATATGTCACTGGTGACGTCCTGGGTCCTTTTCCGTGACCACTGAGGCCACAGCAGTCACGTGTGGTGAGTGTGACTTCCGCCAGAACAAGCCCCTGGGTGGCGCTCGACCGGACAGTGGTGGGGGACATTGGAGCACTGGAGACAGTTATGTTTTTTTTTTTTTTATGTTTCACATTCCCCAAGCCTACCTGCCCAAATACTGTAATTTCTGGTGAACCTCTCTAAATCAATAATGCCCACTGTAGGGAACAGCTCACACAGTGGGGGTCGGCAATGACCAAGTTCACACAGGCAGTGGGTTTTAAAACTCCAAGGGTCCTTTATTTAGGCACTTCAGCACAAAACGACATTATATAAACAGAACAAAAGCCTAAGCCTGTCCGGCACTACATAAACAGCATCATGCCCCTCACTAGCCTAGTGCATACAAATACATAACAGCAAACACCATATCAAAGTGTATAAACCTCCACTCCAGGGATGCTCTCTCTCCCAGCCTGCCACTTATCAGCCCTCAGTAATCACTCACAGGAAGCCTCAGCTGAGAGCACCTGGGAGTAGGGGAAAACCCCGTAGTGGACCAAGGGTGTGGACTGGAAGACTCCCACTGCCAACCTGTCCTGCAGTCCAGAAAATCCAGCCCATGTAATTTAAAGAAAATCCCTAGCTGACTACGTTCTGCTAAGGCAAAATGTATCTTCCTGGATTTCCGTTACCTTGTCTGGCTGAGGAAACCAGGTGAGATATACACCCTGTCCAGCACTTTACCACACCACCTTGAATTAGTATAGCCCAATACCCTCTTACACCCTTACATAAGTACTGCCTCCCAATAGAACCCTTATATTAATAATGCCCCTTATATTAATTATGGCCCTTATATTAATAATACCTCTGCTTGCCCTAATGATCCCTTATGGTTATTGGACCTTAATATTATTAAGCCCCCCCCCCCAAAAAAAAAAAAAATAAAAAATAATACTCACCTGCCTCCGATCCTCTTTCTCGGACTTGCCACCGCCGACTCTCCTTGCTGTATCCTGGAGCCTATAAGATGCCTTTACCACAGGATGTCTATGTCCCGGCTCAGGCAGCGCCAGTGGCGTAACTAGGAATGGCTGGGCTCCAAGGCGAACATTTGACATGGGGCCCACCCCGAACCGGTTAAGGGTCCCCAAACAGTAAAATATGCTCAACAGTGGCCCCCATACAGCATTATATGCTCTACATTGCTCCCCCCCACACAGTATTATATGCTTTCCACAGTGGCCCCCACCCAGTATTATATGCCCCCCACAGTGGGCCCCAACCAGTATTATACGCTCCCTACAGTGGCCCCACCCAGTATTACATGCTCCCTACAGTGGCCTCACCCAGTATTATATGCTCCACAGTGGCCCCCACCCAGTAGTATATGTTCCACAGTGGCCCCCACCCAGTAGTATATGCTTTACAGTGGCCCCCACTCAGTATTATATGCTCTACAGTGGCCCCCACCCAGTAGTATATGCTCCACAGTGGCTGCCACCCAGTATTATATGCTCTACAGTGGCCCCCACCCAGTAGTATATGCTCTACAGTGCCCCCACCCAGTAGTATATGCTCTACAGTGGCCCCACCCAGTAGTATATGCTCTACAGTGGCCCCCATCCAGTATTATATGCTCTACAGTGGCCTCCACACAGTATTATATGCTCAACAGTAGCACCCACCCAGTATTATATGCTCTACAGTGGCCCCCACCCAGTATTATATGCTCTACAGTGGCCCCCACACAGTATTATAAGCTCCCAACAGCCCCCCTCCGCTTCGGTGCTATTATTATACTCTGGGGTCTCCTCAGACACCAGAGTATAATAATCGGAGGCCCAGGGAAGGTGATTAAAAATAACAAACTCTCATACTCACCTTGCCTTACCTTTCCTTGGCATCCTCGATCCATCCTGTCGTCTTCAGGCACACTTCTGACATCGCTGCTGAGGCCTGTGATTGGGCCTCAGCGGTCACGTTGGGGCACACTGACGTCATTACGCGGCCGCGCCCCATGTGAGCACTGGGGCCTAATTACAGGCCTCAGTCACATGACGGAAGAGCACCGGAGAGAACGCTGTGACCAGGAGAGGTGAGAATATGTATTTATTGTTTTCAGTCACCTCCCCTGGGTGCCCTGCCATCTATTGGAAATGGGCCTGCAATATGCCAGGGCCCCTTTCCAATAACAGTATGTATAGCGGTTGGGGAACCAGGCTTTCCCCGACTACTATCATATTGGTCCGGGGCCTGGCCATCTCCAGCTTGCCGCGGGCCCCGTACCCTGCCGAGTCCGGTCGCGGTTGCACCCTCTGTGACCGCGATCGTTACGCCACTGGTTTGTGGAGTTTGCCGTAGCGGATGCCGCAGGGCTCTGGGCCCCTAATGTCCCGGGCCCTGTGGCAGCCGCTACCACTGCTAGCCTGGTATTTACGCCCTTGGGCAGCACTATGTAGTGACGTCATTGTGCCTGTCTGCGCCGGGATGCTGATGTTTTAGTTGTTGCTAGGGAATGGTGTTACCTGTGGGGGGGGGGGGGGCACTATGACTGTAATAATGCTCTATAAGCACCCCCTTCTCCACATAAGTAATGCTATTACTTATGGGGGCACTATTACAGTAATAGCCCCTCCCCCACATATGTAATGCTGTTACCTGTGGGGGGCACTATTACTGTAATAGTGAGCTAAGAGAAGCCCCCTTCCCCCACACACAGGTTATAGTCCCCATCCCTCACATACCATTCCATATACTGTTGCTCTGTATAGTTGTAATGTACTTACAGAGCAGTGATGGAGTGGGCGGGGCCTCCTCTTGCACACAGCCTGTGCGCATCTTCTATTTTCTTCCCACTGGAAACAGAGTAGCGGTTAAGGTTCTGGATGGGACTTCCTTTTGCACACAGCCTGTGCACATCTTCTACTTTCCTCCTGTAACCTTGACCTCCTATTCTATGGTACAACTGGGAAGAAAATAGAAGATGCGCATAGGCTGTGTGCAGGAGGAGGTCCGCCCCCCCCCCATCACTGCTCTGTAAGTACAGGTTATAGAATAGCAGAACAGGAAACTAATAGCTTTCTGCTCTACCAAGTATTTCAAATGCATCGGTGTCCTGTAGATGCCGATACAGCTGAAATTTTTGTGTCCCCTTGCAGCGGCGCCGCCAGAGTGGGCCCTGTCATAGGCTTCAACTGTGTCGGCGTGCATAGCACGCCGATACAGTTGTGAGTGGAGCTGTCCTGGGCAAAAAGTCTGGTGCCTGGATCCGGGGCCCCTGCAACCATAGGGCCCAGTGCAAGTGCACAGTTTGCCCTATGGTTAAAGAGGCCCTGGTTATCACATGATCATGATCTGATTTTTATCCACTGGGAGTAAGCAGAATGAATGACAGCAAGCAGAGATCTAGAAAACTGTGAGGAACTGATACAGAAAGTATATTGAAAAATTGTATAAGTTTTTTATTATACAAACAATAATATTTGTTTCTTAACCCCTTCCTGGCATGCACCATAATAGTATGGCGCTACCAGGAAGGACTTCCTGCAAAGCGCCGTAATAGTATGGAGTGGTGGGTAAGGGCCACCATGACTATTGACAAGGAAAGCTGGTAAAGATGACAGCAGGCCATCTCTACTCATGTCTAAGGTTGGACTCAACCAACCCCTGCACTGGCAATCACTGTGACACGTCACAGCAATTGTATGTCACATAGGAGTGGTAGAGGTACTGCGACGGCTGAGGGTGACTCAGAGGGTATGGGGGTTTAGGGTAGGGTCAGCTAAAGGTGACTGTCACTCACAGTTGTAAAGCACAAACAGGGATGTGTTGCAGGGGATTTAAAAAAAAAAAAAACTAAACAAAACACAAAAAGCCTGTAAAAAAGAAAACTGTGGATGGGATACAGGGAGGTGGGATGGAGAAGGAAGCAAACTCTAACAATGAATCAAGATCCAGCAATGTATTTCAGTGGTAGAACCACAAGTCCCAGCACAGATCAGCATATACCCACCAACCTATCACTGCACAGAAAGAAAGTTCAAAGTAGCAAAGCCCACTCTGGGAAGTTACTAAGGAAGTACAGACTGGGCTCTGCTACTTTGAACTTCCCTCCTCTGCTGTGATTGGCTGGTGGGTATATGCCAGCCAATCACAGCCATCAGAGGGTGGCACTACCATATGCCCCCTTGTAAACACTGGTAGTGTTTGGTACTATCTAAGATACAACCATTTCCTAGGACACCTGGCTACTTTGTGACATTTCAGCTCATAGAGACAGTGGCTTGTGTTCCAAAAAAAAAAACAAACCCTTTACCATCTATCTGTAATGAGAGATTGAGAGAGAGTTTGTGAGAAAGAGAGAGACTCCTATACATAAATATCTATTCCATTTTTTTTGGAACACAAAATATATATTACATAAATATATATATATATATATATATATATATATATATATATAACTGTATATTTATATAAAAAAATCCTGCTCTAAAAATTGAGCACAGATGCTGATCAATGATATGCGTCACTAATCACGGCTCAAGGCTACAGAGGAAGCACAAGCAGATGGCGACTGGTGATACAAAAAAAAACATATTTATATATATAGAGAGAGAGAGACTATATCTAACTGCTACTAACCACTGTTACTGAAGAAACATGAGGAGACTGCTTGTATTCCCAAAAAATAAACTGTAATCTAAACATGTCCTACAGTAAAAAAAAACAAAAAACTTTCTAACTATCTGTAATATATATATATATATATATATATATATATATATATATAAAAATATATAAATATACACTGTATATATATATTATATATATATATATATATATATATATATATATATATTCAGTGGTGAAAAAAAGTATTTAGTCAGCCACCAATTGCGCAAGTTCTCCCACTTAAAAAGATGAGAGAGGCCTGTAATTGACATCATAGGTAGACCTCAACTATGAGAGACAAAATAAGAAAACAAATCCAGAAAATCACATTGTCTGATTTTTAAAGAATTTATGTGCAAATTATGGTGGAAAATAAGTATTTGGTCACCTACATACAAGTAAGATTTCTGTCTCTCACAGACCTGTAACTTCTTCTTTAAGAGGCTCCTCTGTCCTCCACTCATTACCTGTAGTAATGTCACCTGTTTGACATTGTTATCAGTATAAAAGACACCTGTCCGCAACCTCAAACAGTCACACTCCAAACTCCACTATGGTGAAGACCAAAGAGCTGTGGAAGGACACCAGAAACAAAATTGTAGATCTGCACCAGGCTGGGAAGACTGAATCTGCAATAGGCAAGCAGCTTGGTGTGAAGAAATCAACTGTGGGAGCAATAATTAGAAAATGGAAGACATAAAAGACCACTGATAATCTCCCTTGATCAGGGGCTCCTGCAAGATCTCACCCCGTGGAGTCAAAATGATCACAAGAACGGTGAGCAAAAATCCCAGAACCACACGGAGGGACCTAGTGAATGACCTGCAGAAAGCTGGGACTAACGTAACAAAGGCTACCATCAATAACACACTACGCCACCAGGGACTCAGATCCTGCAGTGCCAGACGTGTCCCCTTGCTTAAGCCAGTACATATCCGGGCCCGTCTGAAGTTTGCTAGAGAGCATTTGGATGTTCCAGAAGAGTACTGGGAGAATGTTATATGGTCAGATGAAACCAAAGTAGAACTGTTCGGTAGAAACACAACTCGTCGTGTTTGGAGGAGAGTGAATGCTGAGTTGCATCCAAAGAACACCATACCTACTGTGAAGCATGGGGGTGGCAACATCATGCTTTGAGGCTATTTCTCTGCAAAGGGACCAGGACGACTGATCCGTGTACGTGAAAGAATGAATGGGGCCATGTATCGTGAGATTTTGAGTGCAAACCTCCTCCCATCAGCAAGGGCATTGAAGATGAAACATGGCTGGTTCTTTAAGCATGACAATGATCCCGAGCACACTGCCAGGGCAACAAAGGATTGGCTTCATAAGAAGCATTTCAAGGTCCTGGAGTGGCCTAGCCAGTCTCCAGATCTCAACCCCATAGAAAACCTTTGGAGGGAGTTGAAAGTCCGTGTTGCCCAGCAACAGCCCCAAAACATCACTGCTCTAGAGGAGATCTGCATGGAGGAATGGGCCATGCCAGCAACAGTGTGTGCCAACCTTGTGAATACTTACAGAAAACGTTTGACCTCTGTCATTGCCAACAAAGGATATACAACAAAGTATTGAGATGAACTTTTGTTATTGACCAAATACTTATTTTCCACCATAATTTGCAAATAAATTCTTTAAAAATCAGACAATGTGATTTTCTGGATTTGTTTTCTTATTTTGTCTCTCATAGTTGAGGTCTACCTATTATGACAATTACAAGCCTCTCTCATCTTTTTAAGTGGGAGAACTTGCACAATTGTTGGCTGACTAAATACTTTTTTTTCCCCACTGTATATACAGTGCCCCCTTGAACTTTTCAACCTTTTGCCACATTTCAGGCTTCAAACATAAGGATATAAAATTTAAATTTTTTGGTGAAGAATCAACAAGTGGGACACAATCATGAAGTGGAACGAAATTTATTGGATATTTTAAACTTTTGTAAAAAATAAAAAACTGAAAAGTGGGGTGTGCCAAATTATTCGGCCCCCTTAAGTTAATACTTTGTAGCGCCACCTTTTGCTGCGATTACAGCTGCATGTCGCTTGGGGTATGTCTCTATCAGTTTTGCACATCGAGAGACTGAAATTCTTGCCCATTCTTCCTTGGAAAACAGCTCGAGCTCAGTGAGGTTGGATGGAGAGCGTTTGTGAACAGCAGTTTTCAGCTCTTTCCACAGATTCTCGATTGGATTCAGGTCTGGACTTTGACTTGGCCATTCTAACACCTGGATACGTTTATTTGTGAACCATTCCATTGTAGATTTTGCTTTATGTTTGGGATCATTGTCTTGTTAGAAGATAAATCTCCAACCCAGTCTCAGGTCTTTTGCAGACTCCAACAAGTTTTCTTCCAGAATGGTCCTGTATTTGGCTCCATCCATCTTCCCATCAATTTTAACCATCTTCCCTGTCCCTGCTGAAGAAAAGCAGGCCCAAACCATGATGCAGCCACCACCATGTTTGACAGTGGGGATGGTGTGTTCAGGGTGATGAGCTGTGTTGCTTTTATGCCAAATATATCGTTTTGCATTGTGACCAAAAAGTTCGATTTTGGTTTCATCTGACCAGAGCACCTTCTTCCACATGTTTGGTGTATCTCCCAGGTGGCTTGTGGCAAACTTTAAACGAGACTTTTTATGGATATTGTTGAGAAATGGGTTTCTTCTTGCCACTCTTCCATAAAGGCCAGATTTGTGCAGTGTATGAATGATTGTTGTCCTATGGACAGACTCTCCCACCTCAGCATGTAGTTCATCCAGAGTGATCATGGGCCTCTTGGCTGCATCTCTGATCAGTCTTTTCCTTGTTTGAGATGAAAGTTTAGAGGAACAGCCGGGTCTTGGTAGATTTGCAGTGGTCTGATACTCCTTCCATTTCAATATGATCGCTTTCACAGTGCTCCTTGGGATGTTTAAAGTTTGGGAAATCTTTTTGTATCCAAATCCGGCTTTAAACTTCTCCACAACAGTATCACGGACCTGCCTGGTGTGTTCCTTGGTCTTCATGATGCTCTCTGTGCTTTAAACAGAACCCTGAGAATATCACAGAGCAGGTACATTTATATGGAGACTTGATTACACACAGGTGGATTATATTTATCATCATCAGTCATTTAGGACAACATTGGATCATTCAGAGCCTCACTGAACTTCTGGAGTGAGTTTGCTGCACTGAAAGTAAAGGGGCCGAATAATATTGCACGCCCCACTTTTCAGTTTTTAATTTTTTACAAAAGTTTAAAATAACCAATAAATTTCGTTCCACTTCACAATTGTGTCCCACTTCTTGATTCTTCACCAAAAAATTTAAATTTTATATCTTTGTTTGAAGCCTGAAATGTGGCTGTAACGTCTCTGCCTGTTCGGGTCTCTGCGCCACCCTCCGCTCGCACGCTGTGGCGAAGGAGGCGTGTTCAGTTTAATTCCTTGTGTAGGTTTCTTGCTGCTCAGTCTGAACATGATCCTAGTCAGTGTAATGGATTTCTGGCCACACCCGTGTTCTAAGCATTTCTCATTGGACGGTATAGAGTTAATCTCTTCCTGGCCTGTGTGATTGACAGCCTGTGTACCTATCAGGTCCGGGGCTGGGTCCAGACTTTCTTTATCAGGATGTCACTTTCTCAGCAAGTTGCCGGTTATTGCACTTGTGTTTGCCTGCTCTCTTTATTATATGCCTTACTACTTTGTTACTTGATTCTCTGACCCTTTGGCTTGCCTTTTGACTATTCTCTTGGATTTTGACTTTGTACTGCATTGCTCGTTTGCTACCCACCCCTTGGCTTCCTGACCTCTCTTTTGTCGTTTGTTTTGTCTTGTCCTGTTCTCTGTGTCACTTACCCAGTATAGGGCGTGTCTTCTAGTTGTCCTTTTGCCGTTTAGGGTAACTGAGGCAATAGGAAGGGACAGTGGCTGGGGTGAGATTAGGGCTCACTTGTCTCTGTCCTTCCTCCCAGACCGCTGCAGTAGTGTCAGGGTTGCTACAGTTGGCAAGACCCTTACAGTGGCAAAAGGTTGAAAAGTTCAAGGGGGCCGAATACTTTCGCAAGGCACTGTATATATATATATATATATATATATATATATATATATATATAACACCCCTTTGGGCCGACCTCTGTAGGCAGGGTGTGTTGTAGTTCTCACCTCACTATGGCGCAGTACCTCCACCCGAATCTTGTTAGTAGCTCTATAGGAATTCAGGAGGGTCTTCCTCTTCTGCTAGGGGTCGACTCGGGAAAATCCCACCTAAGCTCAGTACACACTCACAAATGTTAAGGGTAAAACTACTTAACCGGTTTATTATGGGAAGGGTAAACAAGGGCAAACTTAATAAAATGCGAACAGAGAAATGTTTCAATTATTCACATGAGAATGCACAGGTACATCCTATAGTATTAACCCCCTAGTGGTGGTAAAGGACTATGTGCCAGGCCTGGAGGGTATAATAAACTATAGGGAATAGCACAGGGTTAAGATAGAGACCCACAGATGATAGTCATCACACACATGCAATCATACTACAGGTAACAGCTTGCACTCCTAAATTACAGCATACATTGCAGAATTACTAATGCCTGCAGCAATGACAAGAACAGTCCATCAGTTGGGGCCCAGTTGCCGATGGCACGCATTCAGGAAAGGTTGGTGCACTATAGACACAGCAGATCCTTTCTACAACAGTTCTCAGAAACTTTCTAACAGTGGTACAGCAAATTCCATGTTCCTAATGGAACATGAGGCAGAAGTCTTCTTGGATGTAGCCCTGGGTACCTTTTGGGAATCGGGTCAATCTGGACAGGTGGTACTGCTTCTGCTGCAGAGATGCTGCTTCTTCCCTCAGAGTGAGCTGATGGGCTGGCAGGACTGTCTCTATGTCATGGGTTACCCAGTGACAAGCTTTGTGCCCCCTGTCCGTTACTAGAAGAATCCTTTTCTGCAGCCCATGTGGCTGTCCTCTTGCTTTCCAGTGCAGACCTTTCCCATAATTCCCTGCTCAGCCAATCAGTCCCTTTCTCTAATACTCCTCCCCCTGGAGTAAGGGGTGTAGGGAAATGTAATCCACTGTCACTCAGAATAAAAAGAATGATGTCTGCTGTAATGGGCCCTGGCTTGGAATGAAAGGGGTTTTCCGGGCAAAAAAAATATTTTTAAAAAGGTATTTTAGTGCTATTAATGGGTTAATAATTTCACCAAAATACCTTTAGCAGTGTTTTGAGTGATTTCTGGGAGCTCTTAGTATACTCTGCATTTGTTTACATGGCTAGCTTCCTGCTTCTCTAGCCTACAACTCCCATGATCCCACTCTCACTCCCTCTCTCACACCTCCTCCGTTTCCCTAGCTAGCCTTCGGACTACTGCTTTATCTACCTACCTACCTAACTCAGCCCCAGTCACCCCTCCCAGTCATACTTACCTGTCTTCTGTGTCCTGGAGTTCATTTTCTTCCGTCCTGCTGGCATCTTCTGTGGACTTCTTGCGCATGCGTGGTATGCGCTCTTCGCTTCTGCCGGCGACTGTACAATAAAGCTCTATTGCGCAGGTGCCGGCAGAAGTGTAGGAAGTGACGCTTCATGCCAGAAGACTTAAGATGGGTAAGTATGAGGGGGACGGGGGGAGTATTGGTGATGCTTAGTTTCTGGAAATGCGGAACGGAACGTCACCAGATCATCAGAAAATATGCCTGGGGTAGTCATGTGACGGCCCCAGGTATATAGGTACAATAAAAAAAATTTTTTTCAAAATTTACACCACATTTTCTATTTTTTCATAATTAAACACAAAACATATCAACTAAAATTTAGCACGAAGTACAATGTGTCATGAAAAAGCAATTTTAAAATCACTTGAAAAATGGAGCTCTGTCAGGAAATCTAAAATTGGCTGCGGCGGGACGAAGTTAATATTGGTCTGAAATTGGACAACCCCTTTAATAAGATGTATTACAAAGTTCCTTATATTCACATGTACTATTCATTAATGAAAAGTGGTTTTATAATTGGAGGCATGCTTTTCCAGATACATACTGTAGGCTTCTATAGAAAATATGTATGCCAAAAGTACATACTATTTTATAGTTATAATTACTGTTAATTTTATTAAGGTACCTGAGCTTTCATAAAAATTTTAAATATCTGCATGGTCTTGCTGGCCAGTCTGTTGTATGGCTGTATAAGTCTTCAAACATTTTACATTTGTTTCTGAGACTGTGAGCAGTACAATAAGGAGCAGTCTGCTCCCCATCCATTATAACTACTACTGGTTTATTTGCATGTAATTCTGCCAGGAGTAAGTGTACAATAGGAAACAAACAGCCCAGATGAGCATAATATTGGAGATCTAGGAACACTGAACTGCAAATACTTGGCAAATACATGCAGGCATAATATAGCTAAAAAGATCCTTGACACAGGAAAAGCATAATCTATGAGCACATTCAGGAAAGCTGCTTGCTGTCTGTTCATAATATCCCATCTGTGATCACACAAGCAGTAGTAGATACAAGCACATAGAAGACTTTTCTTTCATTGCAAGCAGTGAGATGTGCAGAATGTTCAGTTGTTTGCACAGAGAAAGCAGGTTACAGGTGTGCTGTGAAGAAACACAGCCCTGCCCCTCTGCATTCTCTATGTGAAGAGACCAGTCCTTTTTGCACTCACTGTGAAATTGCGTTGCTTTTTAATGGCATCTATGGATGTGAATTCCCTATTAACAGTAGTACACTGCAAATTAGCTAGAAGAGAGACACCTAGTGGCAGGAACTTTAGAGAGGTTTTGCAGACAGAAATCAGCGACATTTTATAATGTGCATTATATTTTGGTCAATTTGGTCTATTAAATTAGACTAAGTTGTCTAAAAAGTTAGTGACCATTGAACTGGATAGGAAAATATAGATGCTTGCAGCATTCTTTTTGGAAAAAAAAAGTTTTTTTGTTTTTTTTTTTACAAATATGCATGCAAACGTAAGCATAAAAATACAGATATTAGATATACAGATATCTGATCTAGACAAAAAGAAGAAAATCTTTTGCTCTTAAGAGATTAACCCCTTAAAGACCCAGGACGTAATTGCACGCCCTAGGTCCTATGGGGTGGTATGGAGAGTGCTCAGGAGCTGATCTCTCTCCATACATGGCGGATGCCAGCTGTATAATGCATTAGTATTGTAGTGAACAGTATGAACAATCAGACCCCCTAGGATTCATGTTTTTTTTCTATTTTGCCAAGCTTTTCATTTTTTTAAATGTATCAAGACATTACAAATACTATATACTTTCGGTATTGCCGTGTTTGTACTGACTCACAGAATACAGGTAACATGTAATTTTTACCATACAGTGAACGCGTTTTTTCCAATTCCACCTCATTCTGAATTTTTTTCCAGCTTCCCAGTACATTGTACAGGATATTGAATGGTGCCATTACAAAGTACAATTTGTCCTGCAAACAATAAGCCCATACGTGACTCGAAAAAAAAAAATTATGGCTCTTGGAAGGTGGGGAGGAAAAAACAGTTACGCAAAAACAAAAATTGGCTCAGTCAGTTAAAGAGGGCCTGTCATCAAGTATAAAATATACACTCATAGTAGTGTGTTTCTCTAAAAACAAGCCCTACCCCCGAAATCGTGCAGCTGCTGAAACAGGGAGCTGGCTGTAACTACAGCCGGAGCTCCCCTAGAGAAGGCTCCCCTCTGACCCGATGGTCACGTGATCCACTGGGATCAGAGTCTTTTAGAGCTGCTGGGTCCTACAGGACCCAGATCAGCTCTATAGTAACGTGCAGGAGGCTGCATTCCTCCTGCAACTGGGGCTAAATGTACCATCCCCAGTTACAGGGAAAATAAGCCTCCCCCACCAAAAAAAAAAAAAATAAAAAGTGATCAGATGTCCCCAGAGGTCTATTATGACCTTATGGGGACACAATGTAAAAAAAAAAAAAAAAAAAAAAAATGAATAGAAAAGTAAAAAATACATAAAATAATATGCCAATAAAACGCCCTTATTACAGGTTATAGCCCCACCCCCGACGACACCATACAAAATAAAAATTTCCATAACGGAGAGGAAAAACTATTTAAAAAATTTTTTTTAGCAGCACTTTGTGCTATTAAATAAAAAAAAAAAAAAAAAAGAGAAAAACAGACACTTTTTCCCAATAGAAAACAGCAGGACAGATACAGTAGACCCTTCATCAAGCAAAGCAGACACCCCCAAAAGAAAGCAGATACTTATAAGGGAGCTATCTGTACAAGAGGGCACTTGTGAGATAGTTCTCCACAACCATAAGGGTTGACTACCGGTAGTGCTGGGCTCTCACACACAGATCGGGTAGTCTCGATGGCATTACTCCGTTGTGGATGCTTCTGGTCACCAGGGGCAGCCAACTGCTACACTTGGCTGTAGTGGAATGCTGCTGCAATGGCAAGGGACCTGACAATGACACGCCTTTGACAGGAGTGACTCAGATCTGTGTGTGAGAGCCCATCCACCATTGGACTTGCAGACTCCAATTGTTTTGGGTATAAAGGGGTCTGGTGAGTGGATTGTTGTTCAGGGAAAAAAATAAGACATCCCCTGAAAATAAACCCTAACCCATCTTTTGAAGACCCTGTTTTATTTTCGGTGAAACATTGTGTATATATAAATTAGCTCTTGTACACCATGTAGGCAGTAACCTGTTATTTTCTCAATGTACTTCTTCAGTAATGACACTCCAAGACAGGGAAATGGGAGCAACACAGCAGGTCACTGCTTTGACCAGTGTTTAGCTGTAGTTGTCACATGTCCCTGTCAGAACTCCCAGCAGCAGGGACCATTGAGTGACCGACAATGTCGGAATAGGAACACCTGCTGCCCAGCTCATGTTGAAGGAGCAGAACTGCTTTCTGCTATTTCACCTTTCATAAAAATTTGGATAAAAAGCAATCAAAACAATAGGTATTCTCCAAAATGGTATAACTAAAAAGTACATCTGGCCCTGCAAAAAAAGACACCTTATGAATCCCCTAAATTGAAATCTAAAAAGGAACGGGAGCCAGAATATGGTGACTCCAAAAATTTTTTTTTTTTGCAAAGTTTTGGATTTCTTTAAGGGGTTAAAATGTTAAAATCATACCAACAAACAGACTACAGGAGACATGTCATTTTAGCTGCACAGTAAACACAAAGCCTGTATGAAAGTCACACAAATGCAGTTCTTCTGTAATTCCCATTCTGGATTTTTTCCAGCTTCCCAGTACACCATACAGAATATTAAATGGTACCATTACAAAGTACATCTTGTCCCACAAAAATTAAACCCTCATAGGCTTTGTGAACAGAAAGATAAAAAAGTTATAGCTTTTCGAAGATGGGGGGAGTAAAAAATTTAAATTGAAAAATGGCTGCAGCAGGAAGGGGTTAAATGGATTGACCACTATTGAGAGACAAATGTTATTGTTTATAAAATAAAAGTTGTAAAATTTTCCAATATACTTTCTGTATCAATTCCTCTTGGTTTTCTAGATCTCTGCTTACTTTCATTGATTCTGCTTACTCCCAGTAGATAAAAATCAGTCCATGGTCATGTGATATACAGTATATAGTCATGTGATGATGAACACACAGGTGCACAGCTCATTATTAGACAGATGTCTGATTACTGTGATGTGCCTATAACGAGCTGTGCATCTGTCTATTATAATAGTTAGCTTCAATTGAGATTATAAGGATGCCCAGCAAACTTTGGTCGTCATTGAACAAAATAGGTGTGTATTAATGCATAATACACAATGGGGTCCCCATTTCATCCTGGAAAACAGCACACGTCTTCTGTAAGAGCTGTAATTTCAGCTAAGAATTCTCTTTTCATTTAATAAACGTCTTTTATTTTATTGTCTTTTGGTGTGATTATAGTCATTCTTTGATCATTTTACAATTATCCTATTATATAATCTCGATTGCCTACAGTAGAGAAGCAGGTTATGGAGAAAGAGCATTGAACAGTATTAGTGATTGCTAACTTGAAGGGGTTTTCTCACAAAACCAAGTTATCCCCTAGCAATAGGATAGGGAATAACTTGCATATTAGTGGGGCTCCAACCCCTCAGTCCTCCACTGATCAGGAGAACGGTGGGACTTTCATCACCAGGTCTGAATGAGGGCCCACTCAGGAGTATTATACAGTCAAGACCTGTCAGGAATTAACCTCTGAAACGCCTTGGCCAAGTAGTCCCATGTCCTACCCTTAGGCCGTTCATTGGCCTCAGCAGTCAAATTCGGTGGGGACTTTTGCTGTCTGAGTGAGTCTGATGGGGGGAACTTATTGAAGTTTTCATGGAAACACAGTAGATTGTTTTCTGAGTCTGTCCAGACTATTAGCAGGTGATCAATGTACTAAAAGTATGAAAGAGGATTAATTATACAAGTTGATAAAAATCCTGCTCCAGTTTTGCCATGAACAAGTTAGCATAATGTGGTGACATTTTGCTAGCCTTAGCACTCCCCATGCACTGTAAGTATATATTTTTGTTAAATGAAAAGTAATTGTGGTGAACAACCTGATGAATTGTTGGGCTGGCTCTGTAAGTTGGTTACTTTTTTAAAGAAAGTATTGGCATGCAGCTATGCCACCCTCATGGAGAATATTGGAGTAAAGAGATTCTACATCCATGGTTGCCAATATTGTGTCCTCAGGTAGTAGACCCAGGGCTGAGAGTTTGCAGAGGATATCTGCGGTGTCTTCAATATAGCTGGGTGTGCTCCTCCCCAAGGGTTTTAGAGTATTCTTAACCCAGCTAGAAATTCTCTCACGAGACTATGGGGTATGTAAACCCCAAAACGCATAAGCTGTTTCTTTCTCCTTTTAGGAAAGAAAAATAGAGCGCTCATAGGGTAATAATGTTTGAGATAAATGCTTATCAGTGACCCACAAAATCCTTGTGTATGGGTACTCACCTATTGTAAGATCAAATCAGGTGAAATGAATTATATAGATTCCCATGTCCATGGGGATGCTGCCTTGCCTCAGTTCCACCAGGTGCGATGCCCTTCAGATCGGGTGGTATGGAGATAGATGCAGTAATGGAAGATACCTTCCAGGAAGGCTCTGGCGCAAATTCCTTTAAATTATTGTTACCCAATTACCCCTTTGCTAATAAAAATCTGGACTTATTTATACCCAAAAAAGGAATATCCGCCTTTCCCTACAAAGGGATAATCGGGTAACAATAATTTAAAGGGATTTGCGCCGGAGCCTTCCTGGAAGGTATCTTCCATTACTGCATCTTTCTCCTTTTAGTGGTTTTTTTTTTTCCTTGTTTTGTTTTGCTTTGTTGATTTTAATTTTTAATTAAAAGTTATTTTTTAATAACGCATCATTGAAGAAGTGCTGGATGGAATTTTTTAGCGTTTTTGGAAGAAATTCTCTCAGTTAAAAGTTCAAACACCAGAAATTATTGGTTTTACCGGATTGCCTTCTTTATGTATTTTTGGTAACATGTACAAGGTACCCATCTTGGGACTGTTTGGTATAAGTTCCAGCAGACTGTTAGGCACAGTTTTGAAATTGTTGATGATATTTTTTAAGTTCCTCTGTGTATTGTTCTGTGGAGGCTTCCTTAAGCAGGGTGTAGTATTTTTGTCTGAGAGTTGCTTGTGTGCTTCTTGTATGTAGTCAGATTTATCTTTAATCACTACAGCCCCTCCTTTATCAGCCAGTTTAACCCGTAGCCTCTCTGTGCCGAACTATTACGTTGAGCTGAGCATATAGTTAATGCTCAGCTCAGTAATAGTACAGTGCTGTAATGCTGCTGGCACACAAACTATTCCTGCAGCATTACATACTGCTCTCGGCTGTTACACAGCCAAGGGCCGGGAAAATATGAAAAAAGTCACCGCGCATTAACGTACAAACTACCCTCTGTCCTTAAGAGGTTAATGATGACATCCATGTTGAATTTCAGTGATATTATGGATTTTCTCTGCCAAGATTGTTTTACCTTGTGGTGTTTGTCCAGGATCTCCAATTTTATTTTTTTTTTCTGAAACAGTCTATGTAAAAATCCAGAGTTTGATTATGTCCAGGTTGTGGGTTCCAGGTTGTCCCCTTTTTTTTTGATGTGTCTTGCTTGATTCCAACTTGTGATGTCATATCTGTTTGGTCATAAAAAAAATTCTTTCAGCGGCAGTCTGAGGCAATATTCCTCCATTTGACTGCAAAACTGAGCCCTGTCAGTGGTTTGCTGGGACAAAATGCAAATCCTTTAGATAGAACATTTATTTTCACTTTGCTTGGCTCATACTGAGAGAGGTTTATAACAGAGGATGGTATATCTAAGTTATTCTGTGGGTTTTGCTTTCCATTTGGTACTTTGAGACCCGCTCTGCCCCTTGGTCTATTAAAGCTTCTTTTGTTTGCTGATAATAAATTAGTGTTCTAATTTACTGTAGAATTTGTGTAATACTTCTTTGGTTAGACTTGAACCAAGTCCTTGCATTGTATCCTGTAGGGACTTCTTTTCAATTTCGATGGTTCTTTTTTTTTTTTGTGGTAGAAAAATCCAATAAGCTGATTTGCAGTCGATGACCTACAGCACAATTTCTGTGAAAAGTGGGTGTTTTGGGTATATCAGGTCAGATTCTTGATCATGAGGGTTTGGGGATAACATTTTCCTTTTTGCATCTAGATGCAAAAGGAAGAAGTCACTATTCAGTTGTGCCAGTTTCTTCAGTCAATTATTAAAATCCATTTGTGTTTGGTATATTGGGGTATCCTCCATTTTTACAAAGTATAGGGAAAAATAGTACCATGTTAGCCAGAAAAAAAATCATGCAATATTTGATACTTTTGTATGAAAAAGACAAAAGTGTTATAAGCATGATACCTTTATTGGCTAACCTGAAAAATGACATTTGCAAACTTTCAAAGAACAAAGGCTAATTCTTCAGGCATTTCCAAATGAATGGCTGAAAACACAGCACATTAGCAACATCGCCAGAACTGTGAATACCATAAAAACAAAGCTTCTAAGACAGTCACACAAACACAGTTTTTCTCCAATACTACCACAAAATTAAGCCCTAATACAGCTATGTGAATGGATAAATAAAGAAAAGCTATGGGTTTTGGAAGACAGGGCGGGGTTAATAAATAAGGTCTCGGCCTGCCA
Organism: Leptodactylus fallax; assembly: GCA_947044405.1. Taxonomy (NCBI): domain Eukaryota; kingdom Metazoa; phylum Chordata; class Amphibia; order Anura; family Leptodactylidae; genus Leptodactylus; species Leptodactylus fallax. The sequence continues at coordinate 6,772,030 of CAMRHE010000058.1, read as the reverse complement.
AGAAGGGGTCTTGCACTAAACGTGTGCCTCAATATCAGAAAACTGGCATAGAGGGAATCATGAATTCCATTCAATGTGTCAGTTCATTCTGAGTTCCATCTGTTGTCACACTGGGCTGGACCTTTAGGTATGTTCAAACTGTGTCACTAGGTGGGCCCTTGTCGGTCCTACAGCGCCAATCTTGTTCTGTGTTAATGTTGAGTTTACAGTAACACAGAGTAGAATTGAGCCACAGCTCACGTACTGCTTCTTAGGCTGTTTTTTCTGCACCCTTAGTCCTGTCCTGGCTCCCCACGGCTGACCCTGCCAAGGTAATATACTGTATATAATATGGGTATTTGAGTCGTGGGATTCAGCCGATTCTCCTTAGCTTTGTCAATCCGGTTGTTTCCGGCTCTACCTTTCTCTGACTTGTAGGCCACAGGCCATTTTAGGCCTGCATCTCTACAAGTTGCAATGGAGTGCTGGTACTTACCTGTCTCGTCTTACCTGGTCCCTCCCGCGGGACCAGACAGGTAAGTAATGAGCTGATTCTGCTGTATGGGGGACCAGTGGAGGTCCTCCTGTACAGTGTCCCCTTCACTAGTCCCCCCATACAGTATGGGTACCAGTGATAGGGCCATTATATTTTACTTTCTATATATTCTGGTGGGGTCAATAAAGGGGGTATGATACTGTGTGAGGGATCAATAAAGGGGACAATTACTGTGTGGGGGCCAGTAAAGAAGCAGTATAGTGTGTGGGTCAATAAAGAGGGCACTTAACGTATGGTGGTCAATAAAGGGGGCAATTACTTTGTGGGGTCCAATAAGGGGGCAATATACCATGTGAAGTCAGTAAATTGGGTGCTATACCGTATGGGGGCCAGTATGTGGGACGTTACAGCATGTTGTGGGGTCCAGGAAAGCAGGTGCTCATTACTTACCTGTCTGCTCCTCAGTCCCACTCTATGATAAGTGTGTGGGACATTAGGGGTGAATATTAAAGAGGTTGCCTGGGGATTGGAGCAACCCCTGTGATGGCCGGGTAAAACGTAAAAAAGAATAAAAAAAAGCATACTTGTCTGTCCCCAGCACTCTGTTATCTGCTGTCAGTATCCTTTCAGTCTCGTGCCTGCACATTGTTGCTGGAAGTCCTATGCCTCATGTGACCACTTATATACTTCACCAGTTCCTTACCAGCGATGGCCACTAATTGGCCTCAGTAGTCACATGAGGTGCAGTATTTCCAGCAACAAGGTTCTGGCACAAGACTGAATGGACAGTGACAGCAGAAAACAGCACTGTGGGTAGGTAGTTTTTTTAAAATTTTATTTTACACCTCCACTGGCTACCATATAGTATACTCACACTCTTGAGCTTACAGTGGGGAAAAAAAGTATTTAGTCAGCCACCAATTGTGCAAGTTCTCCCAATTAAAAAGATGAGAGAGGCCTGTAATTGACATCACAGGTAGACCTCAACTATGAGAGACAAAATGAGAAAACAAATCCAGAAAACCACATTGTCTGATTTTTAAAGAATTTATTTGCAAATTATGGTGGAAAATAAGTATTTGGTCAATAACAAAAGTTCATTTCAATACTTTGTTATATATCCTTTGTTGGCAATGACAGAGGCCAAACGTTTTCTGTAAGTCTTCACAAGGTTGGCACACACTGTTGCTGGTATGTTGGCCCATTCCTCCATGCAGATCTCCTCTAGAGCAGTGATGTTTTGGGGCTGTTGCTGGGCAACATGGACTTTCAACTCCCTCCAAAGGTTTTCTATGGGGTTGAGATCTGGATTAGCTAGGCCACTAGGATCTTGAAATACGTCTTACAAAGCCACTCCTTTGTTGCCCTGGCGGTGTGCTTGAGATCATTGTCATGCTGAAAGACCCAGCCACGTTTCATCTTCAATGCCCTTGCTGATGGAAGGAGGTTTGCACTCAAAATCTCACGATACATGGCCCCATTCATTTTTTCATGTACACGGATCAGTCGTCCTGGTCCCTTTGCAGAGAAACAGCCCCAAAGCATGATGTTGCCACCCCCATGCTTCACAGTAGGTATGGTGTTCTTTGGATGCAACTCAGCATTCACTCTCCTCCAAACATGATGAGTTGTGTTTCTACCAAAGAGTTCTACTTTGGTTTCATCTGACCATATGACATTCTCCCAATACTCTTCTGGAACATCCAAATGCTCTCTAGCAAACTTGAGATGGTCCCGGATATGTACTGGCTTAAGCAGGGGGACACGTCTGGCACTGCAGGATCTGAGTACCTGGCAGTGTAGTGTGTTACTGACGGTAGCCTTTGCTACGTTAGTCCCAGCTTTCTGCAGGTCATTCACTAGGTCCACCCGTGTGGTTCTGGGATTTTTGCTCACCGTTCTTGTGATCATTTTGACTCCACGGGGTCTCTGATCGAGGGAGATTATCAGTGGTCTTGTATGTCTTCCATTTTCTAATTACTGCTCCCACAGTTGATTTCTTCACACCAAGCTGCTTGCCTATTGCAGATTCAGGGACAGGATGTATGCAGATAAGTGAAGTTGGCTTGGCTAAAATCCTGTTTGCTGTCTCAAGACTCGGTGAGTCAAAAGCAAATTGAGGATCTGTTACATCCAACAGAGGGCGCATGAGCTCCCCAGCTCCTTTCCCATAATGCCTTGTGATATTGCAGATTCAAGTCTTCCCAGCCTGGTGCAGGTCTACAATTTTGTTTCTGGTGTCCTTCCACAGCTCTTTGGTCTTCATCATAGTGGAGTTTGGAGTGTAACTGTTTCAGGTTGTGGACAGGTGTCTTTTATACTGATAACAATTTCAAACAGGTGCCATTACTACAGGTAATGAGTGGAGGACAGAGGAGCCTCTTAAAAAAGAAGTTACAGGTCTGTGAGAGCCAGAAATCTTGCTTGTTTGTAGGTGACCAAATACTTATTTTCCACCATAATTTGCAAATAAATTCTTAAAAAATCAGACAATGTGATTTTCTGGATTTGTTTTCTCATTTTGTCTCTCATAGTTGAGGTCTACCTATGATGTCAATTACAGGTCTCTCTCATATTTTTAAGTGGGAGAACTTGCACAATTGGTGGGTGACTAAATACTTTTTTTTCCCCACTGTATCTATCTTTAGGATAGGCTATGAATATTACATCTGGGGGGGGGGGGCTAACAGCCAGGATCCCTGCAGATCAGCTTTTCTGGTACCGCGCAACTACCAGTAATGTTAAAATGCTGGGAACTGGGCTATTATAAGGGTGAACTATTATTTATAAGGGAGAAACTATAATATATAAGGGGACTATTATAAGGGGGAAGAATTATATCCAACAGCCCCCCTTATATATAATAATTCATGTAATACTTATAATAGCCCTCTTACTAATACCCCCCTTTATAAATAATAATTTTCCCTTATAAATAATTGCCCTTTTAACAATGCCCCCTTATAAATAAAAGCTCCCCCTTATAATATCCTCCTTATATATAACTTCTCCCTTATTATAGCCCTCTTTAAATAGTTCCTCCTCCCTTATAAATGTTTCCCCCTTCTAACAGCCCTTCCTATATATAATAGTTCCCCCCTATATTTAATAGTTCATCCCTTTATAATAGCCCCCTTATATTTAACAGTCTCCCCCTTATATATACAGTGCCTTGCGAAAGTATTCGGCCCCCTTGAACTTTTCAACCTTTTGCCACATTTCAGGCTTCAAACATAAAGATATAAAATTTTAATTTTTTGGTGAAGAATCAACAAGTGGGAAACAATTGTGAAGTGGAACTAAATTTATTGGTTATTTTAAACTTTTGTAAAAAAAAAAAAAAAAAAAAAAAGTGGGGCGTGCAATATTATTCGGCCCCTTTACTTTCAGTGCAGCAAACTCACTCCAGAAGTTCAGTGAGGATCTCTGAATGATCCAATGTTGTCCTAAATGACTGATGATGATAAATATAACCCACCTGTGTGTAATCAAGTCTCCGTATAAATGCACCTGCTCTGTGATAGTCTCAGGGTTCTGTTTAAAGCGCAGAGAGCATCATGAAGACCAAGGAACACACCAGGCAGGTCCGTGATACTGTTGTGGAGAAGTTTAAAGCCGGATTTGGATACAAAAAGATTTCCCAAACTTTAAACATCCCTAGGAGCACTGTGCAAACGATCATATTGAAATGAAAGGAGTATCAGACCACTGCAAATCTACCAAGACCCGGCCGTTCCTCTAAACTTTCATCTCAAACAAGGAGAAGACTGATCAGAGATGCAGCCAAAAGGCCCATGATCACTCTGGATGAACTACAGAGATCTACAGCTGAGGGGGGGAGAGTCTGTCCATAGGACAACAATCATTCATACACTGTACAAATCTGGCCTTTATGGAAGAGTGGCAAGAAGAAAGCTATTTCTCAAAGATATCCACAAAAAGTCTCGTTTAAAGTTTGCCACAAGCCACCTGGGAGACACACCAAACATGTGGAAGAAGGTGCTCTGGTCAGATGAAACCAAAATCAAACTTTTTGGTCACAATGCAAAACGATATGTTTGGCGTAAAAGCAACACAGCTCATCACCCTGAACACACCATCTCCACTGTCAAACATGGTGGTGGCAGCATCATGGTTTGGGCCTGCTTTTCTTCAGCAGGGACAGGGAAGATGGTTAAAATTGATGGGAAGATGGATGGAACCAAATACAGGACCATTCTGGAAGAAAACCTGTTGGAGTCTGCAAAAGACCTGAGACTGGGACGGAGATTTATCTTCCAATAAGACAATGATCCCAAACATAAAGCAAAATCTACAATGGAATGGTTCACAAATAAACGTATCCAGGTGTTAGAATGGCCAAGTCAAAGTCCAGACCTGAATCCAATCGAGAATCTGTGGAAAGAGCTGAAAACTGCTGTTCACAAACGCTCTCCATCCAACCTCACTGAGCTCGAGCTGTTTTCCAAGAATGGGCAAGAATTTCAGTCTCTCGATGTGCAAAACTGATAGAGACATACCCCAAAGCGACTTGCAGCTGTAATCGAAGCAAAAGGTGGCGCTCCAAAGTATTAACTTAAGGGGGCCGAATAATTTGGCACGCCCCACTTTTCAGTTTTTTATTTTTTACAAAAGTTTAAAATATACAATAAATTTCATTCCACTTCACAATTGTGTCCCACTTGTTGACCAAAAAATTAAAATTTTATATCCTTATGTTTGAAGCCTGAAATGTGGCAGAACGTTGAAAAGTTCAAGGGGGTCGAATACTTTTGCAAGGCACTGTAGTTCCTCCCCTATAATAGCCCCCATTTATTAGTCCTTCCCTTATAAATAATAGCCCCCCTTATATATAATAGTTCTCCCTTATAATAGACCCCCTTATATATGTTTCTTCCTTATAATAGCCCACCTTATTTATAATAGTTCACCCCTTATAAGGGGAGAACTATTATTTGTAAGGGTGGTATTATTTCTAAGGAAGAACTATAATATATAACTATTATAAGGGGGAACAATTATATACAATACCCCCCTTAAATATTTAATAGCTCATCCCTTATAAATACGGGTGCATCTCAATAAATTAGAATATCTTTGAAACGTTTATTTCTTTTAGTAATTAAATTAAAAAAGTGACCTCCTATAATTTTCTAGATTCTTTACACACAGAGTGTTCTATTTCAAGTGTTTTATTTCTGTAAATATTGATTATGGATTACAGGTAATGAAATACAATACTGTAAAATACAATACAATACTGTAAAAAAGTTCAGTATTGTAAATTCAGTGTGTCACCTGCCAAGGTTTCCTAAGCCTTTAAATGGTCCCTCAGTATGGTTCAGTAGGACACACAATCATGGAAGACGCTGATTATGAATTGTATTACAGAATCACTGAATTGAATGAACGTTTCAAAGATATTCTAATTTTTTGAGATACACCTGTACCTGCCTTATATATAATGGTTCCCCTTATAATAGACCCCCTTTTATTTAACAGTCTCCCCCCTTATATATAGTTCCTCTCTTATAATAGCCCCCCTAATATATTAGTCCTTCTCTTATAAATAATATCCCCCCTTATATATAATAGTTCTCCCATATAATAGACCCCCCCAGGAAGTGGTGATGGTGGATTCATTGAACAAGTTCAAAGAGGGCCTGGATGTCTTTCTCAAACAGAACAATATTATGGGTTCTAGATATTAATGACACATTGATCCAGCGTTTTATACTGATTGCCAGATTGGAGTCGGGAAGGAATTTTTTCCCCCTGAAATGGGGCAATTGGCAAAAGCCTCATGGGGTTTATTTGCCTTCCTCTGGATCAACACTGGGGTAGGGGCTTGGGTTATAGTTGGACTTGATGGACTGATGTCTTCATCCAATCTCATCTACTATATATATATATATATATATATATATATATATATATCAGTGGCATGCAAAAGTTTGGACACCCCTGGTTAAAATGACTGTTATTGTGAACAGTTAAGCAAGTTGAAGATAAAATGATCTTCAAAAGGAATAACATTAAAGATGACACATTTTCTATGTATTTTTGGGAAAAAAAATTATTTTCATATTTTACATTTTCAAAATAACAAAAAATGAAAACGGCCCGATGCAAAAGTTTGGGCACCCTGCATGGTTAGGACCTAGTAGCACCTCCTTTAGCAAGTATCACAGCATGCAAATGCTTTTTGTAGCCAGCCAAGAGTCTTTCAATTTGTTTTTCCTCATGTGAATAATTCCTAAGTCTGAATAACATGCCATTTTTGGTGTGAAATCTAGGAGTGAATTAACAAAATCATGGAAAATAGCGTGCCCAAACTGCAACCCAAAACCCACTAATTTATTGTATAAGTGCCAACATGGCAATTTAACCGTACTGTGCGGATCCACAATTGCATGCAGGACTTTAGAAATGGTAGTGTGAACTCCCCCTTATTTGAATAACCCAAAGTAAAAAATGATATAGCCCTTAAAACCACAAGTACTACAAAAACTGAAAATGTGTCCCAGTCCTAAAATGGTTAAAAGCTCAAACAGCATCAAAAACGTCATGTGTGTTTCTAAATAAATTGACTCTCATGTACAAATAAATGGTTAATAGCTGCGAGGTTCGTTTTACCACATGGGAATAGTTATCCTGAGGTGACATACAGAAGGTTCTGAGGGGAATTCATGTAATTACATCTCTTCTGTGACACTCGGGTGTTGTTCTGGTCTGTAGTGCCTCCATGACTCGTTTCCCGGACATAGAAAAAGGCTACGGTAAAATGACACGCCTGACTATGAGTTTATGTCCTCCAGTGCTAAGAGGGCAACGACCAGGGGTCCACCATGGAGTTAAGTCCGTGACGCCTCGCGAGCAATTCACCGGCTGGACGAATGCAGATCGAGCTGGCGGCTTAGTAATGGCGAGCTGAGACAGATATTGTGACGCAGGTGAGTGACAGCTCGGCGCAGCCCTTAGGAAGGCTTCTATGTTAGATCATTTGGATACCAGTGTCACTGTGCTGTGTAGGTAACCACTATTTGGTATTTTACAGTGGTGAGCGAGCTGGCAGCTTGTAGTAAAGGGCGGGCAGTAACCGTAAGATCGTCCTCAACCCCCTCGGATCGCTGCATTGCTATCCAAGTGTTTAACCTCTCCTAGACTCTGATCTCCGGAGAGAAAGTCATTATGTAACTTTAGTAATATTCATGTAGGAGAATTGCGGGAACTGAAGCACAGGAAGATGGCACCTGTTCTCGTTTATTTTCCTCATGTGATCGTCACTGCACCTTCATGGTTTGTAGATCACCGTAATACACACGAGGGGAAAGTGAAACAGAATAGCAGCACCACTGCTATGAATAGCCCAGTATATGCCTAGTGCTGCTGCATATGAGTGGAAATTGTGTATGTGTGGGTACCGTGTGTGACAGAAGCCTTTACAATAGGTGTGACATCCATGGCGGGTTAGGCCTATATGGGGAACAGTTTCAGACGCTCCTCAGGTGTGGGTGTGGTTTACGTTGTAGGCGTGGTCGGAGGTGTTGATGCGCGGAGCTACCAATCAACTGACGTGTTCCCTGTGTCTGCGCGAAACCTGGTGTCTGAGGATCTGGCGTGCGAAGGTACCAATCCTCTGGCGTGTTTGTGTAGTGGGCGTGGCCTTTGGTGTGGTTACCAATCGTCTGACTTTATAGAGAGCTGTCAGTCGTATTGCGGATGGTTCTGAGTGGGAGAGGTGGCGTCAGTTATTTGAGAAGCGCAGGTTAGTGGTATCCTCATGTAGAACACTATTCATTCACTATTGATGTATTTGCAAGTGTCCTATGTGTAAGACGTCACATTTTCAGGTGTTTTTGGTTTTAGCTGTCGTCAGATGGAGACAATAGATGGTCTTTGCTGTCTTGTCAGATCCAACCAGGTCGGCTGGATCTGGAGACCACCTGTAGTTACTGAGATTGTTTCTGAACTTTTGCATCGATTGCTATGTCTGTAATGTTAATAGATCTTGATGATGCAAGTCTTTCACATCTCTTGACTGCTTTGAAGTCCATCCAAACTTCCTCTTGTGTTTTTGGGAAAGCCTGTTGGCCTTAAAAGCTTGTCATGTCTTTCTTTATGGATACATTGCTGACATTTCAGATGCAATCCTATAGGTTTTATTTCTTTCCTGGCACAATATGGCCTTCATAATAAAACTTGGTAGCCATAGGTGTTTGGACCTCAGAGGTCACAATGACCAGTCTAGGACCCCAGAAACTCTGGGGCTCACCATTTCCTATGCATAGACCCTTGAATTAACCACTTGATTGTCTTGTTCTGATACTAAATGTAAATGTAAGACTGATATTCTATATACAGATATTACTGCAAAGAACTACTGGTGTGTTGAAATTCAGTTTTCACAACATGTGTGATTGTATGTAGTAGTGAAAATCCCCATGGCACCAGTGTGGTGTTCCACAGCAGGTGCATTGGATGGCTTTCAGAAGAAACCAGTAATCCTCCTTGTACGTTTTTACAGTACAAAATGCATGGATGATCCCCATGATCTTATATAGAAAGTCTGATTTGCCAACAGCATCCAGTGAAGTATATAGTTGCTATATTGGGTCCTTTTTATAATTTAGCCATATGGATCCCAAATGTGCCTCTGTGCATGAGCTCATATAGTGTACATTCAAAGAGAGAGTTCTACTATGTGTATAGTATATCTTTGCAGATGCTACCTTATGAAATTGCTTAGATTTGGAAAGTGAGATTTAACTTTTTATATACTGTGTATAAGGAAAATGTTAAAGATTCTCAGTTAAAAACTTTGATTTTATTCCTCTCACTTATGCTTAATAATTTTCTTCAAAAAGGAAGGAATAGTCTAATGTAAAGTACATTAAACTAGGCGTTGTCTTGAAACTAGGTTGGTAAAAATGTAGGTGGATAAGATATCAATCAGTTATATATTTTGCTCTGCTGTTTCCATTACTTAGAAGGGAATGGAGAGCGCCCCAGACATGTATAACCACCTCTCCATTCATTCTCTGACTCAGAGGAAGCCTATTCTGAAAAAGTAGATGCTAGAATGGAGTGGGTAACATCATGTGCTGCCTGGTATGCTGTGGATCCTTTAGGTGATATTGCTTCCCTATTCTGAAATGGGAGTCTGTCACCAGAACCCAGCCCCACAATTAGACATGTTAGGGTCACCTGAATAAAACAGTGTTTTCCCCTTGTGCATCGGTGCCTCCATTGCGGACATATTGCTGGTTTTGTCACTATGTAATTGATCTGTTCGGAGCAATGAGGACGCCCTCGTTGCGCCAGAGAGCTAATTTGCATATTGACAAAAAAGGCTAAATCTTGGCAATAGAGGCAGTGGCTCACAAGGGAAAAACACTGTTTTTTTCTGGTGACCCTAACCTAACTAGGTTGATATGCTGGGTTCTGGTGACAGACTCACTTGAAGAATGCTGCATGGTGCATAGGTAGGAGCAGCATCTGCCAGACACTTATGGGATTTACCCCAAAACAAAGGATAAGGTGTTTGTATGTTAAAGCCTGTGTTAGAATTGAGGGGTTTAATTAACTTTCATGGAGGATTGAGGGAATATCCCAAGTAAAGGTCAGTTGTTTAAAAAAATATATATATATATTCACTTGTTCTTTCCTACATCATTCTCTTTTGATAATACCACTGCAGCCAGTCATTGGCATCAGCAGTCATATGAGTTGTTGGGGACATCATTGCCTCAGCTCTGGAAAAAGCACTGGTAGGGAGCACCAGAGTAGTGGCTCTGGAATGGCTGGGGAAACAAATGTAAAGTAAATTTTTTTGTTTTATTATTGTATAAAGTTACCGCTGTTTTGTTGCAGATTTTGCTGCGGTTTTTTGAGCCAAAACCAAGCGTGGATTGAGCAGAAGGGAGAAGTATAAGAACTTCCTATATATTTCCGCAGTGTGGGGCCTCAGCCTTATGCCCGCATTTTTGAAAATCACAGCTTTTCCGGTGCATATTTTTTTCTGCAGTGTGTGGATGGGATTAGCCAAAATCTCATTCAGTTTGCAGGTACTTTATAATGCAGCGTTTTTTGCTGCGGTGTTTCTGCAGCGGCAAAAACCCTGAGTTTTTGCAATGTGAGGCTTTAGCCTTTGGCTACTGTGAATTAAAAGCACGGGGGACACGGGGATATCCCCGTGTGCTGCTGCCCATGCACGCGCCGTGCTTCCGTGGCTCCTTTCATTAAATGAATAGGAGCCACGGAAGTACGGGACCTGTCCTATCTGATGCGGCCCGGACTGACGGCCCGCACACGGGACCATGAAAATCACGGTCGTGTGTACGGGTCCATAGAAAAGATTGGGTCAATGTGCTATCCATGAAATACACAGATAGCACACTGACCCACACCATGGTCGTCTGCAAGGGGCCTTAAGCTGTTCTCCTGCTTCTTATCTGACTATATCTGTCTCCGTATTCAGCCTCACACATACAACTCAATGGAATGCAGAGGGGTTGAGTAGAATTTTTCCAGCTAGTTAAAGGTGTTGTCCTGGATAACCTCTTCTTTATGAGGCCAGGGAAGGTGAAAAAAAAACAAAAACCATACTCTCCTGTCCCCATTACTCTGGTGTCTTCCAGCGTGGTCCGGTCCTGCTGCTGTGGTGTTTCGTTCTGGTGGAAATCTCTACCACACGTGACAACTGAGCCAATCAGACAGTCACATGCGGCGGGGACTTCCGCCAGAAGACACTGGAGTACTGGGTACAGATGAGTGTTTTTTTTTTTTTCACCTTCCCTGGCCTCATATAAAAAAACCTGGACAGAAAATTGTAAGATGTGAGGACATATATAGCACACATGTTTACATTTACAGGTGCAGGACTAAAAGAAACACCAAAATCGCAGAAATACGGCAACCAATTTTTGCATGCAAATGAATTTGGGGCTTATATAATGATATAGGTTTCCATCCACATATAAAAACTGCAAACCTAATCAATAATTATTGTTGTATCTGTACTATTGGTGCAAATTATTCGCCATTGCGTCCATGTTTTTTTTTTTTTAAAGTGACAGTTGGATGAAAATGTCTTACCTGACTTGATGGAACTATTTTACTTCATAAAGATCAGGTACAGACAAAGATAGGGACAGTGTTCAATGTAAACATTATTGATGTTTTAGTGACTGGTTCAACTCTTTTGGTCCTGTGATATAGATTCTAGTAAATGTGTGGGTCGTGATATTTGTAACTGGCCTGATTGGGCACAGAAATGTTACATAAAACTATTACCCTTCTTTGATAGAGTAAAAGTACAATATGTTCTCTGATTGATAGAGAAGGTGAAAATATAGACTAAAGTCCATATTACCCCTTCCCCTGGGGTCACTTTGTATGCTGACAGGAGGAGGATTTTCCTTTTCTGTAGCATGTGAGCTCATTCCACTTCTCCTCCACACTGTTCAGAGATGCTGGAGGAAGCTGGAGGTGAGAGGACCCTTTAACTAGTTCCCGCCCAATGACATACTATTAAGTCAGCATCAGGAATCTGTTCCAATGAACTGACATAATAGTGCGGCATGAAGATGGTGCTGGCTCAGACGCTGAGCTGGAGCCTTTGGAAGAGGATGTCAACTGTGAGCAGTGAAAACACAGCAGCCGTTAAGGTTAACGCTTAGATGCCAACATCAATAATGATAGTGGCATCTAAGAGGTGTGTGGATGTTTGGCCCTCCCCCCCAATAAGCAGCCCCATGATGTGATTGTGGGTTTGCTGATTTGTTGCCTTGGTTTTGACAGGCCTACTGAAGGCCCCCAAGTCACTCGCATATGTTCCTCTATAAGGCTTTGCCAGAGGCGTAATCTTATAGTTATACTTTCACTTTAATTTTGCAACAGATCTTTTGTGCTGGACTGCTCTAATATTGAGCTTTGCCTTGTTACTGCCAATGTTTTGATTTTGGCTCTGACGTTACTTCTTGGAATTATTTTGTTTTGGACATGTTCATTCTTCTGATTCATTCCCCTGGTTTTGATCTCCCTTTTGAGATAAAAAAAAAAAAAGTCATACTCACCTGTCCACGGTACTCCGGTGTCCTCCTGGTGACTTCCCATCGGTCTCTTCCTGAGTACTGCTGAAGCTGCTGATTGGCCTCAGCAGTCACGTGACTGCTGAGGTCAATCAGCGGCCTCAGCAGGCTGCAGGAAGAGACCCGTGATGTCACAGGTAGTGACATTCCCTGCCCTTCGGTAAGGCTGATGATTGGCCTTAGCGGTCACGTGTTGCTAGGACATCCCCCACATGTCAGCACGGGATCGAGAAGACCAGACCGCGCAGGGAGGCACCGAAGCTCTTTGGAAAGGTGAGTATGAATTTTTTTTTTTATTGCTTCCGTTTGATTTAAAACTTAAACGGGTTGTCCATTTTTGCCTGGACAGCCCCTTTAATCGTGAGTGCTGGCTAGAGTTCAATTTGTGGACGATTTATTTCTTATACCAGTTTCTGTGATGATAACTTGGGCCCCAAATTTAGTCCAAGTCCATCTGGCATCATGGCTGGCACTAGTGAAGACGTTTGGGTGGCCGGCATCTATTTCTTGCTGTGTGAGATTTAAACAGCTAGCTAGCTTCTGCTGTTCTCTGTTGTCATCCAGTATTGTGCAAAAGTACGATATAAAAAACTAACGTGGACTTGGTATCACCACAATACTGACCTATACTGAGGTTTATTTTTTTTGCCCTGACAACCCCTTTAAAGGGAATCTGTCATTAATGAAAGTAGTTTTTAACTTAACACACGTCGGAATAGCCTTTAGAAAGACTATTCTACTCCTACCTTTTATTTATTCCTGCTTGATGCCGTTTTTTTAATTATATTTATTTATCCAGATATGCTAACAATGCTCATGAAGCACAGGGGGCATTTCACCTGTGCTCTGAGCACGGCATCGTCATGCCTGTAACGCAGCCTCTTTAGCTCATCCTCTTCACTGCGTAAGCAGCTGACGCTGTCTTCATCGGGATCGAAATTCTGCGCATGCGCTGTCAGCTCTGCCCGAACCCGATTGTTCCGCCGGCCATCCTGATTCTATTCCTACATGATCGTATTGTGCAGGCACAGTACGCTCCTGTAGTTGTAAGGAGCATGCGCTGTTGGCTCTGCTCGAACCGTTAGTGGATTACAAGTGCATCTCAATAAATTAGAATATCTTTGAAACGTTCATTCATTTCAGTAATTTAATACAATTCATAATCAGCGTCTTCCATGATTGTGTGTCCTACTGAACCAGACTAAGGGACCATTTAAAGGCTTAGAAAACCTTGGCAGGTGACACACTGAATTTACAATACTGAACTTTTTTACAATATTCTAATTTTCTTAGATTTTGGTTTTCATTACCTGTAATCCATAATCAACATTTACAGAAATAAAGCACATGAAATACAACACTCTGTGTGTAAAGAATCTTTTTTAATTTAATTACTGAAAGAAATAAACGTTTCAAAGATATTTTAATTTATTGAGATGCACCTGTACAACTCTGGATAAATTCCTTTAGGGCTGTTGTTACCAAAATGGGGTCAAAATGATTAAACTTTACTGGCATTTCCGACACTTTGCAAATATGGCATGGCATCTAAAAGCCAAACATCCTAAATTTGCGCTCAAAACACCAAAAAGACCCCTTTTCCTTCTGCACTTTGCTGTTTGTACAAACAGCAGTTTATAGTCACACATGACATTGCTAGTCTGTCAGCAGAAAAATCAGTATTAAACTATGACCGTACCTTGTAGAGCTGCATCTACACTTTCCAAAGATGTCTTTCTTATACTACATTGCAGTACCATTTTCATGAAAATCAGCATTTTATCCTTAAGAAAATGAGCTGAAAAGGGCTTTAGGGGCGTTTCTTCTCCTGCTGGGGCTTCATTTTATGTTCTAGATAACCGCCCCTAACTGTCGCCCAGCTCCACCACCTATTGCTTGAGTGACATCTCCTACTTTGCCACACTTTGTCTGCATCTACAATGGAGAGCAAAGCCCTTGTAGGAGAAGAATTGCCCCAAAAGCTCTTTTCAGCTAATTTGCATATGATTAAAATGAAATTTTTCATGAAAATGGAGCTGCAATGCAGAACAAAAAAGACTTATTTGGAAAGTGTATAGGCTGCTCTACAAGGCACTGTCATTAGTTTTATATTGATTTTTCCTGCTGACAGACTCCCATTAAGTGGAATATCCCGGGTACAGTGTTTTGGCACAAAGCAGGACAAAATAGGGAAGGATCGCTGTTTGTCATGCAGATTTAGATTGTTTGGATTTTGGATGCCATGTCACGTTTGCAGAGTACTGTAAAGTGCCAGTTAAGTGGAATCCCCTGGAAAGTGACCCATTTTAAAAACTGCAGCCCTCAAAGAATTTATCAATGGGTGTAGTGAGCATTAGTTTTCCAGATGTGAATGCACAGTGGATGGTGAAAAGTGAATATGTAAGCTGTGCAGAGTACATTGGTTACACTAGATTCCCCACTATTTTCCCCACTAGCTTCTAGCATGGGAGGGGGGAACTTTTAATGTCTTTTTTTGTCATTTCTAATCCTGGGGTTTTTTTTTTTGGTAATGGAGCCTTATGAGGGATTGTTTTTTTGCTGGTTGTGAATCAGTTTATTAACCCCCTATAACCTATGTTTTATGCCTATAACTTACTGACTAAATTTTATTAACTCTCTTTTGGGGGGGGGGGGGGGTTAAAAAAACATCAATTCTGACATTACTTTTCATCATTTAAATTTTTTTGCTATTTACTGTGCAACATTAGTAAAATGTTACCTTCATTCTATGGGTCAGTATGATTACAGTGATACCTAATTTTGGCTGTGGCGTTTTACAGTCACTGCAAAGTGAGCGAATCCCATCCACACATTGCAGAAAAATATGCGCAGCAGAAATGCTGTGATTTCCAAAGCCATCACCGTTTTGGAAATCGCAGCATGTCAATTATACCTACGGAAACGCTGGTGATTTCTCCATAGGTATAATGGAAGCAGAAAGTCCGCAGACTTTCTGTAAAAAGTGCTGCAGGAAAAACCCTGATGCATTGCCACTGTGGTTTTTCCTGCAGCACTTTTTGCTGTGGCTACGTTGGGGCCATAGCTTTACATTGTTTTTTATGCATTAGTTTTAGGTCTGTGCAGTTAGTAAAGCCAAAACACTGACTCCGACTGCTCCATTTTTTTACAGACCAAATCCTTTACAAAAGGCTGACAGTTGTCAGTCAGAAACGGTGAAGTTCTTCTGATTCATTGAAAAGCTAGTGATTGAATTCCTCTGAAAGTAAATATACTACAAACTATGCATTTAATTAATTATACAATATTACTGATATTATGAATATTAGTTCCAACACAGCATATTAGTGATATTAGTTATCTCTGATGAAGCGAAACTTTATTATTAGCAGATATGTGTTAGGTAGGAAGGAATTGGAACCACATAGATGGTCAGGCTGATGAGCATGAGACTACACTCTTGCTTACAATAGCTAGTTATAGATGGGAATTAGATACAGATGTATCTCAATAAATTAGAATATCTTTGAAATGTTTATTTCTTTCAGTAATTAAATTAAAAAAGTGACCTCCTATATTTTCTAGATTCTTTACACACAGAGTGTTCTATTTCAAGTGTTTTATTTCTGATTATGGATTACAGGTAATGAAAACCCAAATCTAAGAAAATTAAAATATTGTAAAAAAGTTCAGTATTGTAAATTCAGTGTCACCTGCCAAGGTTTCCTAAGCCTTTAAATGGTCCCTCAGTCTGGTTCAGTAGGACACACAATCATGGAAGACGCTGATTATGAATTGTATTACTGAATTACTGAAAAGAATGAACGGTTCAAAAATATTCTAATTTATTGAGATGCACTTGTGTGTTCTTAATACTAGCAGTATTTTGGCTGATGAACATGAGACAACACTATCTATAATAGCCATTTATACTTTCATATTGGGGATTATTAATGAGGGCATGATATCAATCCAAGGTACTGACGTATAAGAGCCCAGGAAGGATTGATTAAAGGGAGTCTATCATTAAAAAAACACCTTTTAAACTAATGTCACGTTGGAATGGCCTTTAAAAAGGCCATTCTACTCCTACCTTCCATTCTTTTCTTCTCCCAGCCCTTTCTGATAAAATTAGTTTCTTCAGTTATGCTAATTACTATCACGGAGCACCTTGGGCGTTCCTCCTGTGCTGCGAGCACCCCCACGTCATAGCTTTCCACCGCCCTTTAGTCCATTGTGTTCACTCCCCTCTTCCTGTTCTCTGTATCTTCTGCCTTTCGCAGGCATTGGACGCAGAGCTGTAACAGACCACAGGAAAAGGGTGGCCGGGCAGAGCTGACTGCGCATGCCCAGTCCGCCATTTTCCAGTGGTCTGTTACCCCTGTGCTCTTACACAAGACCACCACAAAATGGCCGGCGGACATGCGCAGTCGGCTGTTCTGTTGGCCATTTTGTGGTGGTCTCCTGTAAGAAGAGGAGGAGAATGGCCAACAGAGCAGAAGAAAGGCGGCGCTGGACTGGATGAAAACGCTCTGCTCAGAGCACAGGGGTAATGCCTTTTGTGCTTTTTGAGCACAGGGGGAACGCCCCCTGTGCTTTCTCAGCACAGTGAAGAATGAATAAAAATTCAAAAACGGACGCTTGACGTCTGTCATGAAACCGTTTTTTTTTAACGGATACAAAAGTCCTGCATATAGGCTTTTTTGTCCGTGAAAAAAAAACGGACATATGATGGATTGGGTGTAAACCGACACTAACGGACACAAGATAAAATCCCATTGAAATTAATGGAAATTTTAACAGATTTCTGACGGTTCAGCTAGTGTCCATTGCTAAAATCTTGTAACGGACAATAGCAACGGACACTACTGACGGTCACCAACGGTAGTGTGAATGCCCCCTAATATGTACTACTCATTAATGCAATTAAAGGGGTTTTCTAGATATAAATTAATTTTTAAAAAGGTCTGCTAATGCTATTAATAGGTTAATAAGTGCCCACACTACCTTTTGCAGTTGTCTGAGTTCTCTAGGAGCACATGGCCATGTTCTGCATTTGTTACAGATGGGTAGCAAATAATACTTGTATGACGGGCTGGCACATGTGCAGGACTAGGGAGAGATGCAAGTTTCAGATCAAGCAATCTCCCAGTCCTTTTTAAGTACTTGTGTATTGTTTTTTCCACTGCCATAGCAATTTATGTTAGCTGTGTATTCCCCTCCATTTGTCCCGCAAAGGAAACAGTGGCTGAGCCATTAGTCAGTGAGACAACAACAATGACGGTGTTCTTTGTCAGTGTATTAGCTGTGTTTTTCACAGCTAACACACTGACCCATTCATCACCATGTCCTCAATACATGGCCTGGTGTATGTGGCAGTACAGGTGCATCTCAATAAATTAGAATATCTTTGAAACGTTCATTCATTTCAGTAATTCAGTAATACAATCCATAATCAGCGTCTTCCATGATTGTGTGTCCTACTGAACCAGACTGAGGGACTATTTAAAGGCTTAGGAAACCTTGACGGGTGAAACACTGAATTTACAATACTGAACTTTTTCACAATATTCTAATTTTCTTAGCTTTGGGTTTTCATTACCTGTAATCCATAATCAACATTTACAGAAATAAGACACTTGAAATAGAACACTCTGTGTGTAAAGAATCTAGAAAATAATTTAATTACTGAAATAAATAAACGTTTCAAAGATATTCTAATTTATTGAGATGCACATGTAAGTCCCAGGCAAAACTCAGGACAGGTCCTATACTTGGTGATTTGTGTTCGGGGCTCCCTAAGATAAAGTGAAGGGGTCTGTGCAGGCACAAGCAACACACAGATGTCATCCATGTGCCAACCATGGACTGGGCACATTTACATACAGTTTGTTTGCAGAAGAATTTGGAGGAGGAATCTGCTTCAAGAAACTCTCAACTCTCATTCATTTCAATGGGAATCAATACCAGCGAGAGGAAAAATAAAAACAAAACAAAAAAAACACTCTCAGGCTAAAGCCTCACATTGCAAAAACACATTGGGGGTTATTTATCATCCTTTCCTTTTTTGGCCATATTTTTACCAGGCGCTCCTTTTTCTAGACTAGTTTGCTGCGGTGCCTATTTATGATGTAGGGTCATCTCCTTGTTAAATGTTGTGCACGTGTTAGTTTAGATGCACGTTTATAAGCTGTGTGCACTTAGCCCCTTTTTGTTCAAAAAGGCCCAGTTGCCTCTTTTCTGCTAAAAAAATACACAATTGCCCCTTTTTTAATGTAGCCTGTTCCGATGGGCTCTTTTACACTGCCCATGTACTGGAGTGCACTTGTGCCTTTTTTGCCCTTTTTAAAAAGGCGCAAGTTATAAATACAGAGTGAAAAAGATCTCCATTTAGGTCATGCCCCCTCTACTCGACAGTTGGCGAGGGCCGCATAACATCTGGTGAAAAAAAAAAAGGTGCAAATGCTTCATAAATGAAGTGCAGGGAAGAAAAAGACCACAAACAGATGCAATTTATAAGGCGTAAGTAGCTTGTTGTGGAAAAGCAGCAGAAAAAAACACTGCATTTTACAGTACCAGCAAAGTGAATGAGATTCTGGTTCATCTCATCCACATATTGCAGAGAAAAAGATCCGTGGAAATGCTGCGTTTTCAAAAACGCTGCATGTCAGTTTTAGCTGCGGAAATTTGTTTTCTCTATAAATTCAATAAGGGAAGAACTGGAGAGAAAATCACAGCAAAAGCGCACTGAATAAATGCTGTGGAAATAATGCAGTGTGTTGTTGCTGTTTTTTTTGCAGTGTTTTATGGCTGTGGTTTGCTGCATGAGGCAGAGGTTTATGCAGACTGCTTCAAATACTGCAAGAGACTTTAGGAAACAGAACCTTGTTTGCTAGGCAAAAACAGTGAGATCACAGACGTTTATGCAAACACCGTGAAATGGTAGCCTGAAAAAAGGCGAAGAAGTCTCAACTTTAGTATCATCATAATGGTGGGAAATCCCCAATGATATTTGATGCTGTTATCTCTCAAGATTCTCGTAATGGGCGTCAGCTCACATCTCACTTGCAAGGTTACTGCTGACAGATCTGGGTACAATTTGATGGAACCATAAGGGAGCCACTATGATAGTGCGTGCGATCAACAAAATAAGCTACTTAACACAGTAGAAATTAACTTGAGCTAGAGTGTCTTTAGGTGCTTTTTCCAGGGTTGTTTTGGATTGGGAAATTCTGTGAGCCCTGTCAATGGTAAGGTCCAGCTCTGACAAGAAGGGGACAATAGCCAAAAAGAGCTTGCATAGGTAGAGATCCGTCGGCGGGACCAATTCTGGAAATTCTGCATATTCTTGCGTTATTTCTGTGCGACCGGTCTTCAGCATCGGCAGCTTTGTATTTAAGCCATTTCACCTTCTACTCTAGATTGTTATAAGCGGTTACTAGTTTATGAGCAGTCGACAATTCCGCCATCATTTTCTCAATGTGATCCGTACATTTGCCTAAGGTGTTAATGTTTCCCTGGAGATTCCGGATCAAGGAAGCGACACTGCTGTTGATACTATTCTGTAGGAGGCCAAGCATATATTTCATAGTGTCCACTGGAGTACATTGCCTGAGGCAGGAAAATGAGCAACACCACACTGAGGGTTCAAGAGAGTGGGATGATGATCACCCATGTTCATTTTAGTTACTGGGCCCTTGCTGAATGGAGAGGTGGCGGGTGATGGCAAAACACTCCTTTTATGGCCCTGTGATGTAGCGGTGGATAGTGGGCAGCAGAGTCCTTTGTGGAATGTGAGCTTTCCAAGGGTAGCAGACTCCCTATAAACAGGGTCCTGGCAACAAGGCAACTTTGACTGACAGGTCATTGCAATTACGGCAATTCAATATTTATATTGGTTTTATTATGTTTATTATGTCTATTACCTAAAGAGTAACTAAATTTTCAGACAACTTTTCATTTTCTGGCAGTATTTGTGTCATTAATAAATTTTGTACTTTATGTACTTAATGTACTTTATTAACATTTTTTTCTCCTTTCTGTGAAATCCTGCATTATTTCACTCTTCTCCTTGCTTCTGTATTGAGAGTTGTTCCAACTCTCACTCACTCACTGCTTGGAGTAAGCTGGCAGTGTAAAATATAGAGAAAATGAGGGTACGGGAGGGTCACTTCATACAGTTATATCTTGGACATTATAAAACGTACAAACTAGCTTTTGGTGTCATATGAAAGAGGATATTCTAGGAGGAGGATGCAGTGATATCTGTTTTATTTCAAGAGATATCATTGGTTGAAAACACAGTCTGGATTAGGATATTTACAGTCATGGTTGTAAGTGTTGGTACCCTTGAAATTGTTCCAGAAAATGAAGTATTTCTCCTAGAAAATTATTGCTATTGCACATATTTTGTTATACACATGTTTATTTCCTTTGTGTGTATTGGAACAACACAAAAAAACTGAGAAAAAAGCCAAAAATGATATAATTTCACGCAAAACTCCAAAAATGGGCACTTATTTTGTTGCGCACCCTTTGGAAAATATAACCAACAACAAGCTTCTTCTTGAATTTTGGACCACTCTTCTTTTGCAAACTGCTCAAGGTCTTTCATATTTGAAGGTTGCCTTCTCCGAACAGCAATTTTAAGATCTCTTTACAGGTGTTCAATGGGATTTAGATCTAAACTCTTTGCTGGCCACTTCATGATTCTCCAGTGCTTTGTTTCCATCCATTTCTGGGTGCTTTTGGAATTATGTTTGGGATGATTGTCCTGCTGGAAGACCCATGACCTAGGACGCAAACCTAGATATCTGACCCTGGACCCTACATTGAGGCTCACAATCCAATCTTCAGATTTAATGATACCTTGCAAACAGTCAAGGCACCCAGTGCCAGAGGCAGCAAAACAACCCCAACACAACTTTGAACCTCTATCATATTTGACTGTTGGTACTGTGTTCTTTTCTTTGTAGGCCTCATTCTGTTTTCTGTAAACAGTAAAATGATGTGCTTTTCCAAAAAGCTCTATCTTGGTCTCACACTGTCCACAAGACGTTTTCCCAGAAGGATTTAGGCTTACTCACATTCATTTTGGCAAACTGCAGTCTAGCTTTTTTATGTCAATGTTTCAGCAGTGGGGTCCTCCTGGGTTTCCTGCCATAGCGTTTAATTTCATTCAGATGTCGATGGATTGTTTGCGCTGGCACAGATGAACCCTGAGCCTGCAGGACAGCTTGAATTTCTTTGGAACCAATTTCTTTGCTTATCCACCATCCAGACTGTCCTGTGTTGCAAGCTTTTATCAATTTTTCTCTTCCGTCAACATCCAGAGAGATTAGCTACAGTGCCATGGATTGTAAAGTTCTTGATTATGTTGCACACAGTGGACAAAGGAACATCAAGACCTCTGGAGATGGACTTGTAACCTTGAGATTGTTGATATATGTTTCCACAATTTTGGTTCTCAAGTCCTCAGACAGTTCTCTTTTCCTCTTTTTGTTCTCCATGCTTAGTGTGGCACACACAGACACACAATGCAAAAATGTAGTCAACTTCTCTCCTTTTTATCTGGTTTCAGGTGTTTTTATATTTACCACATTTGTAACTTGTTACTAAGGTGAGCTTGAATGAACATCGCATTCTGGAAAAAAGTTATTTACCACAATTTGCCAACAATTTTGTCCGACCCATTTTTGGTGTTTTGTGTGATATTATGTCCAATTATATATGTCCAAATTTTTTTCTCTGTTTTTTTGTGTTTCTCCAATTCACACAAAGGAAATAAAATGTATATAACAAAACATGTGTAATTGCAATAATTTTCTGGGAGGAATACCGTATTTTTCGGACTATAAGACGCGCTGGACCATAAGACACTCCAAGGTTTTAGAGGAGGAAAATAGGAAAAAAAAAATTATGGGGGGGGATCTTCTGCTGACATTGTTATGGCGGAGATCTGCTGCTGGAGGGCCACAGATTGCGCAACACTCTTATATGCAGTGTTGCACAACCTGTTTGGCTCTGCAGCTGTTGCCAAACTACAGCTCCCCTCATCCCAACATGTCCAAGCATGATGGGAGTTGTAGTTTTGCAACAGGTGCAGGGCCACATTGACATGTTAATGTGGGACACACCAGTCACGTGATGGAGGCATATATGGGTAGTGCAGGCTTTCTTCTCCTAACGTGCCTGCACTGCCTGGCCCCCACACAGTACAATATGCTCCCCACAGTGGCCCCCACACAGTACAATACGCTTCCCTCAATGGCCCCTCAGACCTGAGTGTATCATAATCAGAGGCCCAGGAGAAATGATTAAAAATAACAAACACTTATACTCACCTTCATTGGGCATCCTCGCTCCATCCGGTTCTCTTCTGCATCTTCTTTGGGCCTCTTCTGCCTGTGACGCGTCCTAGATGTTATTGAGCCTCAGTGGTGACGTGGGGAACAATGACGTTATTATGCCGGCGCGCCCCAATCGTGGGCCCCAGCAGTAACATCTGGTGCGCGTGACCTCAATTACAGGCCTGGAAGAGCCCCAAACAGGAGCCAGGGGATCATTGGAAGCCCAGGAGAGGTGAGTATAACTGTTTGTTACTTTTACTCACCTTCCCTGGCAGACTATGTGTATAGCGATCAGGGAACCAGGCTTTTCCCGATCGCTGTCATGGTGCTGCGGTGCCCCGGCCATCTCCAGCTGGCTGCAGACCCCGTACCATTCTGGGCGACCGGACCCTGCTCCACCGTCGCATACACCCCCCCTCCACTATATTCGGATTATAAGACGCACCCCTATTTTCCTCCCAAATTTTTTGGGAAAAAAAAGTGCGTGTTATAGTCCAAAAAATACAGTACTTCATTTTCTGGAAAAATTTCAAGGGTGCCAACACTTTCGGCCATAACTGTATATGCTGATGCATAAGATATATGATAGAAATATCCCAATCCGACTGTGTTTTCAAACAGTGATATCTCTGGAAATAATATATATAACTCTGCAACACTTAGAATCTCCTCTTTCATATGACAACAAAAGCAAGTTTGTTTCGTTTTATAATGTCCGGGATATAACTGTTTGAATTGACCCGCCCCTATCCTCATTTTCTCTACATTTTACACAGCCCCTAATTCCATATTCCATACACATTAAAATTCAATGAGAGGCAGGAACAGCTCTTAATACAGAAGCAAGAGAAAGAGTGAAAAAATGCAGGATTTCACAGAAATGAGCCAAAATTTGTTAATAAAGTATATTGTAAAATGTATTAATGACACAAATGGTGCCAGAAAATCAAAAGTAGTCTGAAAGTTTAGTTATGCTTTAATAAAACGCCATTTTTTGACATTAGGATTTGTTTGGGGTCACCATATTCTGATTTCTTTAACTTTTTTACTATTTTGTTAAAGGAGCTATGTCAGAGCTCTTAATTTGTGGAGCAAGTAGTAGTATTTGTGGCCAAAACACATTAATTTGCACATTGCTGTATATGTTTTTTTTATGGATAGTGTGGACTTATATGTACATGGGGATATCTAATATGTTTGTTTACATGATGCTTTTTTTTATTTTACTGTTTTACTGTTACTATTTTTTTTTTTTTTTTGTTTAATTATTTTTTTATCCTGTTCTACAAGGGGACTGGAACCTGGGATCTCCTGATCCCCAGTGAAATACACCGCAATACATTATATTGTAGTACATTGCACATAGTATCCCTATGTTGCTCGGCCTCCTGGCTGCCATGGCTGAAGGGGGGATGATCTTGCCTCTAAACCATCTGAGGGGTTAAACTTCTGGAGTATTTTCTCTGTCTAAGACAACCGTGACCTGGAAGTAATGCCACAGGCCCGGCTTATATTATGGTGCTGAGCGTAATGCTGAGAGCGACATCATAGTATGGCATGGAGTGTTAAGGGGTTAAGAATAAAGTTGCTTTTCCAGTCAACTGTGATGCCTGTACAGGCGTTATCACACCTCCACTCAAAGGTTGCAATGTAATTATTTTAGAATCCAAGCATGTCAAAGGTGGAAAAATTGTTGCACCAGTAAAATAGCATACTTTCATCCTGGAAACAGAGAATTTTTACTTTGAATCTTTATGTATGTATTAGGTGCTTGGTGTACCAAGAGCATATATTCCTAGGCCTGAGCACCATCAGTCATGCTCAGCCTAGCTCCACTCCCCTCGAGCAGAACACAGGCTGTCACTATGTTCAGTATGTGGGGAACAGGGCTGGGACGCTAGGCAGCATGGCTGATAGACATACAGTGAAGGAAATAAGTATTTGATCCCTTGCTGATTTTGTAACTTTGCCCACTGGCAAAGACATGAACAGTCTATAATTTTAAGGATAGGTTAATTTTAACAGTGATAGAATATCAAAAATAAAAGACAATTCTCTTATATTGTCACCTGTATAAAAGACTCCTGTCCACAGACTCAATTAATCAGTCAGACTCTAACCTCTACAACATGGGCAAGACCAAAGAGCTTTCTAAGGATGTCAGGGACAAGATCATAGACCTGCACAAGGCTGGAATGGGCCACAAAACCATAAGTAAGATGCTGGGTGAGAAGGAGACAACTGTTGGTGCAATAGTAAGAAAATGGAAGAAATACAAAATGACTGTCAATCGACATTGGTCTGGGGCTCCATGCAAAATCTCACCTCGTGGGGTATACTTGATCATGAGGAAGGTGAGAGATCAGCCTAAAACTACACGGGGGGAGCTTGTTAACGATCTCAAGGCAGCTGGGACCACAATGATCCCTGGCGGTGTAGTGTGTTACTGACGGTAACCTTTGTTACGTTAGTCCCAGCTTTCTGCAGGTCAGTCACTAGGTCCCCCCGTGTGGTTCTGGGATTTTTGCTCACCGTTTTTGTGATCATCTTGACCCTATGGGTGAGATCTTGCGTGGAGCCCCTGATCGAGGGAGATTATCAGTGGTCTTGTATGTCTTCCATTTTCTAACTATTGCTCCCACAGTTGATTTCTTCACATCAAGCTGCTTGCCTATTGCAGATTCAGTCTTCCCAGCCTGGTGCAGGTCTACAATTTTGTTTCTGGTGTCCTTCCACAGCTCTTTGGTCTTCACCATAGTGGAGTTTGGAGTGTGACTGTTTGAGGTTGTGGACAGGTGTCTTTTATACTGATAATGTCAAACAGGTGCCATTACTACAGGTAATGAGTGGAGGACAGAGGAGCCTCTTAAAGAAGAAGTTACAGGTCTGTGAGAGCCAGAAATCTTGCTTGTTTGTAGGTGGCCAAATACTTATTTTCCACCATAATTTGCAAATAAATTCTTTAAAAATCAGACAATGATTTTCTGGATTTGTTTTCTCATTTTGTCTCTCATAGTTGAGGTCTACCTATGATGTCAATTACAGGCCGGCCTCATCTTTTTAAGTGGGAGAACTTGCACAATTGGTGGCTGACTAAATACTTTTTTCCCCACTGTACATTACCCATGCTTTATTAAACAGATGGACAGTATTAAACCATGTATTAAAAACATTTAAAAGCACAGTATGTATGTAAATAAACCCCCTTACTCAAAAAAAGACCCCTAAGGGAGCCACTGCCATTGGTAATACGTGTTGGGAATGCTGTAGCCCCTCACCCTGAATTACTGTCACTATGGTTTCTCTCCTTAGGTCCTTACTTGGTAACTTTCATTTGTTGCTTATTTTAATTATGAGGTACACTTGTTTTCTTTATTTCTCAATATTTCTTTTATGCATCTGATATATTATATTTTTTTCTATCTTTTTTGCTTTCCATTTGATCCATATCACTATATGTATATTTACAGTTGGTATATTTATTTTGTATATAATGACTTAGGCTAGGTTGACTGAAAACCGGCGAACAGAAAATTCCTGCACGGAGGACTTTTCTCTGCACTGGTTTCAGTATAAAAACGGCGGACATCCAATGGACCCCATTATATAGTCTATGGGGTAACTGCTGTTTTAGCAGTCCGACTCTCTGTACCGCCGGGGAACCTGAACGATGGAGACGCGTGCGCAGATGTGAAGTGTTAGTTTATATGCACTATTTATCTATAGTGGCACCCAGTATCTTTTTAGATAAGGGGGTGATAGGTGATTGCATGTTTTTTGTGACTGTTCCATATGACTCCACAGCACAAAACTTCTGGATGCAGGCTTTTGTACAACAGGTGTGATTGCAAGGAGTTTTGTAGACTTATAAGGGATCACATCTGTGACATTGAATGGAAGAAGGATAATGCTATTTTCATAAATGTATAGGGATGACAAAGAGATGACTCCCACACGTTTTGTTTACAAGGTATTGAGTTTGTGATGCCCAGGGCAAGGAGTGGTGTCTTTCATAAAGAAGTGTTTCATCAAGAAGCGAGGTAGAGATTTAACTTAAAGGGAGTCTGTCAGCACTGCACCCAGAAGTGAAGGAAGCTGGCTTTAGATGGGGGTGTCATCATCATACATGCACAGTACAGTTAGTACTGTGTGCAGAGGTAGAGGAGAGAGATGTCAGTCAACTAGCGGGGCAGAGCTGAGCAGCAGTTAGCAGCAGCAGATAGTGAAGCCCATTGAAGGAAAGTAACGCATCTAAAGCCCTTTTCTGCTCTTTTGCATAGAGATAAAAGGACAAATTTTTACAAGAATGGAACAGCGGTCCTGAATAAGAAATAAATCAATGTAAACTGTGCTGACAGCCCCACAAGCTACTATGATTAGTTTATATCTCAATTTTGTGCTGACAGACTCTCTTTAAAGGTAAATTGTCACCACAAAATGACCTACTGTTTAAATCACATTTTGATGCTAAATATATTTAAAAAAATTTTGGTGAATTAAAATTTTCCATGTTATTATCTATATTAAAAAAAAAAAAAAAAAATCCTAAAAGTGATTCCACCTCTTGCCACTAAGCCTAAAATAGTTTGTGACATCGCTCTGTGACCTCTGCAGAGATCATTGCTGGGGGGGGGAGCTTGCGTATCTGAGTAGCGTATCTGTTGGGATTTCTGTGTCTTTTATATACAGTGCCTTGCGAAAGTATTCGGCCCCCTTGAACTTTTCAACCTTTTGCCACATTTCAGGCTTCAAACATAAGGATATAAAATTTTAATTTTTTGGTGAAGAATCAACAACAAGTGGGACACAATTGTGAAGTGGAACGAAATTTATTGGTTATTTTAAACTTTTGTAAAAAATTAAAAACTGAAAAGTGGGGCGTGCAATATTATTCGGCCCCTTTACTTTCAGTGCAGCAAACTCACTCCAGAAGTTCAGTGAGGATCTCTGAATGATCCAATGTTGTCCTAAATGACTGATGATGATAAATATAATCCACCTGTGTGTAATCAAGTCTCCATATAAATGCACCTGCTCTGTGATAGTCTCAGGGTTTTGTTTAAAGCGCAGAGAGCATCATGAAGACCAAGGAACACATCAGGCAGGTCCGTGATACTGTTGTGGAGAAGTTTAAAGCAGGATTTGGATACAAAAAGATTTCCCAAACTTTAAACATCCCAAGGAGCACTGTGCAAGCGATCATATTGAAATGGAAGGAGTATCAGACCACTGCAAATCTACCAAGACCCGGCCGTCCCTCTAAACTTTCATCTCAAACAAGGAGAAGACTGATCAGAGATGCAGCCAAGAGGCCCATGATCACTCTGGATGAACTGCAGAGATCTACAGCTGAGGCGGGAGAGTCTGTCCATAGGACAACAATCAGTCGTACACTGCACAAATCTGGCCTTTATGGAAGAGTGGCAAGAAGAAAGCCATTTCTCAAATATATCCATAAAAAGTCTCGTTTAAAGTTTGCCACAAGCCACCTGGGAGACACACCAAACATGTGGAAGAAGGTGCTCTGGTCAGATTAAACCAAAATCGAACTTTTTGGCCACAATGCAAAATGATATGTTTGGCGTAAAAGCAACACAGCTCATCACCCTGAACACACCATCCCCACTGTCAAACATGGTGGTGGCAGCATCATGGTTTGGGCCTGCTTTTCTTCAGCAGGGACAGGGAAGATGGTTCAAATTTATGGGAAGATGGATGGAGTCAAATACAGGACCATTCTGGAAGAAAACCTGTTGGAGTCTGCAAAAGACCTGAGACTGGGACGGAGATTTATCATTCCAACAAGACAATGATCCCAAACATAAAGCAAAATCTACAATGGAATGGTTCACAAATAAACGTATCCAGGTGTTAGAATGGCCAAGTCAAAGTCCAGACCTGAATCCAATCGAGAATCTGTGGAAAGAGCTGAAAACTGCTGTTTACAAACGCTCGCCATCCAACCTCACTGAGCTCGAGCTGTTTTCCAAGGAAGAATGGGCAAGAATTTCAGTCTCTCGATGTGCAAAACTGATAGAGACATACCCCAAGCAACTTGCAGCTGTAATCGCAGCAAAAGGTGGCGCTACAAAGTATTAACTTAAGGGGGCCGAATAATATTGCACGCCTCACTTTTCAGTTTTTTATTTTTTACAAAAGTTTGAAATAACCAATAAATTTCATTCCACTTCACAATTGTGTCCCACTTGTTGTTGATTCTTCATCAAAAAATTAAAATTTTATATCTTTATGTTTGAAGCCTGAAATGTGGCAAAAGGTTGAAAAGTTCAAGGGGGCCGAATACTTTCGCAAGGCACTGTATATATAAATGATAGCTGTGATCATCAGTGTGCTGAGAGTGAGGTGGCTGCCGTAAGGAATTCTCCCACAGAAAACATAATATATATGTGACTTTTCTATCCCCCTCCCCTCGTCATAGACTAATACGTAGAAAGAAAGAAAAAGTATGCGTAATAAAGTACCAGATATATCACCCAGTTATAAGAACACTTGTAAATCTTTATTAGCACTTCTATTAAAACCAAGTTAAAACCAGCACATGTGGTATCCCAAAGTGAATAGTATAACAATCCAATAAAAATATACAAGATGTAAAAAGCCTCTCCTTCTGGGACAAAAGTTTGCTGTAATATACAAAATCCTCCAATACACTAATGTGCATTTATATGAATAAGTGTGTCCAACTATGACAATGGCAAACATTTGTAATACACTTTCCTCACAGAGATGCAACCGCAGGGAGCTTTGTGGAGTTAGTGGTTTAGTCAGTTGTTTGTAGGTGGAGCTAATTTACCTATCAGTATACAGTACAGACCAAAAGTTTGGACACACCTTCTCATTCCAAGAGTTTTCTGTATTTTCATGACTATAACAATTGTAGATTCACACTGAAGGCATCAAAACTATGAATTAACACATGTGGAATTATATACTTAACAAAAAAGTGTGAAACAACTGAAAATATGTATTATTTTCTAGGTTCTTCAAAGTAGCCACCTTTTGCTTTGATTACTGCTTTGCACACGCTTGGTATTCTCTTGATGAGCTTCAAGAGGTAGTCACCTGAAATGGTCTTCCAACAGTCTTGAAGGAGTTCCCAGAGATGCTTAGCACTTGTTGGCCCTTTTGCTTTCACTCTGCGGTCCACCTCACCCCAAACCATCTCGATTGGGTTCAGGACTGGTGACTGTGGAGGCCAGGTCATCTGGTGTAGCACCCCATCACTCTCCTTCTTGGTCAAATAGCCCTTACACAGTCTGGAAGTGTGTTTGGGGTCATTGTCCTGTTGAAAAATAAATGATGGTCCAACTAAACGCAAACCGGATGGAATAGCATGCCGCTGCAAGATGCTGTGGTAACCATGCTGGTTCAGTATTCCCTTAATTTTGAATAAATCCCCAACAGTGTCACCAGCAAAGCACCCCCACACCATCACACCTCCTCCTCCATGCTTCACGGTGGGAACCAGGCATGTAGAGTCAATTCGTTCACCTTTTCTGCGTCGCACAAAGACACGGTGGTTGGAACCAAAGATCTCAAATTTGGACTCTTCAGACCAAAGCACAGATTTCCACAGGTCTAATGTCCATTCCTTGTGTTCTTTAGCCCAAACAAGTCTCTTCTGCTTGTTGCCAGTCCTTAGCAGTGGTTTCCTAGCAGCTATTTTACCATGAAGGCCTGCTGCACACAGTCTCCTCTTAACAGTTGTTATAGAGATGTGTCTTCTGCTAGAACTCTGTGTGGCATTGACCTGGTCTCTAATTTGAGCTGCTGTTAACCTGCGATTTCTGAGGCTGGTGACTCGGATGAACTTATCCTTCGCAGCAGAGATGACTCTTGGTCTTCCTTCCTTCCTGGGGCGGTCCTCATGTGAGCCAGTTTCTTTGTAGCGCTTGATGGTTTTGGCTACTGCACTTGGAGACACTTTCAAAGTTTTCCCAATTTTTCGGACTGACTGACCTTCATTTCTTAAAGTAATGATGGCCACTCGTTTTTCTTTACTTAGCTGCTTTTTTCTTGCCATAATACAAATTCTAACACTCCATTCAGTAGGACTATCAGCTGTGTATCCACCTGACTTCAGAACAACACAACTGATGGTCCCAACCCCATTTATAAGGCAAGAAATCCCACTTATTAAACCTGACAGGGCACACCTGTGAAGTGAAAACCATTTCAGGTGACTACCTCTTGAAGTTCATCAAGAGAATGCCAAGAGTGTGCAAAGCAGTAATCAAAGCAAAAGGTGCCTACTTTGAAGAACCTAGAATATAAGACATATTTTCAGTTGTTTCACACTTTTTTGTTAAGTATATAATTCCACGTGTTAATTCATAGTTTTGATGCCTTCAGTGTGAATCTACAATTTTTATAGTCATGAAAATACAGAAAACTCTTGGAATGAGAAGGTGTGTCCAAACTTTTGGTCTGTACTGTATTTTTTGGCATGTGGGAAGAAAACGGAGTACGTTGAGGAAACCCAAGCAAACACAGGGAGAACATGCAAACGCCTTGCAGGACTCCAGTGCTAACCACTGAGCCACCAGGCTGCCCATGTTGCATAGTTCTGTCACAGAAGAAGTTTGAGAGTAGATTATATGGGATAATCTTAAATTTATTTCTTTAGAACATGAGGTAAACAGCATCAAGACTTTAACACAGCAAAACTGAAAGTAAGTAGGACCTTTTCTATAGAGAACTAGAAAGCAAGGTACAAGTCTCACATAGCATACCATTACACTCTATTCAGCATATAACACTAATAACATCGCAATCTAATGTGAGATAGATGTAAACTCCTCCTGCACACAAATAAGTCTATCTGTTGAAAAATATATATATATATATATATATATATATATATATATATATATATATATATATATATATATATATATATATATATATATATATATATATATATATATATATATATATATATATATATATATATATATATATATATATATATATATATATATATATATATATAGTATATACCAACAGCCCAGCTGTACCGAAGACTGTCTACCATTTCCAATGCATGTGAAGTTAAATATTATGCATAGAATGCTGTAAGGGGAGAACAGGGACACACATAAAAAGACATCTGTTACTAGAAATATATACAACTTACATACCGCGTTTCACTGAAAATAAGACAGGGTCTTATATTATCTTTTTTCCGAAAAAAGGACTAGAGCTTATTTTCGGGGTATGTCTTCATTTTTTCCATGAGCAACGGTTAAACATTGGATCACTTTTTATTTCAATTTTGAATTCGTGAAAAAATGGCAGTTCAGCACTTTTGATTTTTTTTTTCCCTGCTACAACGTTCACCATACAGGTAAGTTTGTAGACCGGGCGTTTTTGGACACAAGGATACCTAATGTGTATGTTTTTTGCAGTAATTTTTTAGTTTTATATGTATTTTAGTGAAAGTGTGTGTGGGGGGGGGGACTTGAACTTTTATTGTTTTTTTGTTTTTTTTTTAATAACTTTTTAAATTTATTTATTTATTTGTTTACTATTACTATATTTTTGCAAAAAGTAAGGTTCTCTTTATGTTATGAAGTCTCAGACGGCAGTAATCGCTGGTTAGTAAATGTGGATGACTATGTAATAGTATAAGGTGGGCACGGCTAGTAGTAGTATCCATAGACCGGCATGAGGATGTACTAGCGCAAACTTTAGAGGCTATATGGGTGACGTCTGCGCATTAGCGCATACTGGCCGCCACCATTGCAGCTTCAGCATGCTATACTTCAGCGTTCATCAGCTACACAATTGCAATGGTAATTGAGATTACGTATAAAGCATATAAATTTTGATTTCTCACTACTGCTGACGAAGCCTCCTAGAGAGGAAATACACGTGGAGCTCTTGTGGTATCTGGCAAGCCACCTCTGGTAATGTTTACAAACTTGACTTATTATAGCACTTTTTTGTCTATTATATGTGATGGATACATATATGTAAGCTGTATGTCTTTTTATGTTTGTCCCTGTTCTCTCCTTACAGCATTTTATACAAACTATTTGACTTGCATACTTTTGCTCCATCCAAAAAATAAGCATACATAGCAACAGACAGCAGCAAATCTGTCTTTTTTTAACAATGAGGTCTATGAAAGGCAGACACAAACAGATTACCAACGGATAGTAATCTGTTTGCAATTCATTTTTCCTTCTTCATTCATCTCTGCACATGCTCAGAATGAAGAAGGGGAAAAAAAAACAGATTTGTCAAACACGGACACAAACGGACAGTTTTTTTTCATAAACACCCATTGACTAATCTGTAAAAAAAAAACGGATTATGGTATGGCTGTGTAACCGTTTGAATCCGTTTTTTGACCAATCCGTTATTTTTTTTATACGGATTAGCAGCGGAAGTATACCAGGTGCAAGTGCAAACCTAGCCATACTTAGTGGTGTCCACCATCCTTTTTATTGAATAATATGTAGAACGTAAATCTGCCTGAAAAGTGTATAGATGGAGTGGCATGTTAAAACAGAAGTGTCCTAAAATAATCATTCATTAATTGTAATCGAGGTAAAATGTTCAATCAAAGGGGTTTTCCGGGCAAAAAATCTTTTTTTAAAAAAG
This sequence comes from Leptodactylus fallax, assembly GCA_947044405.1. NCBI lineage: Eukaryota > Metazoa > Chordata > Amphibia > Anura > Leptodactylidae > Leptodactylus > Leptodactylus fallax. The sequence goes on along the minus strand of CAMRHE010000058.1, from coordinate 6,738,506 downwards.
GTCTGTTAGTGCTATTATTGGGTTAATAAGTGCACCCAAATACCTTTAGCTTTAGCAGTGTTTTGAGTGATTTCTGGGTTTTTCTGGGAGCTCCTGGCATCCTCTGCATTTGTTTACATGGTGTAGCTTCTTGCTGTCTTAACTAATTCCATGCATCATGGTAGTTGTATGCTGACTCACACTACCTCCCTCTCACTCTCCCCTTCCTCTCTCACTCCCTCACACCCCCTCCCCGTCTCCCTAGCTACCCCCCCCCCACTACTAGTCCTTCCCAACTAACTCAGCCCCCCTCCACCCCATCATACTTACGTGTCTTCTTGTCCAGACTTCCTTTCTGCGGGAATGGCTTCTCCACTTCCTTGACTCTGCCGGCGCAGGCTGGAGGTGCCTCTGACGCCTGCGCAGTAGAGATGGAGTGACATGCGCACGCGTCGGCAGAGTCAAAGAAGAGGAGGAGCCGTCCTAGAAGGCAAGTCTGGACAGGAAGACACGTAAGTATGATGGGGTGGAGGGGGGAGTATTGGTGACGTTCCGTTTCCGGAATGTCACCGGATAATCAGAAAATGTGCCTGGGGATATGGGTAACTATACATTTTTGCTAAAGTATGTAATTTAGAAAGTAGGCAGGGGGAGGGTGTTTAGATTAGTGTAGAAATTCCATTTTATCCCGGACAACCCCTTTAATCACAATTTTGATTTAGGTCATAATTTCCCAGCCCTACCTTGAAGTGTGTCTATATACATGGCATAAAACATTAGTTTAGCGAGTGTGGTATGGAATTGCATGATTTGGCAAATTTAGGATACTTTTTCTGGTGCTATGAACCAGTGTGTTGTTGCACTATGGAATAACCTCACTTGTTTTTAGGAACTTTTCTATGGGCCGACATAGGCTGAAAACATATTGGGGCAGATTTAAGAAGACTAGCGCCACTCACGCCAGTCTTCATAGCCCCAGAGCTGACAAATGGTGCACCTCATATATGACAAGGTGCATGCCTCCTCATAAATGAGGCACACCTTCTACTCGTAGCTGGCATAGATTCCCCATCATTTATGCTAGATTTATGCTAGCTCTGTCCCATCACCCCCTTCACCACGCCCCAGTTTTTGGAAAGTGGCGAAGGCGGCACAGTTTTTTTAAAGTCTCAATTTCTTTTTCTGCAAAACCATATTTTGCACACAAAAATTGTAACTTTTTATGCCTTGTCTAGGGGCTACAGGGGTCATTATTATTCTTTTTATGGGGGTCACTGGGGGACATTACTATTACTTGTCTGGAAGTCACAGGGGGACATTATTTTTACTTGTCTGGGGGGCCACAGGGGGACATTATTATTAATTGCCTTGGAGCTACTGGAGGACATTTTTACTTTCCTTAGGGTTACTGGGGGGGCATTATTACTAATCTGGTTGCTACTGGAGGGCATTATTACTTGCCTGGGAGCCATTGAGGGACATTATTACTTGCCTGAGGGCCACTGGGGAGCTTTACTACTTGACTGGGACCATTGAAGAACATGACTACTTGCCTATGGGCCACTGGGGAGCATTACTATTTGACTGGGAGCCACTGGCGAGCATTTCTACGTGACTGGGAGGCACTGGGGAGAGTTATTAGGTTTCTGTGGGCCACTGGGGAGCATTGTTATGTGACTGGGGAACATTATAATATGTTGGGCCACTGGGGAACCATATACTACGTGTTGGACCATTGGGAAGCATGATACTATGTGGGGTGATGATGTGAGGATATCAGCATCAGAAATGGCAGCCCCTGCGAATACTGCTCTCCCTAACAGCCGGGAGGACAACCAAACTAGTAATTGGGGGATGGTAATGCTGGAAGGCCAAGGCAGATAGTGGTTATAGGGGATTCTAACTTCAGAAAGACTGAAAGAATAATTTGTTGCCAAGACCACTTCAGTCGAATATTTTGCTGTTTCCCTGTTGCAGCATGTGGTAGAATGGGTAGACAAATTACTGGGAGGGGCTGGGGAAGACGCTGTTGTGGTACTTGTGGGTATCAATAACAATACATAGTAGGTGGAGGCTCCTTAGGAGTGATAATAGAGAACTAGGCTACAAGCTAAAGGGAAGGACCTCCAAGGTCAAAATGTATAGCTCAAGTCTTGGTGCAAGAAAGAGAGGTTTGGGTTCCTAGAGCACAGGGCTGACTTTTCATTGGGGTACAAGCTTTTTTTCACAGATAACTTGTACCTGAATGGAAGGTGGTCTGGTGTGCTGGGGAGAGAATTCTAGAGGGGGTGGCGGAGCATTTAAACTAAGAATGAGGGGGGGGGGGGGGAGGGACAGGCAGTCATTACAATGATAGAAAGGTTAGAGAGAAGACAGGCAGTAGTGGTGGGTGGAAAAGTGGATTGTGGTGGGTGGAATAGAACAATAGATGGGGAGATCTATTTCTTCATCCATTATTACAGCTGAACAATATGGCCATAAAACTTCAGGAATTCACATTTCTGGAAATGAATGTGTGAACTTGGAAGGCAAATTAAAGCGCATGCTCCCAAATGCCACAATCCTAGCAAACAAAGTGGGGAAGCTTGAGGCCCTGGTGTGGGAGTAACACATTGACTGGGCTGTTACTGTTGAGGGTCTTACATTCTTTTGTAAAGGCAGGACTAAATGGAAGGGAGGTGAAGTGTGTATGTATGTCAGAAATGGCATGAAAGTGAGTGTGAAAGAGGCAAATGTGGGTGAAGATTGTGAGGATATGGAATACTTGTGAGTGGAATTGCGTAAGGATGCGACCACTGATAAAATACGTTTTGGCATAATCTATAGACCCCCTAACATAACTTGCAGGACAAATTCTACTTTGTAATGGCGCCATTCAATATCCTGTACAATGTACTGGGAAGCTGGAAAAAAATTTCAGAATGAGGTGCAATTGTAATAAATATTTGTGCCAATTTCATATGGGTTTAATTTTTATGGCATTCACTATGTGGTAAAAATGACATGTTAACTGTATTCTGTGGGTCAGTACGATAACGGAGATACCAAATTTATATAGTATTTGTAATGTTTTGATACCTGTTAAAAAGAAAAAACTTAGCAAAATAGAAAAAAAAATGTAGTGTCGCCATTTTCTGACACCTGTAACTTTTTCATATTTACAAGTATGGAGCTGAGTATGGCGGTATAGTTCTGATGGTTTGATCATTTTTTATTACATTTTTTTTTAGGAGGCAAAGTGTGGAAAAAAATCGCCATTTGGCTATTTTGATTTTTTTCCCAGCTACGCCATTTACCATATGGGATAATGATGGCTTATTGTTTGCAGACAAATTATACTTTGTAATGGCACCATTCAATATCCTGTACAATGTATTGGGAAGCTGGAAAAAAATTCTGAATGAGGTGGAATTGAAAAAAAAAAAAACACATTTGCGCCAGTTTCATATGGGTTTAATTTTTACGCCGTTCACTATGTGGTAAAAATGACATGATATCTGTATTCTGTGTGTATTCTAACTTTTTTAGATTTATGTGTATACGTTTTCACTTATACCATTTTGGGGAAGTTCTGATGGTTTGGCCTCTTTTTATTCCATTTTTTTATAGGAGGCAAAGTGTTGAAAAAAAAAAAAACATTTGGCCATTTAGATTTTTTTCCCCCTGCTACGCCGTTCACCATATGGAATAAATATTTTAATATTTTAATAATTCAGACATTTTTGAGCACAGGGATCCCTAAAGTGTTTATGTTTATTATTTATTTTTATATGTGATCTAGGGAAAGGGGGGGTGAGTTGAACATTTGTGTTTTTTGTGATTTTTTTTTTTTAAACATTTAAAAACTTTTTTTTTTTTTCTTATTTAACTTTTATGTTCAGACCTCAGACGCCCTAGGGACCTTGAACCCTATGGGGTCTGATCGATCATACTATATACTGCATTACTAATGTATTGCAGTGTATAGGAAAATCCATTCACTTCTAGTGCAGCGTGTAATAGAATTATGGTAATGAGAAGCCTGGGAGCCTTCAATAGCATGGCAACCTATCACAGCCCTTTGATGACGTTCTGGAGGCAGCGAAGATGGCGGCGCCTGTGGTACGTGCACACTTTAGATGTCGTGATCGCATTTAACTGCGGCATCGATCACAGCTGTTAGCGGCGGGTGCTGGCTGTATTGTACAGCCGACACCCACCTTGTATGGAGAGGGCTCAGCTCCCGAGTCTTTTCCATACATCTCCATCCCCACGCAACTGTTGCTTGTCAAAGTAGAATTGTGTTTGAAGTGTGTTTTACGGTGCATTCAAAGGATAGTGAGACTAAAGGATGCAACATACACTACCGTTCAAAAGTTTAGGGTCACTAAGAAATTTCCTTATTTTTGAAAGAAAATCACAGTTTTTTTCAATGAAGATAACATTGAATAATTCAGAAATACACTCTATACATTGTTAATGTGATAAATGACTATTCTAGCTGCAAACGTGTGATTTTTAATGCAATATCTACATAGGTGTATAGAGGCCCATTTCCAGCAACCATCACTCCAGTGTTCTAATGGTACATTGTGTTTGCTAACTGTGTAAGAAGGCTAAAGGATGTTTACAAAACCCTTGAAAACCCTTGTGCAAGTATGTTAGCACAGCTGAAAACAGTTTTGCTGGTTAGAGAAACTATAAAACTGACCTTCCTTTGAGCTAGTTGAGAATCTGGAGCATTACATTTGTTGGTTCAATTAAACTCTCAAAATGGCCATAAAAAGAGAACTTTCATGTGAAACTCGACAGTCTATTCTTGTTCTTAGAAATTAAGGCTATTCCATGCGAGAAATTGCCAAGAAACTGAAGATTTCCTACAACGGTGTGTACTACTCCCTTCAGAGGACAGCACAAACAGGCTCTAACCAGAGTAGAAAGAGAAGTGGGAGGCCCCGCTGCACAACTGAGCAACAAGACAAGTACATTAGAGTCTCTAGTTTGAGAAATTGACGCCTCACTGGTCCTCAACTGGCAGCTTCATTAAATAGTACCTGCAAAACACCAGAGTCAACGTCTACAGTGAAGAGGCGACTCAGGGATGCTGGCCTTCAGGGCTGAATGGCCAAGAAAAAGCCATATCTGAGACTGGCTAATAAAAGGAAAAGATTAATATGGGCAAAAGAACACAGACATTGGACAGAGGAAAATTGGAAAAAAGTGTTAGGGACAGAAGAATCGAAGAAGTTTGAGGTGTTTGGAGACACAGAACAACTGAAAAGATGCTGGAAGAGTGCCTGACGCCATCTGTCAAGCATGGTGGAGGTAATGTCATGGTCTGGGGTTACTTTGGTGCTGGTAAAGTGGGGGATTTGTACAAGGTAAAAGGGATTTTGAATAAGGAAGGCTATCACTCCATTTTGCAACGCCTTGCCATACCCTGTGGACAGCACTTGATTGGAGCCAATTTCATCCTACAACAGGACAATGACCCAAAGCACACCTCCAAATTATGCAAAAACTATTTAGGGAAGAAGCAGGCAGCTGGTATTCTATCTGTAATGGAGTGGCCAGCGCAGTCACCAGATCTCAACCCCATTGAGCTGTTGTGGGAGCAGCTTGACCGTATGGTACGCAAAAAGTGCCCATCAAGCCAATCCAACTTGTGGGAGGGGCTTCTGGAAGCATGGGGTGAAATTTCTCCAGATTACCTCAGCAAATTAACAGCTAGAATGCCAAAGGTCTGCAATGCTGTAATTGCTGCAAATGGAGCATTCTTTGACGAAAGCAAAGTTTGAAGGAGAAAATTATTATTTCAAATACAAATCATTATTTCTAACCTTGTCAATGTCTTGACTATATTTTTTATTCATTTTGCAACTCATTTGATAAATAAAAGTGTGAGTTTTCATGGAAAGCACAAAATTGTCTGGGTGACCCCAAACTTTTGAACGTTAGTGTAACAGTAATTTCAGTGAAACACCGATCCTAATCCGTTCCTCTGCTGGCATGAGATGTGCTAGAATTGGCCTCTTATTCATTCTGTCGCACCTCAGGAGATCCTATGTGCCAGAATTGAAATCTTTTCCAGCCATGAGATAACAACATGAGATAACAAATAATACAGAATGTAAGTAGTCGTGTAGCTTCGGATCAGCTCTCTCGGAAAGTTCATACATTGTGCGTGCTAGTGCTCAAGATGCAATTCAGAGATAGTAGTGAATTAACTAGACATCTATGTCTGCTCAGCTTACAATTATGTGCACAGAGCTTATATGTTGAAACTAAGAATACTGAGCTATCCTTACTTGCTCCTGTCCACCATCAGGGCACCAGCTTAACTGCAGTTTTTACTGCATTTGTGTATTGGCACATTAACTAACCATGGCTGTTACTGTCTAGTACATATTGGCATAGAGGTTGATCATATGCTACTGTCCACCATCAGGGCTTTGGCTAGACTACAGCTTCCATTAGCATATTAGTACTGTCATGCTATCTAACTACGGTTGCTAGTTTAATACATATCAGCATATTTTTTTAAATTTACACCCTCCTCATGAACCCCTAGGGGGAAACGCGTTGAGGGGCTCTAGTGAGGGGGGATAGCTGGCCTACCCTTTTTAGGGTTTGTTACCCTGTCTAGCTCACTTTATCTGAATGGGCAAGTATCCTGCTCAGTGTGTATGTTCAGGTGGTAATTTGCCTTTCACCTTTCCAATTATAAAAGCTCTCTCATTGTCTGAGGGCTAAGCCGGTTAGTGAGATGATGTGGTCTGAGGTTCTCCTGTGTTCTTTTCATTGATTCCTCTTTATTGGGGTGTTCTGTACCATTACCCTTTATACATGAGGATCTTTGGAACACCTGGTTATATCAAGACCACCCCATATACAGTGCTGGCCAAAAGTATTGGCACCACTGCAATTCTGTTAGAAAATACTCAATTTCTTCCAGAAAATGATTGCAATCACAAATGCTTTGGTAATAATATCTTCATTTATTTTGCTTGCAATGAAAAAACACAAAAGTGAATGAAAAAAAAAGTCAAATCATTGATCATTTTACACAAAACTCCAAAAATGGGCCGGACAAAAGTATTGGCACCCTCAGCCTAATACTTGGTAGCACAACCTTTAGACAAAATAACTGCGAACAACCGCTTCCGGTAACCATCAATGAGTTTCTTACAATGCTCTGCTGGAATTTTAGACCATTCTTCTTTGGCAAATTTCTCCAGGTCCCTGAGATTTGAAGGGTGCCTTCTCCAAACTGCCATTTTGAGATCTCTCCACAGGTGTTCTATGGGATTCAGGTCTGGACTCATTGCTGGCCACTTTAGAAGTCTCCAGTGCTTTCTCTCAAAACCATTTTCTAGTGCTTTTTGAAGTGTGTTTTGGGTCATTGTCCTGCTGGAAGACCCATGACCTCTGAGGGAGACCCAGCTTTCTCACACTGGGCCCTACATTATGCTGCAAAATTTGTTGGTAGTCTTCAGACTTCATAATGCCATGCTCACGGTCAAGCAGTCCAGTGCCAGAGGCAGCAAAGCAACCCCAAAACATCAGGGAACCTCCGCCATGTTTGACTGTAGGGATCGTGTTCTTTTCTTTGAAGGCCTCTTTTTTTTTCCTGTAAACTCTATGTTGATGCCTTTTCCCAAAAAGCTCTACTTTTGTCTCATCTGACCAGAGAACATTCTTCCAAAAAGTTTTTGGCTTTCTCAGGTAAGTTTTGGCAAACTCCAGCCTGGCTTTTTTATGTCTCTGGGTCAAAAGTGGGGTCTTCCTGGGTATCCTACCATAGAGTCCCTTTTCATTCAGACGCCAACGGATAGTACGGGTTGACACTGTTGTACCCTCGGACTGCAGGGCAGCTAGAAATTGTTTGGATGTTAGTCGAGGTTCTTCAGCCACCATCCACACAATCTTTTGTTGAAATCTCTCGTCAATTTTTCTTTTCCGTCCACATATAGGGAGGTTAGCCACAGTGCCATGGCTTTAAACTTCTTGATGACACTGCGCACGGTAGACACAGGAACATTCAGGTCTTTGGAGATGGACTTGTAGCCTTGAGATTGCTCATGCTTCCTCACAATTTTACTTCTCAAGTCCTCAGACAGTTCTTTGGTCTTCTTTCTTTTCTCCATGCTCAATGTGGTACACACAAGGACACAGGACAGAGGTTGAGTCAACTTTAATCCATTTCAACTGGCTGCAAGTGTGATTTAGTTATTGCCACCACCTGTTATGTGCCACAGGTAAGTAACAGGTGCTGTTAATTACACAAATTTGAGAAGCATCACCTGATTTTTCAAAGGGTGCCAATACTTTTGTCCACCCCCTTTTTTATGTTTGGTGTGGAATTATATCCAATTTGGCTTTTTGACAATTCTTTTTGTGGTTTTCCATTGACGACAAATTAAATGAAGATATTATTACCAAAGCATTTGTGATTGCAATCATTTTCTGGAAGAAATTGAGTATTATCTGACAGAATTGCAGGGGTGCCAATACTTTTGTCCAGCACTGTACACAGCACTGTACACAGCACTGTACACATAATATACTATCTGTTTTAGGCTAAGGCCCCACGTGGCGTCCCACTGCAAGAAAAGCGCTGTGGGAGGAACCGCAGCAGTATCGCATCGCAGTTCTTCCCACAGCGCTTTAGTCAGAAAGTTTGCAGAGTTTTCCTCTGTTTCAATTATACCTATGGGGAAACCGCCGGCGTTTCCATAGGTATAATTGACATGCTGCGATTTACAAAACCGTATCGGTTTTGGAAATCGCCGCATGTCCGCAGCGTGGTTTTTTCCACAAAGTGGGCGTGGGATTCACTAAAATCCCATCCACTTTGCTCTGACTGTAACATGCCGTGATTTTTTCCACGGCGCTTCCACCGCGGGCGAATTGCGGCGTTTACGCCACAAGGGGCTTTAGCCTTAATGTGTGTTCCTGGTCTGACCTGGACCTTTTAGTTTATATTAATAAAAGTTATATTTTAGTTTTTTCATTTTTGTGCTATTGGGTTTACTTAAGAATATTGAGGTGGAAGAGCCATACTAACAATTAAATTAACCCTTTCAACAATATTTTCATGAATCTAGCAAAATGTGTATGTATGAGGAGTAACACTAGTTTTGCCCATTTTAATACTTGTTTTGTGCATTTGCAGTAGTTTTCTGTTCTGCATGCTCTATATCCAATTCTCAGTTGTCTCAGAGCTGGAGGGTGGAGACTTATCAGCTTTGATTTCCCTCATACACAAAGAAAGTATAAGAGTATAATCTGTTCATCTCTCTGACTCTCGTGGAAACATCATATAGCTTAATATTTGGTACAGAAACCTTTGTTTGCAATTACAGACATCAGATGTTTCCAAATTTGCACACACTGCAGCAGGGATTTTGGTGCACTCCTCCATACAGATATTCTCCAGATCTTTCAGGTTTCAGGGCTGTCGCTGGGCTACATAGAGTTTCAGCTCCCTCCAAAAATTTTCGATTGGGTTTAGGTCTGGAGACTGGCGAGGCTACTCCAGGACCTTGAAATGCTTCTTATGAAACCACTCCTTAGTTGCCCTGGCTGTGTGTTTCGGGTCACGACCCATCTTCAATGCTCTTACTGAGAGAAGGAGGTTGTTGGCCAAAATCTCGCGATATATGGCCCCATCCATTCTCCCTTCAATACGGTGCAATCCCCTTTGCAGAAAAGCACCCCCAAAGTATGATGTTTCCACCCCCATGCTTCATGGTTGGGACGGTGTTCTTGGAGTTGTACTCCTCCTTCTTCTTCCTACAAACACAGCGAGTGGCATTGATACCAAAAAGTTCTATTTTGGTCTCATCTGACCACATGATCTTCTCCCATGTCTCCTCTGGATCATCCAGATGGTCATTGGCAAACGTCAAACGGGCCTGGACATGTACTGGAGTGAGCAGGGGGACCTTGCATGCCCTGCAAGATTTTAATCCATGACGGCATAGTGTGTTACTAACGGTAATCTTGGAAACTGTGGTCCCAGCTCCCTTCAGGTCATTGACCAGATCCTCACGTGTAGTTCTGGGCTGATTACTGACCATTCTCACAATTACCCTTATCCCACAAGGCGAGATCTTGCATGGAGCCCTAGACTGAGGAAGATTGACAGTCATCTTGTGTTTCTTACATTTTCTAATAATTGTGCCAACAGTTGTTGCCTTCTCACCAAGCTGCTTGCCTATTGTCTTGTAGCCCATCCCAGCCTTGTGCAGGTCTACTATTTCATCCCTGGTGTCCTTAGACAGCTCTTTGGCCTTGGCCATGGTGGAGAGGTTGGAGTGTGATTGAGTGTGTGGACAGGTGTTTTTTATACAGGTAACGAGTTCAAACAGGTGCAATTAATACAGTTAATGAGTGCGGAGTAGAAGAAACTAACAGGTCTGTGACAGCCAGAATTCTTACTGGTTTGTACGTGATCAAATACTTATTTCAGGCAATAAAATGCAAATCAATTATTTAAAAATCATACAATGTGATTTACTGGATTTTTTTTTTAGATTCTGTCTCTCACAGCTGAAGTGTACGATAAAAATTACAGAGCTCTCCATTCTTTGTAGGTGTGAAAACTTGCTCAATCATCAGTGAATCAGATACTGTAGGTGTATCAGTATCTAAATCTACCATAAAGCGAAGACTTCATGAGAGCAAATATGCACATTGCAAACCATTAATCAGTCTCAAAAACAGAAAGGCCAGATTAGACTTTAACATCTAAAGAAGCCAGCTCTGTTCTAGAACAGCATTCTTTAGACAGATGAAACTAAGATCCACCTGTTCCAGAATGATGGCAAGAAGATAGTATGGAGAAGGCTTGGAACAGCTGATGATCCAAAGCACACCACATACTCTGTAAAACATGGTGCAGCCATTGTGATGTCATGGGACATGCATGGCTTCCAACAGCACTGGGTCACTAGTGTTTATTGATGATCTGACACAGGACAGAAGCAGATGGATGAGTTCTGAAGTGTACAGGGATATACTTTCTCCTCAAATTCAACCAAATGCAGTAAGGCTGATTGGATGGCGCTTCACAGTACAGATGCATACATACTGCCAAAGCAACCCAGGAGTTTTTTAAGGCAAAGAAGTGGAATATTCTGCAATGGCTGAGTCAATCACCAGATCTCAAGCCGATCGAGCATGTACACAGTGGTGCTGAAAGGTTTACATACCAGGGCAGATTTTTTGGTTTCTTGGCCTTTTTTCAGAGAATATGAATGATAACACAAAAACTTTTTCTCCACTCATGGTTAGTGGTTGGTTGAAGCCATTTATTGTCAAAATTCTGTGTTTTCTCTTTTTAAGTTGACATACCCTTGTGATTTTGGCCTGATAACATGCCCAGAAACCACGGTAAGGTAGACCAACCAAAATTGCAAAGAAAAACTCACACATAACATCAGCTGAAATACAGGACTCTCTGAAAACTATCATTGTGGCTGTTTCAAGATGCACAATAAGGAGGCACTTGAAGAAAAATGGACTGCATGGTCGAGTTGCTAGAAGAAAGCCATTACTGCGCAAATGCCGCAAAGAATATCGTCTTTAATATGCCAAACAGCACAGAGACAAGCCTCAAAACTTATGGAACAAGGTAATTTGGAGTGATTAGACAAAAATCGAACTTTTTGGCCACAACCATAAATGTTACATTTGGAGAGGTCTCAACAAGGCCTATGATGAAAGGAACACCATTCCTACTGTAAAGCACAGAGATGGATCACTGATGATGTGGGGATGTGTGAGCTTCAAAGGGACAGGAAACTTGGTCAAAGTTGAAGGAAAGATGAATGCAGCACGTTATCAGCAAATACTGGAGGCAAATTTGCACTCATCAGCCAGGAAGCTGCGCATGGGACGTACTTGGATGTTCCAACATGACAAGGATCCAAAACACAAGGCCAAGTCAACCTGTCATTGGCTACAGCAGAAGAAAGTGAAGGTTCTGGAGTGGCCATCTCAGTCTCCTGACCTCAATATCATTGAGCCACTCTGGGGAGATCTCAAGCGCACAGTACATGCAAGAAAGCCCAGGAATTTACAGAAACTGGAGACTTTTTGCCAAGAAGAATGGACAGTTTTACCATCTGAGAAAATAAAGAGCCTCATCCACAACTACCACAAAAGACTTCAAGCTGTCATTGATGTTAGAGGGAGCAATACACAGTATTAAGAACTGAGGTATGTGAACTTTTGAACAGGGTCATTTTGATGTTTTTGGTTGTCATTATGATTTAAAAAGTGAAAACACAGAAGTTTCACAATAAATGGCTTCAACCAACCACTAACCATGAGTGGAGAAAAAGTTTTTGTGTTATCATTCATATTCTCTAAAAAAAAGGCCAAAAAAAAACAAAAAATCTGCCGGGGTATGTAAACTTTTTAGCACAACTGTATTTCACTTGCTTAAGACAAAACTTAAGGCAAAAAATTCCACAAACAAGTGTGGGGAAGCGCTCAGGTAGATGCTTGGTAGCAGTGCAGGAAACAGGGACACAGAGACTGGATTACACTCAAGTTTAGTATTTATTCACTTGCAAGTGCATAAACAGGGTTGCCTTTACAAAGGCACAAACAAAAACAAAACCTTCTCGGCTGAGAACTACCTACTACAATAAAATGGTCCCTCTCTATACAAGAGCCTGGCTGTCAGACTCCCGCTCTGGTTATTCAAACAGGGGTGGCACAGCATTACCTTGTTTGCAGGTTCAGATAATATGCCACTTTCCTCAGTGTAGTGCCACACCTCCTAGCTCTGACACACAACCTATATCCCTGCTGTGGGCTTCTACAACACACCCCTTAACTGCCTGGCTGGAAAATACCTGTTCTCCCAAACCACACCCTTCACTTTCTTACATACCCTCCCCCTCAGTTCTGACCCCTCAGGGCGAACTCCAGCCTTTAAACAATGAGTCCAGGACAAGGCATACGCATTGCCTTGCAGTTTCCCGACTCTGTGCTCCACCGAGAAACTAAAGTTTTGAAGGGACAAGAACCATCTGGTGACCCTGGCATTCTTGTCCTTGGATCTGCTCATCCAAGTGAGGGGTGAGTGGTCGGTCACTAGACGGAATTGCCTCCCCAGCAAGTAGTACCTCAGGGCCTCTAACGCCCATTTTATCGCCAGACACTCTTTCTCTACTATGCTGGCGTGAGTTTCCTGCTCAGGTAGGTGACTGGATGCTCTTCTCCATTAATTTCCTGAGATAGGACAGCTCCCAGCCCTACATCTGATGCGTCTGTCTGGACCACAAAGTCTCTGCTGAAGTCGGGCGTAATGAGGACAGGGGATCCACACAAGGCCACCTTTAACGCTTGAAAAGCGCTTTCGACTTTTTACCCTTTAGAAGGTCCGTCAGGGGAGCAGATACTGTGGCAAAGTTGGGTATAAAGCGTCTGTAATACCCAACAATGCCCAGGAATGACCTAACTTGTTTGGTGCTCACAGGTCGAGGCCATTTCTGGATAGCGTCGACCTTGTTGAGCTGGGGTTTTATTATACCGCGGCTGATCACATACCCCAAATAGCGCATCTCCTCCATCCCCAAAGCACACTTCTTGGGGTGAGCAGTCAGGCCAGCTGCTCTCAGGGAATTCACTACAGCTTGTACCTTGGGCAAGTGACTCTCCCAGTAATTGCTGAAAATTATTATGTCATCCAGATATGCCGAGGCGTATCTTCTATGAGGTTTTAACACTATGTCCATCAAGCGTTGGAATGTGGCTGGGGCCCCGTGGAGGCCGAACGGTAACACAAGGTAGTGAAAAAGTCCCTCAGGGGTAATAAAGGCAGTTTTTTCTTTGGCGCTATCCGTTAGGGGTACCTGCCAGTATCCCTTAGTGAGATCAAGCGTAGTGAAGTACCGGGCCCCTCCCAGTCTCTCAATAAGTTCGTCTATCTGTGGCATGGGGTAGGCATCAAATTTAGATACCTCATTCAGTTTCCTGAAATCGTTGCAGAAATGCAACATCCCATCTGGCTCGGGAACTAGGACAATGGGACTTGCCCATTCACTTTTGGACTCCTCAATGACCTGTAACTTTAACATTTTCTGAACTTCCTCCGAAATGGCTTGTCGACGAGCCTCGGGGATTCGGTACGGTCTCAACCGTACTTTCACCTGGGGCTCGGTAACAATATCATGTTTGATTATGGACGTACACCCAGGTAGCTCGGAGAACACGTCCGTATTTCTAGCTACAAACTCTTTGGATTCTTGCTGTTGGCTTTTCGTGAGGGACTCTGCTATTGTTACTCCTACTGCTACCTCTGTAGTCCTAACCACAGCCTGTGGGGACAGTACAGGAGGTCGTTTAGCCGGATATCTTTCTATAAGCAAATTCTCTCGGTCTTTCCACGCCTTTAGGAGGTTTACATGATAGATCTGTTCGGGTTTTCTCCTACCGGGCTGACGAACCTTGTAGTTCACTTCCCCTATTTTTTCCATCACCTCATAATGTCCGTGCCATTTGGCAAGGAACTTACTCTCCACTGTGGGAATGAGTACGAGTACTCGGTCACCGGGTTTAAAGGTCCTTACCTTCGCCGACCTATTGTAAACCCGGCTTTGAGCCCTTTGGGCCTCCTCCACATGCTCTCTGACTATGGGCATAATGACCGCTACCCTGTCCTGCATACCAGCGATGTGTTCAATAACACTTTTATGGGGGGTGCGTTATTTGCCACGTTTCTTTGGCAATGTCTAACAGACCCCTAGGATGTCTGCCATAGACCAGCTCAAAAGGAGAAAACCCAGTGGTAGCTTGTGGTACCTCGCGGATGGCAAACATCAAATACGGTAATAGAACATCCCAGTCCTTTCCATTCTTGTTTACCACCTTTTTTAACATACTTTTTAAGGTTTTATTAAACCATCTGTCTGGGGATGGTAAACAGATGTACGTAACTGCTTGATATTTAAGAGTTTACACAGTTCCTTGGTTACTTTGGACATGAACGGTGTACCCTGATCTGTGAGTATCTCCTTGGGTAGACCTACTCGGCAAAACATGGCGAACAACTCTTTGGCAATTAACTTCGCCGACGTGTGCCGTAGTGGGATGGCTTCAGGATATCGGGTAGCATAGTCCATGACTACCAAAATATGCTGATGCCCCCGAGCAGACTTAACTAAAGGACCTACCAAGTCCATGGCAATCTTTTTATAGGGCACCTCAATAATGGGCAGAGGTACCAGGGGGCTTTGAAAATGTACCATGGGGGCATGCAACTGACACTCTGGAAATGTTTCACAAAACACTTTCACTTCACGAAATACCCCTGGCCAATAAAAACGCTGCAATATGCGGTCCAGTGTTTTTGTGGCACATAGGTATCCCCCTAGCACATGTTTATGTGCTAACTTCAGCACTGTCCGGCAATAAGGCTGGGGTATAAGTAACTGCTCTAAGGTCTCTCCTCGCACCCTGTCAACTCGGTATAACAACTCCTGGTTGACAGCCATGCGGGGGAACACCTCATCAGCGCCTGGGCGCTGAGACACACCATTGATAACAGTTACATTCTCCCAGGCCCTTAGCAGAGTGGGGTCCTGGAGTTGAGCAGAACCAAAATCATCACGAGATACCTCTAAATCTGACATTTGAGGTTCGGCACTTGCTGCCTCAACTTTGCCTGCTATTACCTCTAGGAGAAATACAGAGCTACCATTTCCTTCAAGCATGGGTACCCCTACGGCAGAAATCCTAGAGTCCAAGTCATTGGGTTCAGACTCGAGGACCTGACCAGACAATACCTGTGGTAATCTTGGGGGTGGGTTCTCTGACCCTTGTTTTCCCCGCCATAGAGACCAAAACAGGGGAAAGTCCCATCCCAGAATGAGGTCATGCGGTAAGTTCCTGACAACCCCTACCTCGTGTCGGCTCTCTCCACAGGGGGTCTGGATTGCAGCAATCACAGTTGGATAGTCTCTTATATCCCCATGTACGCACAGAACCCCCGACTGTGCAACCAGTGACAGTCCCAAGGTCGACACAGGACCCATTAACAAGGGTCACCTGACTGCCAGAGTCCAGTAGTGCCACCACTGGGCACCCAGCCAGAGTCACTTGGCATAGGTGGCGCTCGTCAGCAGTGTCCGGGGTGGCAGCAGTGTAGGCTGGGGCAGCATAGAGGAACACCCTCTGACCCAGGCTGCAGTCCATGGGCTCTAAGGCACGGGGACAACTAGCCGCAATACGGCCTGGCTCGCGGCAGTCCCAGCAGACAACAGTCTCTCTCCTCCTCCCCTGGATCACTATCTTATCCTGGGGAGCTCGAGGAATGTTGGCCCTCCGGGCCCTGGGGACTTGTGAGGTCTGGGGGGGCTCCTTCCTGAGGGACTGTGTAGCCCACTAGCGTTCCACCAACTCCACCAATGCATTGGCGTTAGTTGGGTCTCCATGCCCCACCCACTGCAGGATCTTACCCCGTAAAGACCTCAGATACCGGTCCACGACGACCCACTCCGCCATCTGGGCTGGGGTCAACGTCTCCGGCTGTAGCCACTTACGGACAAGTTGTACAAGGTGGTGCATTTGTGACCTCGGTGGTAACGCCTCCTGATATTCCCAACTGTGGACTCTTTGAGCCTGAACGTGCTGGTCCACACCTAGTCGGGCCAGGATCTCCGCCTTCACCCACTGGTAGTCGCATGCATTAGCCTGTATCAGCTGCTTCACAACCTCCTCCATGGCTTTGGCTCTCTATTTCAGTGCCGTCAGCTACAGGACACGCAGCCCGTGTATGTCTCACTGCACTTATGCCCGCATCCGAAGCACCATACGTGGGGAAGCGCTCAGGTAGATGCTTGGTAGCAGTGCAGGAAACAGGGACACAGAGACTGGATCACACTCAAGTTTAGTATTTATTCACTTGCAAGTGCATAAACAGGTTTGCCTTTACAAAGGCACAAACAAAAACAAAACCTTCTTGGCTGAGAACTACCTACTACAACAAAATGGTCCCTCTCTATACAAGAGCCTGGCTGCTAGACTACCGCTCTGGTTATTTAAACAGGGGTGGCACAGCGTTACATTGTTTGCAGGTTCAGATACCCAGGTCACTTTCCTCAGTGTAGTGCCACACCTCTTAGCTCTGACACAACCTATATCAGACCATAATTAGCCAGCTGACCTCCCTGCTGTGGGCTTCTACCACACACCCCTTAACTGCCTGGCTGGAACATACCTGTTCTCCCAAACCACACCCTTCACTTTCTCACACAAGCAACAACTGAAGACCGCTGCACTAACATCACAAAGGAGGATACCCAGTGTTAGGTGATGTCCATGGGTTCCACACTTTTGACTCATTGCTTTCAGAGGATTCTCTACAAAGTATTAAAAATGAACATTTTATTTATGGTAATGTTAATTTATCCAATTACTTTAGAGCCCCTGAAATGAGGAGACTTTGTAGAAAAATGGTTGCAATTCCTAAACGTTTCACAGAATATTTTTCTTCACACCATTGCATTAATCCTGAAAGTATACACTTCAATTGCATCTCAGGTGTTTCATTTCAAATCCAATATGGGGGCATGAGCCCAAATCATGAAGATTGTGTCGCTGTCCAAATATTTCTGGACCGGGTAACTGCTAAAGTAGCATGCGTGCATCATGTCTCCAGTATGTGAGTGGTTTGTGTGCAGGATGTGATTTGCTTGTGTATGGCATATATTAAGTGGGTGAATGATGGAAGTGCTTGTTTTTAGGGTACAAATGGGGTGTGATTTGTAAACAATAGTGTACTTAAACTAATGGGTAAAACTAGGACTTCAACAAAATAGACTTTCACCTGACTTCTTTTATTCCCATTAGAGAAAAAGTCACATGAAACCTTGTAATTATCACTTGTAATTGATGTTAGCCATATTTACCGGCTTGAACTCCATAGTGGGAGCTGGACTCCTATCATCATAGTTATCTATTATGCTAGCCAATTACAGTACAGGACAGTATGTTGCTGGGAGGCAGGGACTCCTAGTACCATAGATAACTATGATTCTAAGAGTCCCACTGCAGGCCGATTGTTCAAACCGGTAAATCCGGCTAACACATGGACCGAGTTTCAGGAGTGAAACTCGGTCGCGTGAAGCTATCCTAAAAGTCTTACTTTGAATGCATAGTCCTGACCTATACTGCATTTTTATCTGTTTTAACTTAGGACAGTTTTTTTTTTTGTCTTTTTATGCAGGAAACATGGAAGATCAAGTCAAGACTTCTTTTGGAACAAAACACGTGGAAAATAAAATTCTGCAGAACTTCACAATCCCTAAGATAAAAAAGAGTGATGACAAATGTTAGTAGTGAGGACTTTATATGCAATTATTTTATAAATATTTTAAGTCTTCATGGTTGCAGTGGTTTTAACACTGGTGCTGGAAATGTGAAAAGAATTTAATAATATTGCCCTGTTTATTCCTTTAATCTCTATGAGACCAGTATATTTGTAGTCTGTAACCATAGAGATGTTTAGCAGCTGTTGGCTATGTGATGGCAGAGGATGCAGGTGTCTGTGAATGTTAAATGCTAAGTGTCATGGTAAGACTCTACTTTTAGCAAATACACTTCTCGACATTGAAGTTGTAACACCAAAAGGAAAAGTTATGGAATTATAGAATTTACAGGATCAATAGAAATGTTAATGATATGTGAAAGATAAAACAATGGAAACAAAATGTTCGAAACATCTCCATTTATTCAGTATAGAGAATGAGCGCTGCATCCAGAAATACACACACTTACACGCTTTAGCAAGCTATCGGTGAGGTTATTAATGGTTGTCTGAGGAACGTTATGCCATGCTGAATGCATTTGGGAATGCAAATCATCGTGATTGGCTGCTTGCAGCTTCTTTGGCAATTATTGACCAATGATGTGCTCTATGGGAGACAAGTCTGGAGATTCTGCAGTCTATGGTAGCACATTTAGGTCACACAGGGTGCTTACAGTAGCACAAGCAACATGCAGCCTGGCATTGTCCTGTAAGAATTTTTAATGCTGGGACATGGCCTGAACTCCGATGCTGTAGGAAGTACAGTCCCGGAACTCCGGCCCTCTATGGCTTCTCATAGAGTTGCCAGCCACTGTGCTTCTAGCTATGGGCAAGAGATCGCCCAAAACAAAAAACCTATCCCAGGGACTCAGGCACCTGTGGACCGGGTCAAACAGAGCTTTCTTGATACCTTCTTGGATCCGTCGGCAACCTCCATGGCGAGTACCATGAGGTGGTGGCCATCTTGGTTGGATCCTGCATTGGCCTTGCCACCTTCCCAGGCTACGCAATGTCCTTCTCCACCACTGCCCTCTATCTCGGACTTCTCTCCTCTGCCCAGGAGGTCCTGCTTTTCACCACCCCTAGATCCTGACCCAGGGAGTCCAGTGGCAGTGTCACTTTCTCTCTGTGCCGGTGCCATCTTAAACCCAGGTGCCACAGTGCCCTCCAGCTCCACCTCAGAACTCTCCTCCTGAATGCCCGACAACTGACCAGGTTAGTGCAGGCTCCCCTGGCACCCCACATGCCTCTCTCTACAGCCTATCTCCTCCTGTTGGGGCCCCTGTTGGATCTCTTCTGAGTCAATCTCCTCCTGTAAATCCTCCTGTCATCTAGAGTGATGAAGGTGCGACACCCAGCTTGTCCCTCTATGATGTTCCAACAGATGCACCCCCTGACTCCCCCACACCAAGGCCTGCTGTGTCACCTTCTAAACAGCTATCTACCATTGGTCAAACATTTTGGCTCAACTCCCGATGAAAAGCGACTTTCAGTTGCTTGTTGCTGAAATCAGACCTTTCATGCTGAAATCTCCACAGTTCGGAGAAACCTTCATCACACTGCGACCAGAGTGAAACTCTAGAAGAGGATCACGAGGTCACTCGGTCTTATGTCTTCCAACTACAAGCCACGGTTCTCTCCCAATCCTCTGTGGTCAAGGATATTCACTGCCACTTGGAAGACATTGGTAACCGTGGTAGGTGGAACAATATCATTAAGGGTCTCCCTGAGGCCACCAGAGAGGAAGACCTCCATGTTACACTTGAGGCCATCTTTAACTTCCTGCTGCATGAATCCCCCGCCCCATAAGATCCTTTCACCCTAAAGGAGTGGGGGCCAGCCCTCGAGCTGTCATATGTTGTGTCCACAATCTTGCATTGAAGGAGGCTATTATTGCCAAAGCCAGACAGACAAGGGACTTTGAATTTGATGGGGCTAAAATACAACTCTTCCAGGATCTCTCTACTAGGGGCACTGACCAGCTATGTTTCCATTCCATGGATCCACTTTGTCTATGGTTGTGGGATGCTTAAACCCGCTTATGCTGTGTTTACTTGTTATATTTTTGTTTTCTCTGAGATGTTTTTGTTGCCCCTGTCTTTCCTTCCTTCCCTCTGTTCCCTCTCCCCACTTTCTCCCTAGGTTCATAGATTTGGTGTGGCTTCTCACTATTCTGGCGATGGCTTCTCAGTTTATATCCTCTAGTGGACCCTCACGACGCATTGTGGAGCTGTTGAGACCTTTCCATACATTTGCATCTCCCTTCTTTTTATGTCCCAATGATTTAATGTGTGTCTTTGATTGTTAAGGTCCTGGCCTCCAATACTAAAAGGCGCCTTTTGCTGCGTGAGCTTCGGTCCCTTCAGGTGGATGTGGCATTCCTCTAGGAGACTCACTTTGATCAATCTGGTGCCTCCCATTTTGCTCAACATTACTACCCCACTACTTATTTAGCTTTCCATAGTCGACGGTCCCATTGTTAACACTGCCTCTCACCTAGAACCCCACGGTAGGTTTATTATTTTGGAGGGTCTCCTCCATGGCCAGCCGATGGTTCTTGGCAGTGTCTATGCCCCAAACATCTCCCAGGTTACTTTCCTGCACCAGATCCTGAGTTGGTTGCGGTCATACTCTAATGCAGCCTTACTACCTGGCGGTGATTTTAATATGATTTTCTTTTCTCACCCTCATAATCTCCACACTAGAATTGACTATTTTTTAGGCAACACTCTGGCTCTCCGCTTACTCAACAGGACGGAGGTGGGACTCATTTCTTACTCTGACCATGCTCAGGTGACTGTGTTCCTGTCTGGTGTTCCAGTCCCAACTGGATGTTGTCGTTGGCGCCTCAATGAGGCCCTTCTTAAAACACCCTCATCTCAGACTACATTGCGTACCCACATAACCAGCTACGTTTCAGAAAACGAGGGGTCTGTGTACTCAGATGCTGTTCTGTGGGAAGCACATAAAGCAGTAATGCGAGGGCATTGTATTGCCTTAGCGACACGGCTGATAAAGGACAGAGTGACTAGGGAACGGACTCTGATAACTAAAATCCATTCCCTTACAGCTCATCCGACGACCTGTCCCTCCCTTTCAGTTGTTTGCCAATTAGTATCATCCTGGGTCGATCTGAGAGACTTAGCGAATCATGAGGTACAATGTCTCTTACTGTACACCCATCAACGCTACTACGAGCAAGGCAATAAGGCCCACATCTGCCTAAACTTTTGTTAGACTCACAGGCTAATTCTACTCTTCACGTCGTTAGAGATGCCCTCCCCAACACCATCCCGACACTATTGCGGTGGCCTTTCATGATTATTACATCAAATTGTGGTGGCCCTTACATATCTCCTTACTGGGCAGGATAACAGCAGTCAAAATGACCACTCACCCTAAATTTTTATAAGACCACGGGTTCCAATGGATTGCCATGGCAGCAAGGAGGCCGGGACACGGCCTCCTGACTACCTATGCACAGTTCCCATAGGAACATTGCACTGGGGGTCTGAGATCCCAGCTTCAAGTCCCCCATGTGGGACATGTAAAAAGTGAAAAAACACACAAACACATAGAAAAAACACACAAAAATAAATAAAGAAATATTAAGTTAAAAAAAACCCACCTATTTAACCGGTTAAGGACCGGGCCTAAAAGTGCCTTATGGACCAGGCCTCATTTTTCAAAACTGACATGTGTCACTTTATATGGCAATACCTTTGTGATGCTATAACTTACACAAGTGATTTTGAGATTGTTTTTTCATGACACATTGTACTTCATGTTAGTGGTAAACATTGATCAATATTTTTGTATTTATTTATAAAAAATTAGGAAATTTGAGGGAAATTTGGAAAAAAATTGCAATTTTCAAAATGTAAAATTCTCTGCTTTTCAGACATTCATACCACCCAAATACATGAATAAATATTATCTACCATATCTCTGCTTTATATCGGCATCATCTTTTAATCATCCTTTAATTTATTTTGGATGTTAGAAGGTTTACAAGTGTAACAGCGATTTTCCAGATTTACAAGAAAATTTCCCAAACTCATTTCTTAGGGACCACTTCAGTTCTGAAGGGGATTATAAAGGCCTATATATTAGAAACCCCCATAAATCACCCCATTTTCAAAACTGCACCCCTCAAATAATTCAAAACAGCATTTGGGAAGTTTGTTAACCCTTTAAGCATTTCACAAGAATTAAGACAATATGGAGGTGAAATTTAGACATTTCATTTTTATCCAATAATACATTAATTTATCCCTAAAATTAACACATTCACAAAGGGTTAAAGGAGAAAATGCATCTCACAGTTTGTTGTGCAATTTCTCCCGAGCACAGAAATACAGTCATATGAAAAAGTTTGGGCACCTCTATTAATCTTAATCATTTTTAGTTCTAAATATTTGGGTGTTTGCAACAGCCATTTCAATTTGATATATCTAATAACTGATGGACACAGTAATATTTCAGGATTGAAATGAGGTTTATTGCACTAACAGAAAATGTGCAATATGCATTAAACCAAAATTTGACCGGTGCAAAAGTATGGGCACCTCAACAGAAAAGTGACATTAATATTTAGTAGATCCTCCTTTTGTAAAAATAACAGCCTCTAGTCGCTTCCTGTAGCTTTTAATCAGTTCCTGGATCCTGGATGAAGGTATTTTTGACCATTCCTCTTTACAAAACAATTCCAGTTCAGTTAAGTTTGATGGTCGCCGAGCATGGACAGCCCGCTTCAAATTATCCCACAGATGTTCAATGATATTCAGGTCTGGGGACTGGGATGGCCATTCCAGAACATTGTAATTGTTCCTCTGCATGAATGCCTGAGTAGATTTGGAGCTGTGTTTTGGATCATTGTCTTGCTGAAATATCCATCCCCGGCGTAACTTCAAATTCGTCACTGATTCTTGTACATTATTCTCAAGAATCTGCTGATACTGAGTTGAATCCATGCGACCCTCAACTTTAACAAGATTCCCGGTGCCGGCATTGGCCACACAGCCCCAAAGCATGATGGAACCTCAACCAAATTTTACAGTGGGTAGCAAGTGTTTTTCTTGGAATGCTGTGTTTTTTTGACGCCATGCATAATGCCTTTTTGTATGACCAAACAACTCAATCTTTGTTTCATCAGTCCACAGGACCTTCTTCCAAAATGAAGCTGGCTTGTCCAAATGTGCTTTTGCATACCTCAGGCGACTCTCTTTGTGGCGTGCTTTCAGAAACGGCTTCTTTCGCATCACTCTCCCATACAGCTTCTCCTTGTGCAAAGTGTGCTGTATTGTTGACCGATGCACAGTGACACCATCTGCAGCAAGATGATGCTGCAGCTCTTTGGAGGTGGTCTGTGGATTGTCCTTGACTGTTCTCACCATTCTTCTTCTCTGCCTTTCTGATATTTTTCTTGGCCTGCCACTTCTGGGCTTAACAAGAACTGTCCCTGTGGTCTTCCATTTCCTTACTATGTTCCTCACAGTGGAAATTGACAGGTTAAATCTCTGAGACAACTTTTTGTATCCTTCCCCTGAACAACTATGTTGAACAATCTTTGTTTTCAGATCATTTGAGAGTTGTTTTGAGGAGCCCATGATGCCACTCTTCAGAGGAGATTCAAATAGGAGAACAACTTGCAATTGGCCACCTTAAATACCTTTTCCCATGATTGGATACACCTGGCTATGAAGTTCAAAGCTCAGTGAGGTTACAAAACCAATTTTGTGCTTCAGTAAGTCAGTAAAAAGTAGTTAGGAGTATTCAAATCAATAAAATGATAAGGGTACCCACATTTTTGCACCGGTCAAATTTTGGTTTAATGCATATTGCACATGTTCTGTTAGTACAATAAACCTCATTTCAATCCTGAAATATTACTGTGTCCATCAGTTATTAGATATATCAAATTGAAATGGCTGTTGCAAACACCCAAATATTTAGAACTAAAAATTATTAAGATTAATAGGGGTGCCCAAACTTTTTCATATGACTGTACCCCACATGTGGGTGTAAAATGATTTTTGGGCACACGGCAGTGCACGGAAAAGAGAGAGTGACACTTGGCATTTGAAAAGCAGATTTTGCTGGAATAGTTTTCAGGTGCCATGTCTCATTTGCAGAGCCCCTAGAGTACCAAAACAATGGAAACCCCCTAAAAGTGACCCCATTTTGGAAACTACACCCCTGACAGAATTTATCAAGGGGTATACTGAGCATTTTGACCCCACAGCTGTTTCACAGATTTTATTAACATTGGGATGTGTAAATGAAAAATTACTAAAACATCACTTTATCCCCAAAGTTTTCATTTTCACAAGGGGTTAAAGGAGAAAAAGCCGCCCACAGTTTGTTACACAATTGCTCCTGAACACAGCAATACCCCATATGCGATCGTAATTTGCTTCATGGGTACATGGCGGGGCTCGAAATGGAAAGAGCGCTATTTGGCTTTTGAAGGGCAGATTTTGCTGGAACAGTTTTCAGGTGCCATGTCACATTTGCAGAGCCCCTAGAGTACCAATATAATGGAAACCCCCAAAAGTGACCCCATTTTGGAAACTACACCCCTCACAGAACATATCAAGGGGTATAGTGAGCATTTTGACCCCACAGCCGTTTCACAGATTTTATTAACATTGGGACATGAAAAATTACTTTCTTTCCAATAAACCATCAATTTAGCCCCAAATGTTTCATTTTCACAAGAGGATAAAGGAGAAAAAGCTCTCCAAAGTTTGTTACACAATTTCTCCTGAATACAGGAATACTCCCCATGTGGTTGTAATCTGCTGTATGGGTACATGGTGGGGCTCAGAATAGAAAGAGCGCTATTTAGCTTTTGAAGGGCAGATTTTGCTGGAATAGTTTTCGGGTGCCATGTCGCATTTGCAGAGCCCCTAAAGTACCAATACAATGGAAACCCCTCAAAAGTGACCCCATTTTGGAAACTACACCCCTCAAGGAATTTCTCAAGGGGTATGGTGAGCATTTTGACCCTACAGTTGTTTCACAGATTCTATTAACATTGGAATGTAAAAATTAAAAATTACTTTTTTTTTCCAATAAACTGTCCATTTAGCGACATATTTTTAATTTTTACAAGGGGATAAAGAAGAAAAAAACCCCACAGTTTGTTACACAATTTCTCCTGAACACAGAAATGCCCCATATGTGGTCGTAAACTGCTGTATGGGTACATGGTGGGGCTCAGAATGGAAAGAGCGCTATTTGGCTTTTGGAGGGCAGATTTTGCTGGAATAGTTTTCAGGTACCATGTCGCATTTGCAGAGCCCCTAAAGTACCAATACAATGTAAACCCCTCAAAAGTGACACCATTTTAGAAACTACACCCCTCAAGGAATGTATCAAGGGGTATTATCATTTTGAGCCTAAAAATGCTTCCCAAAAATTAATATACAAAGTGAAAATTGACAATTTTAAAAATAAATATGCCATTTTGGTGCCCAATACGTTGTACCCACTTTGTGGCATCAGAGACATGCACTACTAAAATTATTATGTGGGCTATCCCGGGGGAAAAAAAATTATATATGTGGGTGTAACCTGCTTCTTGGGCAAACAGCAGGGCTCAGACAGGAAGGAGCACTGCGCTTTTTAGCTTTTGGAGTACAGATCTAGAGGGACTTTCTGGACGCCATGTTGTTTTTGCATAGGTGCCAGTAAATTGGAATTCCCCAAGAAGTGACTCCATTTTGTAGGGGCAATTTTAGGGTTTTTGCCAATTCGACATGGTGTCCAAAATCCAACAATCTAAATCTATGCTCCAAAAGCCACATAGCGTTCCTTCACCTCTGCCCCTTGCTGTGTACCCAAACTGCAGTTTACACCCACATGTATGACACTGGTGTACCCAGGATAACGTACTTGGTATAAACTGCTGCTTCGGCAGAGCCGGGCACAGAGGGGAAGGAGCGCTATTTTGGTTTTTGAAGCACAGTTTGGTTTTTGGACACCATGCCACTTTTGCAGAGCCCCTGGATTGCCAGTAAAATGGAATCTACATACTTGTGACCCCATTTTGGGAACTACACCCCTGAAGGGATTTATCAAGTGGGGTAGCGAGTATTCTTAACCCTTAAGTGTTGCATTCATTTAATTTCAATAAATGAATGTGCAGCTGATAATGAAAAGGGAAAATTGCAATTTTTCCAGAGATACGCCATTTCATAGCCCAATATTTGTGCCCAGCTTATGTCAGCAGGCACAAACACTCTAAAAACTGTTAAGTGGGTATCCCGGGCACAACATCTTTTGGAGCGTTTACATCTGATACAAGCCGGACACAACGATTTTTCTTTGTTTTTTGAGCCAAAGCCAAGAATGGCTGCTAAAGGAATGGGAAATATATAGAAAGTACTTATATTTCTACTTTCTGCTCAACCCACTCCTGGCTTTGGCTCAAAAAAAACCACAGTAAAATCTGCAACAAAAAAGCTACCTTTCTGCAATATGGTTTGTTGTTGCTATTTTTTACATTTACTAGTTCTGTGCCATTTTGTAAATTAATCAGAAAATCCATTTTAATGAAAATAATAATAGTAATAATAATAGTCCTTTAATAGTCCCACAATGGGGAAATTCAGTGTGTTACAGCAGCAAAGATAAGATAAGCAGATACAAATACAAATACAACATGTACAGGAATGTTCCAAGGTGAGAGGCATTACATTAATAGCAGACAGACAGATAGACCGTAGCAGGGGGGGGGGGGGATTTAGCAGGCAGAGAGATATTTCAGTTCTCTGTATGTAATGATCTCCGCTTAGGTCGGTGTTGGTTGTACAGCCTAACCGCGGTGGGGAGGAAAGACTTCCGATAGCGCTCCTTCTCACACCTAGGGTGGAGCAGTCGGTCACTGACAGTACTGCCCAGCACAATCACAGTCTCATGCATGGGATGGGACTTCTTCTTCTGCATGGAGCTCACCACGGACAGTATCCTTCTGTCACCCACCACCTGCACTGGGTCCAGTGGGCTCCCCAGGACAGAGCTGGCCCTTCTAATCAGCTTGTCAAGTTTATTTCTGTCCCTGGTTGATATGCTGCTCCCCCAGCAGGCCACTCCAAAGAAGATGGCTGATGCCACTACCGAGTTGGAGAAAGTCCTAAGAAGTGCCCCCCGGATTCCAAAGGCTCTCAGCTTCCTAAGCAGGGCCTCCATATGATCTGCCCAGTCCAGCTTATTATTAAGGAGCAAACCCAGGTACTTATAGGTGTTCACAATCTCGATGCCCGTCCCCAGGATGTCCACTGGTTTTGGAGGGCATCTGCCTTTACGGAAGTCCACCACCATCTCCTTGGTCTTCCCCGCATTAATCTTCAGGTGGTTCTGGAGGCACCAGTCCACAAAAAAACGGTTCAGTTCTCTGTACTCCCTGTCATCATCGTCTGTGATGAGGCCTACTATTGCAGAGTCGTCAGAATACTTCTGTAGGTAGCAGCTAGATGAGTTGCACCTAAAATCAGCAGTGTACAGTGTGAAGAGGAAAGGGGCGAGAACTGTACCCTGAGGTGCCCCCGTATTACAGATCACGGTACCTGATGCTGTATGGTGTTAAAAGCACTGGAGAAATCAAAGAACATTATTCTCACCGTGTTCCCTGGTTTTTCCAGGTGAGACAGAGCCCTGTGCAGAAGGATGATGGCATCATCTACCCCAATGCCCGGTCGATAAGCAAACTGGAGAGGGTCCATAGCGGGGCTCACTAGAGGGCGAAGATGTGTGAGAACCAATCTCTCTAAGATCTTCATCAAGTGGGATGTCAGTGCTACAGGTCTGTAGTCGTTGAGGTCCATAGGGTGAGGTTTCTTTGGAACTAGTACCACACAAGAAGATTTCCATAATTCAGGGACTATTTCCTGCCTCAGGCTCATATTATACATATATGTAATTATACCACACAGCTGGTCCCCACAAGTCTTAATTAGCCTTACACTGATGTCATCTGGCCCTGCGGCTTTCCTCGCATTGATCTTTTTCATCTCCTTCCTCACCTGGGCCCGTGTGAAGGTCAGACTGTGGTCAGATAAAGACAGATTTCTGGATTTACTGGTCTGTTGGGAAGTAGCCACATGGGGTGAAGTCATTGTGGTGAGGGGAGCTGAAGGACATGCTGGGGTGGGAGTTGTGTTACTTTAAGTGTATAAATATTCCCGCAAAGTTCTCTACTTCTTTCAACAAAAAAAATGGAAACCTAATGAATGGATAACTGAGGACAACTGACATTGAAAACAATGAGTTTTACAGGACTGTGATATTGCTTACTGTGGCCTCTTCACTGCTTAGCAGCTGTTCAATGTATAGTGGCTTTGCTTGGTATTGGGAGTGAGGTGCAGCATGGCAATCTGACCAATAAACATGATGTCACTGGCCTGAGAAGAGGAGCTCATCCAAGTGCTGCAACCATTTCACACAGTTGATTAGTGCGGGTCCCACATGTCGGACAAAGGATAGTTCATCAATATCATAGTCCCAGAAAACTGAACCATTTTTCTGTTCCACAGAACACAATGCAGATGTAAACCTAGGGTTTTTTCCAGAAACAACACGGCACTTGTTTGTATATTGTACCTGTTATTGCTGCTCAGCTCCATTGAAGTGGATTGGGTTCATTTACTTAAGCCCTTAAAAACACAGGGTAGTTTGTACGTTAATGCTCGGCGACTTTTTTCACATTTTCCTTCCCCGCCTTATAAAATTCATAACTTTTTCTATTTATCTGTCAACATAGCTATGTCAGGGCTTATTTTTTCCATTACGATTGTTCTTTAACTGGTTAAGGACCGGGCCTAAAAGTGCCTTATAGACCAGGCCTCATTTTTCAAAACATGTGTCACTTTATATGGCAATAACTTTGAGACGCTATACACAAGTGATTTTGAGATTCTTTTTTCATGACACATTGTACTTCATGTTAATGGTAAACATTGTTTTTGTATTTATTTATAAAAAATTAAGGAATTTGATGGAAATGTGGAAAAAAAAATAGCAATTTTCAAAATGTGAAATGCTCTGCTTTTCAGACAGATAGTCATAACACCAAAATACATGAATAAATATCTACCATATCTCTGCTTTATATCGGCATCATCTTTTAATCGTCCTTTAATTTATTTTGGATGTTAGAAGGCTTGCAAGTGTAACAGCGATTTCCTTACGTCCAACAGCAGCACAATATGGGGTATTTCTGCCCCAGTGTGCTGTAGCACAGGTGGAATTTTTAATTTACATAATTAATTAAGCGATACTCCCCTATAAGAGGCAAAAGAGTCTTCCCTCCACTGTGTCTTTTTCTGTCCTGTGTGGTAGGACAGGTAGAGGGAGGCTCTTTGTCCTCCCATTTTTTCCTAAAAAGGATTTGGAGGGTTAACTACATTTTAGTAACTTTTCTCCTCTTCTGCTGCTCATCTCTTTCCTTGGGAGTATATTTGATTTATGTAAGCTTTCGGGAGTACTAACTCTCTTCTTCAGACATGGTGTAATACTAGAAACTGAAAATTCACACTACTTATACATACACAAGACATGGATCTTCAAAAGGATCTTGGAATAACAAAATGCAATATACGTACAGAAGTTATTTACAGCAGGTCAGGAAATAAACAGTGTAAAATTTGTGGTGCGTGACAGAGGGATCTGTTATCTATCTGTAATCAGGTGGTGATTTGTGACCCTCACAGGTCATACATAGTGTGACATGAAGCTGGCATGAATATTAAGTCTAAATCACAGGTCATACATAGTGTGACACGAAGCTGGCATGAATATTAAGTCCAAATTGCAGAGTTTGAAATTTTTGCATTAACTTGTACTCCCATTCTTTCCTCTCATTCTGCATCTTAAAATGTCCCATTAAAACCACAACCCGCAAATCTTCAATAGAGTGGTCTTCTCTGGAGAAATGTGTGGCCACTGGGAGATCTGTTCTGCTGTTATTAATGTTGAAACTGTGTGAGTTCATGCGCTGACTAAGTCTCTGCCCTGTTTCCCCCACATAGAGGCCTGTGTCCATGTCTTGTGTATGTATAAGTAGTGTGAATTTTCAGTCTCTAGTATTACACCATGTCTGAAGAAGAGAGCTAGTACTCCCGAAAGCTTACATATCAAATATACTCAGTTAGCCTCTAAAAGGTATCACCTGATTTCTTCACTCTTCCACTGCTGCACTCTCTGTCAGTGGCCATTTTGAGCTGGGTGCCTGCCCTTGTCGGATCTCAGGTGAGATGTTTGTGGCTGGGCAGGTTGTGCATGCAGTGTGTGTCTGCTTCTGAGCCTTGGAGGCTGTGTTGCAGGGTTAATATATAACCACTATGCAGCTCCTGGCCTGGCTAAGATCTCCAGCAGAGCTTATGCTTCAGGTGTTTGTGCTCAGCTACAACAGATCACAACGTCTCAGTCACAAGTTCCTACACTGCCTTCTGTGATGGTTCCATCACAGACTGCCACAAAAACACACCGCACTTGCTATAGCAGTGGAATTAAAGCAAGGAGGAAGAGAAAGGTTAAAGCAGGGGGAAGTGAGGTTTTCAGTTCAGCTGCAGAACTTTTTTGTGGGTCCTGTTTTCCTGGGACCGTTTTTTTTTCTGTTACACTTCTGCAGCCTACTTTCTGTACTGCTGGATTGTGCTATCGGACTAGTTTTAGGCCATTCTCTTTACCGCTGCAGCGGTATTAAAGACCCCATTGTTAAGGGTCTCTAAAAGAGTTTGTGTATATAAATTTTATGCGTAAGTATGGTTTTCTCCTATTTAAACTTTCCTGCTGAGACAATGGTTGTCTCTTATATAGGGGAGGCCTCTGTACACTTCCTTTTGTTTGCTACTGTCTGCATTTTTTCTGATACTGTTCTGACTGATGTCTTCCTCTGCTTCCGGTGGCAGCGGCAACTCCAGGAGGGAAAGCTCCTCTAAGCTGAAACATTTCGCTTATACAGAGTGCGACATCCATCTGCCTGATGGTATGAGGAGCGTGAAAGAAATCTGGGACTCGATTTCTCAGATCTCTAAGAAGCCTCGTACTGAGAGACATTCTCAGTCAGTTCCGTCAGAGGAGGAATTTCATATACTCAGATGCATTCGCCTGATGAAGACACTTGGGAAAATTCCAGCACACCTCTTTTTTCCTTGGTAAGGATGCCTAGGCTGCTGAAGTTCATCTGGTCAGAGGCCGTGATGTCGAGCTTGGGGAAGCCTCTAGTTCCACCAGTAGGGGGCCTAGGGCCTTCCAAGTGGACGTGACACTGGATAAAGCTTTGACAGGGAAGTGGAGACATCCCAAAAAGTGCAACCTATTTATCCAGGAGGTTTAGGACCCTATTTCCCTCAGCAAGATTGTTGGGTCCCCCGCCTAAGGTGGATATGGCGGTAGCTAAATTGCTTCACTGCGCTGCACAAGTTGGCTCCAATCTCCAAGTCTCTATACATAGACACTTGAAGTGCACCCTTAGAAGGGCTTATTCCTCGGGCTCTGCTCAGACTTCTGTGGGCATCGCCTCCAATGAGCTAGCGAATAAGCTGTGCTCCGATCTGGCCCAACTGAAGTGGGACATTGACTCCGGAGTCTCCAGATGATCTATTATCCCTTATGGGTCGGTTTCCTTGGCGGCAGACTATTTAGCGGAAGCTTCCGTACACCAAGCCAAGATGGCCGCCAAATCTCTGACCCTCTCTACAGCTGCTAGAAGGCCATTATGTTTGAAGCCTTGGAGAGCGGACAGTGCGTCCAAGTATAACTTATGCTCCCTACCCTTTGAGCTGTGTAAACATTTTAGCAGAGACCTGGAAGACATCATGGAAGGTCTTGCGATAAAAAGAATAAGTGCCTTCCGCAGTCTTTTAGAGGAAAAGCAGAACCTTCTGGCCGGGGCAGATGTTATCAGCAATCGTCTCAATCTACGCTCCAGTATCAGAGGTGTGCTAAATATCAGTCCAGCGGGGCTGAACCTAAAGTTCCCCATAGAAGGAGACAGAAAGAAGCCTGGCTGCTGTGGCCAGCCTCTCGCCTCCTGTAGCGGCAAATATTCCTGTTGGGGGATGTCTCTCCCCTTTTTTTTCTCCTTCTGGCAGGAGAAGATCCAAGACCTTTGGTCTTACAAGTAATACAGCGGAGTTATGTGGACGATTTTCTTTGCCCGCCACAAGACAGATTCATCACAACCCGCTTTCTTCCTGCACTGAAGCAGGTTATTCTGGAAAATTCCATTCTGGAATACCTGGGCAAGGGGGCCTTGAAAAAAGTTCTCCCCTCAGAAGAAGGTTTGAGGTCTACTCTCTAGACTTCCTACTACCAATATATGATTATAGTCCTAATATATCTAAGTCTCTTCTTAGAGAAGAGCGTTTCCAAAAGGAGACCGGCAAGTTGGTCACATCCTTTTCTGCAAAGCGATGTTCTTGTCACTCTCGACCTAGAGAATGCGTACTTACATGTTCCAGTTATCCTCCTCACAGAAGGTATCTGAGAATTGCTGTATCAATTGCCGGCCACAGGTGACATTTCCAGTTTGCGGCTTTGCCCTTCGGCATTTCCTCGGCTCCCCACACCTTTACCTAGGTGATGACTCCAGTAATAGCCGCACTCAGACTTCAAGTTCTGTTCGTAGTGCCATATTTGGACGACTGGCTTATAAAAGCCTAGTCAGAAACCATCCTGCTCCAGCACCTACAGACAGCTGTGTCTTCCTCCAGTATCTAGGCTAATAACCGGGAGAAGTCAGAGGTGATTCCTTCCACACGAAAGAAGTTCCTGAGGTTCAGCCTGACTCTGTCCGCCTAGAAATTTCTTTACCTCCGAGAAGGAGAGAAAAGATAATCAGAGCGCTTCAGTATCTTCTCAAGACGCTTTGGATGTTCATCAAAACAACTATGAGAGTCCTAGGCCTCATGTCAGCCTCAGCCGATGCAGTCCCTTGCGCTTTATGGCATATGCGTCCCCTCCAGTCGGAAGTACTGGGTGTCTGAAATCATGGCCCTCTGAGTCTTGACAAGAAGATCAGACTTTCTCCCAGAACCCATCTTTCTCTCAACTGGTGAATACACGTGAAAGTCAGATGTCCATGGTCTAACCTCGTTGGACCCTGTTGACCGATGCTTTCTTTTCAGGATGAGGAGTCCATCTGTACGAGAAGACCGTACAAGGAGTCTGGAGCAGGCTAAAAAGGATGACATAATCCATCTGGAGGGAACTCAGAGCACTCCTCCATTCTTCTCCTCTTCTGAGAGGAAGACCTGTCAAGATCCGGTCCGTCAACTTGGTTACCGTAATAAACAGGAAGGAACCAGATAAGGTGCTATGAGACTTAGGTCAGCGGTTGCAGCTCCCGTTCCACTGGGATCTTTGCACAGTTTTTTCTGGCCTCTGCGGCCCGCCATTTGAACCATTGGAGGAGGTGGATCTTAAGTTTCTGGCTTTTAAAACCACCTTTTTTGCTAGCTATCACCTCAGCAAAAAGAATACGAGAGTTGCAGGCTTTTTTCTGAAGAGCCATATTTTGGTTTTTTTTTCCCGTTGGGGTCCAGCTCAGATTTCTTCCTGGTTTTAACCCTAAGGTGCCCTCTCAGGCTAATATCAACCAGGTGGTCTCCTTACCAGTTTTCTTTCACAGCTCCATCTTCCAGGGTGGGGGGAAAACTCCATACACTGGATATAGTATGGTGTCTCCAAAAATTTATCTTCTGCGTACACGGCCATTCAGAAGATTGGAGAACCTCTTAATTAATATATATGGTAGAGACAAAGGTCTCAAGGCTTCCAAAGCCTCTTTATCAAGAGGGATTAAGGAAGCAATTTCTTTTTGCTTGGGTTAACATCACCCAAATTCATCAGAGTCCATTCAACCAGGGCTGTGTCGGCCTCCTGGGCTGAGAGTCGGTCTTTTTGTGCAGTCGCATTTGGTCATTCCAACTAACCTTTGTTTAACACTATCGGTTAGATTTCCATACTTCAGAGGCTACTGCCTTTGGACATTCATACTGTACTGTAGTGCGAGAGAACCCTCCATAGGGGATCTACTTGCTACGTCCCCATATTGTGCTGCTGTTGGACATAAGGGAATTGTTGATTATGTAGATAATCTGTTTTCCCTTAGTCTGAACAGCAGCACAAGCTTTCCCCCTTAAGAAGTATTGTTGTTTTTTCTTTATTCTTTATAACTAACACAGTGGGGGGAGGTCTCTTTTGCCTCTTATAGGGGTGTATCGCTTAATTAATTATGGAAATTAAAAAATCCGCCTGTCCTACCAACACACAGGGGAAGAAATACCCCATATTGTGCTGCTGTTCGGACTAAGCGAAAACAGATTATCTACATAATCAACGATTTTCCAGATTTACAAGAAAATTTCCCAAACTCATTTTTTAGGGACCACTTCAGTTACATAGTAGATGAGGTTGGATGAAGACATCAGTCCATGTTTGGGCACAGCCGGGCACAGAAGGGAAGGAGCGCTATTTTGGTTTTTGAAGCACAGTTTGGTTTATGGACACCATGCCACTTTTGCAGAGCCCCTGAATTGCCAGTAAAGTGGAATCCGCAGACTTGTGATCCCATTTTGGAAACTTCACTCTTCAAGGGATTTATCAAGTGGGGTAGCGAGCATCATTAACCCTTAAGTGTTGCCTTCATTTAGTTTCAATAAATGAATGCGCAGCTGATAATGAAAAGGTTAAAGAGGACCTTTCATGTCCTCATGTATGGGTACTACATACGGTTTTACATACCGCTAGAAAGCCGACAGCACGCTGAATTCAGCGCACTGCCGGCTTTCCCGTTATATGACCCGGGGCTGGAGATATCGGGGTCTAAATTTCACTGTTCACTGTCAGAAGGGCGTTCCTGACATTCTAGCTGCGCTGTGAGGAACGCCCTCCCTGACAGTACCTGTCCATAGACTTGTACTGGGGGGGCATTCCTTACAGTCCAGCGTCATCACTGGGCTGTAAGGAACGCCCACTCTGATAGTACTCAGCTCAGAGAGAGGGGGAGTTCCTTACCGCCCAGTGATGACGCTAAGCTGTGAGGAACTCCCCCTCAGTACAGTGCTATGGAGGAGCACAGTCAGGGAGGGCGTTCCTCACAGCGCAGCTAGACTGTCAGGAACGCCCTTCTGACAGTGAAATTTAGACCCCCCGATATCTCCAGCCCCAGGGCATATAACGGGAAAGCCGGCAGTGCGCTGAATTCAGCGAGCTGTCGGCTTTCTAGCGGTATGTAAAACCGCATATACATGAGAACATGAAAGGTCCTCTTTAAATTGCAATTTTTCCATAGATATGCCATTTCATTGCCTGATATTTTGTGCCCAGCTTATGTCAGCAGGCTCAAACACTCTAAAAACTGTTAAGTGGTTATCCCGGGCACAACAGCTTTTGGAGCGTTCATATCGGATACAAACCGGGCACAACATATTATGCATTGAAATTACAAATTCCTGGAAAAATTGCCATTTTCACCTTTCACCATCAGCTGCGTATTCATTTATGGATAATAAATTATAGCAAGATTTGGGGATTCCTTTGGGGAACCAAGGGGTCAAAACCCCCGATCGGAACTCAGTTCTGACCAGGGGTTATGGAGCAGGGTGTTAGCTGTCAGTTACAGCTAACACCCGCTCCAGATCCCTTTCACAGTGTCTCTGAAGTTCCGGCCATAAATTTACAATTAGGCGGACTTCAGAGACCAGGACTGCTGGCCGTAAATTTTCAGTTTTTGGCTGTAGATTGTAAATGAAAACAAATAGGTAGAAATTAATGGATATAAATGTTATATGTATTTCTTACCTGGTAGATTTGTAATCATGTTGTTCACGGTTTCATTTACAGTTTGTTTGCTTCGTTGTTTGCCGAACAGGAGGGAGTATGGTGACATCCTGGACTCCTTAAATAATGGAAGACTTAATTTGGCCTCTGAATTGAAATCCTGTTGGACATTTTCAGAAATTAAACTTGTCATCAATAATCATTTAACTGAAAAGTTTTTTGAAAAGAGGTAACCATTTTTATCATGAAGTTATCATAAATGAATCATAGGCCACCATTAGGGCCTGGTGTAAACATTAATGAAAAGAGGTCTGCTGCTCCCAGGGTTGCTCACTGTTGCTTACTGGAGTATGTGCTCTATTATTGACATAGGGATGCTATGCAAAACTAAGTAGTGGGAGTCTTCAGGGTTGACCTCACCTTTAAACTGTGCTGACCAGAATCAGGGGGCTGCTAAAGATTTAGGGCAGATATAGTGCTGGTAAGTAATCACCAGCATGTTTGACAGACTGAAAGGGGGGCACGTCATTGGACAGAGAAAAACAGGATGGTCATTTCAGGGAATTGCCCATCATCTAGGCCGCTCTAACCTTGTTGATAGGAGGTGCAAAAGGATACACGTCACTCCACTGTTCTGGGTGCTCAAGTAGGGTTCCACCCTGTAAAGTACTGTAGAAAAACTCCACAAGTTTCAGGTGAAATCAAATAAAGAATTTATTGTGGTAGACAATCCAAACATAAATGTGACGTTTCGGTTGGCTCAATGCAACCTTCATCAGACACAAATTGTGTAAAATAATCTGTGTAGAGCTGATGCCAGAGGTGTTAGGTGTTGGGCTGTAGAAAGCCATGCCAGATTATCCAACTCAATCCGTGTCTGGTGAGGGTTGCATTGAGCCAACCGAAACATCACTTTTATGTTTGGATTGTCTACCACAATAAATTCTTTATTTGATTTTACCTGCAATTTGTGGAGTGCCAAGTTTTTCATTGCTGTTAGGAGGTGTTGGGAGCAGTGGTTATGTGAGGGTACACACACACGGTGAACAGGCTCTGCACGGCTCAGACAGACTATCAGTAAAGAGGATTCTTTGATATGCCAACGAGCATGAGCAGCATCCACAGTTTACTTGTCCAGGATACAGACATAGGTGTGACCTTCATTACACAGCCCTCTCTATGAGCAGACCATTTCCATGCACTTAGCAGAAGAAAATGTAGTGTCATTGTGCCCATTACATGTCCTGCCATTGACAGCCAGCCACTGTTGCCTTTGTTTGCAGTGATGTGGTGAACAAGAAACAGAAGCCTTGTGGTGAATGCTTCATTCCTACCTTTGCTATGGAGGAACCTATGAGTGTGCAGGATCTAGAGGCCCAGCTGCAACATCTGTGAGCATATGTGTTGCAGGACACCATATGGGACCTGTATGCCTCCATGCCTAACCATATCTCATCTTGTATTTAAGTTAGAGGCAGCCCAACAGGGTACTACAACTTCCTTTCAGTTGTACAGTTTTCTCTAATAAACTTATGACTTCGCTCTAATATTGTTAATACTTATATCATCATTAAATTGACAAATAATGGGTGTGTATGTATATTGTGACAACTTGGTTATTTTAGCTCACAATATCCTCATCAAGATGGTTGGCACATCAGAAACCTCCCATAAATTCTCACTCCGACACAGTGAATTTGCTTCAAAACTGACCCCAGACAGCTTTATTCTTCTGTTTTCATAGCAAAACAGTATGTACATAACCGTACAAAATAAATCCTCAGCCGTCTGACTACTGAATTACACATTCAGTGTCCCTCACTATGTGGAGATACTGGGTAGTAGGCCCAGGGCCTCAAACACAGTAGTTCTGGCTCCCACAGGCCCTGGCACAGCCTGTCTTCCCCAGACAGGTGGCATTATGGGAAGGGTTGTCATTTTACTTGTAGAGCCCTTCCACCTGGCTGCTAATTAACCTCATTACCAGCTTGTCTACTAACCAAATGAAACACCCAACTTTGCAGAGGCTTTTCTCTTCCACCCTGCTTTTCCAGGGTGAAATACACATTTTTCTGTATCTCCAGTGGCACAAGTATGCTTCTCTAGCAGTCACACTGTCGCAATATGTGGTTGGTGATAAGATGTGGTTGAGAGGGGGGATTTTTAGAAAAAAAAAAATTGACTAAGCTCCATTTTCCATATTTGACGTGAGTTACTTTATATAGTAATAACTTTATAATGGGTTTGCCTATCCCATTGTTTTTGAGATTTGTGTTATTGTGACAAATTGGAGCAGACTTACTAACACTTTCTAAGTTTTAGACAGTGGAAACTTTGACTAGACATTTTTAAAATGTGCAGATTTATCACAGTGGGAGGGATTTATTAAAATTGGTGTTTTCTACACCAGTCTTAAAGGGGTTGACCAACGTTTCCTAAATAAATTCCGTGACTTCTCTTTCCAGCTGGACAAGATACATAAAGTGGTGGGCCCCACCCATCTGAACAGTCTTGTCCCCAAGATGTCCTTTGTCAGGTTAAATACTTCTGATAGAAATTCCTCAGTTTCCCCCTATTTCACTCTTGGACTAACTGCCTGATTGACAGCGTGTCAAATTGCCTTCCTCACAAGACATTATTTCCCGTAGCCTCTCAACATATCTCTTCTGACTGAAGTTCCCTTTTATATAAAAATTGCCATTCCGATCCTGGATGTACCTGGAGGGTAAACAAGAGGACGCTGGTGATACAGAATGCTCTTAATATCCTTCTTCTTTACCCACACTCTTCCTGCTCCCTCCTCTCCTCACCCTCATGACCCCTCCACTCCTACCACACCTCACTGCCGATGCTTTGGAGTATGGAAGATTATGGCAGTTCCCTTGTCTGACCTAGAATTGCAACTAGCAATAAAAACGGGTAAGGCGTTGGGCCTCAACTGTCATTAACATGTCCAATAACATAAAAAATTCATCCCCATTCACCAACCTCACTTTTATTATTATTGTTTATTATATAGCACCATTAATTCCATGGTGCTTTACATTTGAGGGTTTACATATGGTACACAAAATATACAAGACAAGTATAATACTAACAGTGACCAACTGGCACAGTGGGATAGAGCTTCCTGCCCGCAAGGACTTACAATCTATGAGGGAAGAGGTATAGAGACAGAAGGTGAGTTCTTCTTGAGTTTTAATTATTGACCCATTTCCCTGTTAAATGTGGACCTTAAATTATTCACTAAGACTCTCGCCACCTGCTTAACCCCTTATCTCAACTGAACCTATGTGATCAAGTGTACTTTATTACCACAAGGGAGGTGAGGGACAATATGATCCATGCAATCGATATTCTTCACCACTTCTCCCTTGACCCTTTCCCTGTCCTTCTTTGCTCCACTAATGCATTTCTGCACTGATTCATCTCCGGGACCCTGGCTCACATTAGTTTGGGCCCACACATGAGCAGACTGCCTTTACTCTGACCCTTAAGCCATGGTATGGGTTAATTGTGGGCACTCCATGTCCTTTTGGATTACCAATGGATCCTGACAGGGTTGCCCTCTGTCTCCCCTGATCTTCATTCTTTCGGACATATCCACTTATAACTGCTTGTCCAATTCCAAGATTAGTCTATAAAAATCGGAAGCTCTAGAAGATGTTCCCACTTCTATGGTCCTCATCCATACTGAGCAACCTATGGGTCCTTTTACCGGCAAAACTCTCAATACTATAGCAGGCAAACTTTCCGCCCTTAGTAATAGACTAAAGTCCTGTCTAGAAGAGAGGACCTAGCACATTTTCACCTTTATTTGGGTGGTGGTCCATCTTTAAGATGAATATCCTTCCATGTATTTTATATCTCTTGCAAGCGTTACTCATCCAAATATCCAGAGACCTCTTTTTGAAGCTCTCCTCTTTCAAGTTCACAAGGGCTGGCAAACTGGCATGAATAGCCAAATCAGTGCTTTTTTGACCTAAAACCCGTCGAGGGCTGGGATTGCCAAATATACAGTCATACCATATAGCGGCCCATGTTTCTCAGCACCCATGTAAGGAGACTGCCCATCCTAGGACAGAGGATAAGAGGTGATAAAAAGGTCCACACCCCCTCTACACCCCAGTTCAGGTTTTCTGTCCTCTGAAAAGGAAGTGCCTTTGGGAGCTTTAAGCTCCCTCCAGAGATAGTGGATTGTTCAAACCCTTGGACTGAGGGAAGGACTGGGTCTTCTAAACCGAATGAGGACCTAACCCTTTGGGGCAGAAGTCTTTGTATAAAGTCATCTATCTGTAAGTCTGTCTTCTCCCTCATTCTTCCTGCTTGTCCCCAACTGTTTTCTGTGCAGTCTGCCACGGCTGTGTTTGGGCAGCCTCGGTCTGGAATTTCTTCCCTCCTTCTGGATAGCCTATGGATTGCTGAGACCACCAAGGAAGGGTATCCCTTGGTGTACCGTCTTAGAAGCAGCAGTTGGAGCTGTCTCTCTTTTTTTTTTTGTGTGTCCTGTCTTTTGGCATTGGATAATGCTAGCCAGGCAGGGGAAAGATCATTTTGATAGTGTTCTTATAGCGGGAGCACCAGGCACGTTACAAATTGGCTATGAGGAAGAGCCAGCCCCCTCAGCAACCTTTTGTTTTTGCGTCATTCACTGTGTAGTAAAAGTGACAGGTTACCTGAATTCTGTGGGTCAGTATGGTCACAGCAATACCAAATTTATATAGTTTTTATGTTTTAATATCTGTAACAAAATTTTAAACTTTGGAAAAAACTAATTTCTTTGCATCACCACATTCTGACAGCCATAATTTATTTATATGTTTGCATACAGAGACAAATGGTAATTTTAATTTATTCCATTTTGGTGAATGTGTCACGTTTTTATTTTTACATGTAAACTACGGAAAGTGGGTGATTTGAATTTTTATATCTTTATTACTTTTTAAAACTTTTTTTTTTAAACTACCAGTCATTAGATTAGATTAGGTTATATCAGGATGCAATACTACGTTATTACAGTCTTACATTACAGTTATTACAGTTATTACAATACTATTGTTATTACAATCAATTATCTATGATACTATTGAGCCTGAAGCAAGGCTTTTTAGTAGCACTTGTAGGCCATGGCAACCAAACCAGCACAAATGATCCGAGTTCAGAGTCTCACTAAAGTACAAACTAATAGCAGGCACCTGGGTGGGCAGGAACAGAGTTTAAATATCCATTGTCAGCTGCTGATTGCATCAGCATAGCAGAGCTCTGAAAACTTCAGAAGCTTCATATGTTGGCACGGTAACCTTAAAGGGGTTTTCCAGGCAAAAATTATTTTTTAAAAAAAGGCCTGTTAGTGCTATTAATGGGTAAATAAGTGCACCCAAATAATTTTAGCAGTGTCTTTAGTGATTTCTGGGGTTCTCTGAGAGCTCCTGGCATCTTTTGCATTTGTTTATATCGTGTAGCTTCCTGTGCTTCTAGCCTACAACTACCATAATGCTTTGCTTCCTCCCCCCTCCCTCTCTCACTCCCTCCCTCAAACCCCCTCCCTGTCTCCCTAGCTAGCCCACCCACTACTAGCCCCAACTAACTAACTCAGCCCCCTCCCCGCCCCCCCACATCATACTTATCTGTCTTCATGTCTCCTCCTCTTATTGATGTCTGCCTGGAGCAGAGGAGATGCTGGCTCTGCGCTGCAGGCCTCCCACGTTGCCTGGAGCCGGGCGTGACGTTACTTCCGGGAGTGACGTCACGGCTACAGTCCGGTCTGGAATGGAGAGGAAGAATGGTAAGTATAGTGTGCAGTTTCCCAGCACTATTGCGTGTGCTTGGGGGGGGGGGGTGCACACAGAAGAGGAGAGGCGGGGATGACGCGTTTGCCCAAGTCTACAGGAAAAGGTAAGTACAAAGGGGCTAGCGGGGGCGAGGCCTTTTTCCTGACGTAATGGTAATTCTGTTATCTTTTGTGTCTGATATACTGTTTAGACTGTGTACTGTCAGGAAGGCGGTATCAGACAGGAGCAGACAAGGGGAGTGATTCTGAGCTCCGACACTGGTTGTCTCTGTATGGAGCTCTGAATCTCGCCCTCTACCTGACACTGCCCTTCTGACATTGCAGAGCTTAAATAGCACATCAGGCATCAAAACTAACAGCACATTTTGCTCTGGATTGCTGGGGACTATAGAGAA
This sequence comes from Leptodactylus fallax, assembly GCA_947044405.1. Classification (NCBI taxonomy): domain Eukaryota; kingdom Metazoa; phylum Chordata; class Amphibia; order Anura; family Leptodactylidae; genus Leptodactylus; species Leptodactylus fallax. The sequence continues at coordinate 6,696,247 of CAMRHE010000058.1, read as the reverse complement.
AATTCCAGTTGTACTGTATTCAGTGGAGCTGCTCCTAATAACAGATGCTAAGAACTTGAATTGGTGGAGGTGGTGAAAGATTCTTTTTAAAGAGGACCTTTCACCACCTCCAACAAGTCCAGTTCCTTACATCAAATAATAGATACTGCTTCACTGATTCTGAAACAGTTGAAATTTTTTCTCTAGCCCCCACCATTCCTGAGCAAAAAATGATGTTTGATATGCTATTTAGGTTCTGTACTGTCAGGAGGATAGTGTTAGGCAGGAGCAGGCAAGGGGAGTGATTCTGAGCTCTTACACTGGCTACCTCTGATTGGAGTTCTGAATCACACCCCCTGGCTGACCCTGCCCTTCTGACATTACAGAACTTAGTGGAAGAGTGAAGAAATCAGGCGATACCTTTTAGAGGCTAACTGAGTATATTTATAAGTAAGCTTTCAGTAGTACTAGCTAGCTCCCTTCATCAGACATGGTGTGATACAAGAACTGAAAATTCACAGATTTTTATACACATGGTTTTCAAAGCATTTTAGAGTCCTTAAAAAAATGCAATCTAAGTAGAGAAGTTATTTACAACAGGTCAATAAAACAGTCTGGTTAAGGGAATATTTTTATGACAAAGACCTTCCATACAGCAGCGACTCTGAGATGGAACAGCCCATAAGGAATCCTACCAAAAAATCTACCTGGACCCCACGCCCTGAAGCTAATGCAGCACTGGATAAATATATTGACTGTTTCAGAAGCAAAGTAAAATCAGAAATCCTAAAGAAACAAAAGAAACAGGCGCATAACCTAACCCTGCAAGAACAGAAGGCTATTACTTCACTGAAAGAAAATCAGGATATAATACTAAAACCAGCTGACAAAGGGGGCGCAATAGTCATAATGAACACCTCAGACTATATCCAGGAAGCAAACAGGCAACTGTCAAATCCCATCCATTACTCCAAACTTGGAAGTGATCCCACAGAGGCCTATATGAAAGAACTAAAGAGTATGATCAAGAAGTTTCCAGTCCAGATCCAGAATCAGGTAAAAGGACTTATCCCACAAAATCCCAGACCGGGCTGCTTCTATATGCTCCCAAAGATACACAAAGATGGCAACCCTGGGAGGCCTATCATTTCTGGCATTGGGACACTGACAGAAAACATCTCAGGTTGGGTGGAAAATCTCCTAAAACCCCTTGTCAGGGATACTCCAAGCTATATCCAGGACACCACTGACCTTCTCAACAAACTGAATGCCCTGGGCCCTCTACCTGAGGGTACCATTTTGACCACCATGGATGTGGAATCCCTGTATACCAACATTCCCCACAAGGATGGAGTTGCAGCATGTCGGGTACACCTGGCAAAACAAAACCTCCCAACAGAACCAGTAACGCAGCTCATACAATTCATCCTTAGCCACAACCATTTTACCTTTGGAGAGGATCTATATCTACAGCGAATGGGAACTTCAATGGGGACCAGATGTGCACCCCAATATGCAAATCTCTTTATGGCAGAAATGGAAGGAACAGATTTATCAACATGCGCCACCAAACCTATGATTTACCTTCGTTATATCGATGATATCCTTGTCATCTGGACTGCAGGTGAGGAGGCCCTACTTCAATTCCATAATGACTTCAATGACTTTCACCCGACCATCAACCTTAAACTTAGCTATTCAGGGAGTGAAATTCACTTTCTGGATACCACAATATACATTAAAGACCACCGGCTACTCACATCAATATACCACAAACCCACAGACAGAACGGCCTACCTGAGAAACGACAGCTTCCACCCCAAGCACACAAGACAATCTATAATCTACAGCCAGGCTATACGATACAATCGTATTTGCTCTGACAAAACAGACCTGGACAAGCACCTCCTGGATCTGAGGATGAAATTTCTCAGATTGGGATACAAACCAAAAGTAACAGACAACCAATTGAACAAAGCGGCAGCCATTACCAGAGACAGTCTGCTCACATATAGAGAGACCCAGAAAGATGCCCGAGTGCCCCTAGTAGTCACCTACAACCCACAGCTGGAGATCCTACGAAGGATTGCCAACGAGCTCCAACCTGTGCTACATAGGGACAACAGACTCAAGGACATATTTCCAGTCCCCCCTCTCCTTTCCTTTCGACAACCACCAAACCTGAAGCGTATTATCGTCCGGAGTGCCCTGAAGGCCCCAACTGAAAATGGCACCTCACCTTGCCTACATAAAAGGTGCATGACCTGCAAGCACATCCACACCACTGACAGTGTACCTATCCCACAGTCACAACAGGTGCACAGAATTAGGGGGACATTCTCCTGCAGGTCTTCCAATGTGGTGTACCTCATAATGTGTGTGCAATGTCCCACCACAGGCCTCTATGTGGGGGAAACAGGGCAGAGACTCAGTCAACGAATGAACTCACACAGATCCAATATTAATAACAGCAGAACCGATCTCCCAGTGGCCGCACATTTCTCCGGAGAAAACCACTCTATTGAAGATTTGCGGGTTGTGGTTTTAATGGGACATTTTAAGACGCAGGAGAAAAGGAAAGAAATGGAGTACAAATTTATGCAAAAATTTCAAACTCTGCAATTTGGACTTAATATTCATGCCAGTTTCATGTCACACTATGTATGAAACATGAACTGAACTCAATATTCATGCCAGCTTCAAATCACACTATGTATGAACTGTGAGGGACACAAATCACCTCCTGATAGCAAACAGATAACAGCAAGAATTACTGATCCCTCCGTCACGCACCACAAGATTCCAGACTGTTTTTTTGACCTGTTGTAAATAACTTCTCTACTTAGATTGCATTTTTTTAAGGACTCTAAAATGCTTTGAAAACCATGTGTATAAAAATCTGTGAATTTTCAGTTCTTGTATCACACCATGTCTGATGAAGGGAGCTAGCTAGTACTCCTGAAAGCTTACTTATAAATATACTCAGCCTCTAAAAGGTATCGCCTGATTTCTTCACTCTTCCACTACTTTCAATGGCTAACACGGTACAACATTATACTATTACAGAACTTAAACAGCACATCAGGCATCAAAAGTACCTATGCTTGTTGCTCAGGATCTTGGGGAGCTAGAGAAAATTTTCCAACTTTGCTGAAATTAGTGGAGCGGCGCCTATTAACAGATGCTAAGAACTTGAATTGGTGGAGATGGTGAAAGGTTCTCTTCAAGTTTATAGTTGAGTATTTTTTTGCTTGATTTTGAAGAATGTTTTTTTCATCTCAATGTTTTTTGAAGTTTTTTTCAATCATTTTGGAAACAACAATAAAGCAGTGTCAAAATGAAAAGGTTTCCTTGTAGTGTGCAAATCATGACAGTTGAAAGATGGATATTGACCTATTGGCATTTAGTTGATCTGTCACCACCAAAATAGCTTTCTAAAATACTTATATGCTGTTAGTGGCATAGTGAACATACCACTTTGAGTCAAAATGCAGATTTGCTGCCTCGAAAATCAACTTGTAATCCATATGCAAATTAGTTCTTAAGGTGGTTGTACCTATTTTATAGTTAAACCTGCAGTCAGTTCTGGGGTCACAGGTTGTTTCTCATTACTGGGGGGGGGGGGTGACACTATCTACCCAGATGTAGTTGTAACTGGACTAACTCAGGAAACTTCTGAAACTGCAGAATCTTCCCAGGTTGATAACCTTAAAGGTAAAGCAGTTGGATTGAGAATTCTGACAAACAGTATGCAAAGTCTTCTTCAGATGTTAATATACTGTAGTTTTAATCTGAAAGATGGAAAATTCCAGTTGTGGTGGTTTGCTATAGGCATTTTGTTTTCTTACACCTGTGCTTCATTTATCTTTATTAAGATGGGTGCAAACAATGCGATTTGTATGTGGTGATTAGAGTGGTTTGTTTAAGGTATTATGTTTATGTCTCCTTCCTCCTTATTTAAGGGAATCTTTCACAAGAACCCAATATATTTAACCCAGCCCTGCAGATAGATAGGTTAGGGTCACCTGAATCAAGCAGTACTTTCCCCTTGTGAATTGGTGCCTCCATTGTCGAAATATCACAGTGTTCATCAGTATGCAAATAAGGGCATTGTAGTTGCTCCAAAGAGGTAAGCAGCAACACCCTCGTTGCACCAAAGAGCTAATTTGCATATTTACAAAAATGGTGATATCCTGGCAAAGGAGACACCGATACTGTTTGATTTAGTTTACCCTAAATGATCTAGTTTGAAATTCTGGACTCTAGTGACTATAAGATAGGTTCACAAAATGCAGTTTGTATGTGGTGTTTTTAAATCAAATTATAGTTAAAGGGGTTTTCCCATGAACATAACCTTATTTAAATTTGTAGACAATAAAAAGTTAAACATTTCTGAAAATATAAGTAATTAAAAATGTTGCAGATCTTTTTTCTCTGACAGTCTGTTGTCTTGATAGCTTGTCAATGGATATACAAACCTTTTATGGTCTGACATGCCCCAGACCATAGATAGGTTCTGCATTCATGGTTGTATCCTTTGCAACTGATTCGAGACAAAAGACTGTTACCAATTAGATGGTTAGGGAAAATCATTAAAACACTGCAAAATATTAATTATTTACAGTGGTTTGCAAAAGTATTCATACCCCTTGAACTTTTTCACATTTTGTCACCTTACAGCTACAAACTTAAATGTATTTTAGTGATATTTTAACTGACAGCCCAACACAAAGTAGTGATTGTGAAATGGAACTAAAATGATACATGGTTTTCAAAATTTTAATCAAATAAAAATCTGAAAAGTGTGATGTACAAAAGTATTCAGCCCCCCTATATCAATACTTTGTAGATCCACCTTTCACTACAGCTACAACTGCAAGGCTTTTGGGGTATGTCTCTACCAGCTTTGCGCATCTAGATACTGAGATTTTTGGCCATTCTTCTTTGCAAAATAGCTGAAGCTCAACCAGATTGGATGGATAGCGTCTGTGAACAGCAATTTTCATGTCTTGCCACAGATGCTCAAAGGGATTTAGGTCTGGACTTTGACTGGGCCATTCTCACACATGAATATTCTTTGATCAAAACCATTCCACTGTAGCTCTGACTGTATGTTTAGGTTCATTGTCTTGCTGGAAGGTGAATCTCCTTCCCAGTCTCAAGTCTTTTGCAGCCTCCAACAGGTTTTCTTCCAGGATTGCCCTGTATTTAGCTCCACCCATCTTCCCATCAACTCTGATCAGCTTCCCTGTCCCTACTGAAGAAAAGCATCTCCACAGCATGATACTGCCACCACCATATTTCACAGTGGGGATGGTGTGTTCAGGCCAAAAAGTTCAACTTTGGTCTCATCTGACCAGAGCACCTTCTTCCACATGTTTGCTGTGTCCCCTATATGGCTTGTGGAAAACTGCATACGGCACTTCTTATGTCTTTCTTTCAGCAATGGTTTTCTTCTTGCCACTCTTCCATAAAAGTCAGATTTGTGGAGTGCACGACTTATTGTTGTCCTGTGGACAGATTTTGCCACCTGAGCTATGGATTTCTGTAGCTCCTCCAGAGTGACCATGGGCCTCTTGGCTGCTTCTCTGACCAGTGCTCTCCTTGCTCGATCTGTTAGTTTAGGTGGATGGCCATGTCTTGGTAGGTTTGCAGTTGTAGAATACTTTTTCCATTTTTGGATGATGGATTGAACAGTGCTCCTTGGGATGCTCAAAGCTTGGATATATTTTTATAACCTAACCCTGCTTTAAACTTTTCCACAACTTTATTTCTGACCTGTCTGGAGAGTTCCTTGGTCTTCATGATGCTGTTTGTTCACTAGTGTTCTCTAATAAACCACTGAGACCTTCGCAGAACAGGTGTATTTATACCGAGACTAAATTACACACAGCAGGACTCTATTAACTAATTAAGTGACTTCTGAAGGCAATTGATTGCACTGGATTTTATTTTGGGGTATCAGAGTACAGGGAGCTGAATACTTTTGCACATCACACTTTTCAGATTTGATTAAAATTTTAAAAACCCTGTATCATTTTCGTTCCACTTCACAATTACTTGCTACTTTGTGTTGGTCTATGACTTAAAATCTAAATAAAATACATTTAAGTTTGTGGTTCTAAGGTGACAAAATGTGAAAAAGTTCAAGGGGTATGAATACTTTTGCAAGTCACTGTATATTTAAAAAAAAAAAAAAGTTTAACTTTTAATTGTCTACAATTTTAGATATGGTTATGTCTGTGGAAAACCCCATTTAAATCCAGAAATAAAAGTGATGTGGGAAGCTCTCAATATCACTTCTAACTTCTTTTGTTAACATCTGTTGATTTTCAGAAATGAGATGAAAGAACTTGGAAGACATAGCAGAGAACTGGAGGATAGGTTCTGTTTCCTAGTAGTGCCAAACCAAACTGCAGAACGTATAGCTGAACATGGCTTAGGTGTTGGAAGTATGGCCACGAAAATGCTGGGAAATCCTGAAATGGGTGTTTATTTGTTTCGACACATTGACATTGCACTGAACTTTGCCCATCAGAAGAAAATGAGTTCTAATGTGGTATTGATATTTAAAGTATGTGTTTCACAGTTTTATTGCTCATTTAAAAATGATAAACATTTATATTGAAGAGTACATTGATTTACAGTATATATTGAATTTATTTTATCCTTAGACTTAATAGTTTTGGTTGTAAAATCAATTTTGTATAGCATACGTACAGCATGTATGTTGGATAACAAGTCAATCAGAAACCTTGTTTCACAGAACTAAGGGCATATTTATATTAGTTTTATTATGTTTTTCCACTTTTACTAAATAAAACGGCTTTTTGAAAGTAAACAATTTGCCTGGTGGCGCTGTATTCTGACCTACATAACTTTCTTTCTGTTTTGTTGACGGAGCTATGTGAGATGTAAATACCAGTTTTTGGTATGTACAACTGTTTGATCACTGAGTTCCCCACTGCACAGATATTTCATAATGCCAGAAATTCTACTTTTTGGTCACCTCATATCCCAAAAAAGTGGAGTAATAAGTTATTAAAAGTTTGTATGACCTCTAAAATAGTACCAGGAAAAACTACTTGTGTCAGAATATGGTGGCACTAACAATATTATATTTAAAGGTTCACTTTGCAAAAATAGTAAAACGTAAACTCATTTATGTAATGCCCTTTATATTGGTGCCCTCTGTAATCTTTCTGTTGCAGCAAAGTGAAGTTATAAATGTTTGAAAGCATAAAATAATGATATGCAAATTAACCTAAGTAGTCGTGGCCAACGGGGAGCTGCTTCAGCCCAGTCAAGCTGTCCGCTTGCTAATCATGGCTCCTAAACATGACTGATCTCCCTCAAAGCCCCCCACTCCCATGAGATATCAATAATGTTCAACAGATGTGATTGGCAAGGGGCAGTGTGACTAGACTGAAGCTGCTCCCCGCCGATCATGACTACTTAGGCTCATTCGCATATGATTTTCTATGCTTTCAAACATTTAGAACTTCACTTTTCTGCAACAAATTACAGAGGGCACCAATGGAAAGGCCATTACTTAATGGGCTTGCTAAAACGAGTGATGAGACCCCCACCTATCCTTCTATTGTAAATGGTGAGTAATGAGCCATAAAAGTAAAAAATAGCATTCGTAGACTGCTTCCTTTTGAACTGTGTGATTGTGTATCAAATTATAAAGGTACTGTAATATTTTGTTTATCATTTTACTACTGTTCTCTGATTTTCATATTTATTTAGGTGCTTTTTGGTAAAATTAAAACAGTTAATCCAGATTCAGCACTGAAAGCGCTGTTGGATCCGACACCAAATTTCGATAGTCACGTATCAAGGAAGACACCACTTTGGAATGATCCATTTGATGAGCAGGTTACAAATTCCTTGGTATGATTTCATTTCCATGATTTTGAGTCAAGTTTTTGTTTAAAATATATTTTTAAGAACTTATGGTCCTTTTAATTTTCCAAATATGTATGTAAAAACAACAACTAAAAATCTATATAAAACTAAATCACAAAGTATTTCAGTTTTCACATTGGGCAATGAGTCTTTCCAGTAGACAAACTAACTTGTAGAGATTACTTTATAGTTTCTTATTCAGATTCAGTAGTCATTCCACTACTATCGTGTTTCTCCAAAAATAAGACAGGGTCTTATATTATTATAAGATGGGTTAGGGCTTATTTTCAGGGGATGTCTTATTTTTTTCCATGAACAACAATCCACTCATCAGACCCCTTTAGATCCAAATGAGTTAGAGTCTGCAAGTGTCAATGGTGGATGGGCTCTCACACACAGATCTGAGTCACCCCTGTGAAAGGCACGTCACTGTGAGGTCCCTTGCCATTGCAGCAGCATTCCACTACAGCCAAGTGTAGCAGTTGGCTCCCCATGGTGACCGGAAGTAGTCACAATGGAGTGATGCCAGCGGAACTACCCAATCTGTGTGTGAGAGCCCAGCACTACAGGTAGTTAACCCTTATTGATGTGGAAAACTATCTCACTAGGGCCATCTTGTACAGATAGCTCCCTTAAAGTCAATGTTTGATTCTTTTGGGGGTGTCTGCTTTCCTAGATGAAGCATCTGCTGTATTTATCTTGCTGTATTCTATTTCCTTTTTTTCATGTATAGCTGCCTGGACAATTTTTTTTTTTTAATGAACTTTAACTAGGGCTTATTTTCGGAGTAGGGCTTATATTTCAAGTATACTCCAGAAATCCTGAAAAATCATGCTAGGGCCTATTTTCGGGGAAGGTCTTATTTTCAGAGAAACATGGTATCAGAGGGTAGGATAACAGTGAAAGGTAACGCCCACAGTATATTATAAAGGATGATGCAGGTGTTGCTAATGGAGATGGATAAGACAGTACAAATGAGATGCAGTCACAGGAAACAGAGAAAAAAAATATATGCCTATTGTTTCCAGTGACTCAGTAGTGACATTTCCTTGAATTGTACACATTCTCTATCCTTATGTTTTCCATTCAGTGCAAACCACGGTGAACTTTTTCTCCAGCTGTAAGTAATTTTGCAGAGTTTGCCACACAAACATCTTAGATTCTTCATATTTCCATTATCCTCTCCATCCTGCAGCTTCCCCTGATACTGCACCCCCAAATTTTGTACTACCACCATACAGCTAACCTCTTTAAAATGCTACATTATTAACACACAAATACTGAAACTCTGTTTTTCACTTCTTGCTTGTTGGTACAACATAGTTTACTAATGCAAGTGTACTTAATACCCCTGACACTTTCAATATGTTGTGTCATAAATAAATAAGAGATAAAAACTATATTTGATTAAATAAATGTTCATTGACAAACTTCTTTATACTTCAGTTTAAAATGAGGATAACCCCTTTCCCTGTTATAAGGACATGTGGATATCATAGAAGTTTTCCCCACTTGAGACACTTTTTTTTTTTTTATAAGAGTGCAGACCTGCTGCATGAATGGGCACAGTGTAATAATATTTTTTTCCACATCCATGTTCCCATTGCTGTAGAGTTAAAGAATCAGCTTGCCATCCTATTAAAGTGACCCTCCAACTTGCTTAAAAAAGTTGACTATACATTGAACATGTACAGTGGGGAAAAAAGTATTTAGTCAGCCACCAATTGTGCAAGTTCTCCCACTTAAAAAGATGAGGCCGGCCTGTAATTGACATCATAGGTAGACCTCAACTATGAGAGACAAAATGAGAAAACATATCTAGAAAATCACATTGTCTGATTTTTAAAGAATTTATTTGCAAATTATGGTGGAAAATAAGTATTTAGTCAGTAACAAAAGTTCATCTCAATACTTTGTTATATATCCTTTGTTGGCAATGACAGAGGTCAAACGTTTTCTGTAAGTCTTCACAAGGTTGGCACACTGTTGCTGGTATGTTGTCCCATTCCTCCATGCAGATCTCCTCTAGAGCAGTGATGTTTTGGGGCTGTCGCTGGGCAACATGGACTTTCAACTCCCTCCAAAGGTTTTCTATGGGGTTGAGATCTGGAGACTGGCTAAGCCACTCCAGGACCTTGACATGCTTCTTACGAAGCCACTCCTTCATTGCCCTGGCGATGTGCTTGGGATCATTGTCATGCTGAAAGACCCAGCCACAGTTCTACTTTGGTTTCATCTGACCATATGACATTCTCCCAATACTCTTCTGGAACATCCAAATGCTTTCTAGCAAACTTCAGACGGGCCTGGATATGTACTGGCTTAAGCAGGGGGACACGTCTAACACTGCAGGATCTGAGTCCCTGGTGGCGTAGTGTGTTACTGACGGTAGCCTTTGTTACGTTAGTCCCAGCTTTCTGCAGGTCATTCACTAGGTCCCCCTGTGTGGTTCTGGGACTTTTGCTCACCGTTCTTGTGATCATTTTGACCCCACGGGGTGAGATCTTGCGTGGAGCCCCTGATCGAGGGAGATTATCGAGTTTGGAGTGTGACTGTTTGAGGTTGTGGACAGGTGTCTTTTATACTGATAACAATGTCAAACAGGAGCCATTACTACAGGTAATGAGTGGAGGACAGAGGAGCCTCTTAAAGAAGAAGTTACAGGTCTGTGAGAGCCAGAAATCTTGTTTGTTTGTAGGTAACCAAATACTTATTTTCCACCATAATTTCCAAAAAAAATTCTTAAAAAATCAGACAATGTGATTTTCTAGATATGTTTTCTCATTTTGTCTCTCATAGTTGAGGTCTATCTATGATGTCAATTACAGGCCTCTCTCATCTTTTTAAGTGGGAGAACTTGCACAATTGGTGGCTGACTAAATACTTTTTTTCCCCACTGTATAGTGAGCTTACTCGGTGCACTCTGTTCTGCTACCTCTGCTTCTGTCTCTCCATTCTTCTCCATGCCTGTTCTGTTATAAAATGACCACTGACTCTCTCTTTTTGGAGCGCTGTCTGTCTTTCACAGACATGCTCACGATCTACTGCCCTGTTATAGTCACAGTGTTGAAGGCTCAGTTAAATGTCAGTAACTTATAAACAGATGGGGAGCAGCCTAAACTATGGCAGTGCAAAGGGCACCAGGTAAGTACACTAACCATGTTTAATCTGTAGTAATTTTCTTTATCATGGTGGAGGTTTGCTTTAAGTGTTTCATACCTCTATGTTATGTACCCTACTCACTTTTTACCCTCTCTAAGTGTGAGTGAATTTCCTTAAGAGCATCTGTTAACATTTTTATAATTGTTGTTTTCTTCTTGGCAAAATTCTATTAAAGGGGTTTTCCAGAATGTTCTTAAATTAAAGGGATTTTCCAGAAAGTACATATGGATAGGTCATCAATATGTGATCAGTGGGGGTCCAACACCTGGCACCAGTCAGCTGTTTGATGAAACCGTGGTGCTCAGGAGCTCTGCACCCTCTTCCCTGTTCTGATGACGTTCATTAGTCACATGGTAAAGCAGGTGCTCAAGTGAATAGGGCTGAGCTGCAATACCAGACAATACCTACAATATGTGCAGCGCTGTGCTTGGTATTTAGTGGAGAGGCCTCAGCGCTCACCTGAATGCTGCAGCTTCTTCAAGCAGATGACGTATGGGGGTCTTAGTTGTAGGACTGTCGCCAGTCATATGTATATTAATGACCTATCCTAAGAAAAGGTGGCCACTATATAGTATAGGTCCTGGAAAACCTTTTTAAATTAGAACCTTTATTTTTAAATTTCCCATTGTTAGCTAATCTTTTGATTCACAGGAAGACAAAATCCCATGAGGTACTGTAGAAGCCAGTTTTACATTTTTTGGGCAAGAATCCTTCAACTCCTAATACCAAAAATCTAATAATATTTTTAACCTGTAATATTGCTACTCTCAAGAAAGGTACTTAATTCCATAGTTTCATTGATCCTACAGTAAAAAACCACCTTCTAGGTTTGAATAGAAACCTTCTTTCTGCTAAACATATCCGATGTCCCCTTATTAAGGTTCAAGTCTTAGATATCCTGGCAGAGATCTCTATACTGACCTGTGATATATTTATACATGGTTCATCCTGAAGTTCAGTGCTTTTGTGGCTACCTGACCAAACAGCATATGGAAAGACAAATGTAAATTTATCTTCTACCCATAAAGCCTCAACATTTTCATTACCATCATAAAGGCAGTTCCCTCCCTTCTGTTTTTTAGAGTCTTTGAGTGTAACTGTTCAAGTTAACCAGCCAGCCATCCTATTTTGATGTGCTTCTAAAAATTGTGTTTAATCGCTCAAAAAATATGGTGTATTTTATTTATCATTCTATTTAGAAATGAGGTTGCAGTAAGGCTATGTTCACATTTGCATCGGAGGCTCAGTTGCAGACTTTTCCATATTTGACGGGAAAAAACATAGCTCACTTATTTTCCTGTCAAACTAGAAAACACCATTATAAATGAAAGTGAGTGTGGTTTGTCGTTTTCTGATGCGACAGATCCGGCATTGTGATGTGGTTTCTGTTTATAATGGAAACCACAATGCTAATGTGAACAAAGCTTACAGAGGTTGTAAATTATTATATTCCAAAGATTTGTCCTGGTAATTTCTCTGTATACCATTGCTTTATATCTATTTATTGACCCTTTCAAATAATGGGATATTAGCTTAAACCAATATTTATGTATTCTACAGATTTATGTATATGAGTATGATAGCAGCCTCAAGCCTGTGAAAACTCCACGACATTGTCTTCCTATTGCTACAGTAGATGCAACTTTTCTAGTCAACAAAACTATTACAACTTCTGTACCAGCACGGCTTCCATCCAAACCTATTTCATCAGGTATAATAGTCCTGACTTTTATTCTTGTTTGTTCTATATAGTGCATTATATACTTTAGAAATGTGGCTTAGGGTCATATGTCAGTAATCTAGAAACATTTTTAGATTTCTAGATTAAATTGTAAAACGGGGATAGAGAAATAGAGACTCTACTAACTGTCTCATACTTATAAACTGCAGGATTTTATAGGACATTATAAATACTGAAAGCTTCCTATTTATTTGCGTGGAGTCTCTTCTGTGCCTCTGTCTCTTCTCTCTCACTAGGTTTCTGCTTACTCCTTCCTTCTCAGAATGACAACTTTATGACGTTCTTTTCATGTTGCTGTAGCTAGCAAGACTGAATTCTGTAGAGGTTTCAGAGCAAAATTCAGTTTAGCAGGGAGGGGAGAGCAGGAAAAGACACAGATGAGTTTTCTTTGATAAGGTGTATTATAAAGTTTCCTGTATTTACTTGTACTATTGATTTACAGGGAAGGGAGCAATGGGAGAAAAAGCGCAATTCCACCACAGTTTTTTGGCTTATAAATTTTGCACTGCTCACTTTGCAGTATAAATAATAATATTTTAAACTTTATTCTATATGTCAGTACAATTTATGATGACACCAAATATATGTAGGTTTTTATGTTTTACCACTTCTATACAAAGGAAAAAAAAACACATTTGAATTTGTGTCGCCCTGTTCATGTGTAAATTTGACGTTAAGTCAAAGAGATCCTGTCAGGTTGATTTGTGACACTAAACCTCCAACAGGTCCTTGTCGCCCTGTTTTAAAGCCATAGGTGCATGAAGAAAAGCAGGCCTAAACCATGATGCTGCCACCACCATGTTTGACAGTGGGGATGGTGTGTTCAGGGTGATGACCAAACATATCGTTTTGCATTGTGGCCAAAAAGTTCGATTTTGGTTTCATCTGACCAGAGCACCTTCTTCCACATGTTTGGTGTGTCTCACAGGTGGCTTGTGGTAAACTTTAAACGCGACTTTTTATGGATATCTTTGAGAAATGGCTTTCATCTTGCCACTCTTCCATAAAGGCCAGATTTGTGCAGTGTACGACTGATTGTTGTCCTATGGACAGACTCTCCCGCCTCAGCTGTAGATCTCTGCAGTTCATCCAGAGTGATCATGGGCCTCTTGGCTGCATCTCTGATCAGTCTTCTCCTTGTTTGAGATGAAAGTTTAGAGGGACGGCCGGGTCTTGGTAGATTTGCAGTGGTCTGATACTCCTTCCATTTCAATATGATCGCTTGCACAGTGCTCCTTGGGATGTTTAAAGTTTGGGAAATCTTTTTGTATCCAAATCCGGCTTTAAACTTCTCCACAACAGTATCACGGACCTGCCTGGTGTGTTCCTTGGTCTTCATGATGCTCTCTGCGCTTTAAACAGAACCCTGAGACTATCACAGAGCAGGTGCATTTATACGGAGACTGGATTACACACAGGTGGGTTATATTTATCATCATCAGTCATTTAGGACAATATTGGATCATTCAGAGATCCTCACTGAACTTCTGGAGTGAGTTTGCTGCACTGAAAGTAAAGGGGCCGAATAATATTGCACGCCCCACTTTTCAGTTTTTTATTTTTTACAAAAGTTTAAAATAACCAATAAATTTCGTTCCACTTCACAATTGTGTCCCACTTGTTGTTGATTCTTCACCAAAGAAATTAAAATTTTATATCTTTATGTTTGAAGCCTGAAATGTGGCAAAAGGTTGAAAAGTTCAAGGGGGCCAAATACTTTCGCAAGGCACTGTATGTATATATTGTATATATTATACAATGTACTTATATTTAAATACCTGACATTGGGGAAGCCAGGAAATCATATTGAGGATTGTCAACATAATATCTGCCTAGGAAGATATATATGGATGTAATTAACATGATTACAACATAATTCAAAATAATGAAAAAATTTGATTACCCTTTATAAACGCTTATCGGGAGTGAATTGAAAAAAAAAATACAGTGGGGAAAAAATGTATTTAGTCAGCCACCAATTGTGCAAGTTCTCCCACTTAAAAAGATGAGGCCGGCCCGTAATTGACATCATAAGTAGACCTCAACTATGAGAGACAAAATGAGAAAACATATCTAGAAAATCACAGTGTCTGATTTTTTAAGAATTTATTTGCAAATTATGGTGGAAAATAAGTATTTGGTCACCTACAAACAAGCAAGATTTATGGTTCTCACAGACCTGTAACTTCTTCTTTAAGAGGCTCCTCTGTCCTCCACTCATTACCTGTAGTAATGGCACATGTTTGAAATTGTTATCAGTATAAAAGACACCTGTCCACAACCTCAAACAGTCACACTCCAAACTCCACTATAGTGAAGACCAAAGAGCTGTGGAAGGACACCAGAAACAAAATTGTAGACCTGCACCAGGCTGGGAAGACTGCATCTGCAATAGGCAAGCAGCTTGGTGTGAAGAAATCAACTGTGGGAGCAAAAATTAGAAAATGGAAGACATACAAGACCACTGATAATCTCCCTCGATCAGGGGCTCCACGCAAGATCTCACCCCGTGGGGCCAAAATGATCACAAGAACGGTGAGCAAAAATCCCAGAACCACACGGGGGGACCTAGTTAATGACCTGCAGAAAGTTGGGACTAATGTAACAAAGGCTACCGTCAGTAACACACTACGCCGCCAGGGACTCAGATCCTGCAGTGCCAGACGTGTCCCCCTGCTTAAGCCAGTACATATCCAGGCCCGTCTGAAGTTTGCTAGAGAGCATTTGGGAGAATGTCATATGGTCAGATGAAACCAAAGTAGAACTGTTTGGTAGAAACACAACTCGTCGTGTGTGGAGGAGAGTGAATGCTGAGTTGCATCCAAAGAACACCATACCTACTGTGAAGCATGGAGGTGGCAACATCATGCTTTGGGGCTGTTTCTCTGCAAAGGGACCAGGACGACTGATCCGTGTACATGAAAGAATGAATGGGGGCATGTATCGTGAGATTTTGAGTGCAAACCTCCTTCCATCAGCAAGGGCATTGAAGATGAAACGTGGGTGGGTCTTTCAGCATGACAATGATCCCAAGCACCCCGCCAGGGCAACGAAGGAGTGGCTTCGTAAGAAGCATTTCAAGGTCCTGGAGTGGCCTAGCCAGTCTCCAGATCTCAAACCCATAGAAAACCTTTGGAGGGAGTTGAAAGTCCGTGTTGCCCAGCGACAGACCCAAAACATCACTGCTCTAGAGGAGATCTGCATGTTTTTAAACAATCTTTCAAATATATCTTGCTTTTGTGTCTCTTCATTCCAAGTCTCATAACCTTTTCAGGTTACTGGTGAAGGAGGGCATATTTTTTGCAGGACAACTTGTAGTTTTCACTAATACTTTTATGGGATACATGTAATTTTTTTGATTGCTTTGTATTTAGTGTTTTTGGGGAGCAGATCAACAAAAACAGCAATTCTGGCATTGTGGGATAAATAATGTGATAATTGAATATTTCTGGTGTGAGAAGGTGACAGGACAAGTGCTGGAGTCACGGTATGTCAGTCCCCGGGTTTTGTCATATGGCTGGTCCAGGGCGGGTTTTGAGTAAGCCCCAGCTCAGGTGCAGGTCTTGAGGCTCATTACTGGCCCATATAGACCTGCAGAGCCTGCACTTGACTGCAGATCCTGGGGAGTGAGTGCAGGCGTCTGGATCTGTCCTGATCTTCTAAAGACTGTTACCGTGCCAAACTGTTTGCTGGTGTGGCTGGCAGACAGCCACACAGGTTAGTAAGCATTATTTTGTTTAGGTAGCCGCTCAGACGAGCAGGAGTTTGTTTATTTTGTGCCTAAAGTTAAGGCTGATATTGTTTTGCCTGTTTTCCTGAAGTGAAGGTTTATTTATGTTTTGTCATTTTTTCTAATAAACCTGTTGCACCTGAGTTTACGTGTCACTGTCTCTGACTGTTTGGGTCCGTACCTAGGCTGCTACCGAGCTACCTCCCCCACACTGGTCATTACAGATGTGACAATATGTGGTAAAACCATTGGATTCCCATTGGGTACCTGTGGATGACAGGAGCAAACCTCCTCCCTCTGAATCCAGTTAGATGCTGTAGTTGTTATTGGATGTGCCACCTAGCGGGTTAGGGCTTTTCCAGTACCAGGAGTTACAGCAGATACTCAGCTGTCATGATACAGATGAGCAGTGGCACATCTGTCATGGGATATTTATGGTGGGTGTCGGAAGGTACACAGTGAAAAGTCACTGTGACAGTGACAACTATAAAAGAAATACTGAGTTTGAAGATGATGCTTTACAGATAACATCAAAACTGTCCCATATAGGGCTTTCAATCTAAATTCGCTATCAGTATCTCTTTGGAGTGTGGGAGGAAACCGGAGTACCTGGAGGAAACCCACACAATCTCGAGGAGAATATACAAATTCCTTGCACATGTACCTCTTTTATATATTTCACTTTTGTAGATTTGGAGAAAAACAACTTTGAAGTATTAAGCAGTCAGTTCCCGGGGTTGGATCTTCATTTCCCTGGAGCATTGTTTTTGCCATTCAGATCCCTACCATCTCCCCATGTAGTGAGAGCTGATATACCCACTGATATGACATCAACTTTCCTAACTAAGCAGCAAGAGCATTGCTGTCATGGCGGAAGGACCTCTCCCAGTGCAGCAAGTGTTGCATCTGCATAAGACTTCAAAAGTATTTTGTTTATCACAGTAATGTGTTGTGTTTCACAGTGGTAGGAATATGCTTGAAGGAGGGGTATGGACCTCCTTTAGGCTAAGGCTCCATGTTGCATAAACACAGCATTTTTGTTGCACATTCTGCTGTCGTTTTTTGAGCCAAATTAAGGAGTGGATCTAACAGAAGGGAAACGTCCAAGTGCTTCCTTTTATATTTTCCATTCCTTTTAAAGCCACTCCTGACTTTGGCTCAAAAAATGCAGCAAAATCTGCAACAAAAAATGCTGATTTCCACAATGTGGAGCCTTAGCCTTAAAATGTATGTTGCCCTTTTCACAACAGAAATTTATTTTTTAACACCTTAACTATTACGTCCCGGCCACTTGTGTAAATGGACGTATTAGTACGTACTGTGATGGCCGCCCGTTCACTATTTGACTCACCGCTAGCACCCACTCCATTATATATGTACTCCAAAACAGTCATATACAGTACAGACCAAAAGTTTGGACACACCTTCTCATTCCAAGAGTTTTCTGTATTTTCATGACTATAAAAATTGTAGATTCACACTGAAGGCATCAAAACTACGAATTAACACATGTGGAATTATATACTTAACAAAAAAGTGTGAAACAACTGAAAATATGTCTTATATTCTAGGTTCTTCAAAGTAGCCACCTTTTGCTTTGATTACTGCTTTGCACACTTTTGACATTCTCTTGATGAGCTTCAAGAGGTAGTCACCTGAAATGGTTTTCACTTCACAGGTGTGCCCTGTCAGGTTTAATAAGTGGGATTTCTTGCCTTATAAATGGGGTTGGGACCATCAGTTGTGTTGTTCAGAAGTCAGGTGGATACACAGCTGATAGTCCTACTGAATGGAGTGTTAGAATTTGTATTATGGCAAGAAAAAAGCAGCTAAGTAAAGAAAAACGAGTGGCCATCGTTACTTTAAGAAATGAAGGTCAGTCAGTCCGAAAAATTGGGAAAACTTTGAAAGTGTCCCCAAGTGCAGTGGTCAAAAACCATCAAGCGCTACAAAGAAACTGGCTCACAGGAGGACCGCCCCAGGAAAGGAAGACCAAGAGTCACCTCTGCTGCGGAGGATAAGTTCATCCGAGTCACCAGCCTCAGAAATCGCAGGTTAACAGCAGCTCAGATTAGAGACCAGGTCAATGCCACACAGAGTTCTAGCAGCAGACACATCTCTACAACAACTGTTAAGAGGAGACTGTGCAGCAGGCCTTCATGGTAAAATAGCTGCTAGGAAACCACTGCTAAGGACAGGCAACAAGCAGAAGAGACTTGTTTGGGCTAAAGAACACAAGGAATGGACATTAGACCTGTGGAAATCTGTGCTTTGGTCTGATAAGTCCAAATTTGAGATCTTTGGTTCCAACCACCGTGTCTTTGTGCGACGCAGAAAAGGTGAACGAATTGACTCTACATGCCTGGTTCCCACCGTGAAGCATGGAGGAGGAGGAGGTGTTGGGGTGCTTTTCTGGTGACACTGTTGGGGATTTATTCAAAATTGAAGGAATACTGAACCAGCATGGTTACCACAGCATCTTGCAGCGGCATGCTATTCCATCCGGTTTGCGTTTAGTTGGACCATCATTTATTTTTCAACAGGACAATGACCCCAAACATACCTCCAGACTGTGTAAGGGCTATTTGACCAAGAAGGAGAGTGATGGGGTGCTACGCCAGATGACCTGGCCTCCACAGTCACCAGACCTGAACCCAATTGAGATGGTTTGGGGTGAGCTGGACCGCAGAGTGAAGTCAAAAGGGCCAACAAGTGCTAAGCATCTCTGGGAACTCCTTCAAGACAGTTGGAAGACCATTTCAGGTGACTACCTCTTGAAGCTCATCAAGAGAATGCCAAGAATGCAAAGCAGTAATCAAAGCAAAAGGGGGCTACTTAGAAGAACCTAGAATATAAGACATATTTTCAGTTGTTTCACACTTTTTTGTTAAGTATATAATTCCACATGTGTTAATTCATAGTTTTGATGCCTTCAATGTGAATCTACAATTTTTATAGTCATGAAAATACAGAAAACTCTTGGAATGAGAAGGTGTGTCCAAACTTTTGGTCTGTACTGTACATCATATGTACACCAAAACAGTACCAGTAAAAAGTACAGGTTGTCCCGCAAAATATAAGCCCTCAACCAACTCTGTCAACTGAAAAATAAAAATGTTATGCATCTCAGAAGATGTTCCCAAATGGGTTTTTGTTCTGGAAAATTAGCAGTGCATAAAAAATTCATATAAATTAGGTATCGCCATAATCGTACCGACTCGCAGATTAATGGTAACTATTTACTTATGCTCTATGCTGCATGGCAAAAAATTTAAAACGCAATGCCAGAAGATGATGTTTTTTTTTTAATCCACCAAAAAAAGAGTTAATAAAATATATTCAATAAGTTATAGGTACTCAAAAAGGTGTCATTACAAAATGCATCTCATCCCGCAAAAAAACAGCCGTTATATGGCTATGCAGTTTTCAAAATTCGGGTCACTTCTTAGGCAATTCCACTTTTCTGGTACCTTAAAGGCTCAGCAAACATGACATGGCATCCAGATACCAAACATCTAAATCTGCACTCCAAAAGCCACATAGTGCTCCTTCATATCTGTGCCTGCTGTGTGCCCAAACTGCATTTTATGCCCACATGTATGACATTGGTGTATCCAAGATAACATACTTAATGGCATATGTGGGTATAAACTGATATTTGGGCACACAACCAGGCACAGAAGGAGTGCTATTTGGTTTTTGGCGTACAGATTTTGACCGTTTGGTTTTTGGATGCCATGACACTTTTGCAGAGTTCCTGAAATGCCAGTAAAGTGGAATCCCCTGACATGTGACATCATTTTCAAAAAAGGAATTTATCCAGGGGTACAGTGAGCATTTTTAACCTCCTAGCGTCGCTATAATTTATTTTCCAGAAATGAATACGCAGATGATGGTGAAAGTTGAAAATGGCAATTTTTCCAGGAATATCATTTAAGTGCACAATATGTTGTGCCCAGCTTGTATCAGAGATGAACGCTCAAAAAGCTGTTGTGCCCGGGATACCCGCTTAACAGTTTTTGGAGTGTGTGTCTCTGCTGACACAAGCTAGGCACAACATATCGGGCACAAAATGGTGTATCTCTGGAAAAATTGCAATTTTCACTTTTCATTATCTGCTATG
Organism: Leptodactylus fallax; assembly: GCA_947044405.1. Lineage (NCBI taxonomy): Eukaryota > Metazoa > Chordata > Amphibia > Anura > Leptodactylidae > Leptodactylus > Leptodactylus fallax. The sequence goes on along the minus strand of CAMRHE010000058.1, from coordinate 6,675,601 downwards.
CATTCATTTCTGGAAGTTAAATTAATGCAACGCTCAAGGGTTAAAAATGTTCGTCGTGCCACTTGATAAATCCCTTGAGGGGTGTAGTTTTCAAAGTGGTGTCATATGTCTGCGGATTTCACTTTACTGCCAATTCACGGGCTCTGCAAAAGTGGCATGGTGTCCAAAAACCAAACTGTGCTCCAAAACCAAAATAGTGCTCCTTTCCTTCTGTGCCCGGCTGTGCGCTAACAGCAGTTTATACCCACATATGGCGTTGTTAAGTATGTTATCCTGGGTACAACAGTGTCATACATGTGAGCATAAACTGCAGTTTGGGCACACTGCAGGGAGCAGATGTGAAGGAGCGGTATGTGCTTTTGGAGCGCAGATTTATATTGTTGGTTTTTGGACGTCATGTCACATTTGCAGAGACCCTAAAATTGCCTGTACAAAATGGGGTCACTTGTTAGGGAATACCAATTTACTGGCACCTCCAGGGCTCTGTAAAAACAACATGGCGTCCAGAAAGTCCCTCTAAATCTGTACTCCAAAAGCTAAAAAGTGCAGTACTCCTTCCCTTCTGAGCACTGCTGTGTGCCCAAGCAGCAGTTTACGCCCACATCTTCAACTTTTTTGTACCCGGGATATCCCACTTAATAGTTTTAGGAGTGCGTGTCTGATGACACAAAGTGGGCATAACATATTGGGCACTGAAATGGCATATTTCTATAAAAATTTCAATTTTCACTTTGTACATTAATTTTTTGGAAGCACTCTTGGGCTTAAAATGATAATATCCTTGAGGGGTGTAGTTTCTAAAATGGCGCCACTTTTGGGGGTTTCCACTGTATTGGTACTTTAGGAGCTCTGCAAATGCGACATGGCACCTGAAAACTATTGCAGCAAAATCTATCTTTCAAAAGCCAAATAGCACTCTTTCTATTCTGAGCCCCACCATGTACCCATACAGCAGTTTACGACCACATATGGAGTATTCCCGTGTTCAGGAGAAATTGTGTAACAAACTGTGGGTGTTTTTTATTCTTTAACCCCTTGTAAAAATGACAAATTTGGGACTAAATTGACCGTTTATTGGAAAAAAAGTTATTTTTCATTTTCACGTTCCAATGTTAATAAAATCTGTGAAACAGCTGTGGCGTCAAAATGCTCACTATACCTCTTGATATGTTCTGTGAGGGGTTTCCAAACAGGCTCACTTTTGGGAGTTTCGATTGTATTGATACTCTAGGGACTCTGCAAATGCGACATGGCACCTGAAAACTATTACAATTTTTATCAGTGGTGAAACAGCGAAAAAACGGCAGTGTGGCACTTTTGATTTTTTTTTTCCTGCTACGGCATTCACCGTATGAAAAAAATATTTTTATAAGTTTGTAGACCGGATGTTTTCAGACACAGAGATATCTATAATGTATGTGTTTCACAGTAATTTTTTTGTTTCATATGTATTCTAGGGAAAGGGGGTGATTTGAACTTTTAGGTTCTTTTTGGATTTTTTTAACTTTTTTTTATTACTATTTTATTAGCTTCCCCTAGGGGGCTTGAACCTGCAATAGTTTGATTGCAAGTCCCATAGACTGCAAAAACTGTATTGTAGTCTATGGGACTTTCGGTATGTTACTATTGCGGCTGATCATAGACCAGCCTCAATATTAATATCCCTATTGCAGGCCTGGAAGCCAAGAGAAAGCTTCCAGCTGCAAAGGGAACAGGTCGGTTCCTGCAATCTCTCTGCGCGAGAGTTGGCCTGCAACAGAAAAGGTACGGGGCCGGTCCGGGGCTGGTGATTTTTTTTACTTTGGGAGGGGGGATTCTGGCCTCCAGTACCCGCAATCAGAGTGGACTCTGATCATGGGCATTAGCTCAGGGTCTCAGCTGTGCATTACAGGTAGCTATGACAGCCTCTCTGCAGCAGAGCGGCTACCATCTTTAAAGACCCGGCATTATTAGTATTAGTACAGCGGATGTCGGGATGGGGTTCATCCCTTGTGAAAATGAAAACTTTGGGGATAAAGTGACGTTTTAGTTATTTTTCATTTACACATGTCAGTGTTAATAAAATCTGTGAAACGACTGTGGGGTCAAAATGCTCATTATACCCCTTGATAAATTCTGTCAAGGGTGTAGTTTCTAAAATGGGGTCACTTTTGGAGGGTTTCCATTGTATTGGTACTCTAGGGGCTCTGCAAATGAGACATGGCACCCGAAAACTATTCCAGAAAAATCTGCTTTTGAAACACCCAGTGTCCTCCTTCCTTCGCATGCTGCCATGTGCCCAAACATTAGTTTACACGCACATGTGGGGTATTTCTGTGCTGGGAAGAAATTGCATAACAAACTGTGAGATGCATTTTCTTCTTTAACCCTTTGTGAATGTGTTAATTTTAGGGCTAGATGAATGTATTATTGAAAAAAATGAAATGTCTAAATTTCACCTCTCATATTATTTTAATTCCCGTGATATGCTTAAAGGGTTAAACTTCCCAAATGCTGTTTTTAATTATTTTAGATTGCAGTCTTGAAAATGGGGCGATTTATGGGGAGTTTCTAATATACAGGTGCATCTCAATAAATTTGAATATTTTTGAAACTTTCCTTCATTTCAGTAGTTCAGTAATTCAATTCATAATCAGCGTCTTCCATGACTGTGTGTCCTACTGAACCAGACTGAGGGACCATTTAAAGGCTTAGAAACCTTGGCAGGTGACACACTGAATTTACAATACTGAACTTTTTTACAATATTCAAAACTTCTTAGATTTTGGTTTTCATTTACCTGTAATCCATAATCAACATTTACAGAAATAAAACACTTGAAACACTCTGTGTGTAAAGAATCTAGAAAATATAGGAGGTCACTTTTTTCATTTAATTACTGAAAGAAATAGACGTTTCAAAGATATTCTAATTTATTGAGATACACCTGTAGAAGTCTTTATAATCCCCTTCAGAACTAAAGTGGTCCCTAAGAAATTTTCTTGTAAATCTGGAAAATAACTGTTATATTTGTAAGCCTTCTAACGTCCAAAATAAATTAAAGGATGATTAAAAGATGATGCCAATATTAGGCTGCAGTCACACCAACGTTGGGTGAACCTTCAGGGATTTTGTCCCCCATTCCACTTAAAATATGCTGCAGAACTTTTCTCTCCACCGATTTCAGTTGGAAACCCAGCAGACCCATTATAGTCTGTGGTATCCGCAGGTAAACGCTTTTTAAGCTATTAGGGTTTCCTTTTTTCGGGCCCCCAAGTGAACTTGAAGAACGGAAACCCAAACGCTAGTGTGAACCTAACGTAAAGCAGAGATATGAAAATATTTATTAATGTATTTGGGTGGTATGACTGTCTTAAAAGCAGAGCATTTCACATTTTGAAAATTGCGATTTTTTTTTTTTTTCTTCAAATTTCAATCTAAATTTTCTTTATAAATAAATACAAAAATATTGATCATTGTTTACCACTAACATGAAGTACAATGTGTCATGAAAAAAGCAATCTCAAAATCACTTGTGTAAATTAAAGTGTGTCAAAGTTATTGCCATATAAAATGAAAAATGAGGCTGTGTCCTTATGGGGTTAAATAAAATTAAAGGAAGCATTGTGATAGTAAAGCATTAGAGATGAGTAAATTGAACTAATCTCCTGCTACCTGCCCGCACGTAACCTCCAATCCTCCAAAGACCTCCTTCTCCGCTCTGCTCTTATCCGCTTTTCACACATCCATCTCCAAGACACATAAGACACACCTATTCAGGAAGGCCTACAACCCCCAATAATGCTACTGTCACCACACCACCATCTGTACAGCCTCTACCCCCACCTTCTGTCTCTATCCCTCTTCCCTATCTCTATCCCTCCCCCTATCCCATGCCCACTTTACGGCAAAAACCGCGCTGGTGCAGTTTTGGAAATCGCAGCATGTCAATTATGCCTACAGAAATGCCGGCAGTTTCCCCATAGGTATAATTGAAACAGAAAGTCCACAGAGGAAACTCTGTAAACTTTCTATCTAAAGCGCTGTGGGAAGAACCGCGATGCGACGCCACGTGGGGCGTTAACCTACAGGGGTTTTCCGGGCAAAAAAATCTTTTTTTAAAAGGTCTGTTAGTGCTATTAATGGGTTAATAACCACCCATATACCTTTAGCAGTGTTTTGAGTGATTTCTAGGTGTCTCTGGGAGCTCCTGGCATCCTCTGCATTTGTTTACATGGTGTAGCTTCCTGCTGTGTAGTTTCCACACTACCTCCCTCACTGCCCCCCCTCCTCTCTCACTCCGTTACACCCCCCTCCCTGTCTCCCTAGCTATCCCGCCCACTACTGGCGCTTCCCAACTAACTAACTCAGCCCCCCACCGCATCATACTTACCTGTCTTCCTATCTAGGAATGGCTCCACCTTTTCCTTCACTGTGCGCAGGCTGGAGACGCCTCTCTTCCTCTCTGCTAGCGCGTGCACAGACCGGAAGTGCCTCTGACGCCTGTGCAGTAGAGATGGAGTGCCATCTCTACTGCACATGTGTCACAGGCACCTCCAGACTGCGCAAGCGCTAGCAGAGAGGAGGAGGGGAGGAACCGTTTCCGGAGAGGAAGGTACGTAAGTATGATGGGGTTGGGGGGGGAGTAATGGTAACGTTCCGTTTCGGAAACGGAATGTAGCCAGGTTATAAGAAAGTGTGGCTGGGGCACATGACCGCCCCAGGGATATGGGTAATTATAGATTTTTTTTTTTCATATAAGTAAATTAGAAGTTAGGCGGGGGAGAGTGTTTAGTTTAGGGGTTCATTTTTATTTCATCCCGGACAACCCCTTTAAGGGTAAGGCCCCACGTAGCGAGCCACAGCCAAAAAGCACTGCGGAAAAGCATCACAAATTTTTTTTCCACACCTTTTTTCACAGAAAGTCCGTAGAGTTTTCCTGCTACGTTTCACTACGTGGGGCCTTAGCCTAAGGCTGAGGCCCTACGTTGTGGAAACACAACTTTTTTTGTTGCAGATATTACTGAGGTTTTTTTGAGCCACACCCCTGAGTTCTTTCAAAAGGAATGAGAAATAAAAAGGAAGCACTTATACTTCTCCCTTCTGCTCAATCCACTCCTGGCTTTGGTTTAAAAAAAACTGAGCAAAATCTGCAACAAAATAAGCAGCTTTTCTGCAATGTGGTGCCTTAGCCTAAGAAGACTTAAATCTCTTCTTCAAACATGCCACAGCAGCAGCAGCAGCACAGCTGCAATAATCGCTGCAGATCTTTTGCAGATTTCAACCTGCACTATGCTTCAATTGTATATTGCAAAACCATTGCGAGTACTGCTGATATATCCCCATCTTTAATACCACTGCCCTTTTTATGCAATTAATAACTATATTGTGTTTCTATATGTTATTTGTATATTATATATGCTGTATTATTGAGAAGATGCATATTTTATCAAGACATTTAGTATATATATATGATTTTAAACCAGGATTGTACCTCATGTGACTCATTTATCTGCACCAGTCTACTGTATAAATGTGATTTTCTGTAAATACATTTGTATCTGCACATAATGCAGGACATTAATTTTGTATGTTATTTGTTCTGTGTTTTATTACCATATAGGAAGCACTACACTTGCAAACTGCACAGTAGTCAAGCGAATTGGAAAAGGCAAAGATGCCATGGTTATATTTAAAAGTGTTCGTCCACCATTAGTACAAACTGCTGGAATAGAAGCTGCCCAGAGCAATATCACACATAAAGAAGAACCTTCTGTTCCTGTTATAGAGACAGAACAAAGTGGTAGTGTTCTTAAGAAATCACCTTTGTTGCAGAACAATATTACTCTCCCTGACCTAAGTATATCCCTTCAACAGCAGAATGTTGCAGTAGAGAGTCTGAAAACATCATGTATGGTGATTACATCCAAATCTATGAAAGACCCAAGACTCCTAAAACGAAGTGATCCAGAAACTATAAAACCAATTGATCTACAGAACCCATACAGTGTTCTTTTTGAAAACGAGTTGTCATGTAACATTGAAAAGAATCCTAGTAAAGAAAATGTTTGTACCTTCAAAGATAATATCAATAAAACATCATTGTACTTAAGTTTTGAAGAGAGGCGTGTTCAAGATAGCTTGGTCATGACTGAAGAACCATTTGTGAAGGGATTAAATAAATATTTATCATTTTTGACATACAATGAAAAGGAAAGAAATTCAGATATTGAATCTTTACCAAACTTATTGAATGAGGAGAAAGGAGAGCATTGTATGAAAGATGGCATATATGACAATTTATTTGGAATAAGTTTAAATCAGTTAGGAACTGAAAAGTGTGAAAAAAATGAATTTGCTGTTTCCATGTCACTCAGTACATCAACCAGTGACAATGAAGGAAAATCTGAAGACATAAGGTGTATGTTTCAGGATCCAAATCCAAAAAATTGTACTACAGGATCATTATATAATTCATTCAGTGGAATAGAAACAGGGATTGACATGTTACCAAACATATCCTGTGAAGAGAAAACAGACCATCCCAAAAAATTGTGCAGCGATGATATACTTTACCAAATAAGTGCAAGACAGATGGAGACTGCAGAAGTTCTGCAGATTCATTCATCTGATTTTATGTCATTAGACTCCTCAAAGGAAAATAGTGAAAAAAGAGGGAAATCAGTTAAAGACAATAAATGCTTATCTCAAGATTTCAGAGATACTACAATATTGCCATGTTTGTTGGAAAACGGAAGGGAAAGTAGAGCAGGGATTGAGTCCTTACCAGGTACAGTCTGTGAAGAGAAACCAAAGCTTTCAAAAAAACTGTGCAGAAATGATATACGATGCAGAAAATATGCACGTCAATTGGGAACTAAAAAAAGTCACCAAATTCATTTATCTGATTTAACGTCAATCGACTTCTCTAATGAAACCAATGAAAATAAAGAAAAATCTGAAATTAAAAGGCAAAAGCTAAATATCAGAGATACTGCAAGGGCATCGTTTTTGCCATTTAAAGAAAAAAATGAGATAAAGTCTTTGGCAAACACATCCAGTGAAGAAAACACAGAGCTTTCCAAATATCTGTTAAAGTATAATAAATCCTACAAAATACATTCAAACCAAGTACTAACTGAAAAATATCATCAAACCCAAGTGTCTGAATCAAAGTCCCTTAATACATTAAACCACAATAGACAAGTGGGTGAAAATGGAGAAAAATCTGAAATCAGTCAGTGCATTTTTAAAAAAACGCAACCACCAAACAATAATACTGAAAGTGCATCATTTTTGTCCTGTGGAAGTAAGGAAAAAGATATGGAAATTGATCCTTTGCCAAATACATTTAGCTTGCAAACTCAAGCTGTGGATTCCATGCCTTTTAATAGATCAAAAAATATGGAAGCCAATACAAATAGAGGGAAATCTGCAGGTCATAAGTGGATCTCGCAAAATACAATGCTGAAAAAATTAGCTTCTGCAAGTACAACTAGTTTAATTGACTATTACAAAGAACAGTGTCTGCATTCTAAAAAACATTCTTTGAAGGATAGTTCAGTGATAAGCAAATCAAAACTTTTGAAAACAAACAAAAAATGTATTACTGGTGTAAAACAAAGATCAGGAGGTTCAGATAGAATATATAATGTGGTGTCACACAATAGCAGTGAAAAATTAACACAGAATAAGGAAAGTCAGGGTGAACCAGTCACGAATGATACATTTTCAACTGAAATAAGTGTAGCACTTAATGATAAGAAGCCCACAAATACTGATAATATTTCAAGTCTGCGTAAATATGTCTCAAATGCATCCGGTCATGAAAAGTTAAATTCTCTCAAAGCCAAAAAGAACTGTTTTGTGAAGTCTCCCGAAAAGGAAAAACGTGAACTGTATTTTCCCAAACGTATTTCAGAAAAAAACAGGGAATATAAAAAAATATCTACTGTTGGACCAGCAAATAAACGTCATTATATTTTTAAACATGAAAGCTTAAAAAATTGTTTAGATACAAAAATTAAAAATGAAAAGGATAGTTTTGTTGTACATTCAAAATCAAACAAAATCAATAGCGAGACCAGCAGGAGGGAAGAAAGTTTACCTTCAAGGCAGTTTAGTCCTAATGTTATCTGTCCCACAAAAGCAAGTATGTCCAGTTTTGAGTTAGATGAATTTGTGAAAGACATCATCATAGATAGGGCAATGCAAGTTCCACCTTTAAAGATAATGAGAAACCAGGCTATGGAATTTCAAAAAAAATGCACATGAAGATGCGCCAGGTGAAGATTTATGCTTTGTGACTGAGTTAGAGAGCCGTATAGACTGGAGTGGTATTTTTGGAATGGAACTTGAGAAAGTGAATGCAGGAACACTACAAAGGACCTTCGTAAGGCAAGAGAAAGAGCCAAGTGGCTTGAGAATTTTTCCTGATATGGAAATTACTATAACAAACAGTTATTATGTGTGTGCACATGAATATAGCAACAATATAGTTGGAAAAATAAGTAAAACATTTGAGACTTTTAATGATATTCTTCAAGATCACCATATGGCAGATTCTAACCCAAGAATTCAAATTGCAATAGGATCTCCAATTTTGCAAGATAGTAAAAACTTCTTGAAAGACAACCTTGATCCGCTTTCTACAAAAATGGATAGCAGTGTTAAATCAAGGGAGATCAAAACACCATCGAAATCAAAAACACTGATTGATACTGATCTGAATAGTGTTAAAACTTTGCACAAACTGGATATTCCAACATTGAAAAAAAAAAAACAATAAGAAAAGGACACCTCCGGTGCTGGTTAAAAGATCCACTAGAAGGATTCACAAGTTCTCTCAGTCAGAAGAAAATATTAAAGTTGTTTTGGGTATGCTATCTGATGAAATTCCCCTTTGTAAGAACAAACGCATATCCAAAAAATTAGACCGAGCTATACTGCACTTAAGAAAAGCACATAAAAGGGTTAAAAAATCTCTGCAGCTTGCAGCAAAAGCTGGAGAGAGACGAAATTTGACCAAATCCTTTGGTGTACAGGGAAATCACAGTGTTAATGGAGAAGAATGCAATGTGAAACAAGTTGAAAGCACAAGCAGTCAGGTTTTACATACAGAAGGTTCCTCTGCAGATAGGAAAGCTGCTGAGATACAGAAATCACCAACAGCAGACAGAAAATGTCTAACAGAATCGACTCAAGTGATGATTAATGGAGCATTTGCGCAAGATTCCCAGCAGACTAAAGTAAATGGCAGTTCAGCAACAAAAATGTCACCATCCTGCAAAGTTACTTCTGTAGATCATTCTTGTTTTTCCAGTGTTATTGTATCAGATAAAGAGAATACTGTGCCAGTGATTCCATCTCTGAAATCACTTTCTGATGACAAAGAAAAACATGCAGTGAACTGTGAAACAGCTGGTAAAGACGGTATACGAAATATGCTTGATGCTGGACGAAATAAGAGACACACCACAAAACGAATGTTCTCTCAAGTTAGGAAGCTGAGTTCCTCCCATATCATATCAATATCTAAATGTTCAAATAGAAAATTACATATAGTTAAAGAGAAGAATCGCCTGAAAGGAAAAAGAAACAAAGATTGTTCATCTATCAGAACAAAAGATGCTAAAATTTCAAGTTTGTTATTAAGAAAATTATCAAATATTTTGCAAAAAGCCAGCGATACAGACTCCTTAAAGTCATTGCAGAACTGCAGATTAATGTGTCAAAACATTATTCCCACTTTCATTAAAGCTTTTGAGAAGAAGCAACACTGTGCTTGGAAAAATGTGATCGTGGACAGAAGATTGTTTGTGAAAGAAAATCTGAAAACATGTTTCCAGTGTGCATTGAAACCCCAAGCTATAGAAGCTTTCCTTGAATTGCAAATGGCAATGGAGATCAGCCAGTTTGTTGAGAATAGGATACACTTTATTGAAGGAAGGCCTACATTTCGTAGTCTTTTATGGTATGATGGATCTCTCTATGCCGAACTACTTACGGGGGAATATGGCTGTCAACAACAATCTCATTTTTATTCAGCCTTTCAAGAAAAATTGAAGTTTGACTCATTATCTACGCTCGAGAATCATTATACACATCTTTCTGATTATCTACAGGCAATCTGTGAAAAAGAAAACAGTTACTATGTATACCTGAAATACAAGAGAGAACTGCACGAATGCAACGATGTTCTCAAGCATGACTGTGACCATGCCGCATTTTCACTGTCTAGTCCTTTCACCTGTGGTGTACATCTTGGAGATACAGTAGATGAGTTGACATCCTTACAGAAAAGTACTTTAGAGATCATCAGAACCTTTATTAACCTTCCTAAGTGTGATCCAGGAAAGAGGGAACATGCACTGTCCCTCCTAGAAGTTATTTCTGCAAAAATTGATTACATTAAGACCTCTGTATCTACAAGTAGGCAGCTTTCACTCTTTGGTATTGAACACTTACTCTTCGATGCAGCCAAAGTTATGGCTTTCAATGAACAAAAAAATTATGGCTGCAAAAAAGTAACTGGTACTAAGGAGTTAATGATTCAAATAAACAACATTGCTTTGTCCAAGTTATATGAAGTTTATGTCCAATGTGAAAAACCAGTCAGCAGCAAAAATAGATTTTCAAATAACACTTTGAATTCACAGACAAGTTCTAAAGTCTTTGGCCACCAGGATGAGTTATATTTTGGAAAAATCATTGACCAAGCTCGTTGTGCAGAACTTGGTGTGTTGAAGAGGTTGATTCAAGACTGCAGTCAGCATCTGGAAATGCAGAGTCAATGCTTTGAGATTTTACAGGAGTGTGTTGTGGATAAAGCCATAATTCTAGATACCAATGTTTTAGATATGGCTGAAAGTGAAGAAAAATATACCACTCTGTTGAAGTCTGAAGCTGTTGAAGCATATATTGACTTAGCAATGACATTTGAAACATTACACTTCCTTAAATGCCTAATGGCTTCAAGGAAGAACCAAGTGAGAGCAAGGGGCTTACTCTGGTATGATACTTCTCTTTTCTCAGACCTTATTGACACCCAGTATAGAGTGGAGTCCCTTTTACAAGGAAACATCATGCCTAATGCAATGGATATTATAGTTAGCACAATATCAGAAATAAGATCAGAACTGGAAATCATTTCCAACTCCTCGAGTTCTGTTAATTACACTTATGCATTTCAGATAATGACAAGAGAACTTTCAGAGCTTTCTGAACTTAAAAACTTTATGAAGTCTAAGCCTGCAATAGCCACATATGTCAATTTTTCTCCATTTGTTGCCTCTTTACATTATGGAAACTCATTAGCAGAACTAGACTACAATTACAACCAGTTATCGGACTATCTCAAAGTTTTATTGTCTGCCCCAAAGAAAGATTTAGGGAAATTGGCACATACAGTGAAAATAATAAAAACAATTGAGTTCACTAAGGCTTTAGCATTCAGACCAGGTATATCAACATTTGATTTTATTGTCTGCAATGTTCTGCATAATAGAAAGAAGCATAGCCAATCCACCAGGAAAAGGTTATTCACTAAGCTGTCTGCTGAGGACCCTTCTTCCTCCAGTCCCAAAATGCAAAAGGTTTGTGTTTTGTATCTATATCTGAACTGTGCATCATAAAGTTTTTTCACATAGTTATGAGAGAAAATGGTGCTTATGTTCTTAGAAAAACAAGAAACATGTTTTTACTAAATCTCTCCCTGCTACATTTCTGCTTTGATATCTAGAAGCAATTAAAGCATATTTTTCATTAGTAATCAGTAATACAAGTGAATACCCACCAGATGGACAAAAGTATGTGGATACCTGACATCTGCATACTTTCTGCTTCCATTATAGGGAAACCGCCAGTGTTTCTGTAGGTATAATTGACATGCTATGATTTCCAAAACCGCTGCGCGTATGTGTGGATGGGATTCGGCCATCGGCCTTCATACAATTTTCAGTCTGCGGTAATTTGTGCTTTTTCTTCCAAAACAAAGTTTGTAAAGTCAGGTGTTGATATTGGACAGACGCTCTAGTTTGCAATTGTTGTTGAAATTTATACTGTAGAAGGCACTATACATTCCGTCAAGTACCGTATCCACCAAACCCAAAATTATCCATCAGACTGCCAGATAGTAAAGGTGATATATCATTCTAGAGTTTACAAGGGCCACTGTTTCATGGATTAGCAGTTGTTACCCCTAAGGGCTTATTCACACGACACATGACTGTTTTTGCAATGCCGGTCAAACATCCATTTTGAGAACACATTAAATATAATGTCCACATGACCCTTAAAGAGGACCTTTCATGTCCTCTGGCACTCATGGTATTATGTATTGCTGGAAAGCTGAAAGTGCACTGAATTCAGCACACTGTCAGCTTTGACGGTATGCGAGATATAGTTAGTTTTGGCACCAATGACACTAGGCGGTAAGGCCCGCCCTTCTGACAGTGGAGAGATATCTCCTGCAACTGGGCGCACATTGGGAAAGCTGACAGTGCTGAATTCAGCCCACTGTCAGCTTTCTAGAGGTATATAATACCGCGGGAGCCAGAGGACGTGAAAGGTCCTCTTTAAGGCTAAAGCCCCAATGGAAACACTGCTTTTTTTGTTTAAGTTTTTTGAGCCAAAGTCAGGAGTGGATTGAGCAGAAGGGAGAAGTATAATTGCTTCCTATATATTTCCCATTCCTTTAGTAGACATTTTTGGCTTTGGCTCAAAAAACCGCAACAAAATCTGCACCAAAAAAAGCTGCGTTTCCTCAACGTGGGGCTTCAGCCTCAAGGGAGTTGTGCAGTTTCAACAAATAAATGTTATTGTTTGTGCAATGAAATTTCTATAATCTTCCAATATATTTTCTATATCAATTTCTCATGGTTTTCTAGATCTCGGCTTGCTGTTATTCATTCTGCTTTCTTCTAGTAGATAAAAATCAGATGTTACAGCTTGTTACAGTCAGAGCACAGTAAGCAGACATCTGCCTTGTAACTTGCTGTGCACCTGTGCGTCTATCCGCTGGAAGTAAACAAAGAATGACAGCAAGCAGAGATCTAGAAAACCGTGAGGAATTTATTCAGAAAATATATTGTAAAATTGTATAACTTTTCATACAAACAATAACATTTATTTGCTGAAATGGGACAACTCCTTTAAGTCAATAAATAAAAGTGTCCCCATACTTTTGTCCATTTATTATTAGAGGATATTGGCATCTTCCTCACCTTCCAGCTGCCTTTGTACCCCTTTTCTTGCCTGCAGGCTGTTTGTAAAGGTAAATAGGTCAGAATTGTTGTGGATTTGCAGGTAAAATCAGTAGTGGATTACAGTGCCTGGAAAGTGAAATCTAGTGCACATGCTGCTGACTTTTTGGTCATAGAAACATGTGGTGTGGACTTTAAATGTCACAGCATGTAAATTTCTGTTGTGGATTTTCACTGCAGATTTTACCTCTTTCAGTGCAGCAGTGGTAAATTCCACTGTAACTGAATGCAGATGGGTGAAAGCAATAAAATCATGCTGCTTCCAAAGGTGTATATAACCACAGTATGCACATTAAATATGTTGTTTTTTTCACAGTAAATTTCACCTTCAGCAGTCCAAAGCATGAACTCTGCATTCAGTGCAAAATTCACATGTTGCCACATGTGGCTCTTGCCATGGATACACTGTAGATTTGTTATCTTGTCTGAGCTCATGTAGAATTGCCAAGAGAAGTTGCATCTAGACACACATTTTACCCGCAGCAGCTTCTGCAGAGTGACCCTATATTCGCATGAACATCATAATCATCCGTGCAACCACTGTTTTTTAATGGTCATCACATGGCTATAATTAAAATTCATTCCCGTGAGTGGAGACTATTCACGTGACTGCTATTTAGGACCTAAATATAGGTCATGTTTTATGTTTACTTGTTTTCATGGATTCCTCCATACGAGTGCCCATCGGGTGCAAAACAGCAGTTTTCAAGTCCGTTTTTCACCATCGGTCATGTAAATATAGCTTTAACGTAGTATTACATGCAGGTAGTAATGCAGTGACACAAGGTCAGGGCATCCTGTAAGGCCCCATGATATAGAAAAGCTGCTTTTTTCATTGCAGATTTTGCTGCAGTTTTTTGAGCCAAAGCTAGTGAATTAAGGAGAAGGGGGGGGGGTACTTCCTTTATATTTGCCATTCCTTTTGAAGGCACTATTGGCTTTAGCTCAAAATACTGTAGAAAAGTCTACAACAAAAAAATGCAGATTTTAGCCTCAGCCCTTATTTTGTTGTTTCACCAGAACAGAAAAATTGATTAGCGATGGATAATGTAACACAGATTTTAGAAAAGTTGGAGAAAAGAGGAACCAAAACAGCTTTTGCACATCATGGGGCATCAGCTTAAGCCCCCATGCACGCGACCGTGTGCACATTCAGTGTACTAGCCATGTTTTTCACGGCTAGCACACTGACCCATTCATTTTTATGGCCCCATACACACGACCACTGTCCAATGTATAGTGTGTAGACCGTGAGCTCACTGGCCCCAACAAAGTCGCGGAAACACGGCAGGTGCACGGGCAGTACACGGATGACATCTGTGTGCCGCGCTTCCCATTCAACCACGGCTGGCGACAGCAAAAAAATAATTTTTTTAAAGTGTTTTTGTTGGTTGTTTCCAGATTCTAACATCATCTGGAAAAGCATCTATAAAGGAGAAAGAAGAAAATCAAGTGAAGTCTGGCTTAAGGTATTGTTATTATATTGTTAAATTTTTATACATGTATTGTCAAGTTTGCATACATTCCAGAGTATATTTGTAATTCATTTAGCTTAGAAAGAATAGCCAAATCTACCACGTAGCCATTTCTGTGGCCATTGTCACAAGTTATCTATGTGTAAACAGCAGCTGGCTGAAAGAATTCATCTTGGCTTGGTTCTCACAGGGCGTAAACACATCTGGAAAACCAATCTGTAAAAATGCATGCAGTTTTTGGAAAGCATGTTTGTATTAAAAATTCATAAACAGCAGCTACACACAAGTGTAGACTAGAATAGAATGCTAATTTTGTCAATGTGCAGTTCCAGAAAACACATGCATTTTTTCAGATACATTTTTTAACTGTGCTTATAAAACACCTTAAGGCTAAGGCCCCATGTAGCAAGCCGCAGCCAAAAAAACGGAAAACCACGGCAGAACCACATCGCATTTTTTTTCTGCAGCGTTTTTCACAGAAAGTCCGCAGAGTTTTCCTCTGCTGACTTTCTGCCCCTATTGTGCATATACGGAAAACGCCAGCATTTCAGTAGGTATAATTCACATGCTTCGATTTTCAAAAACGCAAGCATTTTTTAAATCGCAGCTTTTCCGCTCTGGATTTTTTTCTGCAATGCACTTTGCAGGTAATGTAAAACGCAGCATTTTTTTGCCACAGCTTTTTCTGCCACGGTCAAAACCCTGCGTTTTCGCAACGTGGGGCCCCGGCTTAAAAGTGTAAAAAGAACACACTATGAGAACCCAGTCTGAATGTCTGGTTACACTTTGAGAGATTTTCACACAGAGGATTGCTGAACCTAAAAGAGACCTGTGATGATTCTGCTTAAGTGTGGCTGTGGCTCAGGGATGTATTTTAGTCTCTGGGTAGCGTATTTCTCTCTAGTTCCATTTACTCATAAGGTGCGCAGCCATAATCCTAGGTGTATATTGGCAGTAGTGGCAACACTGGAACAATAGGGCTTTGTATCCATCACAGCAGGGCTCAATTGAATTCATATACAGCCTTGAGTGATCAAAGGAACATGCATTGTTCAAGCCTGGGCTGTTGATCAGATATGGCTGATAACATTGTATCAATTCACTTGGTCTCAGTTCTTTACAAAGGATCTGGACTTGATTGCATTAACTCATCAGACTTACTGTTGCCGGTGACCTCATTCTGGGGGGTGGCATAAAGGGTATAAAAGATGAGGTAAGAGGTCTGTGGGAGGAGATGATGCTATGGGGATTATGCTATGGAGTTGAGACAGACCATCACAGACTACAAGAGATTGGTGTTGGGATTACAAGCGAACACCATGAGGAGATTTTTGTGATGAGACTATTGGACTAATGCTGAGAGACTGTGATGCCACATGCTAGGAGTTAATGCCACATGCCAAGAAGCCTCCACTGGTGATCTCACACATACCAGAGCATGTGTGAATGTTGGATTACAGAACCACATCAAGGACATGTGTGGTAAAGTAATTATTTCACCTTTATCCCTTTTATTTTATTTGTACTGTATCTTGTAACTAGTAACTGTTAATGCTTGCATATATCTGCATATCTGTTCTGAACTGTATGTGTTAGATGTTAATACCGACCCATTTAGGGATTAATAAATATATACAATTTAGAAGGCTTGTCTTGTATTTATCTGGTGAACCCGACACTCACTGGCGGTGAGTGTGGTTTTTATATGAAAGAGGACTCAGGGTGTGGCCAAAGCGGTTTGGCGCACTGAGGATCTTTCACAAGACCTATCACAAGAAAAGGCAATGTTAGGCTAAGGCCCCACGTAGCAACCGCTGCCAAAAAGCACCGTGGAAGTAAATACCACGGAAACGCATCACATTTTTTTTAACATCGCTTTGCACAGAAAATCTGCAGAGAAAACTTGCAGGTACTGTAAAACGCTGAATTTTGGCAACGTGGGGCCCAGGCCTAAAGTACATTAAAATGTGAAATATGATAATTGTAGTTACTGGTCCAAATCCTACAGAGAGAATCTGAGAAAGAAAACTTTACTTTTCTGAGTTGTTTGGGGCTGTGTAGTAGTGAATGGTAGTTCATGAACCATTAGTGTGAAATGAACTGCTTTTCACAGTGAACAAACTCATTTAGTTCATATTCTTAACAAAGATTAGTTCATCAGGAACTAAAGCAAATGGGAGGAGTGAGTGATACAGCACAGCAGCTCATCCTGCAGACTCACTGGCACATTAATTCCTGCTTTTTCCCTTTCCCACAGCAGCACAATATCAGGGTATTTCTGCCCCTGTGTGCTGGTAGGACAGAATTGAATTTTAAATGAACAACAAATAGTTAACTGTAACCCCTCCCCCTCCTCAATATAAGGAAGGACGTACCAACCCCCCAGCATGTTTTTTTCTGTCCTGTGTTGGTGGGAGAGATGGGGGGAAGGTTATTCCTTCCCTATATTTGATTTCTGAATGAATTTCCCGATCCTCTCTCCTGTTTGAGTTTGTTTTGTCTATCCTCCTGTGAGGACTCTTTTCTGCCTTTGGTTCCTGTTGCAAGAAAATTCAAAGGTTAAAACTCCTTGTCTGTCTTTCCTGGCTGCAGTGAAAGGCCTTTTTTCAGCTGTTGCTTATAATGGGACGGCCAGACAGGTCTGCTGCCTTTGAGTGTCCAAGCTGAACCCTTTGTGGCTTTGTAAGCCTTGCATTCCTTGTTTTATTGCGATGCAGGGTGTTTCCTGCTACTTCTCTCTAGCTCCCATGTGTGGGGGCACCGGAGTCCAGAGTACGCTGGCTTGCGTACATGATGACATCTTTACACCTTCTTCAGGTGAGCTATTAGGAAATGTTTTTTACCTTCACTTCCGCCATTTTTTTATAAAATCTGTGCGGGGCAGCCTTTTTCTTTCAAAAAAAAAAAAAGTGAAGAGAAATAAAGGGCTTTTATTTTCTGTGTAACCTGTCACAGGTATTGGGAGAGTCTTTGCTCTCCATTTCTTCCATATAAGTCTGCTGATTCCTTTCTTCTGCCTCTTTGTTGTTTGGCAGAGAGTGTGCATGCTGGGCATTCTAGTTCAACAGACTTGTACTGTTGTTGCATTTTTTCTAGCTTTCTTGCTATTTACTCTTACACTTGCGGTAAGATGTCATCCTCTGCGCCTGCTGGTGATGAGTCTTCCAGGTAAGTCTGTGTCTAGGCACAAACATCTAAACTGTCGCTCCTGTGAAATTCACTTGCCTGATGGTTACAATTTCAATACATGCCACCAGTGTTGCTTGGGCAGCCCAGTGGCTCAGTGGTTGACACTGCAACCTCACAGCGCTGGAGTCCTGGGTTTGAATCCTGCCAGGGGCGACATCTGCGGGAAGTGTGTGTGTTCTCCCTGTGTTTTCGTGGGTGTACTTCAGTTTCCTCCCACTCTCCAAAGGCATGCTGGTGGGGAGTATGGATTGTGAGCCCTATATGGGACAGTGACAGTCAGTGTCTGTGGAGCACTGTGGAATATGATGGCGCTTCTGTCATAAGATCTGATGAGGTATTCAGGATCATAGAGGAAGCAAATTCTTCATCTGAGGATTCAGATACGGATATAGCAAAACTGCTTTTTCTTCTGGAGAAAATTCAGAAATTACTGAAGTCCATCAGGTATAGGGACCATGATGTTGACCGTGGGGAAGCCTCTAGTTCCACCTCGAGGGGGCCTAGAGCCTTCAAAGAGGACGACATGCTTAAAAGAGCTACGTCCACCGAGTGAAAACACCCAGAGAAGACCTGCGTGTTATCCAAGAGGTTCAAGACACTCTTCCCAATAGCTGAGGACCAGTTGGGACTTGAGTCCACCACCTAAGCTTGTCATGGCAGTCGCCAAATTATCCAGGCGAACACTTGTACCCTCTGAGGACGGGTCTACCCTTCAGGATCCCATGGACCACTGGGGGAAAGCGAATACGACTTTCTCTGCACAGTGTTTGATTGGTATCACTACTAGTTAGGTAGCTAAGAAGTTGTGCTTCAGCTTCTCTTCATTAAAAAGAAATATTGATTTGGGGGTCTCCATGGATGAATTGTTGTCCTCTTTGAAGGGTATAGCCCTTGAGGCAGATTACCTCAATGAAACCTTTTCTACAGGTGAAGTTATCTGCCAAGTTTAGGACTTCGGCTGCCCATCGCCCCCTATGGTTAAAACCTTGGAGGGTGGATTATGCCTCAAAATTCAATATTTTTGGGCAGAACACAATACAAGGACTAGTGGGAAAGGAAGGAAAGTCCTTCCGTGGACAGGGCAGACAGTGTCGTAGAGGACAACAGTCTTTTTTTCCATGATGACAGGAAAATCAGAAAGCTAAATTTCTGACTATTACCTTCTCCCTCCTCCAAGACACGAAGTTCCTGTGCGGGTAACAGATTCATGGGTCTTGGAGATAATCCGGTCCGGTTCCGGCATAGTTTTTTCTGTGCCTCCCCTCCCCAGGACAGATTTATACAGACCTCTCGCCTCCCTGCTATTCATCACAACGTCAAGGGTCTGGAATTTATTCTTCAGTGTTTCTGGTTCCAAAACCTTCAGGGGATTGGTTGATAATAGACCTACAATACCTCAGCAAAGCTATCACGAAAAAATTTCCGTATGGAAACGTCAGTGATATCCATTCTCCAGCAAGGAGATTTCAGGGCCACTCTGAACCTAAAGAACGTGCACCTCCACGTCCCTATTCTTCCTGCTCACAGGAAATACTTAAGAATTGCAGTGGTTGTAGACGGTCGACCTCCATTTCACCGCACTTCCATTCGAGATAACGTCAGCACCCTATGTATTCACCAAGGTGGTATCCACGGTAGCTGAGTCACTGAGTATCCAGAGGTTCATGAATGTTCCTTATCTGGAAGACTGGCTGTTAAAAGTCCCTCAAGAGAAGGCCTACTACAACATCTATCCATCACGATGAATTTCCTCCAACAATTGGGGTGGATTATAAATTTGGGAAAGTCCCAGATATTACCAGCAACCCAGAAAACATTTCTAGGGTTCATACTTCATTCAGTCCTAATGAAAATATCTCTTCCTCCTCCAGTAGGGAAAGAATCATCAAGGTCGCACTTTGCCGACCAGTTGAAGGACAAGGCAGTCCGTGTAAGATCGGACAATATGATGATGGTCCTTTATTTAAACAAGCAGGGAAGAACTCGGTCACAACCTCTTCTAAGTGAAGTGGGGAAGATCTTGAGTTGGGCAGAGAAGAACTTAACCCATCTTTCTGCCGTACAAATCTGAAGGTCACTCAATGTAGTGGTGGATCAATTGAGTTATGGCATCACTGTTCCAGGGGAATGGTCTCTCCATCCAGAAGTTTTTCAAGCAATCACCCTGAAATGGGGTCATCCAGGGATAGACCTAATGGCAACCAGACTCAATGCCAAGGTAGAGAAGTTCTGCTCTATACAAGGAGGACAATCCCTTGGAGGTTCAGGCTGGCATACATATTCCCTCCAATCTCCATGATACCAAGGGGTATTGATGAGAATCAGACAAGACCAAGCCTCTGTAATCGCCATCATTCCATTCTGGCCAAAGAGCTTGGTTTTCCCATCTCATTCAAATGAGTCACGGGATATATTGGAGGCTTCCCCCGATTCAGAACCTGGTGTCTCAAGAGCCCAGGCTCTGCCAGAATCTGAAATCCTTCAATCTGACAGCCTGAAGATTGACCAGTCCCTATTACGATCGAAGTGACTCTCAGGAGCCGTCTTAAGCACTCTCGCTAGAGCAGAGTCTACAAATAAAAATTACGCCTGCATCCGAATCATCTTCATCTCCTGGGCATCAGGTAGAGGAATTGAGAGCTTGGATCCTTTCATTCCAGAGATCCTGGAATTCCTTCAGGACAAGGGCCTTAGCCCTTTCACTTGAAAGCTTAGGTTGCTGCCCTGTCAGACTGCTTAGATATGCAGCTATCTGCAGACCCGCTGGTTAAAAGATATTTTAAGGGTGCATTCAGGCTTAGTCCGCCTGTTACCCACCCAATCCCTCAATGGGATTTATCTACTGTTTTAAAGAGGTTATGTGATTCCCCCTTTCGAGCCTCTAGAAGAGGTTGAGATTAAATTTCTCACACTAAAGACAGTGTTCCTTTTGGCCATAACCTCAACTCAGAGAGTTGGTGAGTACAACTAAGATTTATGCCAGGGTTCCTCCCTAAGGTACCCTCATAGTCTAACCTAAACCAGGTTATCTCATTACCAGTTTTCTATCCCAGTCGGTCATCTCTGGAGGAAGTTAAATTTCACTCCCTGGATGTGGCCAGATGCCTTGGAATTTATATATCACAAGGCATTATGGGAAAAGGAGCTGGGAAGCTCATGCGCCCTCTGTTGGATGTAACAGAGCCTCAATTTGCTTTTGACCCACTGAATATTCAGAGATCTTGGCCTTTTAAACGGTCAGAGAATTTTTTTCTACCATTTGCTGGGAAAAATAATGGGCTCAAGGCCTCTAAAGCCTCCTTGGCACAATGAAGCCATTAAATTGGCTTTCGCTTCACAGGGGTTAGACCCCACAGAGTTTGTTAGAGCTCATTCTACAAGAGACATTTCTACCTTTTGGGTGGAAAGAAGCTCTGTTCCTTGGTAACAAATTTGTTCCTCAGCTTCTTGGAGCTCTCTCCATACCTTTGTTAATCATTACAGATTTAACACCCGGGGTACGGAGGCCTCTTCTTTTGGCCATTCTGTGTTAAAATCAATTCTTCAAGAGGGCCCTCCCTAGGGTTTTTCTTGCTAGATCCCCAATATTGTGCTGCTGTGGGACGACAGGGAAGTGTAGATTATGATGTTAATCTGTTTTCCCTTAGTCCCAACAGCAGCACAAGGTTCCCTCCCTATGTGTTATGTATTTGTCTTTATAATAATACGCTGGGGGGTTGGTACTTTCTTCCTTATATTAAGGAGGGGGAGAGGTTACAGTTAACTATTTGTTGTTCATTAAAAATTCCATTCTGTCCTACCAGCACACGGGACAGAAATACCCCAATATTGTGTTGCTGCTGGGACTAAGGGAAAACAGATTAACATCATAATATACACTTAGTTCCTAATGCTGGAAAAGCAAAGTAGAAAAACTCTTGTGTGAGTGCAAGAGACTCTGTGTGTAGCTTCATGCAGCTCACCTGTTCTTGTGATAAAATTATCATCTAGTTATTCCAGAGATCCAGTCTGCTCTGTAGTAAATATAGTAAGTGCTGCTGTACTGTTGTACAGCTCCACCAGGTTTCTTTTCCTTGATTTTATTAAAATGTCATGGTTTACTGTTCCGTGCCGCCAAACTGCTAGACAAAAATGTTATTCATTTTGCAGAGTTCGGCATGGCTGTTCTAGATTGTGGTATAAGTGATTGTTGTTATAAAACATTAAAAATGATCAGGCATATTAAATATATTAGATTTAGCAGAATAACGCATTCAAGGAGCAAGTAGTGACTTTGTATAACAGGGTAGATCTATATTCTCAGCAGTATCCTAGAGTCAGCGAAATAATAGACTAAGTGAAGTTATCTTTTGAATGAGCTAGATCATTAGGAACTAATCCCCAAAATGAATTAGATTTCCCATCACTACTGTATTGTCATGGATTCAAATGACCAAATACTGTACCACATTATTTTCAACCTGCATACTTTCAACGCGGCACATTGGAGCTTCTATAAAACACTGCCAGAAATGTATTTTCATATTTTGTGCCTGTAACTTTAGGAAACCGACATATCAGATAGTAACAGTGGGGGAAATACATGAACATGTTTATGCTGGAAAACTGGCATAGAGATGTGGAACATCTTTTGCAGAAAGCCCCATGTTACACCAAAGTTACAGTGGGGAAAATAAGTATATGATATACTGGCGATTTTCAACTGTGAGAGGCAGCATCTAAAAAAAATCCAGAAAATCACATTGTATTATTTTTAAATAATTAATTTGCATTGTATTGCATGAAATAAGTATTTGATGCAATTGAAAAACAGAACTTAATATTTGGTACAGAAACCTTTGTTTTCAGTTACAGAGGTCAGACATTTCCTGTAGTTCTTGACCAAGTTTGCACACACTGCAGCTGAATTTTGGCCCACTCCTCCATACAGATCTTCTCCAGATCTTTCAGGTTTCTGGACTTTTGCTGGGCTACATAGAGTTTCAGCTCCCTCCAAAGATTTTCAATTGGATTCAGGTCTGAAGACTGCCTAGGCCACTCCAGGACCTTGTAATGCTTCTTACGAAGCCACTACCTTAGTTTCCCTGGCTGTGTGTTTCGGGTCATTGTCATGCTGGAAGACCAAGCCACGACCCATCTTCAATGCTCTTACTGAGGGAAGGAGATTGTTGGTCAAAATCTTGCTATACATGGCCCCATCCATCCTCCCTTCAATATGGTGCAGTCATCCTGTCCCTTTTGCAGAAAAGCATCCCCAAAGTATGTGGTTTCCACCTCCATGCTTCATGGTTGGGACGGTGTTCTTTGGGTTGTGCTCATCCTTCTACTCCCTCCAAACACGAGTGAAGTTGATACCAAAAACTATTTTGGTCTCATCTGACCACATGACCTTCTCCCATGCCTCCTCTGGATCATCCAGATGGTCATTGGTGAACTTCAAATGGATCTGGACATATGCTGGCGTGACCAGGGGGACCTTGCGTGCCCTGCAGGATTTTAATCCATGACGGCGTAGTGTGTTACTAACGGTAATCTTGGAGACTGTGGTCCCAGCTCTCTTCAGGTCATTGACCAGGTCCTCCTGTGTAATTCTGGGCTAATTCCTGATCTCTCTCAGAATCATCTTTACCCCACAGGGCGAGATCTTGCATGGAGTCCCAGACCGAGGAAGATTGACAGTCATCTTGTTTATTCCATTTTCTAATAATTGCGCCAACAGTTGTTGCCTTCTCACCAAGCTGCTTGCCTATTGTCCTGTAGCCCATCCCAGCCATGTACAGGTCTACTATTTCATCCCTGGTGTCCTTAGGGTATGTTCACACTGAGTTTTTTGTAGGTTGATTTTGAGGCGGAATCCGCCTCAAAAAACGCCTCCCATTCATTTCAATGGGAGTCAGTAGCAGTTTTTTTCCTCTAGCAGATTTTTTCAGCTAGAGGAAAAAAAAATGTGACATGACCTATCTTCAGGCGGATTCTGACTTGAAAAACCTATTGAAAGCAATGGGAGGCGGGAAAACTCCTAGCATATTTTTTATGCAGTTTTTTTTGCAAAAACTGCATCAAAAACCGCTAGCGCTTTTTAAAGAGTAGTTTCCAGGTCCATACAGTGTGCTGGAACAAAAAACGCGACAAAAAAAAAACGCATCATGTCAAAAAAAAACATTCCTAATTCCTGAAGCAGATTTTTTTCAACTTGCAGAAATCTCCATGTGAACATGCCCATAGACAGCTCTTTGGCCTTGGCCATGGTGGAGCGGTTGGAGTGTGATTGAGTGTGTGGCAGGTATCTTTTATACAAATAACGAGTTCAAACAGATGCCATTAATACAGGTAATGAGTGCGGAGCAGGAGAAACTAACAGGTCTGTGACAGCCAGAATTCTTATTGGTTTGTAGGTGATCAAATACTTATTTCAGGCAATAAAATGCAAATCAATTATTTAAAAATCATACAATGTGATTTTCTGGATGTTTTTTTTAGATTCTGTCTCTCACAGCTGAAGTGTACGATAAAAATTTGAGAGCTCTCCATTCTTTGTAGTTGTGAAAACTTGCTAAATCGCCAGTGTATCAAATACTTATTTTCCCCACTGTATGTCAATTTGTCCTTTCTCCACCTCAGTGGGTAGAGCAGGGCAAGGATGCCTCAGCCTGTCAGACATATTTCAATGCCAGAAAAATGGCATAGATTTCAATTCTGGTGCACAGAACCATCCAAGATGCAGCAGAATTATTAAGAGACTGCATCTTGAATGCATCTTAATAATTGGTCAGCGGGGGAATTGATTAAAACTGGCTTAGCAGACACCAGTCTTAACAAATCCCCCTCCCCCATTATTTCTATATAGATATTTTATATACTTCTGTTAAGTCTCCTTCAAATCATACAGTACTTCCAGTTTAATATATAAAAATTGACAGTGCACATGAATCTTTGTGTGGTAACTGTGTTTTCAGTTTCCCACCATGTACAGAGCCTATGTATGTTTGTATATCAGCAGTGATCAACCATATGTATTGTGAAGGGCTTCAAATGGGTAGTCTCATTTTACCCAAAGAAAGGGCCAGACATGACATTCAGCGAGGAAAGGGGATAGGCACGAGCACACACACTATTTTACATGCCTGTATTTGTTTTTGCTGTTATCTCCTTTTGCTAAAATAAAAAAGGTTGGAACTAACTTAAAGTGCAGCCTCAAACTGTATATGCAGGGAACATATATACAGGCACATAAAAATCCCTTATGTACAGATAAATATGCAAAAAGCACAACAACTTTTGAATATACCACTGTGCCCCCATAACAGAGGAGGAAATAGAGCTGGTCTTCTGGTCTTTATGTTTGGGCAAAGCACTCAGTGTATAGGAGCTGTAATGGTTGATCCTTATCCTTATATACTTGTTTCTTTTTTTAGACCAAGAAATCTATATAAAATGCTTACTACGGAACCACAACATAAAGAGCAGAACCCGGTGAATAAAGATTGTGTGAAACATTCACCACTGAAAGAGACCAAGAAATGTTTACCTACAGGTCCGAGAAAAGATTTGGGAATTGCTGCTGTAGAAGAAGGAATACCAAATGGGAAGGGCAGCAAAACAAGTCCATCAGACCAGGATTCTTTTGTTGTCAAATGTCAAAACATCTCAGCTACTACAGACACATATGAGTTCACTTTGGATTCACTAGATCACCCTCAGGCAGAAAGTAAATGTGTAGATACCTGTTGCCCAGAATCCATGTCTTTCATTGGACCAGAAGATGAAAATGTTAACAAACCATCTCATATTCATGATAAGAAAGTAAAGGATAAGTTAATTGAAGATAAAGATCCTTCATTAGATGAAAACTCAAGTATCTTAAGTGTCTGCTCCATGGACATTAACACGCCAGAGGAAATCGAAAACATAAAGCAATTAAATCCTGCAACTAGAGAACAAGAAGAAATAAAGAAAGAATTAAAACTTGTTGGAACTGAAGAACATCAGAAAAGTAAATCTGCAACTTGGAACACTCAGTCAGTTTTAACAGCCAGTGGTCAGTATCCACCACTTCCTGTTTCTGCCAATCCTTGGCAATATTCCTCATATGGCTGGTATCAAAATGGCACTAATACTGGGGGAGTTACTCAAGGATATTCACATGTTGCTTACAGTACACAACAAACCAGTCCTTATAATCAGCCATCTGCATTTCCAGTGCCAAATTCCTACTTTACAAACCAGTCTTATTCAGGTTTTACTGGACAAATTCAAGCACAGATGTATTCAGTTGCTGGTGCTTTTGGTACCAATGTGCCATACAGTTATACAGATCAATCCTCTTCTTCAAATCAAAATCCTTCGCCAATTCCATACACCTACAGTTCAACTGTGAATACAGGCTGGCCATGGGGTAAGTAATTATGGACTTAAATATCTGTGCTTTTCTTGCCCTGTAAACTTGTAAATGCACAGATCATAAAGTGGAAATGTGTAGAAGGGACCACAATGTTAACGCAGTATGTGCCAGATATTAACTTGGAATTAGCAGAGTGAGTGCTAAAGCATGAATTAGATAAAATACCTCCATTCTTGTTGTAACAATTTATATTAGACCTACAAAATACTGTATTTATAAGGTACTGTTTGGTGGAAAAGAAATAGTTATGTATGCTTTTTATAGTTTAGACTAGCACCCTTAATATATATGAAAGGAGTTACCTGGGGAATAATAAAGCTTACCAGTGCTTTCCTTGCACTGACTAAGCTTTTTTTTTTTTTTTTTTTTTTTTGCGCTAATAGACACCCCACAGCCCCATTTGTGGGGGGCAGCTCGGGAGGCTAGAAGTATTATTCCTGTGTCCTCCCTGCAGCTTTTCCAACTGTCACTGACTCCCCTCTGCTCTGGCCACAGGTCAGTAAAGTAGAGTGGAGCTGGTCATGTGACCGAGAATTATACTGTCAGCAAGGGAATGAGAGTATATTAATATATATTAGCATTTGCAGAACTGTATCTGGCAAATATCACTTTTACAGGGCATTTTGTAGCAGTTTTCAACTCTGCAGGTTCTTCCTCTTAGGGCCCTTCATATGACGGAGTCCCATCCATGGAAAACAGTCCGTGTGTGGGCAGTAGGACCTGGACTGAACTCAGCCGTGTACATAGGAGTCACTGCATCATAATCAGTAATGATGCAGTGAGCTCCCGAATGACCTGATAGCTACAGTCATGAACTGATAGTGTTATGTCAGTTCGTTACTGTAGGAATCAGGCCGTTCGGGAGATCACTACATCTTAGCTGAATAGGATACAGTGACTCCTATGCACACAACCTAGTTCAGTCCGGGAAATGCAGCCCACACATGGACCATTTACTGCGGACCGGACTTGGTCGTGTGCATGGGCCCTTAGTTTCAGTTGGGCCTGAGCTGGGGGTGGAAACTAGCTGCTATAATGTATCTTATAAGCAGTACATGGAGAGTCTGCTCCCTAATGCTCTTTCACTCACTCAGAAGCAGTATGGCCGTACTGATGTGAACACTGTTCTGTGGTGAGCTAATACTATTCACTGCACATGTCTGTGTATGTTTTTTGCTTCTTGCTCCTTCTCCTTCCTTCCGTCTCAATAGGCTTTTATGGATAGCATGTAATGTGAGAACTCTGTGAGTTAGGAGATCTAGCAAAAAATTCAGAGCAAGTAAGGGAAGAAGAAAGGATCGAGATAAGTGGAGAAAAGGCATTTCCCCCTGAATATAATATATTAGAAAGTTTCAATGTTCGTTGCTATTTTTTGCAAAGGTTTTGAAATGACAGTGTCCATTTACAATATATATTACTGTTGGACCTCTCATGGTTTGTGCTGTGCACTCTTCATGAGCTGCTTAAAAATGTACAAAGCTACAAAGCATGTGCTCTCTTTCTAAGCTCCCTTATTCAATATGTCAGCCTTTCTGGGATTTTCCTATTAGAATTTAGTAGGAGCCGTATAATAAGACTACTCATATTAAAGAAAGAAGCCTAAGACATTAGCAGTTTATGCAGAGCATACAGTCATGGCCAAAAGTTTTGAGAATGATACAAATATTAATTTTTACAAAGTCTACTGCTTCAGTTTTTCTAATGGCAATTTCCATATACTCCAGAATGTTATAAAGAGTGATCAGCTTAACAGCAATTACTTGCAAAGTCAATATTTGCCTAGAAAATGAACTTTATCCCCCAAAACACATTTCAACATCATTGCAGCCCTGCCTTAAAAGGACCACCTAACATCGTTTCAGTGATTGCTCCATTAACACAGGTGTGGGTGTTGATGAGGACAGGGCTGGAGATCAATCTGTCATGATTAAGTAAGAATGACACCACTGGAGACTTTAAAAGGAGGCTGGTGCTTGCCATCATTGTTTCTCTTCTGTTAACCATGGTTATCTCTAAAGAAACACATGCAGTCATCATTGCACTGCACAAAAATGGCCTAACTGGGAAGAGTATTGCAGCTAGAAAGATTGCACCTCAGTCAACAATCTATCGCATCATCAAGAACTTCAAGGAGAGAGGTTCCATTGGTGCCAAAAAGGCTCCAGGGCGCCCAAGAAAGACCAGCAAGCGGCAGGACCGTCTCTTAAAAGTGTTTCAGCTGCGGGATCGGGCTATCAGCAGTGCAGAGCTTGCTGAGGAATGGCAGCAGGCAGGTGTGAGTGCATCTGCACGCACTGTGAGGCGGAGACTCTTGGAGCAAGGCCTGGTCTCAAGGAGGGCAGCAAAGAAGCCACTTCTCTCCAGAAAAAACATCAGGGACAGACTGATATTCTGCAAAAGGTACAGGGAGTGGACTGCTGAGGACTGGGGTAAAGTCATTTTCTCTGATGAATCCCCTTTTCGATTGTTTGGAACATCTGGAAAACAGCTTATTCGGAGAAGAAGAGGTGAGCGCTACCACCAGTCTTGTCTCATGCCAACTGTAAAGCATCCTGAAACCATTCATGTGTGGGGTTGCCTCTCAGCCAAGGGAATCGGCTCTCTCACAGTCTTGCCTAAAAACACAGCCATGAATAAAGAATGGTACCAGAATGTCCTCCAAGAGCAACTTCTCCCAACCGTCCAAGAGCAGTTTGGCGCTCAACAATGCCTTTTCCAGCATGATGGAGCACCTTGCCATAAAGCAAAGGTGATAACTAAATGGCTCAGGGAACAAAACATAGAGATTTTGGGTCCATGGCCTGGAAACTCCCCAGATCTTAATCCCATTGAGAACTTGTGGTCAATCATCAAGAGACGGGTGGACAAACAAAAACCAACAAATTCAGACAAAATTAAAGCATTGATTCTGCAAGAATGGACTGCTATCAGTCAGGATTTGGTCCAGAAGTTGATTGAGAGCATGCCAGGGAGAATTGCAGAGGTCCTGAAGAAGAAGGGTCAACACTGCAAATATTGACTTGCTGCATTAACTCATTCTAACTGTCAATATAAGCTTCTGTTACTCATAATATGAATGCAATTATATTTCTGTATGTGATAAAAACATCTGACAAACACACATAAAAACCAGAGGGCAGCAGATCATGTGAAAATAGAATATTTGTGTCATTCTCAAAACTTTTGGCCATGACTGTACATATAAAGGGGTAAAGGGAAAAAACGTAGTCTGGTGAAAATAACACATTCAATATAATTCCTGACTGTGCATAGTCACTGCTACATAGGTTTGCACAGCTATTAGGCCAGAACTAGTATCGAACCTGTCCTGTGCTCTCATATCCTTGCTAGCTGCACTATGACTCTGCTAACTGCCCCATCACAGAGAATTATCACCTTCACTGTTGTTCTAGGGGTAATGGCCTCTAAGTACTGCAAGTATATGTAACATGTACAGTATATACTATATGTATGCTATGAATGTGTGTAATGCAAATATACATACTGTATGTGCGTAATTGGAGTATATCTGTGTATTGTGTATAATACATGTGTGTATTACATGATTCAAGTACAAAAAAACGTCAAAGAAAAACCTGCTCGTCCAAGCACTAACTAAACAGGATAAGGCTAACTATACGTGTGGCTTACTACCAGCCACATGAACAAACAAATACCACACTTAGGTGTCACCGGTCTCTCAGTATTTCAGGACAGACCCAGACACCTCCTCTCACTCCCAGGATCTGCCCTGAAGTGCAGGCTCTGCTGCTTTTTATGGCTCAGTAATGAGCCTGAGACCTATACCTGGGCTGAGGCCTACTCAAGACCCGCCCTGGACCACACATATGCCAGAAACCTGGGGGAGATATACCGTGATTCCAGCACTCTGCCTGTCACCTTCTCACAGTGTGTAATTCTAATGTCTGAGTTTGTGAGCCTATGTCTAATGTGTGAGTTTGTGAGCCTATGTTCAAACTGCCCTTGCCTTTCCATCAGAGGATTAGAGAAGCGAAAAGAAAAGTTTGCCTTTCCATTTGAATCTGCCCTTATTTACGTCCGTGTTAAAATAAAAACTAATGTTCCCTACAGGCTAAGGCTAGGTTCACACCTGCGCCTGCATTCCGTTTGGGGTTTCCATCCCCGAACCCGCTTAAAAAATGCACTTCTCTGCATTTTTTGGGTGGAAACCCAGTGGACCCATTATAGTCTATGGGGTCCGCAGGTAACCGCTTTTTATGGTTAGCTTTCCGTTTTTCGGAAATGGAAAGACGAGCGCAGGTATGAACCTAGCATCAATTTAAAAAAAAAAATTAACAGAAAAAATAAGGCAGAGTGCAGCATGGAAGGAACAACACTTAAAAGTCTGTCACCAGGGTCAAGTATATTAAACCAGCAGCACAGTTAGATAGGTTAGACTCACCTACATGTAACAGTTTTGATCCCATGAAAATTTATGCCTCGTTGCCGAGATATTCATTTATTTCCCAATATGCAAATGAGCAGTCTGGAGCACCAAAGGTGTACTCCTGCTACGCCCCATCCTTTCAGTCAAAGATGAAAGGGGAAAAAGCTGTTTGAGAGTAGTGTGGGCCCTAGCAGTTTGGAGCAACGTAGTCGCCCTCAATGCTCCAGACTTCTCATTTGCATATTGAGAAATAAATAAATATCTTTGCAACAGAGGCACAAATTTTCATGGGGAAAAAAAGCATTAAATTCAGGTGAGCCTGAACTATCTGCGTTACTGGTTTAATAGGCTTCACTCTGGTGACAGACTTCCTTTAAGTGAATGAGTATGGATACAAATGGAAAGTATTCTGTTTATATCATTTAATACATCTAATATGTATTTATGTACGTGCAAGTGAATATATATAAGTATGTTCTAGTATTATTTGGTATTACATGTCACTCAATCACCCCAAAACCAGTAGAACAACCCTGGTTTCTGAATGCAGTCCACTGTCCAAGGAATGTCGCCATGTGCCCAACTATATGCAGATATGCTATTATCACAGTACTAGACTGTACTGTTATCACAGGACAATGCCTAAATAAGTCACAACCTTCTTGTTACACTCAGCACATACTCAGTTCTCCTAATTTTACATGTAGCCTGACTCCTCAAAGTACAGGCTGCAGCAGTATATTCGCCAGGCGCCATCACTGCAGCTCAGCACCCACTGAATTCAGTGGGCTTCCAAACTTGTTGACCCTCTTTCCAGTATTTGAAAGTTAGGACAGATGACTATAATATGTACAGTGGGATTGCTGGAAGGTGTGCCCTCAGAATCATTTCCTCTGGTGAGCCCAATGTACCCCAGTCTGACACTGGCCAGAATCATTCTATCATTGTCTTCTTTGCTGAAAAAATATATGGTACACAGGAAATAGATGTATATAAGTCATTATTAAGCTTACATTTAGGTAAATAAAGCAGCAGGTTACTAGAACAAACAGACTTCCCTTGATATTTTTGTATCATGATCCAATTGTTTTCTTTGCAGGTTCTTGGCAGTAATTTAAAGAAGAGAAGACAAGACAATCTGTAGATGCAATAACTGCCTTTGGAAAACCTCTTCAGTTGACTACTTCAGTAGTGCTTTGTTATGCCAATATCTTTAGTAGCTTTATGCACATTTATTCCAGGTTCCAATATTTTTGTATGTGTTTGCATTTATAATATTTAAAGCTGAAATGTCTCTCCAGTATTTCTTTTTTATATGCAAAATACTTATTTTTGTATATTTTTCAATTTTTGTACAAGAGTTTTCCTTGGGGCGCTCATATCAAGTGTCTCTCTATTTTATATATTTGTTTGTTAGAAGTCACAATATATTTTTGTGTTTAGACGTTGTTTGAAAAAAACATTGAAAAATACAGTAATTTGGAAATGATTATTATATGTTTGCTATCTTGTATTAGAAAACTGAATTTACACTTGTCAGCTCTTCTCAACTGATTTGTGAGTGGACTGTCTGAAAAAGTATAGTCAAAGAAAATAAGTCCCTCTCTGTACCTCTTTAGGGCCACATTTACATAAACTCCTTCTTACGCTATGCAGCCACAATATAGTTTCATAATGAAGCTGATTATAATCAGTACCATATATAATTGTCCCTGAGATCAGACCTTGAGGACTGTGGACTCATCTCTCGAAACATTGAAGGAGTAATAAGTAATATCAGCGCATTACCACTCGCTGTTCTTTTGCCATTTTATTTTGTTTTCTATTTTCTGTTCTATTACATTATATCCATCATTTATTTGAATGCACTGTGCATCTTTTGACATTCATTTATTGATAACAGAGGGTGTCTGTCACCAGGAAACTCATTATCAAACTAGTCACCATGCATTGTAAGGGACAGTATGCTGGGCACCATCACACCTTTAGATAGTCTAATAGATGCATCATTCCCTTGAAAAACAGTATTTAGAAATATGCAAAAAAGGTGCAATGGGGGGGGGCATCTGGCACGCCCCATTGCACTTGAGTCTCATTTACATATTTGTAAAAATTGCTTTTTCATGAAAATGGTGCATCTATTGAATTATCTGAAAGAGGATCTGTCACAAGTAGAAAATGCCAAATAAAATACATGATTCTCGCTGTTTCGCCGATCAATTTGGTCTTTTTCTTTTTAAAATCCGTTCGTTGAAAAGATACAGCCCCTGGAAGATTATATGTAAACTAGCTTTGATTCTACACGTGTCTGTATCCTTATGTTTTTTGGAGAATCAAAGCTAGTTTACATATAATCTTCCAGGGGCTGTATCTTTTGAACGGACAGATTTTAAAAAGAAAAACACCAAATTGATCAGGGGAACGGCAAGAATCATGCATGTTATTTAACATTTTCTACGTTGAGACAGAACCTCTTTAAGGTATGAAGGTTTTTAGCATAATGTCCTCTACAATGCACTGTGGCTGGTTTGATATTGAGTTTCCTGGTGACAGACACTCTTTAAGCAGTAAGGACATGCTCCCTTTAAATATTACAGAATAAGACTGAAGAAGTCTTACCATCTCCTGTTACTTACTTCATACAGTATTTGTTCCTTGTATGTGCATTACTTTCTACATTATTTTTTTTTTACACAGTATAGTATGTATTGTAGGCGTGACTCCACTTTAATAAATGAGT
The DNA here is from genome assembly GCA_947044405.1 of Leptodactylus fallax. NCBI lineage: Eukaryota > Metazoa > Chordata > Amphibia > Anura > Leptodactylidae > Leptodactylus > Leptodactylus fallax. The sequence continues at coordinate 6,642,147 of CAMRHE010000058.1, read as the reverse complement.
TGTTGTAACCCACTTACATTTCGGTTCAGGGTTTGCATTTGGAACCTGTCTCCTTATGAGTAATATTTTAGGACAGGTTGAAATGTGAAGCTTGTTCTATCGAAAGCAGTAGTGTATCAACATAAGAAAATATAACACTCATTACATCCTGGAGCTGCAGTGACAGTTATAAAGGCAGGCAAATGTGTAACTATTATTTGGAAAACCACTTTAGTATGTGGTGTTACAAGGGTTTTTCAGTGAATTATTTTTATGGCATAGCTAGGCTTAAAATGTTAGATACTATATACTTACCTGTCCGTTCAGCAGGGATCCAGCAGTCTACGATCTCCCTGACCTTTCACCTGCACAGAAGTGCTTTAGCCAATCAGTGGGAGAGTGCTGGTACTTCATTTAAACAGAGCGTCAGCGCTCAGCCACTGATTGGCCAATACACTCCTGCACAGGCAAACAGTAAACAAAAAAGTGGGACCCGGGGCCAAGACTCCCCTGCTGGATCCCTGGTCGAATAGACAGGTAACTATATACCATGTGTTATTTTAAGCCTCACTATGCTGTAAAAAAAAAAGAAATAGAACACCCCTTTAATGCATCAGTGAGTTACATTATATTGTGTGTAGTATCGTGTTTAGCAGTGTGAACTTTAATAAAATACTAAACTATTTGATTGTGTTCAGTTTTATTTTCCAAAAATTCTTGGTTTTATAACATATATGTATATGTATATATAACATATATATACTACTGTTCAAAAGTTTAGGGTCACTTAGAAATTTCCTTATTTTTGAAAGAAAAGCACACAGTTTTTTTCAATGAAGATAACATTAAATGAATCAGAAATACACTCTATACATTGTTAATGTGGTAAATAACTATTCTAGCTGCAAACGTCTAGTTTTTAATGCAATATCTACATAGGCCCATTTCCAGCAACCATCACTCCAGTGTTCTAATGGTACATTGTGTTTACTAACTGTGTAAAAAGGCTAATGGATGTTTTGAAAACCCTTGTGCAAGTATGTTAGCACAGCTGAAAACAGTTTTGCTGGTTACAGAAGCTATAAAACTGACCTTACCTTGAGCTAGTTGAGAATCTGGAGCATTACATTTGTTGGTTCAATTAAACTCTCAAAATGGCCAGAAAAAGAGAACTTTCATGTGAAACTCGACAGTCTATTCTTGTTCTTAGAAATGAAGGCTATTCCATGTGAGAAATTGCCAAGAAACTGAAGATTTCTTACAACGGTGTGTACTACTCCCTTCAGAGGACAGCACAAACAGGCTCTAACCAGAGTAGAAAGAGAAGTGGGAGGCCCCGCTGCACAACTGAGCAACAAGACAAGTACATTAGAGTCTCTAGTTTGAGAATTGACGCCTCACAGGTCCTCAACTGGCAGCTTCATTAAATAGTACCCGCAAAACGCCAGGGTCAACGTCTACAGTGAAGAGGCGACTCAGGGATGCTGGCCTTCAGGGCAGAGTGGCCAAGAAAAAGCCATATCTGAGACTGGCTAATAAAAGGAAAAGATTAATATGGGCAAAAGAACACAGACATTGGACAGAGGAAGATTGGAAAAAAGTGTTATGGGCAGACGAATTGAAGTTTGAGGTGTTTGGATCACACAGAAGAACATTTGTGAGACGCAGAACAACTGAAAAGATGCTGGAAGAGTGCCTGATGCCATCTGTCAAGCATGGTGGAGGTAATTTGATGGTCTGGGGTTGCTTTGGTGCTGGTAAAGTGGGAGATTTGTACAAGGTAAAAGGGATTTTGAATAAGGAAGGCTATCACTCCATTTTGCAACGCCATGCCATACCCTGTGGACAGCGCTTGATTGGAGCCAATTTCATCCTACAACAGGACAATGACCCAAAGCACACCTCCAAATTATGCAAGAACTATTTAGGGAAGAAGCAGGCAGCTGGTATTCTATCTGTAATGGAGTGGCCAGCGCAGTCACCAGATCTCAACCCCTTTGAGCTGTTGTGGGAGCAGCTTGACCGTATGGTACGCAAAAAGTGCCCATCAAGCCAATCCAACTTGTGGGAGGGGCTTCTGGAAGTATGAGGTGAAATTTCTCCAGATTACCTCAGCAAATTAACAGCTAGAATGCCAAAGGTCTGCAATGCTGTAATTGCTGCAAATGGAGCATTCTTTGACGAAAACAAAGTTTGAAGGAGAAAATTATTATTTCAAATAAAAATCATTATTTCTAACCTTGTCAATGTCTTGACTATATTTTCTATTCATTTTGCAACTCATTTGATAAATAAAAGTGTGAGTTTTCATGGAAAACACAAAATTGGCTGGGTGACCCCAAACTTTTGAACGGTAGTGTAAATTATATATATATATATATATATATATATAATTTTTTTTTATTTTTTATTTTTTTCTTAATTGGGTTGTACATTTTAGCTCACAGGATACCCATCTCTTGGTCAAAATGGTTTACAGACACATCACAAAATTGCAGTAAATTCTCACTCCAACACAGTTCACTTCAAAACTGCCCGTAACCAGCTTTAGGCTAAGGCCCCATGGAGCATCCTGCAGCAAAAAAGTGCTGCAGGAAAAATCGTGGTTGCCTTGCGGTTTTTCCCACAGCACTTTTCACAGAAAGTCCATAGAGGTTTCCTCTGCGGACTTTCTGCTTCAATTATACCTATAGGGAAGCCGTCGGCGTTTCTGTAGGTATAACTGATATGCTGCGATTTCCAAAACCGCAACTGTTTTGGAAATCGCAGTGTGTCCGCTGCGTGTATTTTTCTGCAAAGGGGGGGATGGGATTCGCTTTGCTGTGACTGTAAAATGCCACGTTTTTTTACTGCGGCGTTTACACCACGTAGGGCCCTGGCCTTACAGCTTTTTTTTTGTTGTAGATTTTGCTGCGGTTTTTTTGAGCCAAAGCCAGGAATGGATTGAGCAGAATGGAGAATTATACTTCCTATACATTGTGCATTTCTATTGCAGCGACTCTTGGCTTTGGCTCAAAAATACTGCAGCAAATTCTACCACAAAAACTGCTTTTCCACAACGTGGGGCCTTAGCTTTATAAACATAATGTACAGCTCAAAAACAAATCATCATCCTTCTGGCTTATATCTAGACATACAATATCCTTCACTATGCCACCTTGGCGCTACTACCCAGTATCTCCACAAACACAGCATTTCATACCATCTCATTTGGTTCTGGCTCCACATGAGGGAACATTATGGGAAGGGTTAACACATTACTTGTAGAGCCCAACAGGCAATTTTTTGTGCAAATCCAAATGAAACTCCCAACTTTCCCAAGACTTGTCTCTCCCACCCTGCTTTCCTAGTGAGAAATACACATTTTTTTTGCAACTCTAATGGCATAACTATGGCACTCCAGCAGTCACACCTCTATACACTGTGTTGTGGCTGTATGCTGCACTTTTACTACACTGTCCAAAGCCGATTGCTTTTGGTTCTGTAGACTGTGCTTGGCTGATTGGTGGGGATGTTGAACTCCCACTGATCAGATATTGATAAGTTACTGTAAGGATAGACCATCAATATTCAGTCTTGGACAACCCATTTAAATATATGAGGAATGTTGAACTATTGCTATTAATGTTATAAGATGATAAAAACAGGGTAAGGCCATAGCCTTATGCTATACATGTGCTTATGCATTCACTGCATTTGAGGCTTTCATCAAATATACTCTGAAGATGCATACACTGGAGGCTTGTAAAATCCATAGGGTGTCATTGTAGATAAAGTATACTGCACAGTTTTTTGTTGATGCATAGAAAGAGGTCTAATGCAGATGGTATCCAAACTCCGCAACTAATAGAAGCATGTTTTGGTTCTGGTCACCTGTGCCGTGGATAGAGGCTATGAGGTTCTCCATATGCTTCACTGGAATTCTGCCACACCACTGGCCCAAGATTGGCACAGCAGACTGGCATCACAGGGCAGGGATGCATGCATTGGGCAGCGTTGATAAAGTGCTGAACCACAAATCTCTGGCATGTAGTGCGTGGAATATCACTCAGTTGAAGTAGGAAAAAGCCTGTTTAAAGAGGACCTTTCATGATCTCATGAATATGCGGTTTTATATACCGCTAGAAAAATATGGAAATATCGACACCTGTTCCGGCAGTGTGGGGAGGCACCAGGTACCCAGCTCCACATCTTTTGGGAGTGTCCTGTCCTTGTTTCATCTGGTACCTCTAGACTCACATCTAATTTTACAGACTTTCCTCTACCCTTACAGAGACCTTTCATGTTCTCATGAATATGCGGTTTTATAAACCGCTCGAAAGCCGACAGTGTTGCATTCCCTGTATGTGCCCCGGGGCTGGAGATATTGGTGCCGTTAATTTTGGCAACGACATCTCCCTACAAGCCCCCCCCCCCGATAGTACTCATCCATAGCCCTGTACTGTCCGAGTTGGCGTTCCCAGTGATGACGCTGAGCTGTGAGGAACGCCCTTCTGACAGTGGGGAATAGGTGAGTCTTCAGGGCCTTCTTGAAGCTTGTGATTGTGGGGGACAGTCTTACAGTGCCTTGTGAAAGTATTCGGCCCCCTTGAACTTTTCAACCTTTTGCCACATTTCAGGCTTCAAACATAAGGATATAAAATTTTAATTTTTTGGTGAAGAATCAACAACAAGTGGGACACAATTGTGAAGTGGAACGAAATTTATTGGTTATTTTATAAAAAATAAAAAAGTGGGGCGTGGAATATTATTCTGCCCCTTTTCTTTCAGTGCAGCAAACTCACTCCAGAAGTTCAGTGAGGATCTCTGAATGATCCAATGTTCTCCTAAATGACTGATGATGATAAATATAATCCACATGTGTGTAATCAAGTCTCCGTATAAATACACCTGCTCTGTGATAGTCTCAGGGTTCTGTTTAAAGCGCAGAGAGCATCATGAAGACCAAGGAACACACCAGGCAGGTCCGTGATACTGTTGTGGAGAAGTTTAAAGCCGGATTTGGATACAAAAAGATTTCCCAAACTTTAAACATCCCAAGGAGCACTGTGAAAGCGATCATATTGAAATGGAAGGAGTATCACACCACTGCAAATCTACCAAGACCCGGCCGTCCCTCTAAACTTTCATCTCAAACAAGGAGAAGACTGATCAGAGATGCAGCCAAGAGGCCCATGATCACTCTGGATGAACTGCAGAGATCTACAGCTGATGTGGGAGAGTCTGTCCATAGGACAACAATCAGTCGTACACTGCACAAATCTGGCCTTTATGGAAGAGTGGCAAGAAGAAAGCCATTTCTCAAAGATATCCATAAAAAGTCTCGTTTAAAGTTTGCCACAAGCCACCTGGGAGACACACCAAACATGTGGAAGAAGGTGCTCTGGTCAGATGAAACCAAAATTGAACTTTTTGGCCACAATGCAAAACGATATGTTTGGCGTAAAAGCAACACAGCTCATCGCCCTGAACACACCATCCCCACTGTCAAACATGGTGGTGGCAGCATCATGGTTTGGGCCTGCTTTTCTTCAGCAGGGACAGGGAAGATGGTTAAAATTGATGGGAAGATGAATGGAACCAAATACAGGACCATTCTGGAAGAAAATCTGTTGGAGTCTGCAAAAGACCTGAGACTGGGACGGAGATTTATCTTCCAACAAGACAATGATCCCAAACATAAAGCAAAATCTACAATGGAATGGTTCACAAATAAACGTATCCAGGTGTTAGAATGGCCAAGTCAAAGTCCAGACCTGAATCCAATCGAGAATCTGTGGAAAGAGCTGAAAACTGCTGTTCACAAACGCTCTCCATCCAACCTCACTGAGCTCGAGCTGTTTTCCAAGGAAGAATGGGCAAGAATTTCAGTCTCTCGATGTGCAAAACTGATAGAGACATACCCCAAGCGACTTGCAGCTGTAATCGCAGCAAAAGGTGGCGCTACAAAGTATTAACTTAAGGGGGCCGAATAATTTGGCACGCCCCACGTTTCAGTTTTTTAATTTTTACAAAAGTTTAAAATATCCAATAGATTTCGTTCCACTTCACGATTGTGTCCCACTTGTTGTTGATTCTTCACCAAAAAATTAAAATTTTATATCTTTATGTTTGAAGCCTGAAATATGGCAAAAGGTTGAAAAGTTCAAGGGGGCCGAATACTTTCGCAAGGCACTGTATGTGTCTTGGTAATAAGTTCCAGAGTATGGGGGATGCACAGGATAAATCTCAGAGACTGTTATGTGAAGAGCGGATAAGAGCAGAGCGGAGTAGGCGGTCTTTGGAGGATCGGAAGTTGTGTGCAGGCAGGTAGCAGGAGATTAGGTCGGATATATATGGAGGGGACAGGTTGTGGATGGCTTTGTATGTCAGCGTTAGCATTTTGAACTCTATTTCCTGGGCAACGGGTAGCCAGTGAAGGGATTGGCAGAGGGGAGCGGCCCATGAAGAACGGGGGGAGAGGTGTATTAAGCGAGCAGCATAGTTTAGGGTGGACTGGATGGGGGCGAGAGTATTTTCAGGGAAGCCATGGAGAAGGGTGTTACAGTAGTCTAAGCGGGATTATGAGGGCATGGACTAGCATCTTTGTAGTTTCAGGGGTGAGGAAGGCGCGGATGTTCTTGAGTTGGAGGCAGCAGGAGGTGTTGAGGGTTTGGATATGCGACTTGAAGGATAGATCAGAGGTTGTCCCATGGCAGCTTTGTCCAGTGGGTCATTACAATTACAGATACTATATTTATATTGGTTTTATTATGTTTTACAAATAAAACGTCACTTTTTGAAAATTAATGATTTTACTGGGGTCACCGTATTCTCACGCCTATAACTTTTTTACTATTTTGTTTATGGAGATATGTCAGGGCTCTTTATTTTCCGGACAAGTTCTTTTTATTGGTACCAATATTTGGTATGTATGACTCTTTGATAACTTTTTATTGTTATTTTTTGGGGAAAGTGAAGTGACCAAAATATGCTAAATTGCTCATTGCGGTATATTTTTTTTACGCTGTTCACCGTACAGGATAAATAACACTATTTTAGGATAGTCGGGATTTATACGCACATGGGGATACCTAAAAAGTTTGTTTTATTTTTTTGTTTACATTATGTGTTTTTTAACTGTAAAAGTGGGTTTTTGGAACTTTTTATTATTTGTTTGTTTTTAATTCTTTAATTTAAACTTTTTTTTTACTTTTTACATGTCCCACAAGGGGACAGGAAACTGAAATCTCAAATTCCCAGTGCAATGTACTGCAATATATAGTATTGCAGTATATCACACATAGGTTCACTATTGGAACTGTACATAAGCAGTCAGGAGGCTGTTGCCATGGTATCCCCTCGGATCCTGTGATTTTTTTTTTTTTCAATTCAAAGTTTATTGATTTTCAAGAAGACATAAAATACAGTGAAAACAGATAGCTGCAACAGCAGCAGCAACATTTTATCGTGTAGAGAACGGGGAGATCCCCGAGTTGAGGCCAAAGGACAAGAAGAGGAGGGGAAGGAGAGAAGAAAGGAGGAGGAAGGGAAGGAGTGGTGAGACATCAAAAACAAACAGAATGAGAAGGAAGAGAAAAGGAGAAGAGGGAAAAAAAATAAAAAAAGAGGGAGGGGGGAAGGGGACTATACAGCAACAGTATCCGGGACCAGGGGAGGACCCCAGGGGTGCAAGCAGTCGAAAATTATTTGTCAGTAAGAGCAGTAAATCTCCACAAGGAGCAAAGCCAGAGGGTCAAGAATAGTCCTAAACAGGTAACTCATCAGTTAGCTATAAAAGCCAGAGCATCCCACTGTAAGTCTACGGGGAGGCACAGGCCCAAGAAGCGTCTGATACTCACTGGGACGTTGAAACTCCATCCAGTAGAACCAGGTCTTGTTAAAAGTTTCAACAGTGTTATGCAGGAAAGAGGTAAGGTTCTCCATACGCATAATCTCATTGACCTTCAAAACCCAGAGGGAGAAGGGGGGTTCAGTTGGATCCTGTGAGCTTATCGCGGGGGATCCGAGGGTTGGTGGAAGGCGATCTTGTCCCAGACCCCTGGGGCCAGAGGTAACGTTGTAGGCACAGGGCCTTTGCCTGCAGCATTACACTGCCGTACTATTACTGCGCTGATCATCAAGTATACGCCCAGCATGACATAATAGTACACCACAGAGTGGAAAGGGGTTAATGGCCCCAGACACAGTAATTTACCCCTTTACTGGCTCCCATACAGTATACAATCCCCTTTATTGGTCCCAATACAATAAGTACCCCCTTTACTGACCAGCACTGAGTGACATTAGCCCGCTACCTACTGGATTAGTCCAACAGTTAACGACCGATGTTAATTTACCAATCCCTGCTCCTGCCAACGGTGATCTCTGGCATGACCTCACAAAAATTACAGGTCATTGTGCCACAGTTTGATTGTGCTATGCTCTACTATTCCCACCCAAACAGGTACACATAACATATACAATAGAGGAAAACACAGGAGGAGTATGCAGTTATTAAAACAGTTCAAATTAAAAAGAAAACCCCTTTTTAATTTGAACTGTTTTAATAACTGCATACTCCTCCTGTGTTTTCCTCTATTGTATATGCTATGTGTACCTGTTTGGGTGGGAATAGTGGAGCATAGCAGAATCAAACTGTGACACAATTATTAGTTTCATGAACTGAGTTTTCATAAAAGCCAGAAACCCAGTTGAAGCATACTGCAAAGAGATGAAAAGTTTCATGGTGGTAAACAGTATATTTTACTGTACAAAAACATATATCTAACATCAGATTGTTCAGCAACCCAGATGGAGGGAACCCGAGGATGGGAGTAGTCGTGGTACAGTGGGGAAAAAGAGTATTTAGTCAGCCACCAATTGTGCAAGTTCTCCCTCTTAAAAAGATGAGAGAGGCCTGTAATTAACATCATAGGTAGACCTCAACTATGAGAGACAAAATGAGAAGACATATCCAGAAAATCACATTGTCTGATTTCTAAGAATTTATTTGCAAATTATGGTGGAAAATAAGTATTTGATCACCTACAAACAAGCAAGACTCTCACAGACCTGTAACTTCTTTAAGAGGCTCCTCTGTCCTCCACTCATTACCTGTAGTAATGGCACCTGTTTGAAATTGTTATCAGTATAAAAGACACCTGTCCACAACCTCAAACAGTCACACTCCAAACTCCACTATGGTGAAGACCAAAGAACTGTGGAAGGACACCAGAAACAAAATTGTAGAACTGCACCAAGCTGGAAAGACTGAATCTGCAATAGGCAAGCAGCTTGTTGTAAAGAAATCAACTGTGGGAACAATAATTAGAAAATGGAAGACATACAAGCCCACTGATAATCTCCCTTGATCAGGGGCTCCACGCAAGATCTCACCCTGTGGGGTCAAAATGATCACAAGAACAGTGAGAAAAAAAATCCCAGAACCACACGGAGGACCTAGTGAATGACCTGCAGAAAGCTGGGACTAACGTAACAAAGGCTATCGTCAGTAACACACTACGCCGCCAGGGACTCAGATCCTGCAGTGCCAGATGTGTCCCCCTGCTTAAGCCAGTACATATCCAGGCCTGTCTGAACTTTGCTAGAGAGCATTTGGATGTTCCAGAAGAGTATTGGGAGAATGTCAGATGAAACCAAAGTAGAACTGTTTGGTAGAAACACAACTCATCGTGTTTGGAGGAGAGTGAATGCTGAGTTGTATCCAAAGAACACCATACCTACTGTGAAGCATAGGAGTGGCAACATCATGCTTTGGGGCTGTTTCTCTGGAAAGGGACCAGGACGACTGATCCGTGTACATGAAAGAATGAATGGGGCCATGTATCGTGAGATTTTGAGTGCAAACCTCCTTCCATCAGCAAGGGCATTGAAGATGAAACGTGGCTGGGTCTTTGAGCATGACAATGATCCTAAGCACACCGCCAGGGCAACGAAGGAGTGGCTTCGTAAGAAGCATTTCAAGGTCCTGGAGTGACCTAGCCAGTCTCCAGATCTCAACCCCATAGAAAACCTTTGGAGGGAGTTGAAATCCGTGTTGGCCATCGACAGCCCCAAAACATCACTGCTCTAGAGGAGATCTTCATGGAGGAATGGGCCAACATACCAGCAACAGTGTATGTCAACTTTGTGAAGACTTACAGAAAACGTTTGACCTCTGTCATTGCCAACAAAGGATATATAACAAAGTATTGAGATGAACTTTTGTTATTGACCAAATACTTATTTTCCACCATAATTTGCAAATAAATTCTTTATAAATCAGATAATGTGATTTTCTGCATTTGTTTTCACATTTTGTCTCTCATAGTTGAGGTCTACCTATGATGTCAATTACAGGCCTCTCTCATCTTTTTAAGTGGGAGAACTTGCACAATTGGTGGCTGACTAAATACTTTTTTTCCCCACTGTTTGTCACGGGATAGGCCTAGTGTCCTTGAATGACCTCCTCCAGCACACCTCCTAGGCCAGACACTGACGAGGGGGGCCTGTGTGCTACCGGATGGTGGTGGCAGTAGTTCCCCCGGGGCGCTTCCAGTTGGTTAGGGGTACTCTTTTACCCTGAGCCATGTGATGGCGTACAGAAGGGACCTGATGAATGCAGGAACAACTCAGGAGACAGTGATGCAGTTGAAACAGAGCATATTTTACTGTGGCAAACCATGCAACCATAAACAGATGTAGCTTCCTGGTGGGGGTAGTAGTCTTCCTGTGAACTGTTGGGTTCACCCAGGCTTGGGGATGAGGGATGTCCAGAAGGTACGGTAGATACGTTCCTTGTACTCCACTCCAACAACTCTCTAGGTAACCTAGCCTCAGCCAGTAGATGGTTCTGGAGGCTGGCAGTAAGGAAGTCTTCCCAGATACTTTATTAGGTGGGTCCTGAAATATAGTTCTTGGATAATGGGACTCTTTTCTCCTTTTGACACACAATCTGTACAGAAGATGGCTAATGTTCCTTGTCTCAGGGCTGTCTCTGTATAAACTTGGGCAGAAATCTTCTCCCTCAGGGGCTGAGTAGAACACAGTAGAGCTCAACTGTAACAGTGCCACTAACTGAGGCTCTAACGGTTCTGCACGGACTTTGAATCTCCAAAACCCCTCCCAATGGCCTGTGATTGTCCGTGGCTGAACCAAGTGACAGGTAAACCATAAGGGTGTAAGGGAATTGCCAGTTGAGCAATTCCCCAGTGCTGCTGCAGAACCCTGGGGGGAGGGGCACAACAAGACAGTGAGGCCTAAAGCTGAACCCCCCCCACCCCCCCCAGCTAACTTGCCTGATCTGTCCTAAGTGACAGCCAGCAACTGGTTGACAGTCCCTTCCTAATATAGGTGCCAACACAGAATGCAGACAGGACAAACAACAACAAAGGGAGGTCAGTTAGCCAAGGGGTTGGTAACAGTCGAGCAATGCAGTACAAAATCACAATCCAAGATAATAGTCAAAGACAAAGCCAGAGGTCAGGAATAGGAATACAGGAAATAGCAGAAAAGGAGCTAGCAGGGACAAGTCACAAGAGAGAATCAATAGCTAGCCACCATGTGAGGGCTGAGAACCTGTTTACAGAAAGTCAGGATCTACCCCAGACTGGATTGGTGGACAGGCTGTCAATCAAACAGGCAAGGCTGAGATTAACTATTAGAGGAGCAGAGAGAAACAAAGGTGCAGGAGACGGGTGTGGCTGAAATTCAATTACATAGTCTAGGACAGTGTTCAGACTGAGCAACAATAATCTTAACCAAGGAATCAAACTGAACACGCCTCCTGCGCCACAGCATGCGAGTGGAGGGTGGCGCAGAGACCCAAACAGGCAGAGACGTTACAAAGGGATAACGCATAAGGGAAACTGCAAATACAAAATAATATACACATAACCAGATGCACCATAAAACAAAAGACATTAAAGCAATGTCACTCTGGGATGCTGCAATTGCAAGAACCCATTTGATTTTTAGTGAATATTCACAGATTCAGCTTCAGGTCTCAATTTTTGTGATCGGTTGGTTGAAAGAAATTATGCACATCAGGTTAAAGTAACCACTTATACTTGATTGGCACAATTTCTTTCAACAAATCCACAAACTGGGGAAAAAAAGTCTCTGGAGTAATGCAGACCGTCATGATAATACTATCAGTACACAAAAACCACTGAGCTGCAGTGTTCTTTTCACCCTTTTTGGACTTGCACTCAACCCCTCTACAGTTTTGATACTTTCATTTTGTGGGGACAGGGAGATGTTGTACCATGTAGCGTACTATTGAGACTATCAAGCAACTGCATTTCCCAGCAGTGCATTTCAGTCTGGCTCTTGTTATCCCAAACTGCAGTAGTGTGAGCTCGTGGCACTGTTATTGTACATGCTCAGTAGGACAGAGCAGAGAAATGTGACAGTGAACCAGGCATTGCTTAGCAGGGACCTTCTGGAGAAGCAACTTGGAAGATAAATACAAGTCTGCAATGATCCCCCTTAAAAGGCTGCCCAAACGCTGCAAAAACTTCAAATGTAGGCCACCTTCAGTATTCAAAATAAAAATTGTGCAGAAAAGGTAGTAAAAATATATTCCCTCACATACAGTGGGAAAAAAAAGTATTTAGTCAGCCACCAATTGTGCAATTTCTGTGATGACACCGGCCTGTAATTGTCATCATAGGTAGACCTCAACTATGAGAGACAAAATGTGAAAACATATCTAGAAAATCACATTGTCTGACTTTTTAAGAATTTATTTGCAAATTATGGTGGAAAATAAGAATTTGGTCACCTACAAACAAGCAAGATTTCTGGCTCTCACAGACCTGTAACTTCTTCTTTAAGAGGCTCCTCTGTCCTCCACTCATTACCTGTAGTAATGGCACCTGTTTGACATTGTTATCAGTATAAAAGACACCTGTCCACAACCTCAAACAGTCACACTCCAAACTCCACTATGGTGAAGACCAAAGAGCTGTGGAAGGACACCAGAAACAAAATTTTAGACCTGCACCAGGCTGGGAAGACTGAATCTGCAATAGGCAAGCAGCTTGTTGTGAAGAAATCAACTGTGGGAGCAATAATTAGAAAATGGAAGACATACAAGACCAATGATAATCTCCCTCGATCAGGGGTTCCATGCAAGATCTCACCCCGTGGGGTCAAAATGATCACAAGTAACACACTACGCCGCCAGGGACTCAGATCCTGCAGTGCCAGACATGTCCCCCTGCTTAAGCCAGTACATATCCGGGTCCATCTGAAGTTTGCTAGAGAGTATTTGGATGTTTCAGAAGAGTATTGGGAGAATGTCATATGGTCAGATAGAACTGTTTGGTAGAAACACAACTCGTCGTGTTTGGAGGAGAGTGAATGCTGAGTTGCATCCAAAGAACACCATACCTACTGTGAAGCATGGGGGTGGCAACATCATGCTTTGGGGCTGTTTCTCTGCAAAGGGACCAGGATGACTGATCCATATACATGAAAGAATGAATGGGGCCATGTATCGTGAGATTTTGAGTGCAAACCTCCTTCCATCAGCAAGGGCATTGAAGATGAAAGGTGGCTGGATCTTTCAGCATGACAATGATCCTAAGCACACCGCCAGGGCAACGAAGGAGTGGCTTCGTAAGAAGCATTTCAAGGTCCTGGAGTGGACTAGCCAGTCTCCAGATCTCAACCCCATAGAAAACCTTTTCGGAGGGAGTTGAAAGTCCGTGTTGCCCAGCGACAGACAAAACATCACTGCTCTAGAGGAGATCTTCATGGAGGAATGGGCCAACATACCAGCAACAGTGTGTGCCAACCTTGTGAAGACTTAAAGAAAACGTTTGTCCTCTATCATTGCCAACAAAGGATATATAACAAAGTATTGAGATGAACTTTTGTTATTGACCAAATACTTATTTTCCACTATAATTTGCAAATATATTCTTAAAAAAATCAGACAATGTGATTTTCTGGATTTGTTTTCTCATTTTGTCTCTCATAGTTGAGGTCTACCTATAATGACAATTACAGGCCGGCCTCATCTTTTTAAGTGGGAGAACTTGCACAATTTGTGGCTGACTAAATACTTTTTTTTCCCCACTGTAACTATAGTAATCTTCATTAGTCCAATGTGACAGAGTTCAAGGATCTACAGTTTAACTGCACTCTCTTTCACTCTCCTGTAGTATCCAGGTTCGCTAAAAAAGAGAAACAAGTAAAAAAAAAAATCACAGCTGCAATAATAAAGCACTGTAAGGCCGGTGCCCTACATTGCAAAAACGCAGCTTTTTGCAGTACCCTCAAAGTGGATGGGATTCTGGCTAATCCCATCCACACATTGCAGAAAAAAATTTGCAGCGGAAAAGCTGCGTTTTCAAAAATGCTTGCATTTTTTGAAAATCACAGCATGTCAATTACACCTACGGAAATGCAGGCGTTTTCCATATACAGTGCCTTGCGAAAGTATTCGGCCCCCTTGAACTTTTCAACCTTTTGCCACATTTCAGGCTTCAAACATAAGGATATAAAATTTAAATTTTTTGGTGAAGAATCAACAACAAATGGGACACAATCGTGAAGTGGAACGAAATTTATTGGTTATTTTAAACTTTTGTAAAAAATAAAAAACTGAAAAGTGGGGCGTGCCAAATTATTCGGCCCCCTTAAGTTAATACTTTGTAGCGCCACCTTTTGCTGCGATTACAGCTGCAAGTCGCTTGGGGTATGTCTCTATCAGTTTTGCACATCGAGAGACTGAAATTCTTGCCCATTCTTCCTTGGAAAACAGCTCGAGCTCAGTGAGGTTGGATGGAGAGCGTTTGTGAACAGCAGTTTTCAGCTCTTTCCACAGATTCTTGATTGGATTCAGGTCTGGACTTTGACTTGGCCATTCTAACACTTGGATACGTTTATTTGTGAACCATTCCATTGTAGATTTTGCTTTATGTTTGGGATCATTGTCTTTTTGGAAGATAAATCTCCGTCCCAGTCTCAGATCTTTTGCAGACTCCAACAGGTTTTCTTCCAGAATGGTCCTGTATTTGGCTCCATCCATCTTCCCATCAATTTTAACCATCTTCCCTGTCCCTGCTGAAGAAAAGCAGGCCCAAACCATGATGCTGCCACCACCATGTTCGACAGTGGGGATGGTGTGTTCAGGGTGATGAGCTGTGTTGCTTTTACGCCAAACATATTGTTTTGCATTGTGGCCAAAAAGTTCGATTTTGGTTTCATCTGACCAGAGCACCTTCTTCCACATGTTTGGTGTGTCTCCCAGGTGGCTTGTGGCAAACTTTAAACGAGACTTTTTATGGATATCTTTGAGAAATGGCTTTCTTCTTGCCACTCTTCCATAAAGGCCAGATTTGTGCAGTGTACGACAGTGTACAAGAGTCTGTCCTATGGACAGACTCTCCCACCTCAGGTGTAGATCTCTGCAGTTCATCCAGAGTGATCATGGGCCTCTTGGCTGTATCTCTGATCAGTCTTCTCCTTGTTTGAGATGAAAGTTTAGAGGGACGGCCGGGTCTTGGTAGATTTGCAGTGGTCTGATACTCCTTCCATTTCAATATGATCGCTTGCACAGTGCTCCTTGGGATGTTTAAAGTTTGGGAAATCTTTTTGTATCCAAATCCGGCTTTAAACTTCTCCACAACAGTATCACGGACCTGCCTGGTGTGTTCCTTGGTCTTCATGATGCTCTCTGCGCTTTAAACAGAACCCTGAGACTATCACAGAGCAGGTGCATTTATACGGAGACTTGATTACACAAAGGTGGATTATATTTATCATCATCAGTCATTTAGGACAACATTGGATCATTCAGAGATCCTCACTGAATTTCTGGAGTGAGTTTAATGCACTGAAAGTAAAGGGGCCGAATAATATTGCACGCCCCACTTTTCAGTTTTTATTTTTTACAAAAGTTTAAAATAACCAATAAATTTCGTTCCACTTCACAATTGTGTCCCACTTATTGCTGATTCTTCACCAAAAAATTTAAATTTTATATCCTTATGTTTGAAGCCTGAAATGTGGCAAAAAAAAAAAAAAAAAAAAAAAAAAAAAAAAAAAAAAAAAAAAAAAAAAAAAAAAAAAAAAAAAAAAAAAAAAAAAAAAAAAGAAAAAAAAAAAAAAAAAAAAAAAAAAAAAAAAAAAAATAAATATTTTATTTTTTTTTTTTTTTTTTTTTGTTGTTTTATATAAAAAGGGGGAAAATTTTTTTTTTTTAAAAAAAATTTTTTTTCTCCCTTTCTATTTTTTTTTTTTTTTTTTAAAAAAAAAACACAAAAAAAGTTTTGGATGGAAGGAGGGTTTTTTTTTTCCCCCACCAACAAAAAAAAAAAACCCCCCAAATTCCCCTCTTTTTTTTTTTTTAAACTCGTTTTATTGAAAATTGCGTATCAGACACAAGAAAAGGAATCAAAACATATACATAACATGTTGCGCACCAGAAAACGAGAATTTAAATGTAAATTCACTCAACACACCACATCCCACCTCGCCAGGCCCTCGTCCCACCGGACCCCACAACTCAGACTCGGTACAGAGAGGATATAATCAGGACATGCACAATACAGTATACATCAGTTATCATGTACAAAACATGCAGTCAATAAGTCAAAGGTAACAACAAGGATACTCTCCAAAATGAGAGGTCGTGGATACTCCCGGTGTCTCGCACCCCTCACGGCATGAGTAAATGAATGGCAGAACGCAATGAGGGAGCCGTATATTGGGTTACCGGAGAATTGCACCATGCTCCCCACACCTTATGGAATTTCTGAGGGCACCCTCTCCCTTTATACACAATCTGGTTATAAGGAAGAACAGTATTAACAAGTTTCTTCCACTGAGATACTGATGGGGGTTTCGGAGCCATCCATCGCAGTGCGATAGCTTTCCTAGCATAAAATAAAGACTCCCTCAAAAGGATTCTAACATGGTGTTGCCATAATTCTTCATCTAATACACCGAAAAGGCATATCTCTGGGGTTAATGGTATAGGTTTAGCCAGAACTTCCACCAGGAGATCCACGACCCCTTTCCAAAAACATTGTATGATCGGACATTCCCAAATCATATGCCAAAAGTCTGACTGTAGACAAGGGCACCTAAGGCATCCTGGGTTGGGCAGACGTCCCATTTTGTAGAGACGGGAAGGTGTCAAGTAACATTGGTGTAGAATATATGTTTGAATCAGTTTGTTGTTAGCTGAAGGTGACACATGTTGAGGAGATTCAAGGATGTCTTGAAACATCTCATTTGTGAGAGTTGGGATATTGATGCACCACCGCGTCAGGGCCGGGGCGTCCAATGTGGATATCTTGGCCTGTATCAGATGTGCATATAAAGTAGATATCAAACCCCCAGGGCCCTGTGAGCGAAGTATGCCGATAAGCGGATACTCAGATATATTGTCCAATCGATCTGGGAACTGAGAAGAGAGTGCATGTCTAATCTGTAGATATCTAAAGAACTGTGTTCTAGGGATGCCATAGGAGGAGCTCAGCGAGTCAAATGTTTTAAAAACACCTTGTATATACAGGTCACTGAGAGAGGACACGCCATACTGCGACCAGGCCCGGGCGCCAGGCAGGGCAAATAATGTCGGCAGACCAGGGTTGTGCCAAAGCGGGGTCTCCGCAGGTATATCAGAATAGGCGGACACCTTTTTCGCCTGACGCCAGACCTGTCCAGCCAGGGTATGGATGGGCAACAATCTCCCCCTGAACATGGCCGGGTGTTCCAACACCGGCCACAAATTACGCAAACCCAGGTGGTGAGCCAGATGTGCCTCGGACCCCGGTAGGGAATCAGATGAGAGCCACTTCCTAATAAAACGGAGCTGTCCTGCTAGGTAGTAAAGAAACAGATCAGGGAGTGATGTGCCCCCGAGCTGCTTCGGTCGTTGTAGAGATGACAACCTAAGCTTAGATCTAGAGTTTCCCCATATAAAGGAGATAATGAGGGAGTCCATTTGTTTAAAAAATCTAAGGGGCACGGACACAGCAGAATGGCTTATAGCATATAGACATTTGGGTAGTACTATCATTTTAACAAGGTTGATTCTACCAGCCACCGACAAAGGCAGTGTAGCCCAAAGATTAAACTTAACCCTAAAGTGCGAGATGAGTGGAAAAATGTTCTGTTCCAAAAAACACCTATGGTCCCTAGATATAAAGATGCCCAGATATTTGCAAGTTGAGACTGTAGTCAATCCACATACCACATTTCCCTCAGCTACACTTGATGCGCGGCCAATATGCATGTATGAGGACTTAGTCCAATTGGTTCGCAGGCCAGAATAATTACCAAATTCGTCAATTATAGCCATGGCTCTGGGCAGGGACCGGGAGGGGTCGCTCATAAACAGGAGTAAGTCATCGGCATAGAGTGCTGTTCTCTCCTCCCGGGTGCCTATCAATATGCCTTTATATATGGGGTCATTCCGAAGCAGTATCGCCAAGGGTTCCACCGCCAAAGCAAACAATAGCGGTGACAATGGACATCCTTGTCTTGTACCCCTACCCAAAGGAAAGTAGGAAGACAACGTGCCATTAATTGACAGCGCCGCTCTAGGGGAACAGTATAGAAGGGAAATCCAGGTAATAAACCCCTCTCCAAATCCGTATCCCCGCAACACCTGCAATAGGAAAGGCCACTCGACAGAGTCGAACGCCTTTGTTGCATCTAAAGAAGCCACCGCCCAGTCATGTGAGGATGATGCCCCAATCTGAGTTATCACCTGAGCCCTTCTAAGATTATCCGATGTGGATTTTCCAGGCATAAAGCCTGTCTGATCCGGATGGACAAGGTCGAGAACAACAGAATTTAGCCTTTTCGCCAACATTTTAGTAAGGAGTTTATAATCTATATTAAGCAGTGATATAGGCCTATATGAGCCACAGTCCAGCGGATCCTTGTCAGGCTTAAGTAACAGGATAATGGTGGCGTCATAAAAGGACTCCGGGAGACTGCGGCCCACAAAGGCAGCATTGTAACATTCAAGCAACACCGGGAGAAGCAGGCCCCCATACTGGGCGTAAACCTCCACCGGGATACCGTCCGGACCCGGTGATTTGCCCTTTGCCATATCTGCCAGGGCTCCCGATAGCTCCTCTAGCGTAAAAGGGGAATCTAAAGATTCACGTTGGTCTTCTGACAATGTAGGAAGGGGGATCAAACCCAAATAGGTAGCAAGCTCTCCATCAGTGACTCTAAGCTTGGAGAGGTACAACTCACTGTAATACCTATAAAATCTGTCACTAATGGCCAAGCTATTGGACAGTACCTCCCCCGTCTCTGAATGTACTCGTAGTATTGCAGGTGAGGCTGTGTTTTGATGTATCAGTTGAGCTAGAAAGCTGCTTGACTGGTTACCGAGTTCGTAAAACTTCTGTTTGCTAAAAAACATAGACCTACGTGCCTTGTCATGCAGTATATGCAGATATTGTCTACCCATCTGCAACCATTGGGATCTAGCCTCATCAGTTGGATTAGCCACGTAGGCGGCTTCGAGCGAGGCACACTGGGTCGCTAAGGTGGTCTCCAACAGAGAGGATTCCCTCTTTACAAAGGAAATGGAGGACTTAATACAACCCCTAAGATATGCCTTCATAGTCTCCCATAAGAGGAGTGGAGAAGTGTTTGGGGAATTAATGGTCAAAAACGTCTGAAGTTGATCAGGTATTCGATCATGTGGTACAAATAGTTTCAACCAAAATGGGTGGATTCGCCAACCCTGTCGTGGCTTAGCAGCCGTACTACTGTTTAATTGGACCAACAACGGGGAATGATCAGACACTGCCCTGGGTAAATAGGATATGGTCTGCAACCAAGAATATGCTTTAGTATTTCCAAAAGCATGGTCAATCCTGGACAGAGTATGTCTGTTGGCAGAGTGACAGGAAAAGGTGCGGGCCTCCGGAAACCGGACCCGCCACAAATCCAACCACCCCAATTCACGGATCACTCCGGCCATTGTAGTAGGGCGAGGCAGAGAGGGGGAACCCGGTTCCGCAGAGAACCGATCCAAGGCAATATCCATAACTTTGTTAAAGTCACCCAGACATAATGCAATAGCCCCAGGGAATCGGGTCGCAAACTGTGCAGCCTGCTGGAGCACAGCGAGATCAGACGCCGGTGGCAAATACACACCCAGGATAACATACAGGACAGAGTCAACCCAGGCTTGGACAAAAACGTATCGTCCCTCGGGGTCCTTTACAATGAGGCCTGGCTCCCACCTGAGTCTACGATGCACCAAAATGGACACCCCCCTGGAATAGGAAGTATGTGTAGAGTGAGCCGCCCACTGAACCCATGGCTTCTGAAGTCGTCTGGAATTGTCTGGAACCAAATGAGTTTCCTGAAGGCATATGAGGTGTGGGTCAGCCCTCCTAATCTGAGAAAAAACCAACGACCTCTTTCGTGGGCTGCCCAGGCCCCTCACATTCCAAGATAGTACACTAAAGGACGCCATGGTCGTCTAAGAATGTAATGTAATCATGGCAGTTCAGGACCCCAAAAGTGACCCGGCTATGAGTGTGTAGTGCGTGGCTGAGTGAGACACAGAGTGGTGTGCAGCAACCTAAGAACAATATACAAAAGAAATGAACCATTACACCCCTAAAGGGTGTGAAACATCTTGCTGGCATAAACAAACAATATGCGTTAAATTAACCGTGGCTACAATTTACGGGGGAAGAAGTGCACCCAAAGTGGTTGGTATACGGGGCACTGTCTTAAAGGTATAGATGATCAATAGGCTAGGGGATATACTATTCAACAGAGCCAGGTTCACATGAGTAAGTAGCATACACCGGCACCCCGGGGGTCGCCAGCCCAGGTAACTATAAGGCTACAGGATACTATAATAACAGAACCGCACTTTTCATAAAACTACTTATACAATAAACAAGGACATCCCGTAATACATAAGTCCCTATGTATGGTCCGATCGGACCTCTCACCACACGCCGTCAGGATCATTGTCTCGGAGATCGAGGTAGAAGAGATAGCCAGTCCTCCACATCCTTTGGCGAAGTAAAGAAAAGGGACCTGCCGTCATGGACGACCCGAAGATGCGCTGGGTAAATCATGGAGTATTGTATAGCCTTTTCTCTCAGTCACCTCTTAACGGCCACAAAGGATGCCCGGGTCTTCTGGAGCGCCGCCGAGAAATCTGGAAACATGGCTACTGCAGCTCCGTTGTACTTAAGCTCGCCGGCCTGGCGTGCAGCCCGCAGCGCCGTATCTCGATCCGTGCTGTTTATGAGACGGGCCAACAAGGGTCGAGGAGGTGCGCCCTGGGGCGGCGGCTTAGCCGGAACCCGATGGGCCCGTTCCACTGCAAAGATTGGCGAGAAGTGAGCCTCCGGTAAGACACTTTCCAGCCACCCCTCCACAAAGGCCCGAGGATCTTCACCCTCCGCCCGCTCCGGCAGGCCCAGGATACGGAGGTTGTTTCGTCGCAATCTATTCTCCAGGTCATCCGCACGCTGTGTCCACAAACTTGCAGCTCTCTCCAGCTCCTGAAACTTGGCAGGAAGTGGGTTAACAGTGTCTTCTACCTGAGAGACCCGATCCTCCACCTCACGCACCCTGCCTCGCAAGGTCTGAAAGTCCTGGCGGAGCAGGCCCAGGTCGATTTTGACCTCCTCAATTTTCCCGGTCAGCGAGGAAGTGCCGGCATGGATCGCCTCCAGTAGCTGCCCAGTAACTTGCTTTAAAGTGGGCTCGGGGTCCTCCTCTGGAAGGGCAGGAGAGGCTGCCTCAAGCGATGGTGATGTAGAAGAGGATGCTGCCCTGGAGAACCCCCTCAGGCGATCAGAGACAGAGGTTGATTGCGGGCGACTCATTTTAGAGAGTCGGCGGCCGCTCTTCCTGCGCTCCGTACGGGTGGATATGTTGGCAGAGGAGGAGGTGTGATGGTAGCAAGACCGGGCCGGTCCCAGAGGATTATAAACGAGGTCTCTGGCTAATAGCAGTTGCACAGTAGGAGCCTCTATGTCGGGCCACCAGGGCCAATCAGCCAGCCGAGGACAGACGGTAACTCAACAGTCCAATAGTATCTATGGCAACAGACTCTGGATTATGAGCGATATCACCACGAGAGAGCCGTCAGCGGAGCAGTGAAATAGACAAATTGCCAGGAGGAACTAAGAAGGGACGGATGGTAACTCAACGATCCAATAGTGCCGGTAGCATCAGTCACTGGATTATAAGTAAAGCCTCCAAGAAGGCCAGTAGCGGAGTGATGAAGTACATAGGCTGCCAGGAGGAACTATAGGAGGACATATGGTAACTCAACAGTCCAGTAGTACATACCGCAACCTTCACCGGATTATAAGAAAAGCCTCCCAGAAGAGCAGTCAGCGGGGTGACAAACAGGAACTCCAGACTCAGCGCTCCCCCCATCAGCAGATGGCCGACCCGATCAGGATGAAGATGGCCGCCCACCACGTGGAGAGAGGGGAAACCGCCACCCGGGCGACAGCAGGCTCAGCGGCCTCAGCAGTGCCCGCACAGCTCCAGGCCGGTCCACTAGCGCAGCCCCACAACGGCAGCTCCAAGCCCCCGCGGCACGGGACAGAGTGGCTCCGGCGGCGCAGGTGAAAGTGTCCAGCCGCCGGCCACGTGTAGCGGCCACCGACTACCACCCAGCGGAGGAGGATACCGGCAGAACGGGAGTCCCGGGACCAAGAGGAGGGCCCCAAATGTGCGTTCCTGCGGACGGCTACCCCGGGCACCGGTAAGTCAGGATGTAACTCAGGATAGATGAGCGGCTCTAACCGGAGCTCCGCTCACATGCGACCCTCCATGTTCAGCGCTAGCCACGCCCCCCCCCCCCCCCCCCCCCAATACTAAAATAAAAAAAAAAAAATAAAAAAAAAAAAATAAAAAAAAAAAAAAAATCTCATCTTCTTTTTTCTTTTTCGTGGTGAAGAAAAAGAAAAAAAAAAAAAAAAAAAAAAAAAAAAAAAATATTTATAAATATTAAAAAAAAAATAAAAAAAAAAACACAAAACAAAAAAAAAAAAACAAAAAAAAAAAGAAAAAAAAAAAAAAAAAAAACAAAACACCATCCCCCCCCCCCCCACCCAAACAAAACACACAACCCCCCCCCCCCCCCCCTCCCCTTCTCCTATAACAACACCACCCCGGAAAAAGCCCCCCCCCCCAAAAGTTTATAAAACACCCCCTGTTTACACACCCATTTTTTAAACGCCGCTTTTACACTGTGGATTATTTTCTGCAATATGTAGAAGGAATTAGCCAGAATCCCATCCACTTTGCAGGGACTGTAAAACATCGCAGTTTTTACACTATGTGGGGCCCTGGCCTAAAAACACTTTCTTGACCCAGTAATACCTAATCTATTAATAAAAAACAATACCCATAATAAAATGTGTCTTTCATGAAAATTGAAAACATTGTCATTGTCAACTAAGTCACATGATTATGTACAGAAAGAGCATTTTGGAAAGGTAGAGCCTCTCAGAAGCAAGGATGGTCAGAGGTTCACCAATCTGTGAAAAACTGTATATAAAAAAAATTCAGAAAACTATCCCTTGATGTAAAATTGTAAAGAATGTGAATATCCCACAACATATAGTAAATAATATTAACCTCTTAACGACCAAGAGCATAATAAAAAAAAATTGAATAAAAAGTGATCAAACCATCAGAACTTCTCCCAAATGGTATCAACCAAAACGTCATCTTGTCCCGCATAAAAAGACGCCATACCCACCTCCATACTTGTAAATATGAAAAAGTTACAGGTGTCAGAACATGACGACAAAATTGTGCAATCCACAAAGTTAAAGCTGCATCAGCAATGAAGAAGCCATATATGAAAACAATTCAGATGCTCTGTCGTTTTTTCTGAGCCAAAGGTCATTTAAAATGGACTGAGTTTGGGGGGCGTGGTCTGACACTGATTCTGGCAAGACATGCTTTGCCAGAGCTCCGGCATCTCACAAGAGACATTCTGTTTTTGGGGGTCCCCCACCTTGCACCTTACTTCATGTGACCTTCCTGCCCCTTCTGGAGTCCATCGGAGGGGTTTCAGGGCCCCATAGCCCCGGCATTTGTATGCCTCTTCATCCTGCTGTGGCCTGACCGCGTGTCTGGCCACCATCTTTCCCCATCGATCTCAGTTGGAGGCCCCTGTGATTGCCTGCAGCAAAGCAGCAGCTTCCCCCATCATTCGCCCAGCCTGCACAGGCAGGCAGGGGCAGCACTGTGGGGAGCACTGCCTGAGTGCCCTCATTGTGCACCTGCTGCTAACCCCGCCAGCTTGCTCCCCGGTGGAGCCTAAAAGACTGTCAGCACCTGCACTCCGGCCTGTTGTGCTGCATGGTCACCATCTTATTATCATCGCTGTGACCCAGACCTCTCCTACTGCAACACTCCTGCAACTCTAACTGGCACTGTAGGCAAGTACTCCTGCACTCCTCCTTTCTATCTGGGACCAGTTCCTGCACTCTTCCCTTCCATCTGGGAAGTCCCCATGAAACCTTGTGCAGCATCCCAGAGTGCTACTGCATTTATGTGTTTGTCTTGTGTGCCTCTGGGTTCTATGTCTGTAAGTTCTGTTCTGTGTTAAGTGTCACTGTTGCAGCTTTCCCTGTTATTTCTCCCCTGCAGTGTTCAAGTCTAGCCTTGGTTTAGCCCTGGCCTATCACTGGCCACTGGGCGGGGTTGTGGGAGACTCCGTCTCCACGGTAACCCTTGGTCTGAGAGCATTTAGTCTAGTGTGAGCATTGGAAGAGTAAGGGTGTGCAGAGGTTTCCTGCCCCCACAAGCTGCACTGAGGCCAACGGTTAGCCAACACAGTCTTCAGGAGGATTACTTCGGGCCTAGTCTTCAGGTTCCAGTTCCATGTCAGGCCTCCTAGAACCAAGGCTGGGGTTTGGACACTGTATTACTACCCCCATTAAGAAGCTGCTATTGATTTGTGATTCCAGTTGCCTAAATAAACGGCTGTTTGGTTTACCTGCATTACTGAATCCTGAGTCGTGCCTGCATTACCATCAGGGCTCTTCCTACCAACACCACACCGGCTCAGGTAGGAGAGGTTCCCTCTTCAACTGGAAGTGCCCCGGGGGAAAGAACTACTACCACCACCATCCGGTAGTGCTGCAGGACCCCCCTCGACTTTGTCCGGCCTAGGAGTTGGACTGTAGCTGTTTGGGAGTGTGCTTGGCCTGCTAGGTGGCACAGCATCCGCCACTACTACTCCCATTTTCTGGTCTCATCCGACTGGGTTGCGGCACTTGGACCTCACCTGTACCTTCACTTCTACTATACGGTGCCCTACTGTTCTCTCTGAAGACTGGGCCCAATTGCACCGCATTGCTTTCTTTGGACTGTCTCCTCGCACATTGCCTTGAGGTCACTTGGTCTAAACGCCTCATACTTCATTGCGAACGCAACACTCTGTCGCTCCAAATGGTGCTGACTCCTGTTCTGCGGTGTGTGCTCCTTGCACTCATGATGTCTAGTTAACTATTCAGCTCACCATCACAGCTGCCCCAACAGCACTAATGGCTAGACCATAACACCGGGACGCCCTACTGCCCTGCCACCATGTCTACCAGGTCCTAGAAGCAGAAGTCCCGCAAACCTAAGGAAGATCCAGCTACCTGGCATACTCTACCTGAACTCTTCATAGCCCCCAACCCTTCTGGCTCCGCTGGCGGAAGCTCGCCTCACAGCAGTACCACCTCTCTATGCTGGGGCCTCGGAGTTGGACCCTTCAGGACCTTTTTTCGCTAAAATCCAGTAACTTTTCTCCACAGAACTATCAAAGGTGGTGACTGACTTCACTAAGCAAATCCAAGACCTGGGTAATAGGGTCTCTGACATTGAGGATAGATGGATGAGGTTGCTGATGCACTAAAGGAAGACAAAACACGCCTGGACGACTACACACAGAAATTAGAGGCCATTGACCTGAAACTTGAGGACCTGGAAAATAGATCCAGGAGAACAAATATCCAGGTTAGAGGAGTCCCAGAATCTGTGACCACCTTACAAGAGTCCATAACCACACTGTTTACTGCCCTGCATCCGCAGGTCAACCCTACACTATTCCGTGTGGACCATATTTACTGGGCTCTGAGCTACCCTAAAAATCTGAATACTCCTAGAGATATTATACTTAAGCTGCACTACCCGGAATTCCATGATCGAATCCTCTCATGGGGCCCGGAACCTGCACCCCCTGACTGGCATCGCCAGGACAGTACAACTCTTC
Source organism: Leptodactylus fallax (assembly GCA_947044405.1). NCBI lineage: Eukaryota > Metazoa > Chordata > Amphibia > Anura > Leptodactylidae > Leptodactylus > Leptodactylus fallax. Next base: position 6,615,932 of record CAMRHE010000058.1, on the reverse strand, counting down.
GCAGACCTCGGCCGGCTACTCTGGATAGACAAAGGATTATGCGCCCCATGACTCTGGCTTTTACAAAAAGCTCAAATATACTATCATTGAGTGTTACGCCAAGAGGTTCTACAGGTGGAGGAACTGGGCACGGCCAACCCTCTACCTCAAAGACCTTCTTGCTCCTGGCTCCCTAGATGCAAAAGACCGTCGAACTCTATACAACCCTTGGCGGAGGCTGGCAGGCCCTCTCGATGAGTATTTGACCTGTTTAACATGTTTTCCTTTCACGCTCTTTAGAATGGACATTATTTCTTACTATTTTTGTATACGTTCATTTCAAGCCTTTATCTGACCCCCCTTTCCCCCATGACTCCCTAACCTGTGTCGCCCTCCTTCGGTGAAATTTATATTGTGCCCTCAAGAACCCTTCCCATGTGTAGGATTGTCTCACATAATGTAAGGCGGTTCAACCCCCAGAAGCATCAGAAGGCGTTTCTTCAATACAAGAAAATGAGACATGACATACAGGAGTCTCACTTCACCCCCCACCCCATTCTCTAAATATTTTCATTCTTGTTATACCCTCATAGGCCATGCCCCTAATCAGACTATGAGTAGAGGAGTGGGAATCTTCCATCAAAATCCCCTCCAGGTTCATAGTATTCTTGTAGACCCCCAGGGTTGTTACTTTATTCTCCAATGCCGCCTCTATGGCCATCATCTTTGCCTGGTCAATTCCTATGCCTCTACTGAATCCCCTGTGGTTTTTTTCCATGAACTATGCACTCTACTAGAGCAATTAGACTCTTCTAAAATGATTTGGTGCAGGATTTTAACTTCACTTGTCCTCCCCCTCCGCAGAAAAGCTCTCTTCTAAAGCCAAGGGTGAGATCCGCTCTGCCCTACAGTCCCTTGGAGTAGCAGATGCATGGCACGACTATAATGGGAACCGGAGAGGGTACATGTATTTCTCTCATGTTCACCACCATTATACTAGAATTGAAAGGATCCTCCTCTTCACCACCATGTTTTCTGACCTTACTTATGCATGCCATATACCCTGTGCCTAGTCAGATCATGACCTAGTGCTGATTGATATTGCTCTCCAACCCTCTACTGCCCCACACCCTAGTTGGTGTCTAAATGAGTCCATTCTGATTGACCCTGGAATCCAACAAAGCCCTCATCCAATTTTTTGCTCTTAATAATGCCTCAGATACTGACCCGGCTATTAACTGGGTAGCCTATAAGGCTACAATCTGGGGTTCTCTTATAGCAGAAGCCTATTGTCTTAAAAGTGAAAGGACTAAGGTTCAAGCAGATCTGGAGCATAAGGTCTTAAAGCTGGAAATAGCTAACCAACTCCATCCATCTTGTTATTAAATTAAGTCTATTAGAGATATCAAGCTACGGCTTCACTCGGTTCTCACACTCCGTACTGAAAGGGCTGTGCATTGGACTCAATATTCTATAAATATGCTAACAAACCTGATAAACTTTTGGTCTCTAATTACAGGCGCAACAGAGACAGAATGCTATATACCAAATACGGGAACCTGGAGGCACTCAGACTTCCAACCCCAACTCTATTTTGCCCCTACCCCAACTAGCTCCCCTGAGATTGTTTCCTTCCTCCGCTCCCTTCACGTACCTTCCATTTGTTCTCCCAAGGCTGAGGCCCTAGCCGGTCCTGTTACCTGTGAAGAATTAGGAGACGCCATCAATGCACTTAAAAATCGGAAGATCCTTGGACCCGATGGCTTTTCTTCTATATATTAGAAGAAATTCAAAGGTATACTTTCCCCACACCTCCTTCAGATGTTTAATCACATTCTACAAGGTGGTAAATTCCCCCAGGATATGCTTAGTGCATCCATCACCATCATCCCCAAACCCGGCAAAAACACAAACACCCCAGCAAATTATGGTCCCATATCGCTTTTAAATCTAAATATTAAACTATTTTCCTCTATCCTTGCCGCCCGCCTAAATAGACTATTACAATCCCTTATTCATTCTGATCAGGTTGGATTTATTCCAGGTATACAGGCCTCTGATAATGTGAAAGCTTAGTAATATTGTCCACTGGGCCAATTGCCACCATAAACCTATTTCATTGTTGGCCCTGGACATCGAGAAAGTTTTTGTTAGTCTTTCTTGGCTCTATCTCGCCCATGTTCTCAAATTTATAGGCATTACCGGTCCCTTTCAGAGAGCACTTCGTGTTCTCTATTGCGACCCCATTGCATACTTAAAACTCCCCACAGACTCCCCAGTTCCCATCAGTATTCGTAGTGGCACATCAAGGCTGTCCCTTATCCCCTTCCTTATTCGCTCTGGCTATAGATTAGCTAGCTATTGCTATTCGCTCCCAACCTGATATTAAGGATGTATGGATTGGGGATCGCGAGTATATAAGTCTAACCTCACTCCCAAACCTAATTAAAACCCTCTACGGTTTAACTCGAATATCTGGCCTTAAACTTAACACATCTAAGTCAGAAATATTACATTGCAACATTCCCCTGGCCACCTCAAAACTGATTTCCTTGAACTTTGGCTTTCAGACTAGGGATAAATTCCTACCATATCTAGGTGTTAACCTCTGCAACTCTTTAGAAGCTCATTTTAAATGGAACTTTGCCACGTTGATTTCAAAACTCCTAAAGGATCTTGTCACCTGGCATAGCCTTACACTATCTTGGATAGGTAGAGAGCACTTGGTTAAGATGATTACCTTGCCCCGTATTCTATATTACTTTCGCACTCTTACGATCCTGGTGTCCTCCTCCTCATTAACCACCCTTTAGAAGGGTATCTTCGACTATCTAGGCATACAAGCGACTGCATATTAGTAGACGCATTAAGCACTAAATAAATAAATCCACTAAAACTTACACAGTGGAGTGTAAGCAAGAGAAGTCGTACAAGTAGGGGTCAGTATCAGAAGAGTACGTCAGAGGCCAAATCCGAAGACAAACACTAAATCCAAGAACAAGCCAAGGGGTCAGTTAGAATGAAATAGTTACAACAGGTAATGGAGCCAGACCAGGAGTAGTAAACAATTAGTCGGCACCTGAGTCAGGAAGGAGTGGCCTTATATAGGCCTCCTCAGCTGCTAATTTACTAAAGCAGAGAAGTTCTGAACACAGAAGCTTCTCCAGGTTGACATGGCAACCTGAAAGAAGTAGCAGCTGAAGTGACACTCCTGTCATGATCAAGCATAATTTCTCAAAACTAGTGGGAGATATGTCCTGATCGAGCAGGATGAGGGAGCGTAGAAAGTAAAAAACTTGTGTAGTCTGAAAAGCCTCTGAAGGAGGCAGGGAGTATGTGTTAACAAAATATTCTTTGGCATTTTGTAATGCAGCTGTACGTCTTAACCTAAGTGCATATTAACCAAAGTGCACTTACATATGGCATGATTCTGACCTTCACTCTTCTTCTCATCATACAGGTAACTTCATCTTCCATGCAACCCACCTCTGCTTGCTGTGTAACTGCCTTCAACTCATTCTATAAATTTGAATAGTAACTTCATCTTCCATTCAATTACACCCAAGTCTTATTGCTTACTGAACCCTATCTCTATAAGCCATGTCCTATGGTTTCAAAAGGAGAGGACCATCATAGTTATATAGTTACATAGTAGATGAGGTTGGATGAAGACATCAGTCCATCAAGTCCAATCTATAACCATACAGTCCCCTACAGTGTTGATCCAGAGGAAGGCAAAAAAAAACAAAAAACATGAGGCTTAATGCCAATTGCCCCATTTCATGGAAAAAAAAATTCCTTCCCGACTCCAATCTGGCAATCAGTATAAAACCCTGGATCAACGTGCCCTTAAAATCTAGAACCCATAACCCGTAATGTTGTTCTGTTTAAGAAAGGCATCCAGGCCCTCTTTGAACTTGTTCAATGAATTCATCATCACCACCTCCTGGGGCAGAGAGTTCCATAGCCTTGTTGTTCTTACTGTAAAGAATCCTCTTCTATGTTGCTGGTGAAACTTTCTCTCCTCCAGTAGAGGATGTCCTCTTGTCACTGTCACTGGCCTAGGGGTAAAAAGATCATTAGAAAGTTCTTTGTGCTGTCCCTTCATGTATTTGTACATTGTTATTAGATCTCCCTGTAGACGTCTTTTCTCTAAACTGAATAACCCCAAGTTTGTTAATCTATCGTTGTACTCCAATCCGCCCATTCCCCTAATAATTTGGGTTGCCCTTCTTTGAACTCTTTCTAGTTCGATTATGTCTTTCTTGTATACTGGGGCCCAGAATTGTGCACAATAGTCTAAGTGTGGCCATACCAGTGATTTGTATAGAGGCATAACTATATTCTTGTCATGAGAATCTATACCTCTTTTGATGCATCCCATAATTTTATTTGCCTTGACAGCAGCTGCCTGGCACTGATCACTAAAGGTAAGCTTACTGTCCACCAAAATCCCCAAGTCTTTTTCATTGGCAGTCTAACCCAGTAATTTACTATTAAGTACATAATCATGCATTTTATTTCGTTGACCAAAATGCATAACTTTACATTTGTCAACATTAAACTTCATTTGCCAAGTCTCGGGCCATGGTTCCAGCTTCCTTAGATCCCCTTGTAATATTCTATTATCCTCCTCATTTTTGATTACCTTGCAAAGTTTAGTATCATCTGCAAATATGGACACCCTGCTTTGCAAACCGTTTACTAGGTCATTAATAAAGATATTAAACAGGAGAGGGCCCAATACTGACCCCTGTGGCACCCCACTGGTGACTGTGACACAATCTGAATATTTACCATTAATAAGCACCCTCTGTTTCCTATCAGTGAGCCAGTTGCAAACCCAAATGCATATGTTTTCCCCCAGTCCCACCATTCTTATTTTGCATACCAACCTGCTTTCTAACTGTCACCCAGCTAGCTGCCTCATGTTCCTGCCACCTCCATGCTACCATCCCCCTCTGCACTTACCCCAGCGAGTTCCTGCTCTGTGAGCAACAAACTCCTTTTCAAGTTATCAATGGATCTCAGTCTTGCAATTTGCTCATTTAGATCCATGATCTGGGCTTTCCAACGTGTTTACATCTTGCACAGCAGTATGCCCCCTCAAGCGGCTGCTCAAGCAGAGAAATACATGCTGCAAGATGTACACTAGAGCACATTGGTAAGCATGGAGCACATCTTACCTGATGGGGATTTTTTTTTTTTTTGTAAAGTCCCTGATTCCAAGTCACTTAATCTTAAGTCACACTTAGATCAAACACACTTGGAATCAAACTACACTTGCCAGCTCACACACTCGCTTTATACTTAGCTTTTAAAGCTGCTCCAAATTGCAGGAAATGCTGCCACAGATTCCTCTGATTGCAAAGGGAATGCACCCAGCAGACAGCAGCAATTTAATTAGGTGACCAGCTCCAGCTGGTTACCTGTGTATCACACTGGAGACTTTCCCCTAAACAAAAATAAAGTTATATGATTATAAAAGTAACAGTAACCCTCTATACACCCCTGAACACAGTATAGTTAATCTTAAAATAAATATATATACAGTAGCTACTTGTATAATCTATGGTACTTTTATCTCTTGCTATGCAATGTACAATAAAAGTTATGGACTCAAATGCACACACTAACCACGTATACTTGTCACTTAATCTTAAGTCACACTTAGATCAAAAACACTTGGAATCAAACCACACTCGCCAGCTCACACACTCGCTTTATACTTAGCTTTTAAAGCTGCTCCAAATTACAGAAAAAGCTGCCACAGATTCCTCTGATTGCAAAGCATGTTATCAGTGCACAGTTCAAAAGCTTGCATCTTTGATGGTATGGGGTTGCATTAGTGTCTATGGCATGGCCAGCTTATGCATCTTGAAGGGCACTATCAATTCTGAGCAGTTTATAGAGTCTTTAGAACAACATATGCTTCTATCCAGACAACGTCTCTTTCAGGGAAGGCCTTGCATATTTTAGCAAGTCAATGATAAACCACATACTGCATCCATCACAACAGCATCGCTTCGCAGAAGATTCCAGGTCCTGAACTGGCCTGTCTGCAGTCCAGATCTTTCCTCAATAGAAAACATTTGTTGCATAATGAAGCAAAAAATCTGGCAAAGTCCATATCCCAAGGTACTGCATCTATAGAGGCTACTAATAATCCGAAAGTGTTCAAGATTTGCTGAATTGTAGACAGAGGAAACTTAGTTAACATTTTTACTGCAGCTTGGATTTTTGGAATTATTTTCTGAAGAAGAAAAAAGTACTTGCAATTCTGTGTTTATTATGAAAACCTAGAAAATTGTTGACATTTCTACCAACAAAATGGGATTTCTCCCAATTTATTTGGAAACCAATTTTCTTCAGTGTCATGATGACTACATTGAGGTGATCTTGCAGAAGAGATGCCGATGGAGCGGTTATCAGCCAATTGTCTAGATAGGGAAAAACTTTAATTGCTTTCAATCTCAGAGCTGCTACTACTACTATTGCCATTTTGGTGAAGACCTTTGGAGAGGAAGTCAGACCAAAAAGGAGTGCTTTGAATTGGTAGTGACTGATTGAACCTAAAGGATTGACTGCTATCCTCAGGAATTTCCTTGAAATAGGATGGATGGGAACATGTAGATATGCATCCTTTAGATCTAGAGAGTTATTTTTTACATCTTGAAATTAATTTTCTTCACATAGCGATTTAGAGATCTGAGGTCTATGATCAATCTCCAAGAACTGTCGACCTTTGGAACTGGAAAAATTCTTTGATAAATTCCAGAACATTGTTCCTCTGCAAAACATGTGGAATTTTTTTTTTCATTCATAAGAAAATGATCCTTTGGTTTATGGAGAATTTCTATTACATAACCTTTTTCTATAATATCCAGAACCCATTTGTCAGTGATAATGAAGCACCATGCGGGAGAAACAACTCCTGATGTCAAAAATCCTGTTTGCCTTATGTATTGAACCCATTGCCTTGAAGGTACATTCCAACTCTGATATTACGGGAATCCGTAATATCTCGGTATCCATCTGTCCTCTTCTTATGCTACCTTATATTTCACTAATTTCCCTCACCTGTTTCAAGAGCTTCATTCTCTCTTGGACAAATGGCATCCCCTACCCATCTCCCTTATAGGCCATATTACCGTGCTTAAAATGACACTTCTCCCCACGCTTCTATATTCTTTGAAACTCTACCTGTAGCAGTTCCTCACTCTGAACTGCACTCCCTTCAGACGACACGATACAAAAAATTACCATAACGGAGAGGAAAAACTATTTTGAAAAGTTTTTTAGTAGCACTTTGTGCTATTAAATAAAAAAAAAAAATGAAAAGTGAAAAACAGACACGTTTTCCCTCCTCTTTTAATTATCCTGGATATAAAAAAAAATTAAAAATCATACAAAAATAAAAACAACATAAAAATAAAGCCCTATATGTCACCGAAAAAAGACACAGAAATTAGTTGAATAACCCAAATGATAAAAATGTTATAGCCCTCAAAACTGCACATACAAAAAACCCGAAAATGTGTCTGGTCCTGGCTAAAACGTTAGTAGCCCTGCATTGGAAAAGTATTCTCCCCCCTATGGGCCCTACCCTGGTCACTCGCATTAAAGATATACATAGCCTTGAAAATCTTACTTCAACTCTCAACGACACAGTGGAAGCTTTCTCTCTATCTGGTCACCGTGGGATACATATTGCATTCTCCAGGGTCTCTGATCCCTTCTCTAAGTATGATCTCGTCTGTTCCTTCCCTTGTCCTTTATTGTCTCTGATTGTTGTCTTTGACTGTTGTCCTGTCTCCCCTGGTCTGAAATTGTTCTGAATTCTCGTTTGTAATGTTGCGCTGTTTTATAATATTTGATCATTCAGCTTTATCTTAGTTTTCTTTTTTGTTAATGAAAACTCAATAAAAACTACAGTTTAAAAAAAAAAAATCCTGTTTGCCAACACTCGCATCTTCATGTTTTTTTCTTCAATTTTTCTAAGGTAGTGGTTCTAAATTATAGAGTCTACCATGATCAATTTGACTATTATTTCTTCTCTTCAGGAAAAATTTGTTTCTTTTCTGGTAACGTGGGCGAGGCTTAAGCTTCTATTCCCCTTACGTCCGACAGCAGCACAATATGGGGTATCTCTGCCCCTGTGTGTTGTTTTAGGACAGGTGGAACCTTTAATTAGCACCAAAAAGGTGCTTCCTACTGGCCCTATAAGAGGGCACCAGAGACCTCCCTCCACTGTGTTTTTTTCTGTCCTGTATGGGACAGGTGGACGGAGGTCTCTTGTGGCCTCCCGTTGCTAGGGGTTTTTATTTACCTCCGGCTTCCCTTTAGGGGGTACCTCAGTCCATTGCGATGCTTTTTGTCAGAAAAAGTAAGCTCCGGTCCTTCGGGGCCTGTTCCTCCGCAGCGCAGCACGTGTTCGGTTCATCGCACTTCAGGCAGAGCGATCCCGGAAGTAAGTGGGGAACCTCTCCGGCCGGAACTTTTCTCTGGTCCCGTGTTCCCGGGGGGAAGGAAGCCTTTATGCACCACCACGGCCTACTTCCGGTTTTCTCGGAAAAAGTGCGGTAAGTTTGAAAATTGAAAATTTAAAGGCAAAATATGGAATTGATTTTTGCTGCTTGTATCTTGAGCCTCTGGCTTAGGCTTATGCTCCTCTATGTTCCATTATAGTGTTTCACCCGTTTGGTGCTGTATGAATGTTTTTTTCTTTGTTTGGCTCCTTCCCTCGCTGCTAGATTACATTTAAAAGGCCATCAGGCCTTACTTGTTGAGCTGGTGCTTTCTAGCTCCTCTGCTGCGGTTTGCGGTGACCGATAAAAAAAAAAAAAAAAAAAAAAAAGTACCCTTTGGTTTTTTTCTCTTATGCGATGCTTGGCAATCTTCCTTGTCATGTGGATGTTCAGATGTCATCTTCTGCATCGGGTAACGGCGATGGGTTTAGGAGGAAAAAGTCCTCTAAACATAAACACGGGCCTCTGCCGGAAGAACCTTCCATAAGAGAAGTTGTCACCTGGGTAAAGGACTATATGGAGGAGTCTCTCCAGAAACGAGCTGCTGGGATTTCTAGGCTCGGTTTCCCTGGCAGCTGAATATTTAGCAGAGGCCTCCCACCATCAATTAAGGCTGGTGGTCAAATCCATGGCATTTACCACTGCAGCATCACGACCTCTATGGTTAAAACCCTGGAGAGCTGATTTCCCCTCAAAAAATAATTTGTGCTCATTGCCCCTTGAGCCAGGTAGAGTCTTTGGCAGTGCCCTAGACGAGATCCTAGAGGGCTTGGCCGACAGGAAGGGTAAAACTTACCCCAGGCCTTTAGAGGTAGGTCTGACTCTGGCCGTGGTAGAGGCTATCCGCCTCGTCGTGGATGGCAGTCCCAGAGAGGCTCTAGATATTCCTCTAGAGGCGCTGGCCGGAGATTCCCGAAGTCTGATGATCTTCTTCCACTTTCAACTGCTGGCAGGAAAAAGTTCGAGACCTATGGGTCCTGCAGGTAATCCAAAGAGGATATGCAATAGAGTTCCTCCATCCTCCTTAGGATCGGTTTGTGTTAACTCGCAGCCTCCCTACAATGCAGCAGATCACATTGGAATGCTCCATCCGAGAGTACATTCACAACGGAGCCCTGGAGGAAGTCCCTTCTCTAGAAGAAGGATCCAGTGTCTATTCTCCCGTCTTCCTAGTGCCAAAACCGGCAGACAAGTGGAGAATGATCATAGACTTATGGTTCCTCAACCGCTTCATCAAAAAGAAGCGTTTTCCATATGGAAACCATAAAGTCTGTTTATCACCTTTTCTCCTCCAAGGCGATGTTTTTGTGACTTTCGATCTAAAAGAGGCTTATTTACATATTCCTATTTACCCTCCACACAGAATGGTTCTAAGGATTGCCGTAGTAGCTTCCGGCCACAGGAAACACTTTCAATTCACAGCACTACCCTTCGGGATCTCCTCTGCTCCCCACACCTTTACAAGGTAGTGGCCCCTATAGCAGCCGCCCTCAGGCTTCAGGGGATATTCTTGGTGCCTTATCTAGACGACTGGTTGTTAAAGGCCCAGTCAGAGTCTTTTCTGCTCCAGTACCTACAGACAGCCGTTTCCCTGCCTCAGAGTCTGGGATGGCTTATAAACTGGAGAAGTCAAAAACGATCCCTTCAACCAAAGGAAGTTCCTCCGATACTTCCTAGATTCAGTCCGCCTGCAAATCTCCTTGACACCAGCAAGGAAGGAGAAGCTGGTCGTGGTAGTCCGGCACCTCTTTAAAAAGCCGATAGCTTCATCTCCATCAGAACATTGATGAAGATCCTGGGCTTGATGTCTTCCTCAGTGGAGGCAGTCCCAGGGGCCTTGTGGCACTTAAGTCCCCTCCAGAGAGAATTACTAGAGGCTTGGGATCGCACCCTTCTTACACTCAGCAAGAAGATTCGACTCTTCCCCAGGACCCGTTTTTTCCCTCAACTGGTGGTTACACCTGAAAGACAGAAGGTCCACGGTCCAACCTCCTTGGACCCTGTTGACTACAGATGCATCCTCACGGGATGGGGAGCCCATTTGGGCGAAAACTCCATAAAGGGAGTCTGGTGCGCTCCAGAAAGGAGGACCTCGTCCAACTGGAAGGAGCTCAGAGCTGTATATCGTGCCTTACTCCATTTCTCACCTCTTCTCAAGGGAAGAGCAGTCAAGATCCGGTCAGACAATATGACCACAGTGCTGTACGTGAACAGACAGGGAGGCACCAAATCACCAACCCTCCCCTGGGAGGCAGATCTGATATTTACATGGGCAGAGAAAAATGTAACCCATTTATCCGCAGTTCACATCTAGGGCTCCCTGAACATAGTAGCGGATCGGTTGAGTCGGGGTCATGCCGTATCAGGAGAATGGTCACTCAATCCAGAGGTCTTTCATCAGATTATCCTGAAATAAGGTCTCCCGGAAATAGACCTCAGGGCAACCCGACTCAACGCCAAGGTGGAGACATTCTGTTCCCTTTACCAGGAGGACAATCCCTTGGCAGTGGATGCCCTGTCCATCCCTTGGAGGTCCAGGCTGGCATACATCTTCCCTCCAATTCCAATGATACCGAAGGTATTGATTAAAATCAGACAGGACCAAGTCTCTGTAATAGCCATCATTCCACTCTGGCCAAAAAGAGCTTGGTTTTTCCCAACTCATGGAGATGAGTCGAGGGATATATTGGAGGCTTCCCCCCATCCAGAACCTGGTTTCCCAAGGATCTCTGAAGTGCCAGGATCTCTGGAGATTCAACCTGACAGCCTGGAGGTTGAGCAGTCCCTACAGCAGGATAGAGGACTGTCAGAGGCCGTCCTGAAGACCCTTTCGTCTGCAAGAGCAGATTCTACCAATAAGAACTACCAGAGGACAGCCAAGATTTTCATGGAGTGGTGGTCCAAGAAGGGTAATAATAATCTAGAACCTTCAACGGCTGATATTTTAAATTTTCTTCAGGACGGTTTGGATAAGGGCCTTGCCCCTGCCACTTTGAAGGTGCAGATTGTGGCCCTCTCTGCTCATTTGAACAGACGTCTGTCTCAGGATCCTCTGGTTGCAAGGTTCCTTAAAGGGGCAATGAGGCTAAAGCCCTCGGTGTCATCTCCGGTTCCCCGGTGGGACCTTGCGGTAGTCCTTGCAGGCCTGTGCGGTCCTCCATTTTAACCCTTGGAGACTACGGAGTTAAAATATTTAGCCTACAAAACCACTTTGCTGGCTATTACATCTGACTTATGGAACGTTTCCGCCTGTCATAAGTGTTTTATACTATCTCTAGTGACAATCGCTATTGCTATTAGTTTAGCGTGTAACGGATATCGCTATAGAGGTGGTTGGCGTATTTTACTCTATAAAGATCAGGTATGGACAGGATAGGGACAGGGTCAAATGTAAACTTTATTGATGACTTTGTGTATGTGTTGTGTGTTTATGCGTCTCTTTTGGTGCTGCGATCTGGACGATGGTAAACGTCTGGGTCACAGCACCAAAACATCCTGGTTATGTTCAGAGGGGTGTTTTTTTTGTTGAGTTTTTGATGAGTTTTTCTCTGCCTTTTTTCCCCTATTAAATACAGTACAGACCAAAAGTTTGGACACACCTTCTCATTCCAAGAGTTTTCTGTATTTTCATGACTATAAAAATTGTAGATTCACACTGAAGGCATCAAAACTATGAATTAACACATGTGGAATTATATACTTAACAAAAAAGTGTGAAACAACTGAAAACATGTCTTATATTCTAGGTTCTTCAAAGTAGCCACCTTTTTCTTGGATTACTGCTTTGCACACTCTTGGCATTCTCTTGATGAGCTTCAAGAGGTAGTCACCTGAAATGGTCTTCCAACAGTCTTGAAGGAGTTCCCAGAGATGCTTAGCACTTGTTGGCCCTTTTGCCTTCACTCTACGGTCCAGCTCACCCCAAACCATCTCGATTGGGTTCAGGTCTGGTGACTGTGGAGGTCAGGTCATCTGGCGTAGCACCCCATCACTCTCCTTCTTGGTCAAATAGCCCTTACACAGTCTGGAGGTGTGTTTGGGGTCATTATCCTGTTGAAAAATAAATGATGGTCCAACTAAACACAAACCGGATGGAATAGCATGCCACTGCAAGATGCTGTGGTAACCATGCTGGTTCAGTATTCCTTCAATTTTGAATAAATTCCCAACAGTGTCACCAGCAAAGCACCCCCACACCATCACACCTCCTCCTCCATGCTTCACGGTGGGAACCAGGCATGTAGAGTCCATTCGTTCACCTTTTCTGCGTCACACAAAGACACGGTGGTTGGAACCAAAGATGTCAAATTTGGACTCATCAGACCAAAGCACAGATTTCCACAGGTCTAATGTCCATTCCTTGTGTTCTTTAGCCCAAACAAGTCCCTTCTGCTTGTTGCCTGTCCTTAGCAGTGGTTTCCTAGCAGCTATTTTACCATGAAGGCCTGCTGCACACAGTCTTCTCTTAACAGTTGTTGTAGAGATGTGTCTGCTGCTAGAACTCTGTGTGGCATTGACCTGGTCTCTAATCTGAGCTGCTGTTAACCTGCGATTTCTGAGGCTGGTGACTCGGATGAACTTATCCTCTGCAGCAGAGGTGACTCTTGGTCTTCCTTTCCTGGGGCGGTCCTCATGTGAGCCAGGTTCTTTGTAGCGCTTGATGGTTTTGGCCACTGCACTTGGGGACACTTTCAAAGTTTTCCCAATTTTTCGGACTGACTGACCTTCATTTCTTAAAGTAATGATGGCCACTTGTTTTTCTTTACTTAGCTGCTTTTTTCTTGCCATAATACAAATTCTAACACTCCATTCAGTAGGACTATCAGCTGTGTATCCACCTGACTTCTGAACAACACAACTGATGGTCCCAACCCCATTTATAAGGCAAGAAATCCCACTTATTAAACCTGACAGGGCACACCTGTGAAGTGAAAACCATTTCAGGTGACTACCTCTTGAAGCTCATCAAGAGAATGCCAAGAGTGTGCAAAACAGTAATCAAAGCAAAAGGTGGCTACTTTGAAGAACCTAGAATATAAGACATATTTTCAGTTGTTTCACACTTTTTTGTTAAGTATATAATTCCACATGTGTTAATTCATAGTTTTGATGCCTTCAGTGTGAATCTACAATTTTTATAGTCATGAAAATACAGAAAACCCTTGGAATGAGAAGGTGTGTCCAAACTTTTGGTCTGTACTGTTTATGTGGAAATGCTTGCGATTCTGCAGCTAAAATTAACATGCCGTATTTTTCAAAAACGCACACATTTCTGAATTCGCAGCTTTTCCAAATCTGTTTTTTTCTGCAATGTGTGATAAGATTAAATGAAATCTCATTTACTTTGCTGTTGCTGTAAAACAGGCTAAGGCTAAGGTCCACGTTGTGGAAATGCAGCGTTCTTTGTTGCAGATTTTGCTGCAGTTTTTTGAGTCTAAGTCAGGAGTGGCTTTAAACGGAATGGAAGATATAAAGAAAGCTCTTAGACATTCCCCTTCTGTTAAATACACTCCTTACTTTGGCTCAAAAAAACACAGCAAAATCTGCAACAAAAAATGCTGTGTTTCCACAACGTGGGGCCTTAGCCTAAAGGGGTTTTTCCACTAATCAAAATTTACTATGGGGTCATAGTGGAATCTGGTGGTCAGTGGCTGACATGACAGTATTTAGTCCTGGTATAGCGGTCCAATATGATAACGCTGTATGTATGTAAATAGTTTTTTGTATGTGGGGAAAGTAGGGCTGGGAGATTAATTGAAAAATAACAGAAACTGAATATCTACCCGGATAACCAATGTGATTTTGTTCATGATGGTTATTTTGGTTCAGTTACAAAGTTCTCCCTGCAGTTTTGTTCAGACCAAACATGTCCAAACCGAAACTGCAATTACTATACTCTGTGTTCTCTTTAGACCCCAGAGTATAATGTACTGAGGCTCAGAGATGGTGATCAAACATAAAAAACAGTGTTACTCACTTCTCCTGGGCTCTGGTGTGACCCCCTACCTGTCTTCGGCTCTTCTCACTGACGTCAAGTACTGCTGAGGCCTGTGATTTGGACTCAGCAGGTCACGTGGCATTGTGACGCATAGACACAACTCTGCGTGACCCATGTGACCGCTGAGGCCTCAGCAGTCCCTGATGTAAGTGAGTAGAGCCAAAGACAGCCGAGAGTCATGTCGGAGCCCAGAAGAGGTGAATAACACTGTTTTTTTTTATGTTTGATCACCTCCCCTGGGTCTCCACTCATTATACTCAGTATAATCAGGGCCGGCGTTAGGGGGCAAACTGGGAAATTGCACAGGGCCCCGTACCTGGCCATATCAATAACAGAAAGGGACCCAGCGTCATGTGCTGCAGGGCCCCTTTCAGAGGTAAGTAAAAATAAACATTTTTACTCACCTGTTCTTGGCGTCCGACGTCATCTTCTAGCGTTCCGGACATCACCGCTGTCATGTGGAGTGTGCTGACAGTGTGCCTCACGGAACCGCTGAGGCCCAATCACAGGCCTCAGCGGTGACGTCCACAATGCGTGACGTCAGCCGCAGAGAAGAGGAAGCCAGCGCCGGTGGGGATAGTGGAGCAGCACGAGAAGGCCCAGGAGACATAAGGCAAGGAGAGTATAACTGCTTATTTTCCCTTACCTCCCCTGGGCCTTTGATTATTATACTCTGGAGTCTGAAGAGACCCCAGAGTATAAAATAATAATAGCACTGAGGGAGTCTGTAGGGCCACTGTGGAGCATTATACTGGGGGGGGGGCTCTGGATAGCATATTATACTGTGTGGGCCCACTGTGGAACATTATACTGGGGGGCCCTCTGGATAGCATATTATACTGTGGGGCCTCTGTGGAGCATTATATTGTGGGGGGCCCTCTGGAGACCATATTATACTGTTTTGGGCCACTATGGAGCATTATACTGGGGGAACCGCTCTGGCAGTATATTATACTGTGTGGAGGCCATTCTAGAGCATGTTATACTGTGTGGGGTTGATGTGGAGCATTATTCTGGGGGGGCTGTGGGGGACCACTGTGGAGCATTATACTGGGGGAACCCCTCTGGGGAGTATATTATACTGTGTGGAGGCCATTGTGGAGCATGTTATACTGTGTTAGGCCACTGTGGAGCATTATACTGGGGGGTGCATATTATACTGTATGGAGCATATTATATTGTGAGGGGCTGCTGGTGAGCATATTGTACTGTCTGGGGCCACTAAGGGGTAGTATACTGTGTGGGCCACTGTGGAGTATTATACTGTGTGGAGCTTTATATACCATGTGGGGCCACTATGGGGGGCTCAGGGGAGCATTTTATACTGTGTGGGGCTACTGTGGAGCATTATATACAATGTGGGGAAACTGTGGAGGGCTCAGGGGAGCATTTTATACTGTGGAGCATTATATACCATATACCGGCATTATACTGTCGGGGGGGGGGGGCTCAAAATTCCTGCTGGCAGCCCTGTGTGCTATGTCTGCATCACAGCTCCATCACTATAATCTTGCACATACGTGTAGTGCTCCATGGCCATATCATTCCCTATACAGTACTGTTCATGAACTGGCCATGGACCTATTGGGGCCTGCACAGTACTGTAGGGACTGACTATACTGGGAACATACTCAGCAACACTAGATAGTCAGCATATGTAAGACTTCAGTGAAGGAGCTGTGGTGTAGGCTATTAGCAGGAAGCTGTTGGGGCCCCAGAACAAGTTCCTCTGGTGAGCCTAAGGCCCTTCAGTCCGACACTGTATAACGGATAACTATTATATATAAGGGAGCTCTTATTTATAAGGGAGGAACTATTATATATAAGGATGGGTTACTATATATAATTGGGAAACTTAAATAATAGCCCATCTTATTTATAAGACGGGCTATTACTTATAAGGGGGGAACTATTTATAAGATGCCTATAAAAAGGGGGAAACAAAAGGGGGATATATAAGTCATCTATTATAAAGGGGGAACTATTAGTTATAAGAGGGGGAACTATATAAGGGAGCTATTATTGATAAAGGTGTAATATTATTTATAAGCAGGGACTATTATTTATAAGGAGGTGCTATAATAACTGATGTCTGGGTGCAAAAATCTATTACGCGGTACAAAGGTGCTCGTTTGAATTGTGTGTGGGAAAATGGGGGTTTTTATTACTTTTTTGTTGGCAGGAAGGAGGCGTTATTATAGGGGGGTGCCACAGGAAGATGATGGTGTTGTTTGCATATCAGCATTTGGGGCCCCGCTTTTAATTTTGCCCAGGGCCCCACTTTGTCTAAAACCGGCCCTGAGTATAATACAATACAATAGAAGTAAAAGTTCGGCTGTGTTCAATCTGAACGAAACTGCAGTGAGAACCCTGTGGGACGAATCTTGTGAGGTTCGCCCAACACATACTCAAACTGTAAAAGAGGTGTGTGCGTGACCTAAATAATTGACATTAATTGTAATTTAGGTAAAATGCCCGATTGATCGCGATTTTGATTTAGCCCTAAAAGGAAAGCCATATACCTTGTGGATCTTTAACCCCTTCCCGCCAGAGAAATTTTTCGATTTTTGTTTTTGACTCCCCCCCTTCCAAACTCCATAACTTTTTTATTTTTCCGCTCTCAGAGCCATATGAGGTCTTAATGTTTGCAGGACAAATTTTTCTTCGTGATGCTACCATTAATTATTCTGTACTGGAAAGCTGGAAAAATATTCAGAATGGGGTGGATTTGAAGAAAAAGTGCATTTGTACGACTTTCGTATGGGCTTCATTTTTACAGCTTTCACTGTGCAGCCAAAATGACATGTCACCTGTATTCTATGTTATGGTACGATTCCAGGGATACCAAATTTATATGCTTTTATTAACATTTTAACCCCTGTGAGAAAGTAAAGGGTGTGGTTTGGGAGAACAGGTATTTTCCAGCCAGACTGGAAAAGACTGAGTGTCAGCGCTAGGAGGTGTGGCACTACACTGAGGAAAATTGACCTGGGTATCTGAACCTGCATCAAGGTAACTCTGTGCCACCCGCTTGAAGTAACCAGAGCGAGAGTCTGGCAGCCAGACTCCTGTATAGATAGGGTCTGTTTTCTGTAATAGTTAGTTCTCAGCCAAGAAGGGTTTTTTTTGTTGTTGTTTTCTGTTTGTGACTTTGTAAAGGCAACTTGTTTATGCACCAAGTGAATAAACACCAAACTTGAGTGTGATCCAGTCTCTGTGTCCCTGTTTCCTGCACTGCTACCAAGCATCTACCTGAGTGGTTCCCTACACCCCTTAACAAAAATCCAAAACTGTGCAAAAATTTATTTTTTTCTAAAAGTCACCATATTCTGACACCCGTAATTTTTTTTTTTTTTATACTTCCATGTACTAGGATGCATAGGGCGTCTTTTTTTGTGGGGCCAGGTGTACTTTTTAGTTATACCATTTTGGGGAATTGTTATTGCTTTGATCACTTCTTATTCAAATTTTTATCAGAAGAAAAACCCTTTTGATTTTTTTTTTTTCCCCCGCTACGGTGTTTACCATACAGGAAAAATATTTTTATAGATTTGTAGACCTGGCATTTTCGGACACAGGGATACTACCTAATGTGTATGTGTTTCACAGTATTTAAGTACTTTTATATGTGTTCTAGGTAAAGGGGGATGATTTGAACTTTTAATATTTTTTATGTATATTTTTTTTAGACCCACCCCCTTAGGGGTCTTGATCCCCAGGGGGTCTGATCCCTAATGCAAAGCATTGCAATGCTAATGCATTGCAAAAAAACGGCATAGAGTAGCCTGCAATAGAAACTAGTGAAAGACAGGCCTGGGAGCCTTTAGAAGGCTCCAGGCTGTCATAGCAATGGGATGCTAACCCCGGAGCTCACTCCGAGTCCCGGCGATCCCTGGTAAAATGGCAGCGTCCACTCGCTGCCGGTATAATGATGCCTCGGTCAGCTTTGACCCAGGCACCAGAGGGGTTAATGTCCGCGATTAGAGATGAGCGATTCCGGATTTCCTCATGCTTCGATGCATCAAATCACATTTTTTTTATAAAATGGCCTCCGCACATGTTAGGACAAGGGGCAAGGGATTCTGGGAGCGCGGGATCACCCGCAATGCCAAGCGTTCAGCTAATCAGCAGCCAGCTGGACCAGTGATGTCACAGCCCTATAAAAACCCTCGGCCATTTTTAGGTACAGTCATTTCACATCACTCTTACTGTAGGGACAGACGTTGGCAGGAGCTAGGGAAAGACTTAGAAAACAGATAGAAGTTCAGGGAAAGAGGCTGAGACTTAGAACTGTAGGGAAAGGATAGGGAGGAATTGAGAGAAGAATTTGGGGTGGTTGTACAAGCCTTTTGAAGTGCAGTACAGCAAAAAAACTGTGAATTATCATACACTAATATCTGCATGTATCTGTAAAAAAAAGCCTTTTTAAAGGCGTTTATTATAAGGGGCTTAGTCACTGTTCTTCCAAAGCATAATATTACATTTGTCAGTACTACTGTGCCAAAGAAAACTGAATTATCATCCAATAATATCTGCACTTATCTGTAATAAACACCTTTAACGTGGAGAAAGACATAATGACCATATTTGCCATTTTGTTACCAGTATAAAGTTGCTGGTCATTTATAAAAACAGTATTGTCAATAATAATTCAATTATTCAATAACTCTTAGTGGTTATCACTTATTTAAAGGTGTTTATTAGTGTGGAAACCCATAAGGAGCACCATATTCGCCAATTTTTTTACCAGTACAAAGTTACAGGCCATTTATCAAAACAGTATTGTCAATAATTATAGAGCCACAAATCTCTGCCTTTATCACGCTTTTTTTTTTTTATTGATGTTCATTAGTGGGGGAAGAAAAAAGGGGCATATTTGCCGTTCTCTTCAAAGTAGAAAATAACAGGCCTTTTTGCCCTTTCATCGAACAGTATGTCAGACAGAGAAGTGAGAGGCCATGCACAGGGGAGGGCCAAAGGCCTAAATGTTTCTAGCACAGGTTGCAGCTGAGTAAGGGGGCCTGGCAGCAGGGGTCAGTTACAGAGGCCTGAGCTACCAGTGTCAAGTAGCAGTCGTGTCTTGACCAGCAACCCAACGGTTGTAGGCTGGTATACTCGGTCATCCAATTCATCTCAAGTCACATCAGACACCCCGAGCCAAGAGTTGGTGGGTTCGTCAGACATAACCCTTAGTTGGCATGGCCCGGCAGCAGGCCCTGTGCCCTCACCTGTCCTCAACCTGCCTCTGTCCTTTTCTGTTCCCTCAGCTAGAAAACTACTCTATGCTGTGGGCTCAGATCCACTGTACAGTGAGGAGGAGGTACTAGAGGACAGTCAGCAGCTACTGCTCAGTCAAGACCTGGAGGAGACATCTGCCGCTTCCTGCGGTAGGCAGGTAAGTAGTGATGAGGAGAGTGGAGTGGGAGCTTGTGTTGAGGAGGACATCAATGACCTGCAGACACTAATGGATGACGATGTAGCCGATCGTAATTGGGAGCCGGGTGACGAATGGGCTTCATCGTCATCAGGAGAAGAGGGTTGCAGCTTGCGCATGAGGCAGCGGGGGAGTCAGCAGTGTGAGGTTGGGAGCCAAACGTGCCCGGGATAGACCACCCGCTTTGCAGCAGCCTACCTGCCCAGAATGCAGTGGTGCAGGGGTTTACAGAGGCAGTGGCGGTAGTAGTCAGTTAGTGTTGGGGGTAAAATCACCTACTCAGCGGTGTGGCAGTTTTTTGTAAAGCCGCTGGGGAGGTGAACATGGCCATATGTTCAATCTGTGGGCAGAAGGTGAAGCGTGGCCAGGGTGCCAATGCTGGCACCACAGCCCTGCGTCAACATATGCAGCATCAACATAAAGTGGCCTGGGAGAGCCATGGCTCCAATGTGGTGATCGAGACTGCCTCCTCATGCCACAGCCACTAGGTCACTGTATGCCCTCCTCAAACCGTTTCCACTGGTTCACTGTATGCCCTCCTCATGCCGCAGCCACTGGGTGACTGTATGGTCTCCTCACGCTGCTGCCACCTCCTCACTCTGCCACTGGGTGACTGTATGGCCTACTAAGGCTGCTCACAACTCCACAAGGTTACTGGGTCACTGTATGTCCTCCTCATGCTGCTTCCACTGGGTCACTCTGACACAGGGTTACTGTATGGCCTCCTAAGGCTGCTGACACCTCCACTTCTGCCACTGGGTCACTGTATGGCCTCCTCATGCTGCACTGTATGCCCTCCTCATGCCGCAGGCACTGGGTGACTGTATGGCCTCCTCTTGCTGCTGCCACCTCCTCACTCTGCCACTGGGTGACTGTATGGCCTACTAAGGCTGCTGACACCTCCACAATGTCACTGGGTCATTGTATGTCCTCCTCATGCTGCTTCCACTGGGTCACTCTGACACAGGGTCACTGTATAGCCTACTAAGGCTGCTGACACCTCCACACTCTGTAACCGGGTCACTGTATGCCCTCCTAAGGCTGCTACTACCTCCACCTCTGGGTCACTGTATTCCCTCCTCATGCCGCAGCCACTACTGGGTCACTGTATGTCCTCCTTATGCCGTTGCCACTGGGTCACTGTATGGCCTCCTCATGCTGCTGCCAACTTCACATTGTCACCTGGTCACCAGCAACTTGGCCAGGTGGCGCCGCTTCCGCCTCCATGTTCTCACGCCGTTGGTCCTGGAACAATGTCCACCTCATCCTTCACTGTTTCCTCAGCCTCCACTGCAGGGTCAATTCACAGTGTTCCTCCAGCATACCACATATGCAGGGCACAGCAGTGTCACGCTGTTCTACACCTCGTTTGGGCGAACAAAGTCACACAGCCCTCCTCATGCCGCAGCCACCTGGTCACTGTATGCTCTCCTCATGCCACTGCCACCGGGTCACTGTGTAAGCCGTGTACCAGGGTGGGCTCCCCAGGATACAGCAAAGTCACGAACAAAGGAAGCGACTTCAAATCAATTTAGTAAAAACAAGATTTTACTTTGTGTAGAAACACCTCTTTACCAAAAAAACCACTCTCAACTATTTACATACACTCGGCCAGGAAGCTGAGGCCCTGGTGTTGTACAGCGCGGTGCCCTCTCAGGTGCAGATCCAAAACACTCCAAGCTTTTACCTATCTGCAGGCTGCAACTAACCAGCCGCTTGTTACCTTTTTATCACCCTAGTCACAGGAACAATTCAGTGAGTGCGATAGGGGCACCGGCGGTATAACACAAGAGCTTACAAACTTATCAAAATACCCCTATTCCCCACAAACAAAGTACAACCGAGTAAATATAATAGTAGGTCAGCTTGCAAGCCAAAGAAATGTGACAATGTATAAGATATCGCTTCTAGACTTCCTCAGAAGCTCCTCTCTGAGAGTTACAAGTCTATAGAATTCTCTGAGTCTTAGTCCTTACTACCGTATAGGTAGATAATTCACCAGTAGTGTGGCCTGTGAAGATGAGTATGCCTAACTAGTCTAACTACAGGCCTTTACTCAATCCCAAGCAAAACATTGTAATGTGGTGCATGTACGATTACTTCTCTTACTGATCCAACTTTGTTGTGTACCTTTTCGACTTGGACTGGAGCAGCTGGAAGTGGGGCTCATCCAGAAAACATGCGATCTCACTAACAGGGCCACTTCTCAGCCGGGTCCTTGATAGCAATCTTCAACTTAGGATGCTATCTGAACAAACCCTGGAAAAGTCTCTGCTTCAGCACACCCTTGTTATATATCTGATCCCTTAGGAATCTTTTTCCTCTCACTTCAGTGCTTCTTCTTCTAAAAGCTCAAAAGCACACTCCTAAGATGGCTACCACACACACTCTGCTCCTTCTTGATCCACCTCTGCAGAACAGGCTCTCCACGTCACTACTCCAGGGAATTACAGAATTACAGTCCTTCCCATTTCTGAGGTAACAGTGGCCTCTTGTGGTCAAACAAATGTCAGTTTATAAAAAAAAAATTACTAATTTATAGAAACAGGTACATTCATAACATGAGGGCTGTTTCCCCATCTTACAGCTGTATGCCCTCCTCATGCCACAGCCACTGGGTCACTGTATAGCATCCTTATGCTGTTTCCGCTGGGTCACTCTGTGTCCTTCTCATGCCGCTGCCACCAGGTTACTGTATGGCCTTCTCATGTCACTGCCACTGGGTCACTGTATGCCCTCTTCATGCCGCTGCCACTGGGTCTTTGTATGCCCTCCTCATGCCACTGCCACTGGGTCACTGTATGTTTTTGGAACTTCAAATCGAACTGCAGAATCGAACTTTTGAGAAATTCGCTCATCTCTACCTGCGATCAATGTGGACACCGATCGTGGGCATTAGCTCCAGGTCTCTGCAGTATAAAACAGCAGAGACCTGGCGGCTATGGCGGCCGCACATTCCCGAGTGGCCGCCATCTTTAAACCCCAGGCATCTGCCGTACTATTACAGCGGATGTCGGGAAGGGGTTAAAGATTAAATTCACAAGCAGCTAGTTTGACTACACCATAAAAATTTTATATATATATATATATATATATATATATATATATATAGATATACAGTGGGTACAGAAAGTATTCAGATCCCTTTAAATTTTTCACTCCGTTTCATTGCAGCCATTTGCTAAAAGCTATTTCTCATTAATGTACACTCAGCACCCCATCTTGACAGAAAAAAAGATATTTTTGGAAATCTATTAAAAAAGAAAAACTGAAATATCACATGGTCATAAGTATTCAGACCCTTTGGCACGCATGCCATAGGTTCGCCATCACGGACCTACTGTAGGTAATGTGAGTAATGATATATATATATATATATATATATATATATATATATATATATATATATAGAAACAACCTCTTTAAAGACCTTAGGAACACCCCTGTAAGTACCAGCACTGCAGCACATCGAATTAACAAAATCTGACAGTAGTAGGTACAATATTTGGGACCCCACTTTTAATTTTGCCTGGGACCCCACTTTGTCTAAAACCAGCCCTGTCCATTTATATCATTGTATATCTTTGTCAGATAGTAAATTCTTGTAAACAAATATTTAAAGTCTTTATGATTAGGAATTTAAACAGATCTTCTTTTATTTAAGAAAAATTCTCTCTCTTATACTGAGCCATTGGATGACCCCTTAACCCTTTAAGGACCAAGGGTCATTGATGCCCCAGTGCTTAGGCCATATTTAGCACTTTTTGGTATGCATTGCTTTACATAGCAATATCTTTTTAATGGTTAAGCATATTTTACCATGTTTTTTTCAGGAAACATAAGGCTTTAAATAAGTAGTCTTATTTATGAAATAAATGAAATATTTTTTCACTAGAAGTAGAAAAATGGTATAAAATGTGAAAAAAATGTAAATTTGCTTATATTATTGAAAACGGAATTGTTTTTATATATACTATTGCACATAAACATATTAAAGTATGCTTTTCTATTTCTTCTGATTACAAGGGCTACACATTTAAATAATAATCATAATACATTTTATTTATATAGTGACAACATATTCTGTATCTCTTTACAAATGGTAGGGTTCAAGTACGGACAAGAAGATACATTACAATTCACACAAGTCAATTTACACAATGGGATTGATATATACTGTATAGTTTTTAACAAAAAATTAGTTATATGGTTTTATAGTCAATATGGCTTATTGTATGGCTTCATAGTACTGCTATGATAGTATCTCTGCATCAAATATCAGAATTGGCAGGAACTGGCTGACAACAGAAAGCAGTAGAAAAAGCTGCACTGACAAATAGATCCTAGTTACCCAAACGTCTTCATCAGCGACAGTCATAAAGCCAGATGGACTTGTACTGAATTTGGGTGCTGAAATAAATGCTCCACAAACTGATGTCTAACCAGAACCCACAATAAACTCATAAGGCAGATGAAAACCAGGGGGAGGAAAACCCTAGCTTTGGTTGATATAAGTGGTGAATCAACAATTGATTTTTTTTGGAGGCACAGTATACAAAAAGCTAGGGAATTTGTGCAGTATTTGAACCTTAATGATTACATAGATAATACTAGGTTATTGACTAAAACATATTTCAAACCTATTCATGCATTGCTATAAGCAGTTGAAATTAGTTTCAACATATAAAAAGAAATTGCTCAAAGATGAGTGACATATTAGTCCAGAGTGCTATACTGAAACATAGGTTATAGAGAAGAACTATGATAGAGGTCAAATTGGGTACATAACTCAAGTGTTCAAGAGAGGCAAGAGTTGATTCAGGTAAATCCATCACAACAGGGTCAGAGTACATCGAGATTTTAAAATAGCAAATAAGATCACACATTCAGGTTTGCATTTATCACCGATTTTAATAGTAATCAGTGGCGTAATTCCCGCCATAACAGCTGCTATGGAGCCCGAGACCTTAGGGGTCCCGGTGGGCCCCTAATGCTTTTTTTTTATTAATAGGTTGTTACCTACTGGAGTAACCCCAGCAGGTATCGGGCCCTATTTACTTACTGATCCTCGTTCCTGTTCACAGCCGCCTTCACTTCCCCTTCTGCCCTCAAGGAAGCCACGTGCCTCGCTTCGTGATATACGATACACGGGGCCCCTGGAGGGCAAAAGGGGAAGCCGAGGCGACCGCGAGCAGAATTGATGATTGGTAGTTAAGGCCGCAGGACACTGAAACTGCTATTATGATACTCGGAGGTATCTACAGATCCCTGAGTATTATGATTACA
The DNA here is from genome assembly GCA_947044405.1 of Leptodactylus fallax. Taxonomy (NCBI): domain Eukaryota; kingdom Metazoa; phylum Chordata; class Amphibia; order Anura; family Leptodactylidae; genus Leptodactylus; species Leptodactylus fallax. The sequence goes on along the minus strand of CAMRHE010000058.1, from coordinate 6,590,707 downwards.
GGCCCAGGGGAGGAGAGCGAACATAAAAAACAGTGTTACCACACCTCTTCTTGGCTCCGGCGGCACTGGTGTAACCCCCTGTCTGTGACTTAATTGAAGATGAGTCGCACTGGAGCTCAGGAGAGGTGAGTAACACTGGTTTTTATGTTTGTCACTTCCCCTGGTTCTCCATTCATTATACTCTGGGGTCTACCGAACTCAAAATTTATGCAATATCTGTAACGAACACTGTGGAGGCCACTATGGGACATAATACTGTGTGATTGGGCCTCTGTGGGACATTATACTGAGTGGAGGGGCTGCTATGAGACATTATACTGTGTGAATGGGCCACTATGGAACATTTTACTGTGTGGAGGGGCCATTATGTGACATTATACTTTCTGGAGGGGATGCTATGTGATATTATACTGTGTGAAGGGACAGCTATGGGACATTATACTGTGTGGAGGGGCCACTATGTGACATTACACTGTGTGCAGGGGCCACTATGGGACATTAAACTATGTGGAAGGGCCGCTATGGGATATTATACTGCCAAGAGGCCACTGTGGGACATTATAGTGTGTGTAAATGGGGGTTTTATACAGTGTGGGGGCCAGGTTAGGTGCTATGTCATGTTGGGGGGGGGGGGCACAAGTCAAAAGATTGCTATGGTGCCCCTGATAGTAATTATGCACACATAAAAAAATTGAAATTGATACAGAAAAACTGGGATATTCTTGAATATGATAGAATACTGGGATTTCTTCTACCTCCAAACCCTAAATTTGTTTATGAAAATCTGGAAATATTAAGTATAGAAATGTGAAAAGCTATGATGAACATGAATTCACATGGTTCAGTTTTTGCTTTGCTTGAAAAAACTTTATAAATAGAGGGACCAGATCTTATGCTTTCAAATTTAACATCTTCAATTGTGATTATAAAGCTGCAGTAGTAATCTATTTATTTGAGAGCCTGTGCAGTTTACATCAGAAGTTAAAAGCTAGCGTTGTATGTACATATGTACAATATAAATTCAGGATTAGACACCCATAGTGTGTCACCAGAAAAAAACAGGATACGGAAACGCATCCTGGTTTTTCCTGCAGTGCTTTTCACAGAAAGTCTGCAGAGGTTTCCCAGAGTTTCCCTAGGTATAATTGACATGCTGTGATTTCCAAAACCGCAACGGTTTTGGAAATTGCAGCATTTCTGCTGCGCGTATTTTTTCTGCAATATGTGGATGGGATTCACTAGAAAACTTTGCAGTGACTGTAAAACGCTGCGGTTTTTGTTATGCCATGTGGTGCCCCGGCCATAATCAAATTTTGTATAATGTTGGCAATTTTCAAGAATAGCATTTTAATATGAGTATTATTTTTTATTTATAGATTAGGCAGGAATCACATCAGCATTGGTGTCTCCTCATGGAATCAGTTTTTGTAATCCACCTAAGGCTAAGGCCCCATGTAGCAGGCCACAGCGAAAAAGTGCTGCGGGAAAAACTGTGGCGGAAATACAGAACAGGAAAACTGACATCATCTGATGTCAACAGAAACGTGAAATAAGAAAAGGGGTAAAAACGATACTGATATCTAAAGCCAACAAATGTGAATTTGGGCAGCCATTAGGATGTATTGGAATAGTTTAAATTGAGCATATGTAAGGCAGGTAGGTTTAAGGCTAAGAAGGAAAATAGAGGCCAACAATGGAAAAGACCGTGCAAAAAGACGCTGAGTCATACAATGAATGTACTATGACCTGCCAATTGTCTTTGCTTATAGAAGTACAACAATCAATCCATTTGGTTGTGGTTAAGGTAGTATCAAGGTCTAACTCCCAGGCTGCCATAAAGTCAAATATAGTGTAAGTGGGTGGGGTGTTAAGTTAAGGATGCCATATACAAATGAGAGATAACTCCTTTCTAGTCCGAAAGGCCTCTGAGGGAGGTGGTTAGAATGTATTTGGGAAGTATTTGGTAATCATGGAGGCAGCGAAACCGAGCATGTCTCAACCAAACACCTCAGTGGATAGACCAGGTGGGAAGAGGGGGTTGAAAGACAGTAGTATTAGAGACAAGATCGAGCTCTGTAAACTATATTCGAAGCAGACTCTCCTTCACAGTTGTAACTGGTAGGAATAGTAGGGATTGTAGACCTCGGGGCCCAAAGCATGGCTTTCAGAGAGGTTTGGGCTATCAGATTCCTTGTGGATGGAGCTAAGTTGAGAGAGTCTAGCAACAACATAATATTTGAAAGGTGGGTTTTTTTTATGAAGATGCATAATGCGCTGCCAAATATGTGGCCATTTATAAGCCCAGATAAAATCAAAGATTTCTTTCTGAAGGGAGGCCAAAGAGGCAGAGGTCCCTGAAGTTGGGAGAGTGCAGAAGAGATAGAGGATACGAGGCAGAGTGACCATCTTGAATTCCTCCAATCCAGGAAAGGGTGGGGCAGTGCCAAGTACCAAGTTCCCTTATAAGTTTCGGTATCAGTGTGACATAGTTCCATTTAAAATGGATCTCTATGGAGTTACAGAGGTTAATGCCTAGGCAAGGGAGATATTTATCTCTAGACTTAAAGCCAAAATTTAGGGCAATCAGCTTAACAGTGGCTAGAGGAATATTACAGTGGAGAATTTCTGACTTAGATGTATTAAACTTAACGCCCGACAATTGCATAAAATGAGAGAGAGTGTTAATCAGGTTTGGGAGAAAAACGAAGGGATTAGTAATGGTTAATAGCATGTCATCCGCAAACAGATTAGTTTTGTATTCACGATCACCAATGTGCACCCCCTTAATATCTGGGTGGGAGCGAATAGCCATTGCCAATGGTTCTATCGCTAGGGTAAACAAGGCAGAAGAGAGGGTAACCTTGCCAAGTGCCTCAGAAAATTCGGATAGGTGTCAGGGAATCTGTGGGGAGTTTCAGGTATGCAATAGGGTCACAGTAGAGAGCATGCAGGGCTCTCTGAAAGTGACCAGTGATACCCATAAATTTTAGAATATGAGCAAGGTAATTCCAAGAGAGACTTCTCTATATCCAGAACAAGTAAGGATATGGATTGATGATGATAGTTGGCCCAGTGGACAATATTACAAAGTTTTCTGACATTATCAGAGGCCTGTCTACCAGGAATAAATCCTACTTGGTCAGAATGTATGAGAGATGGCAGAAAGCTATTTAAACTGTAGCAAGGATGAAGGAGAATAGTTTAACATCTTTAAGCTTAGGAGTGAGATGGGCATATAGTTAGTGGTGGTGGCGGCGGCATCCTTTCTGGGTTTGGGGATGACCGTGATGGATGCACTAAGTATGTCCTGTGGGAATTTTCCACCCTGGGGTATAATGTCCCACAATGGCCCTTCCACACAGTATAATGTTCCATAGTGGCCCCTTCACAAATGATAATGTCCCATAGTGGCCCCTGCACACAGTATAATGTCCTATAGCAACCCCTTCACACAGTATAATGTCCCACAAGGGCCCTTCCACACAGTATAATGTCCCATATTGGCCCCTCCACACAGTATAATGTCCTATAGTGGCCAATTCACACAGTATAATGTCCCATAGTGGCCCCTCCATAAAAAGTGATCAAAGCAATAGCAATTCCCCAAAATGGTATAACTAAAAAGTACACCTGGTCCCGCAAAAAAAGATGCCCTTTGCATTCCAGTACACGGAAGTATAAAAAAAATTATGGGAGTCAGAATATGGTGACTTTTAGAAAAAAATTTTTTTTGCACAGTTTTGGATTTTTATTAAGAGGTTGAAATGTAAATAACACGATATAAATTTGGTATCCCTGGAATTGTACCAAAACATAGAATACAGGTGACATGTCATTTTGGCTGCACAGTGAATGCCGTAAAAACAAAGCCTGTAGGAAGTCGCACAAATGCACTTTTTCTTCAAATCCACCCCATTCTGAATTTTTTTCCAGCTTCCCAGTACATTGTACAGAATAACTAATGGTAGCACCATGAAGAAAAAATTGTCCTGCAAACATTAAGACCTCATATGGCACTGAGAGTGGAAAAATAAAAGGGTTATGGGGTTTGGAAGGGGGGGGGGCAGTTAAAAATGAAAATCGAAAAAATTCCTCCGGCGGGAAGGGGTTAAAGACTGTCTGTTAGGATTCAGATGCAAGGCCATAATAACAAGGTAGAAAAGTACAAATCTTCAGAAGAGCAGCAGTAGAACTTGGCTGACAACTGCGAGCAGTAGAAAATGCTACCTAAACATATTACATCTCTGCGTGATCCTTGGCTGACTGCAAATTCCCAGGGCGGAACACCGGCGCCGCTGAATTAAAAGGGGTACAAAAACCCACCCCAAAACCCTCCTCCAGCAACAGCGCCGCGGCCCAATTAGGGTACCTATTTAGGAAAGGACGCATTGCTGCGACCTTCTCCGGCGTCCTCCCCTTCTTCAAAGTCATGTTTGAAGCAACAGGAAGTACCAAACTTATACTGCCCTTCGTTAAACTTCCAACAGTACCCCTTTCGCTGAGATGCCGAGGACCCGGCCCCAGTGCCAGAAACCCCCGGTGCCCCCTCGAAAGGACGAAGCTGATGCGGACATCAGACGCATCCACAAGGAGATATCCTTGTGGTCCCAGCGCAACCCTGGACGTACGGCCTTACGCTGCTGGAATGGCTCATCACAGCGAAGCCAAGCAACCCCGCTGTACACCTGGTACGCCTCCCCAATGGTATCCAAGTACCCGAACAGCGCCGAGCAGTGCTCAGGCTCCTTCTCCCCGATGACACTCGCCAGAATGGCAAACGCCCGTAGCCAATTGGCAAATGTCCGCGGGCTCAGACAATACCACCGCTTCTCCTCATCTTCCTTCTTACTATCACTGGGTTTCACCTTATCAAGGTTAAATTTGTCCAAGGGGAGCAGCGAGAAAATCTCCACATACTCCCCTTTCCAAATTTTGTTGCGCACGTCCAGCTTCAGATGCGCCCTGAGGGGGCCCTCAAAGCAGACATACACCTCCCCCTTTGGCCCTATCATCCAGCCACACAATGTAATGTCCTCTGCCTCCTACTTACCCTTGGCCCCCCGGTAGCCTCTGTGCCCGAGGAAGCCCCACTCACCACAGAGGGCTCCACAGCCCCCGCTGCACTCGCTCCAGCCTGCCCCGGGTCCACCACAGCAGCCCCACTCATCCCACCGTGACCGGCCACCATGTCACTAACAGGGGGAACCCAGACCCCCACCGGACCCCGGACCCCTGCTCCCCATGCCCACCGACCAATTGCTGCAGTAACCCTACTCACTGGCTCCAGACCGTCTGACCCAGACCAGCTCCCCCACTGACCCTGGGCTCTGCTACCCCCGCAACCCTAGCCTCAGAGCCCCCCGCAGAGAAAGAAATAGAGTCCCCCTCACCTGTCTGCATCAGGGGGCTCCCTGCATCAATTGCCGCAGGTCCTGCATCCGGTCGCTCCTCTGGCCGTCAGGCGAGCACTCACTTTCTTCAGCGCTGGAGGACCAAGTGCCACCCTTGGGTCCTGCCGGAGCCACCGCCAGCGAACGGCATACACGCCGCCCTGCCGGAGAGCACCTGCCCCCATGTTGTTGTGGCCTCTTCTGGCCCCTGCTCCAGGAACCGCCTCCCGAAGCCCCGGCCGAACCGGAAGTGCCGGCCATGTCATTTCTGGCGACAAAGCCAGGGAGCGCTCCCGGAAGGCGGTCCCTGCCTGCTGACGTCACGAGCCGGGCATGCCCCCCGGCCGAAGTGCGGGGAAGCTGCCGAACGGGTCCGGAGAGGAGATGAGGAAGGAGGGGGCGGAGCCACAGGCCCTCCGTCTGGGCGACCGCGTCTCCTACGAGGATTCCTCCTGGCCTCCGGGCGAGTCGCAGCAGGGCTACGCTAGGCCACCGGAGAGTCCCGTCTGGGGCTCCTAGACTGCCGCCTCGCTGCCTGTCCCCGCTCAGGTGAATAGCATTCCGGCAGCTGAGTCCGCCGAGCGCGAGAAGGAGAAACCAGGAAAGTCAAGCCCCGGACTGGGGACACCCGCACAGCCGCAAGGAGCCATTCCTCCAGCACCCAGCCTCCATGCACTGCCGCAGCCGAGTGGACCAAAGCCAGCAACACGTCCAAGTCAGACATGATCCACTGCTGTCTGTGAACTATTCTAAGTGACACTGCACTGACCCCTGTACTTCCTTATAACACCTCTGACCCCACACCTTGTTTTCCCGCTCTAACTCCAGCTTTCTTTGACACCTTCGTTTCCTGATCCTCCCCCCAGTCATGTAGTCCCTATCCCCTAGTGTCTAGGGCCTTGTCTGAACAGCCACTGTCACTATTAAATTTAATAATGTTCGGCCTACAGGAGTGCCAGGTTTCTAGTCGCCCTGAGAGTGTTCTACACAATGTTTTAGGCCAATTTAAGGTATGGTTGGCACCAAACTTCTTCGACCCGAAACAAATCTGGACCCGAACCAACCGAACCCGCTTACATTACTTTATATATAGACATACATGTCACTTTGAAATAACTTTGACTAATTTTGCCTTAGAGAGAACTAGTTCAATCCGAAACAAATCTGGAACCTGAGGCACCCGAACCCAAAAAAACTAAAGGAATCTTGAAAGATTCACTCATCTGTAGGTGCAACTCAGGATTCAGGATAAAAAGCAATGTATTTACAAAGTTATTCAGCTTTGTACATACATATATTGTCATGCTGTTACAGTGTGGACAAGCCCCAAGTAAATCACAACTGTCTCCTGTGCACTCTGCTGTGTATGAAGCAATGTTGTCATAAGGCAGGCATTTACATTCTTGTACTGAACTTGGTCTCTTCAATGTTTAACCTGGCAATAAAGCTTCACTGCTGTTGTGTTGGTGGGTGGAGCGTCTCTCATGGAGACAGATCCTTTTCATAACTTGTGAAAGAATTGGGCTGAGAACACTAAACAAAATAGTGGTTGAACCAGGAAAATGCAATGAAATAGAAAAGCACAGCCAAGTTAACAACGTTGGAGCATAGAATTCCATCATGGTAAGTTATCTAAATTTTGACATACATATATAGATAGAGATTTGTTTTCTTTAATATTAAAATACTGGACATAATAGATTTACGCTAGATTCTCACTAGCGTTGGGGTTTATGTTCTTCGGGTCTGCTTGGGAACCTGAACAACGGAAACCCAATCCGCTTAAAAAGCGCTAGTGTGACCGTAGCCTGAACTGCTTGCATGTTCATTCACATATAAAGTATTTAACAGAGCATTAGGATTTATTAGGATTACTTTTACTTACAAAGTCATGTCATGTATACATACATTTTTACTCCAATTATATGAACTTTCTGCAGATTTGTATGGAGAAACAATCTAATTTTTCTATCTAAAGTCCATATACATATTAAAAGCAATTTATAGGGTGCCAGTTAACATGAAGATTTTTAGACTTGCATGTGTTTAGAGATTTAGGTATATGGAAGGTGGGAACGGGTAATGTAAAAATGTGGCTATGTTTATTAGTGTTTCCTTTGGTCAGTGGCAGTTTATTTTGTAACAAATGGATTTGAGAAGGTTTTTAGGTTGAAAGCTCTACCGTCAACTCATTCAAGAAACACGCTTATTGACCTATGGGCTGCGTGTCTGCAGATAGGTATATTTTTGTGTTCATAGGGTTTTCATATGGGCAAAAGAGAGGAATAATCTCATGTTTAAATAACATATTTGGTATTATTATGGTACTGTACCTGTCTCAAACTTTAAGATTAGCATTAGTGAGTGGATTAAAACCCTTCTATAATTACAGTAATTTGTTCCCATTTCTGAGGTATATACCAGTTTGTTCTGTTCCTCTCAGCTAATTATGTCTGTTTGTATATAATAGCAGTAAAGTTACATAGTTACATAGTAGATGAGGTTGGATGAAGATCAGTCCATCAAGTCCAACCTATAACCCTACAGTCCCCTACAGTGTTGATCCAGAGGAAGGCAAAAAACCTCATGAGGCTTATGCCAATTGCCCCATTTCAGGGGAAAAAAATTCCTTCCCGACTCCAATCTGGCAATCAGTATAAAACCCTGGATCAATGTGCCCTTAAAATCTAGAACCCATAACCCGTAATATTGGTCTGTTCGAGAAAGGCATCCAGGCCCTCTTTGAAATTGTTCAATGAATCCACCATCACTTCCTGGGGCAGAGAGTTCCATAGCCTCGCTGTCCTTACTGTAAAGAATCCTCTTCTATGTTGCTGGTGAAACTTTCTCTCCTCCAGTCGTAGAGGATGTCCCCTTGTCGCTGTTGCTGGCCTAGGAGGAAAAAGATCATTAGAAAGTTATTTGTGCTGTCCCTTCATGTATTTGTACATTGTTATTAGATCTCACCGTAGACTTCTTTTCTCTAAACTGAATAACCCCAAGTTTGTTGATCTATCATTGTACTCCAATCCACCCATTCCCCTAATAATTTTGATTGCCCTTCTTTGTACTCTTTCTAGTTCGATTATGTCTTTCTTGTATACTGGAATTGCCCACAATAGTCTAAGTGTGGCCGTACCAATGATTTGTATAGAGACATAACTATGTTCATGTCATGAGAATCTATACCTCTTTTGATGCATCCAATAATTTTATTTGCCTTGGCAGCAGCTGCCTGGCACTGGTCACTAAAGGTAAGCTTACTGTCCACCACAATCCCCAAGTCTTTTTCATTGGCAGTCTAACCCAGTAATTTATTATTAAGTACATAATCATATATTTCATTTCGTCGACCAAAATGCATAACCTTACATTTGTCAACATTAAACTTCATTTGCCAAGTCTCGGGCCATGGTTCCAGCTTCCTTAGATCCCCTTGTAATATTCTACTATCCTCCTCATTTTTGATTATCTTACAAAGTTTAGTATCATTTGCAAATATGGACACCCTGCTTTGTAAACCCTCTACCAGGTCATTAATAAAGATATTAAACAGGAGAGGACCCAATACTGACCCCTGTGGCACCCCACTGGTGAATGTGACCCAGTCTGAAAATTTACTATTAACAAGTACCCTCTGTTTCCTATCAGTGAGCCAGTTGCAAACCCAAATGCATATGTTTTCCCCAAGTCCCAACATTCTCCTTTTGCATACCAACCTTTTATGTGGTACAGTATCAAAAGCCTTTGAAAAGTCCAGATATACCACGTCCACTGCATTACCCATGTCCAGTCTTGAACTGATAAAATGAACTTTTTAGCTTTTAGCAATGGCTGCAATGAAACAAACTGTGAAAAATTTAAAGGGGTCTGCATACTTTCCGTACCCACTGTATCTTAGGATAGGCCATAAATATATGATATGTTGCTCCCTGACATCCCGCACAGATCAGCTGTATGGGGCCGCTTCCTGCGTCCATACCATAAACAACACAGGGCCGAAATCATTTGCATTTGTGCCCTATCTAGTTGCGGGAGTTCACTTGTTTGGAAGCTCACTCACAAGTCATGCGCATACATAACATTTCATACATGCCAGGGCCAACCTCATATCAGTTTGTCTACTGAGCACAGGAAAAGATAACAGATTACTTAAAGGGGTGGTCCAGGACTATAATATTGATCTCCACTTCCTCATTTAGGCCAGTGACATAATTAGGCCATGCTTATGTTCAGCCTCATTGAAATGAATAAGCCTGAGTTACAAAACAAAGCACAGGACACTATATAATGTATGGCGCTATGGTTGGTATGTAGTGAAGACGCCACAGCAATCAATATCAAAGTCCGAAACAGCCACTTAATAGAAACCTTTACAGTATGTGTTGAATATCCAAACTCTATTAAGATGATGTCATTGTTAAATCTTGACTCCCATCCTAAATGTCTACAAGGCAACAGTGTTACCTAATAAACTATAATACTTTATTGTAGTTATTAAATGCCAATAAAAATGTCATCATTTATATTTCCAGAACCTTGAGGATGCATTGCAATACAGATCACTAAGGAAAAACATTTCAATTTACAAATCAGATGAGTTTGACAGTGGGTTTCCAAGGTAACTGATTTTCATTTTGGGAATATTTTTGTTGCATTCTATGTAACAAATAGAAGCATATATAAATATCATGTAGATTAAATGTTAAATTTATTGAAAAATTGTCCTTTAACTTTTTCATGCCAGCAAGGTAATCACAAACAATAAGCCTTGAAAAAATATGGTTGTACATCTTATACACTGTGCAATACAAAACATTTTTTTTCACCATTTTTGACAGAACTTTATGAAGGCATTATTTGTTGCAGGATGTAGTTGATAATGGTATAATTTTTTCATAATATAACAAATTTTAATTGTTCTCTTTAAACTATAAATTTATTTTATAGATTTCACTTACTGTTTAGTTTCTATTTATTTTTCTCCCACTAGGAGACTTGGAAATGTGATTGTTTGCCTACTAATACTAGACTGCAATACTCCTAGCATTAACCCCCCCCCCAAAAAAAAATATTCGTTCAAACATTCATTTTTCACAGACCCAGAGACATACAATGTATAGAAAATTAAAAAAAAAAAAGTTGATGTGTTTTTCACAGACATAAAAAGCAGATCAACCACAGACAGCATATGACTCGCAAATGAGCAGGGTGGGGTGCTGGGGTGCTGTCCGTGAATAGTGGATTGTGGATGTGTGAATGAGGGCTAAAACATAGAAAATGACTAACTCTCCACATAAGTCGAAAGCCATATAGAAAGGCTATTCTACTCCTACCTTTGCCATTGCATCACGCCCCCTGCGATGTCCACTCGTGTAGGACTAGAAAAAAGATGGCCACCGGACATGCACAGAGCCGCTCGTGTAGGACTAGAAAAAAGATGGCCGGCGGCCATCTGTTTTATATTCTTACATGAGGCAAAGGTAGGAGTAGAATAACCTTTCTAAAGGCTATTCCGACGTGTCCTTAGTTTAAAATACGATTCGATACCATGAAGCGTGAGGAAATCCAGATTCAATGCGAATCAAAGATTTCCTGAAATTCGGATTGAATTCCACTTTGTCAGCTTCAATTCGCTTATCTCTAGTACTTATAGTAGATTTTTTAAAAGTGCATTTTGAGATCAGTTTATTTATAATATACATGAATCTGACATGTTAAAAACGAAAACACTAGTGCTTTGGCTTCCATTATTAACTGAATCACGATACCTGTAATAAATCCTTCTATTAGGTTATCATTATCTTTTACAGGGAGAAAAAGTGATACAGACTATGCTATTCTTGCCATCAAAATGCTCCCCTTGTTTGCATGGGTTTGCTCCCACATTCAAAAAATACAGTGGGGAAAAAAGTATTTAGTCAGCCACCAATTGTGCAAGTTCTCCCACTTAAAAAGATGAGAGAGGCCTGTAATTGACATCATAGGTAGACCTCAACTATGGGAGACAAAATGAGAAAACAAATCCAGAAAATCACATTGTCTGATTTTTTAAGAATTTATTTGCAAATTATGGTGGAAAATAAGTATTTGGTCACCTACAAACAAGCAAGATTTCTGGCTCTCACAGATCTGTAACTTCTTCTTTAAGAGGCTCCTCTGTCCTCCACTCATTACCTGTAGTAATGGCACCTGTTTGAAATTGTTATCAGTATAAAAGACACCGGTCCACAACCTCAAACAGTCACACTCCAAACTCCACTATGGTGAAGACCAAAGAGCTGTGGAAGGACACCAGAAACAAAATTGTAGACCTGCACCAGGCTGGGAAGACTGAATCTGCAATAGGCAAGCAGCTTGGTGTGAAGAAATCAACTGTGGGAGCAATAATTAGAAAATGGAAGACATACAAGACCACTGATAATCTCCCTCGATCAGGGGCTCCACGCAAGATCTCACCCCGTGGGGTCAAAATGATCACAAGAACGGTGAGCAAAAATCCCAGAACCAAACGGGGGGACCTAGTGAATGACCTGCAGAAAGCGGAGACTAATGTAACAAAGGCTACCGTCAGTAACACACTACGCCGCCAGGGACTCAGATCCTGCAGTGCCAGACGTGTCCCCCTGCTTAAGCCAGTACATATCCGGTCCCGTCTGAAGTTTGCTAGAGAGCATTTGGATGTTCCAGAAGAGTACTGGGAGAATGTCATATGGTCAGATGAAACCAAAGTAGAACTGTTTGGTAGAAACACAACTCGTCGTGGAGGAGAGTGAATACTGAGTTGCATCCAAAGAACACAATACCTACTGTGAAGCATGAGGGTGGCAACATCATGGTTTGGGGCTGTTTTTCTGCAAAGGGACCAGGACGACTGATCCGTGTACATGAAAGAATGAATGGGGCCATGTATTGTGAGATTTTGAGTGCAAACTTCCTTCCATCAGGAAGGGCATTGAAGAAGAAACGTGGCTGGGTCTTTCAGCATGACAATGATCCCAAGCACACCGCCAGGGCAACGAAGGATTGGCTTCGTAAGAAGCATTTCAAGGTCCTGGAGTGGCCTAGCCAGTCTCCAGATCTCAACCCCATAGAAAACCTTTGGAGGGAGTTGAAAGTCCATGTTGCCCAGCGACAGCCCCAAAACATCACTGCTCTAGAGGAGATCTGCATGGAGGAATGGGCCAACATACCAGCAACAGTGTGTGCCAACTTTGTGAAGACTTACAGAAAACGTTTGACCTCTGTCATTGCCAACAAAGGATATATAACAAAGTATTGAGATGAACTTTTGTTATTGACCAAATACTTATTTTCCACCATACTTTACAAATAAATTCTTTAAAAATCAGACAATGTGGTTTTCTGGATTTGTTTTCTTATTTTGTCTCTCATAGTTGAGGTCTACCTATGATGTCAATTACAGACCTCTCTCATCTTGCACAATTGGTGGCTGACTAAATACTTTTTTTCCCCACTGTATACTGATAGGCAAAGTGACTTCCTGTAAAACAAGTGACTATTGTGGGTGTTGGAGATGAGTACCGCTATGGCAGCCACTAACTTCCACAATGCTCCCTGTGAGAACAGCTCAGTACAAATGTTTGTCATTGTCATATTTCAATATAAATACATATATACATTTCTTATTTTAAGCTACCGCACATCTTCATTTTATGGAATTTTGGAGAACGAACTGAAAAAAGAAGTAAATAGGTCAGAAAAACGAAGATCAGCTCTAGCAGACAGCCTTAAGAATGCATACCATGCTATAGAATATCAGAAGAACTGCTTAGAACAGCAAGACAAATATATTACTAGTAGTAAATCGACACTTGAAAGTTTGCTAATGAGACAGAAGGTATGTTTCTGAAAAACGCAATGTACAGCAATACAGATTATCTGCTATGTAAGAAGGGGCTAATAGTTAGAAAGAAATCTTGTTTTATTTGACTTTCTTTCTTAGTCCACAGATGATATTTATGAAGAGAGAACCTAGTGCAATTAAAATGGCGGCAGTTTGGAAAATAGAAATTGAAATCTTGGTCATATCCACTGCTGATTTTCCATTATGAAAATTTAGCAGCAGGTTTGTCTGAATGCCACTACAAAAAAATGGCCAGATTTTTTTTTTTCTTCTTTTTACAGCCATATACCTATTAGCTGCTAATTGTAGCGGGTATTCCACTTCTTGCAATCATTGAGAGTCAGCAGCATTAATTGACATGCTGTGGGTTGAAATACAAAGCATGCCAATTAAGCAAAGGTAAAATTCACATTCTAGGTTTTTAGTGGAGCATGTTGAGATTTGGTGTAATCACTTCCACTTTGCTGTTAATCTCCAATGAGACTGGCCAACCTGCTGTAGCTATGCCCCGTGTTGCGTCATCTCTTTCTACTACATAGTTTTCTGTGACAACTATAGCAATCTCCAGTCTCTCTCTATCTCCAACTACAAAAAGTAAGTGAACCGTTTGGAATTATTTGGATTTCTGCATCAATTACTAATAAAACAGTCCAACTGTTATCTAAATCAGAATTCTAGATGAGCAGAATCTAACTAAATAAATAGCACACAAACAGCTGTTCAGTTCATGCATTTTATGTAGCACAATGGGCCCAAATTTATTAATATTTAGATACAGCGTCGGACTGACCCACGGGAGGATGCCCGACCACATCGCTAACACAAAGGGGCCTGGCAGCACGTGACACAAGACTTTACAATAGAAGCCTGCCCAGGGAAGGTGAGTAAAAATAACAAACATTTATACTCCTGGGCATCCGGCGGTCCCTGGAGTCATCTTTTGGCCATTTCCTGTGACCGACGTCAAGCATCCTGGGGTTACCACTGAAGCCTATGATTGGGCCTCAGTGGTCACATGGGGATGCGTGACGTCAGCTGCAGACCTGAAGACGAAGCCAGAAACAAACAATGTGAGAATGCCCAGGAGAGGTGAGACAAGATGAGTATAACTGTTTGTAATTTTTCCTCACCTCCCTGGGCCTCCACTTATTATTTATTAGTACAATAATAACAATGAAACAAATCTAAGAGCTGAACCTCACAAATATTTGTTGAATCAAATTTTGAGGGGTTTGTCTGAAAAGGCTCGAGGCTATTGGAAGCATTTTATACTGTGGGGGGGGGGGCTTTGGGGGCATATTATACTATGTGGGGTCATTGTGGAGCATTATACTGTGTGGGGGCTCTGGGGAGCATTATACTGGGATGTCATCTGTGGAGCATTATACTCTGTGGGGCCATAGTGGAGCATTATACTGTGTGGGGGCTTTGTGGAGTATATTAAATTGTATGGGGTCACTGTGGATTATACGGGGGGCTATGGGGGGCATTTTATACTGTGTAAGGCTGCTGGGAAACATATTATACTATGTGGGGCCACTGTGGGGAGCCTATTATACTGTGTAGGGACATTACGAAGCATTACTCTAAGGAGGATCACTGTGCGGAGCATATTATACTGTGTTGGGAGATAGCCCTGTGTGCTATGTGTAAGGAGCCGGACCGGAGCCTCCATGGCAGCACGCGGGGGTTGCCGATCCTCTCCTTTAGATGCTCCTTCCAGCCCCTAGGGAGGTAGGCCGGAACCTCTGCGATGGTATGCGGGGGTTGCTGGTCCTTCTCCGCTCGGGCCACGGGATTCCCTTCTGCAGCAGGGGCTCGGTCGGAACCTTCTTATTCGGGCCTTCCGCTCCAGGTAATCGCTGGCTATTCAGTTTTTCCTGGTAGTAAGCGTTACATATTTTCTGTTCTATAACCTCTTGCCTACACCGCCTGGTTCTGTTGTTTGACTATTGTACCTAGTTCTCCTCTCCTGCTGACAACCCCGGCTTGCCTTCAAGACTTCGTCCTCCTGAACTCTGATTTTGTACCGCTCTGCACTCTTGTTACCGACCTGGCTCGTTTGACTCATCTATTTGGATTTCCTTTTTGTACTTCGCTATCTCACATTGACAACTCAGACCATACGACTACTCTTTGGAGCTCTGCTGCCATCTACTGCCTGCCGCCATCAGCTGCTTACTACTGTGCAGACTGACATCCCGACTCCTGCTATCACTGGTAAGTGATTTCAGTTTCTGTTCTGCTGTGTCTGGTGGTGTGCTGTGTGTCCGGCGCTCTCTGGCCCATACCGCTCTGCCTGTCAGTAGCTTCAAGTC
This sequence comes from Leptodactylus fallax, assembly GCA_947044405.1. Taxonomy (NCBI): domain Eukaryota; kingdom Metazoa; phylum Chordata; class Amphibia; order Anura; family Leptodactylidae; genus Leptodactylus; species Leptodactylus fallax. The sequence continues at coordinate 6,575,132 of CAMRHE010000058.1, read as the reverse complement.
CATCCCCACCATCAGGGGCCCTGGTGAACATCTCTGGGGGGTGGGGTGCGGTGCGGTTAGGAGAGCACGGGACATTCATCACGGTTTTTACCATTTTGATCCGGTTTGACTGGTGCTGGAACTCACTGCTTAGCTCAACGATGCATCTGTTTCCTAACACTATGTCTGCATCTCATCTCCCTCACTATAATCTTGCACATGTGTGGGGTGCTCCATGGCCATGTCATTCCCTATACCCGTGATGGTGAACTTATGGCACGAGTGCCATAGAGGGCAGGCAGAGCCCTCTCAGTTGGCACGCGCGCCGTCGCCATGATCGCTCACTAATAGGGAATCCGATATAGGAATCCCGGTTTGTGAGCGATCGCTTCTTTCAGCTGTATGTGCATATGTACATACAGATGAAAGCTGTCACTGTAGGCCTCGGTCCGCGGAACCACGGCTTACACTGACTGCAGAGTGTGACCTCTGCCCCGACATAGGCGCAATGACGTCATTCATCAGCGCCTGCAAACAGAAGAAGAAGGAGGATGCTCTTTGTGGGACTGCAGCTCTTCGTGGGACTGAGTGAGTAACAAACTACTGTGTGGGGGCTACTGTGAAGCATCTAATACTATATGGGGGACACTGTGAAGCATCTAATACTGTATGGGGGACACTGTGAAGCATCTAATACTATATGGGGGACACTGAAGCATCTAATACTGTATGGGGGACACTGAAACATCTAATACTATATGGGGAACACTGTGAAGCATCTAATACTGTATGGGGGACACTGAAACATCTAATACTGTATGGGGGACACTGAAACATCTAATACTGTATGGGGGACACTGTGAAGCATATACTACTGTGTGGGGGACACTGAAGCATCTAATACTGTATGGAGGACACTGTGAAGCATCTAATATTGTATGGGGGACACTATGAAGCATATACTACTGTGTGGGGGACACTGAAGCATCTAATACTGTATGGGAGACACTGAAGAATCTAATACTGTATGGGGGACACCGAAGCATCTCATACTGTATGGGGGACACCGAAGCATCTAATACTGTATGGGGGACACCGAAGCATATACTACTGTGTGGGGGACACTGTGAAGCATCTAATACTGTATGGGGGACACCGAAGCATCTAATACTGTGTGGGGGACACTGTGAAGCATATACTACTGTGTGGGAGACACTGTGAAGCATATACTACTGTGTGGGGGACACTGTGAAGCATATACTACTGTGTGGGGGCCCACTGTGAAGCATAGAATGTGGGGGGGGCCCAAAGTGAAGCATATACTACTGTGTGGGGGCCACTGTGAAGCATATAATACTGAGTGGGGGGCCACTGTGAAGCATATAATACTGAGTGGGGGCCACTATGGAGCATATAATACTGTGTGGGGCAATTTTGGAGAATATAATATTGTCTGGGGGCCACTGTGGAGCATATTGTACTGTCTGGGGGCCTCTTCGGAGCGCATTGTACTGTGTGGGGGACCTTCACTATTTACAGTGCCTTGCAAAAGTATTCGGCCCCCTTGAACTTTTCAACCTTTTGCCACATTTCAGGCTTCAAACATAAGGATATAAAATTTTAATTTTTTGGTGAAGAATCAACAACAAGTGGGACACAATTGTGAAATGGAACGAAATTTATTGGTTATTTTAAACTTTTGTAAAAAATAAAAAACTGAAAAGTGGGGCGTGCAATATTATTCAGCCCCTTTACTTTCAGTGCAGCAAACTCACTCCAGAAGTTCAGTGAGGATCTCTGAATGATCCAATGTTGTCCTAAATGACTGATGATGATAAATATAATCCACATGTGTGTAATCAAGTCTCCGTATAAATGCACCTGCTCTGTGATAGTATCAGGGTTCTGTTTAAAGCGCAGAGAGCATCATGAAGACCAAGGAACACACCAGGCAGGTCCGTGATACTGTTGTGGAGAAGTTTAAAGCTGGATTTGGATACAAAAAGATTTCCCAAACTTTAAACATCCCAAGGAGCACTGTACAAGCCATCATATTGAAATGGAAGGAGTATCAGACCACTGCAAATCTACCAAGACCCGGCCGTCCATCTAAACTTTCATCTCAAAAAAGGAGAAGACTGATCAGAGATGCAGCCAAGAGGCCCATGATCACACTGGATGAACTGCAGAGATCTACAGCTGAGGTGGAAGAGTCTGTCCATAGGACAACAATCAGTCGTACACTGCACAAATCTGGCCACCTGGGAGACACACCAAACATGTGGAAGAAGGTGCTCTGGTCAGATGAAACCAAAATCGAACTTTTTGGCCACAATGCAAAACAATATGTTTGGCGTAAAAGCAACACAGCTCATCACCCTGAACACACCATCCCCACTGTCAAACATGGTGGTGGCAGCATCATGGTTTGGGCATGCTTTTCTTCAGCAGGGACAGGGAAGATGGTTAAAATTGATGGGAAGATGGATGGAGCCAAATACAGGACCATTCTGGAAGAAAACCTGTTGGAGTCTGCAAAAGACCTGAGACTGGAACGGAGATTTATCTTCCAACAAGACAATGTTCCCAAACATAAAGTAAAATCTACAATGGAATGGTTCACAAATAAACATATTCAGGTGTTAGAAAGGCCAAGTCAAAGTCCAGACCTGAATCCAATCGAGAATCTGTGGAAAGAGCTGAAAACTGCTGTTCACAAACGCTCTCCATCCAACCTCACTGAGCTCGAGCTGTTTTCCAAGGAAGAATGGGCAAGAATTTCAGTCTCTCGATGTGCAAAACTGATAGAGACATACCCCAAGCGACTTGCAGCTGTAATCGCAGCAAAAGGTGGCGCTACAAAGTATTAACTTAAGGGGGCCGAATAATTTGTCACGCCCCACTTTTCAGTTTTTTATTTTTTACAAAAGTTTAAAATATCCAATAAATTTCGTTCCACTTCACGATTGTGTCCCACTTGTTGATTCTTCACCAAAAAATTAAAATTTTATATCCTTATGTTTGAAGCCTGAAATGTGGCAAAAGGTTGAAAAGTTCAAGGGGGCCGAATACTTTCGCAAGGCACTGTATTTGTGTCCACTGAGTTGTTGTCTTGCTCCATCATCTAACATCTTTACAGCTTGAGGTCATGGACTGCTGTCCTTACATTCATCTGTAAAATGTTGATACACCATTGAATTATTTGTTCCCTCGATGATTGCATGCAGGCCCTGAGGAAGAAAATCAACCCCACGCCATGATGCTTTCTCCGCCATGCTTCCTAGTTGGAATGGTGTGTTGTATATTTATGCTAAAAATTTCACTTAACACATCTATATGTAGAACATTTTCTAGAAGCACAGTGAAACACACAGGTGGTCACACCTTGAGACAGGTTGCAATGTTGATTTTGGACAGCTGCGGCCTCCTTCTTGATGTCCTTCCACTATTTTTTTCTGTGTTTCTCTAGTAGTAGACATATGAACAGAGATTTTTGCAGTTTGAAAATTCTTTAATAGGTCTTTACTTTTACCCTTTGTGATAATTTGGGGAATTAGACTCAAAATGGCAGCTGACTCCTGGTCCGGACAGCGGTGGTTCATGGTACTGGGCGCCGGAAAGATAGCTTTCAGACGGTCCAAGTGTAAAATAAAAGTGGCTTTATTCAGCTTAACTGCAACACAGCAAAACAACAAAAAACCTAGACCACAGTTAGGGTCCTAACTCACTCCTTGAGCCCCTAACTGTCCTGACTGTTGCTCAGCTCCAGCAACAGTCCCCTGTGGACGCCAGCCCTTCTGGGACAGAGCCTATCTCTCTGTCCTAGCTGGTCCACCCCTGTGGACCCCAGCCCTTCTGGGACAGAGCCTCTCTCTCTGTCCTAGCTGGTCCACCATTTTTCTGCTTCCTGCAGGATGCTCCAGCCCTTCTGGAGTTACATGCCACCACCCAAAGGTGTGGCTGAGAGCCTTTTCTGGCCTGGCCTGGGTCGCTCAACAGCGCCCTCTGGCTCACATACTTACATACCCTCCCCCTCAGCTCACTACCCATGGGGTGAGCTACAATGGGACGAGACATCCTATGATGAAGTCCCTCTTCAACCAAGTATGCCTGTCCAGTGTCTCTCCAGTAGTCACAATCTGGTGGTCTTTTCTTCCAAATTCCGCTCCATCGAGTTTTCCGTCTTCTCATCACTTTCGATGCTACGCCAAGATCCTGGCCATTCTGGGCAAAGGCAAGTTTTACTCCATCACCTTCACAATTCACCACACAGGGGATCACATCATTTTCATCACATTTTTCACGATAGTCTTCAGCCATCCCATTGCATGACTTTGATCCCTTTAGTGAATAGCCGTAAAAATCTTCATCTTCACCTATCATGAATTCACAGGAGCTCAGAGATCAACTAACACGTACTTCATGCACATCAATGTCTTTAGAGTACAACTGTATCACGGGAACTTTTTCCGTAACCTTCATCTCAAAGCAAACTTTGCCATCACCATCAAGGCTTAGAAGTTTAGGAGACATAGGCTGCTTGCTCTCCTCTTTGCTGGAGATACACAATCTCTGTACTGCAATATCTTCTCCTTCTGCACGAGGGCCATACCGTACACCCTCACATAATAGATCACACTGAACTACATTTTCTGGCATGTCTTTAACAACTGTCACATCATTGGTGACATGTAACCATCTCTTACTTCCTGACTCCCCCTTCACAGACAACATGGAGTCATTATTCACCGTTTGTCCACCAGACATTTGGCTAGAGACAGGCACAGCAACACCTTTATCCACAATGGCTTCAGACACTTTAGCTGTTGGGACAGCATATGCGTGGTCAGTCTTCTTACGGACTCTTGTTCCACACTTTTGATGACCCTTCACCTTATTTATCATCTCACAGCCCTCTAGGCTTTGGACCTCATTGGTTTGAGGCTGGACCCACTCTGTCACAGGCAGTGTGTGACCAATCACAGTTTCTTCTTCTGTTGGACCTTCTTTGGCCTCCTCACATTTTGCAGGAAGACCACCTTTAGCAGCATCTTCCTGGGGAACTATACCCTCTACTTGACGTTTTACTGAGTCACGTGGTTTCATCATAATCTGATCATTGGTATCAACATCAGTGGACAGGTCACTCATGTCTGTCTGACTTAATGATTCTCCTTTCTCTGCCTCTATGCTGGCAGCTTTTTTCAATTCTAATGCCTTCTGTAGCGCACAAATCTCTGATTCCAGCTCCAGAACTTTCTTCACTGCGACATTTTTCTGTGCCGCTTCCATCTCAGTCTTTACTAGTGCACCGTGCAGCTCTGATTCTTTAGAGGTTAACAGGCTCTGCAGCGAATCCTTCTCAGCTTCTAGTGCTGACAGCTTTGAAGATAGGGCAGATGCCGACTGTTCAGTATTGGATAAAGACTGCTGCAATTGATCCAATTCTTCTCTTTTAGATTCCACTTCGGTTTTTAACTGCTCAATCTGAAAAGTGCGCTCTTCCAACTTTATTTCTGACTCGCGCTTCACTTGATCCATCTGAAACTCCAGCTGTTTCTTGATGCGTGCAATTTCCTCCTGCTGGTTCACTTGCACCTTTAGTTTAGCAACAAGCATTTTTAGATCTGCAATCTCAGTAGATAAATTAGACAGGTTTCCCTCAAACTGAATCTTCATGTCTTCTATCTGGAGGTCCAATTCTCTCTTGGCCTTCAATTCAAGGGCCTCTGCTTCAGCACGGTCACGTTCTTCTGCATATCTAGCAGAAAGAGTCTTCTCTTCACCAAGCAGCTGATCAAACTTTTTCTGCTTCCTTTCCAAATCTGACACCATCCGACATTGATGATCAAGATCTACACCTGTATCTTCTAGTTCCTGCTGCAGTCTAATTTTCGTCTTCTCAAGTTTGTCATAAGCAGCAGCCTTCTCCTCAAACCGTTGATTTGTAGCTTCTAGCTCCTTTTGCAACCTTTCCTTTAGTTCTTCAACAGAGTCCAAGGATCCAATACTATCTTCCATTTTTTCCTTCATATCAGTCGCCTGAGCCTGTAGTGTTGAAATCTGCTTTGTCAAATCTCTTTTTGCTATCTCCTCTTCCTCTAGTTGCTCAAGGAAACCATTTTTCTCATCTTCCATTTGTTTTAGTTTTGTACTAAGGTCAAGCTTCTGACAAGTTTCTTCTTGCAAAAGTTCCTGAGTATCCTGAAGCTGAGATTCTAGTGTAGAAAAATCTTTGGAAAGTTTGATAAACTTGCTGTCTGCTTGAGAAAGAAGCCCTGTGACATTATTCAATTCCACCTGTAGTCTATTTGCCTTGTCTAGCAGCTCTGCTTGAAACCTGTCCCCTTCTGTGACTTTTAGTTGCATCACTTGAAGTTGAGTCTCTACTTTTTTATGACTCCCCTGTAAGGCTTGCACTTTGTGAGCATGGACAGACGACATCTCCATCAAATCTTTGTCTTTATTTTGCACCAAAACAGACAACTTCTCATTATCTTCACAAGATCCTGACAGCGCCCTCTCCAGGCTACATATTCTAGCTTTGAGTTCCCTTTCTCTTTGTTCCAGAACTCCAGCTTTACTTCGCCATTCGTGGATTTCACCATTTAGGCAAACCTGATACAAGTTTTGCTCTGACTGCAATGTCTGCACTACAGATTCTAAATCACATGCTTCCTCAGCTCTGCAATTTCATTTTCTTTGTCAGTCAATGCAACCGAAAGTTTTTCACACATCCTGACTTTGTCATCCAGACATTCTGATTGACTCTGCAAAAATTCACTTCTCTCATGTTTAGCAGTTTCAAGGTCATCTCTTAATTTTTCAATGACACTCTCTTTGGCAATGGAGTCTTGGACAGGCTGCACCTTTAAATCCTGCAATTGCTTCTCAAGCACTTGCTTTTGCTCTACACTCTGTATAACTTCATTAGATAGAGCACATTTCATTTCTGCAAACTCCTTCTTAGTGACACAGTCCATTCCAGGCAAACCCAGTACCACATTTTCACAATGACTAGGATATAACCTCTTCATAGAGTCAAGCTCTGCCTTTAACTTAAGGTTCTCTCTTTCTGATACCAAAAGTTGCCATTTCCAATCAGATATTTCATTCTCATACATGAACCTGATGGTTTTATTCTCATCTTGAAGCTGCTGCACCCTAACATTTTCATCTTTGGCGCGTTCATGCACTCCATTATGAGACACACACTCAGCAGGGACATATTCCATCATAGAACAGAGGTGCTTTAGAAAAATTGAGTCACCATCATGCAACCCTTTATCTTTACTTGCATTCCACATGATCTGTTCCGGGTTTTGTGTCTCTCTGCATTCAGACTGCTGCACTAATAAACCTGTGCATAACTTCTCTGCTTTTTTACAAGCTGAAATTCTCTTTTTCTTGCCCATGGTTTACTAACAAGATTACACAATATTCCACAGCAACCTTGGGTTTAACCGGCAGCAACTTTTTACTATCTTCTGCAGTCACCTGTATTCACACAGTTAACTTATGTGGCACTACAACAACCAGCATTTTCTTCCGTCTTCCACAGAAAACACCAACATGGCACCATAGCCTTTCACATAGACTTGTTTGCAATATCCATCTTCTATACACATTGCATACTTTCTTGCCATCAGCAAACATTTCACAGACTTCTGTGCCACAGTATACACAAAATCCATTCCCTGGATTCCTCATCCAGAGTTTTACTTTCACCAGTTTTTTGCACACACTTTGCTATGTTGCAATTCACTCACCCCTTCCTGGGTTTCTCAGTTGAAATCACCGATTTCTTCCAGCTGTAGGCCACAATGCACACTTAGCAGTAGTGCAGTCACCAATCACTTGTCTTCCAGGACTTGCGTGGATCTCTTTATGCCCGCGTTCTCCGCCATAATGTGATAATTTGGGGAATTAGACTCAAAATGGCGGCTGACTCCTGGTCCGGACAGCGGTGGTTCATGGTACTGGGCGCCGGAAAGATAGCTTTCAGACGGTCCAAGTGTAAAATAAAAGTGGCTTTATTCAGCTTAACTGCAAGACAGCAAAACAACAAAAAACCTAGACCACAGTTAGGGTCCTAACTCACTCCTTGAGCCCCTAACTGTCCTGACTGTTGCTCAGCTCCAGCAACAGTCCCCTGTGGACGCCAGCCCTTCTGGGACAGAGCCTATCTCTCTGTCCTAGCTGGTCCCACCCCTGTGGACCCCAGCCCTTCTGGGACAGAGCCTCTCTCTCTGTCCTAGCTGGTCCACCATTTTCCTGCTTCCTGCAGGATGCTCCAGCCCTTCTGGAGTTACGTGCCACCACCCAAAGGCGTGGCTGAGAGCCTTTTCTGGCCTGGCCTGGGTCGCTCAACAGCGCCCTCTGGCTCACATACTTACACCTTGGATTTTTGCGTCCCAGAGCAGGAATGGAAACCTAGGCCAGTAAGCAACTCGTGTAGATTACCAGTAAACCTCATGGCAGAAAATTGGTGTGAGTTATAATCAATATATTAGACCGAGGCATAGGAAAAGGGATTGTGGTGCATGTTTGGTGCAAGAAAGGGCCTTGCAGCAAATCTGTGTCACAATATCATCCCTTTACACCAGAAAACTGATAAATCTCCCCCATTTTGTCTAAAAAGTTTCATGTGTTTAATACAAAAGAAGGGAACAAAAAAGAGAATTTGGGAACATATTTATACACTCTTTAACATTGAAATTGCAACACCAAAAAGGATAAACTATAAGGATATGCAAATTGAGGAAGTAGCAAAAGTCACTAAGATCTGCAAATGATCATATTTTCAAGCACCTAGCTCCAATCTGTGGCATGTGGGAATACCCATATAATCTTCATTTAGACTTAGGCACCACATTGCGGAACACAGATAAAAAACACAGTGGAAAAAAACACAGTGCATCACATTTTTTTCCACAATGTTTTCCATAGCTGCATATTGCATTTTTCTCATCTTTTTTTCTTCCCTTATTAAATCTATATGGAAAATGCAAGTATTTACGCATGTAAAATTGACATGCACATGTGTTTTTCAGAAAGGCAGCTTTTCAGCAACATTTTTTTTTTTTTTTTGCAATGTGTTAATGGGATTAGCTGGAATCTCATTCACTTTGCCGGTACTGTAAAACACAGTTTTTTTCTGCTGTGTTTCTGCAGCAGCCAAAAATACTGCATTTCCACAAGTTAATGGCTACAAGTTAAAAGCTACGAGATGCAATGTATGCAAATTTGTATCTATGAAAAAGTTTTTTGAACCACATGGTAACATTTCTGCCTATATATGTATAGTAAAAATGTAGTATATATTATTGAGTGTTCCATATACAATCTCAAATATGTGGGTTGTACCATTCGCAACCTCAAAACTAGAATTTGAGAACATACAGTTGTGCTAAAAAGTTTACATACCCCGGCAGATTTTTTGTTTTTTTGGCCTTTTTGCAGAGAATATGAATGATAACACAAAAACTTTTTCTCCACTCATGGTTAGTGGTTGTTTGAAGCCATTTATTGTCAAACTTCTGTGTTTTCACTTTTTAAATCATAATGACAACCAAAAACATCAAAATGACCCTGTTCAAAAGTTCACATACCCCAGTTCTTAATACCGTGTATTGCCCCTTCTAACATCAATGACAGCTTCAAGTTTTTTGTGCTAGTTGTGGATGAGGCTCTTTATTTTTTCAGATGGTAAAACTGCCCATTCTTCTTGGCAAAAAGTCTCCAGTTCCTGTAGAGTGACTCAATGATATTGAGGTTAGGAGACTGAGATGGCCACTCCAGAACCTTCACTTTCTTCTGCTGTAGCCAATGACAGGTCAACTTGGCCTTGTGTTTTTGATAGTTGACATGTTGGAACGTGCAAGTACGTCCCATGTGCAGCTTCCTGGCTGATGAGTGCAAATTTGCCTCCAGTATTTGCTGATAGCGTGCTGCATTCATCTTTCCGTCAACTTTGACCAAGTTTCCTGTGTCTTTGAAGCTCACACATCCCCACATCATCAGTGATTCACCTCCGTGCTTTACAGTAGGAATGGTGTTCCTTTCATCATAGGCCTCTCCAAATGTAACGTTTATGGTTGTTGCCAAAAAGTTAGATTTTTGTCTCATCACTCCAAATTACCTTGTTCCAGAAGTTTTGAGGTTTGTCTCTGTGCTGTTTAGCGTATTCTTTGTGGCATTTGCGCAGTAATGGCTTTCTTCTGGCAACTCGACCATGCAGCCCATTTTTTTTCAAGTGCCTCTTTATTGTGCATCTTGAAACAGTCACACCGATAGTTTTCAGAGAGTCCTGTATTTCAGGTGATGTTATGTGTAGGTTTTTCTTTGCATCCTGAACAATTTTCCGGGCAGTTGTGGCCAAAATTTTGGTTGGTCTATCTGACCGTGGTTTGGTTTCTGGGCATGTTATCAGGCCAAAATCACCGGGGTATGTGAACTTTTGAACAGGGTCATTTTGATGTTTTTGGTTGTCATTATGATTTAAAAAGAGAAAACACAGAAGTCTGACAATAAACCTTCAACCTACCACTAACCATGAGTGGAGAAAAAGTTTTTGTATCACCATTCGTATTCTCTGAAAAAAGGCCAAAAAAAACAAAAAATCTGCCGGGGTATGTAAACTTTTTAGCACAACTGTATATCAGATGCATTCAGTCATAAAAGTGTTGGCATTTCTGGGGCATCTAAACATTTCTCTCTTGTTCATGTTGGTGAAGTCACATCCTTCCGTTTTTATGCAATTGAGGCAGTTGCAAAACCGTGATGTAGCGAAGAATGGAGAAAAAAGCTTTTTGTATCTTCCAGCGTAATACCATACATCCTAAAGGTATGGTCACACCTGTGTTGGGTGACCGTTCAGGTACTCTGTCCCCCTTTCCGCTTAAAATATGCAGAGAGAAAAGTCCCGCAAGCAGGACTTTCCTCTTCGCCAATTTCGGGTGGAAACCTGGCGGACCCCATTATAGTCTATGGGGTCTGCGGGTAACCGCTTTTTAAGTGGATAGGGTTTTTGTTTTTTCAGGTCCCCAAGCAGACCTGAAGAACGGAAACTCTTACGCTAGTGTAAACCTGACCATGGGCCCCGTACCCCTCCAGACCTGGTCATGGTTGCACCCCTTGCGACCGTGATCTTTACGCCCATGATAATTGACCTTCTATATAATGTCACCTAAATATGCCAAATAGCACAGCCATTGGGGAACAAATGACATAACATACTTTATCAGAACATTGTGCATCATGTTGCGGAAATATACAGGGGTAGAATTATATAGGACTTTGGGCCTGATCATATAATATTATGCGTCACATCTCCTTTAGAGGAGACAGCTGCTTGTTTCCACATTAACTTTATACCTTCTTGACTTTTCTTATGTGCCAGAAGGGCACCTCGCCTGTATGAAACACAAAACCAAAGCAGAAACAGCTTCATGCATCTCTATAATGCATTTTTTGAGGTGTTCTGAAAATTGTTTGCCTCGAGGCATAGTTTACACTAGCCATGTATTTTGTTATTCAGAATACACATATTGTCATTTATTCATAAGATTGACTGCACTTCTTCTTGTTGCATTATACAAGTGCATAAATTAAAGGGGTTATCCGGGCTGAAAATATTGACACCCCATCCTAAAGATAATTAATGCTTAATTGATCGGAGGCCAAAGCCAGCACCTGCAGTTGATGTACACAGAATGAAGCAGGTAGCAGACAGCTCTTTTCTCTGTTTGCTTCCTGCTTTATTCTCTGTAAATCAGCTGCTGAGAGAACCTGACTGGTGGGGTTGCTGGGTGTCAGACCCTCCCCAATTTCATATTGATTGCCTATCTTTAGGATGGCTCATCGATAATTTTAGCACAAAAAAAACCTTTAACAATAATAATACAGAGATAGACAGTACAACAGTTCTTGTGTTATTAGTTTGATTATATTGTGTTTGTGTTTGTAATTGTAACTTGTAATTGAGACTTGGACACTCAGAGCCACATGTAGTAATGGATGCAGTAATCTAGGTAATAATGTCACTTAATTGCAGCTCTATCTATTCACATACACAGTACTATGGGGTGGTATGTTGCTACAGAAAGTGCACCTTCTAATTTAAAGAACTCACCATTAATGGCCCAGATTTACTAATAGTTAGTTTAAACTTAGACAGCCAGTTTGAAAATGTGCCACAGTTATTGCAGCGGCTGATGCTGGATGACACAGTGCCTTGCGAAAGTATTCGGCCCCCTTGAACTTTTCAACCTTTTGCCACATTTCAGGCTTCAAACATAAAGATATAAAATTAAAATTTTTTGATGAAGAATCAACAAGTGGGACAAAATTGTGAAGTGGAACGAAATTTATTTATTTTTTATATAATAAAAAACTGAAAAGTGGGGCGTGCAATATTATTTAATACTTTGTAGCGCCACCTTTTGCTGCGATTACAGCTGCTTGGGGTATGTCTCTATCAGTTTTGCACGTCGAGAGACTGAAATTCTTGCCCATTCTTCCTTGGAAAACAGCTCGAGCTCAGTGAGGTTGAATGGAGAGCGTTTGTGAACAGCAGTTTTCAGCTCTTTCCACAGATTCTCGATTGGATTCAGGTCTGGACTTTGACTTGGCCATTCTAACACCTGGATACGTTTATTTGTGAACCATTCCATTGTAGATTTTGCTTTATGTTTGGGATCATTGTCTTGTTGGAAGATAAATCTCCGTCCCAGTCTCAGGTCTTTTGCAGACTCCAACAGATTTTCTTCCAGAATGGTCCTGTATTTGGTTCCATCCATCTTCCTATCAATTTTAACCATCTTCCCTGTCCCTGCTGAAGAAAAGCAGGCCCAAACCATGATGCTGCCACCACCATGTTTGACAGTGGGGATGGTGTGTTCAGGGTGATGAGCTGTGTTGCTTTTTCGCCAAACATATCGTTTTTCATTTTTGGCCAAAAAGTTCGATTTTGGTTTCATCTAACCAGAGCACCTTCTTCCACATGTTTGGTGTGTCTCCCAGGTGGCATGCGGCAAACTTTAAACGAGACTTTTTATGGATATCTTTGAGAAATGGCTTTCCTCTTGCCACTCTTAAATAAAGGCCAGATTTGTGCAGTGTACGACTGATTGTTGTCCTATGGACAGACTTTCCCACCTCAGCTGTAGATCTCTGCAGCTCATCCAGAGTGATCATGGGCCTCTTGGCTGCATCTCTGATCAGTCTTCTCCTTGTTTGAGATGAAAGTTTAGAGGGACGGCCGGGTCTTGGTAGATTTGCAGTGGTGTGATACTCCTTCCATTTCAATATGATCGCTTGCACAGTGCTCCTTGGGATGTTTAAAGTTTGGGAAATCTTTTTATATCCAAATCCGGCTTTAAACTTCTCTACAACAGTATCATGGACCTGCCTGGTGTGTTCCTTGGTCTTCATGATGCTCTCTGCACTTTAAACAGAACCCTGATACTATCACAGAGCAGGTGCATTTATACGGAGACTTGATTACACACAGGTGGATTATATTTATCATCATCAGTCATTTAGGACAACATTGGATCATTCAGAGATCCTCACTGAACTTCTGGAGTGAGTTTGCTGCACTGAAAGTAAAGGGGCCGAATAATATTGCACGCCCCACTTTTCAGTTTTTTATTTTTTACAAAAGTTTAAAATAACCTATAAATTTCGTTCCACTTCACAATTGTGTCCCACTTGTTGTTGATTCTTCACCAAAAAATTAAAATTTTATATCTTTATGTTTGAAGCCTGAAATGTGGCAAAAGGATGAAAAGTTCAAGGGGGCCGAATACTTTCACAAGGCACTGTATATTTGGCATATCTTTAGATTGTCTAGTCTATGGGGCAGATTTATTGTGCCTTGTATTTCAGTATTCAGTCCGGTGGAAGGTGTGCCTCGAAATATATGAGATGCAACCTTCGCCAACTTTGGGGCTATGAAGACTGGAGTTACTAACGCCCCTATAGTTATACCACATTTTAGTTGGCTTACTTTGAGCCAAAATATTACACCATTATTTTGGTCACATCTCTTTTCCTGTGAAGCCACACTTGGGTTGTCATGTTATTGTTTCTTAAATTAGATGTGTGAAAATGCATCACATTTTGGTACATTTTACACAATAGTAAAGATTGCAATGTTGTCTGCAAATCTTATGCAGCTCATACAGCTTTATCATATTTGCTACTGCATTTGAAAACACAGTCAATGTTATGGCAATTTAACGTTCAAGGTTGTTTTCTCCTACCAAATATATTAAATATCTAAGTACTGAGTTGGATATGTTACTGTACTTATGCAGTAACCTTGTGTTTGTTACCATATTGCTGCAATAAGCTTACAGATATAGCATATCTGTATAAACTTCAGTCAGCAAATGTCAAGTTCATGTTTGCTACATTGGTAGATATCAGTATCCATGCTTGGTTTACTTACTATGTCTATGCACTAAACTTTGATCCATCATTGTATCTATGAAGTAAGGTTGGTTTATTTACTGTTACAATATTTATGCACTTGGTTGGCTTTCTATTGCTGCAGTCCCTGTAAAACTGTGAGATGTAGTTGGCTGATAATAGGCCCACTGGTCTTCTTCTGGCTGTACCAGGCCCTTGCTTAGCAACAAATTTGGTGCCTTTTCTTCCTTTGTTATTGTAACACTAGGATGCCCGGGCATGGCCAATTTTTGGTTGTTGGAGCACTGGTAGAAAAAGATTAAGAAGCCCTGTGTACTGTAACTATGTAGTAGCACTGGTTCAGATGTTGCATTTATATGCTTATTCCAAGGCTCAACAAACTGGTGACCTGCTCACTTCCATGAATACCTATGAATGTGTGTCAAGTATATCAATTTGGTTTAGCATACAGCATAGCATAGCATAGGATAGCATTGTTATCTGGAAATATTTATGTTTATCACACTGTAATAGAAAAAGGATAATAGAAAAAGGTTGCAATGTAAAACATGGCCCATTGAGTTGAATGGAATGGTTTATCTCTCTTTTTTTTTATTTTACAGCTTTTAGAGTCACGATTGTCTAATTTAAAACATTACAATTTCTATCCTGATGTTCTCAGTCTGGATGTCAGTGAAAAGAAAGCACAAACATCTTCCAGATACTCAACTGACGTCACAGATTATAGCAGGTAAGTATCTACAGTCATGGCCAAAAGTTTTGAGAATGATACAAATATTAATTTTTACAAAGTCTACTGCTTCAGTTTTTCTAATGGCAATTTGCATATACTCCAGAATGTTATAAAGAGTGATCAGCTTAACAGCAATTACTTGCAAAGTCAATATTTGCCTAGAAAATGAACTTTATCCCCCCAAAACACATTTCAACATCATTGAAGCCCTGCCTTAAAAGGACCACCTAACATCGTTTCAGTGATTGCTCCATTAACACAGGTGTGGGTGTTGATGAGGACAGGGCTGGAGATCAATCTGTCATGATTAAGTAAGAATGACACCACTGGACACTTTAAAAGGAGGCTGGTGCTTTCCATCATTGTTTCTCTTCTGTTACCCATGGTTATCTCTAAAGAAACACATGCAGTCATCATTGCACTGCACAAAAATGGCCTAACTGGGAAGAGTATTGCAGCTAGAAAGATTGCACCTCAGTCAACAATCTATCGCATCATCAAGAACTTCAAGGAGAGAGGTTCCATTGGTGCCAAAAAGGCTCCAGGGCGCCCAAGAAAGACCAGCAAGCGGCAGGACCGTCTCTTAAAAGTGTTTCAGCTGCGGGATCGGGCTACCAGCAGTGCAGAGCTTGCTGAGGAATGGCAGCAGGCAGGTGTGAGTGCATCTGCACGCACTGTGAGGCGGAGACTCTTGGAGCAAGGCCTGGTCTCAAGGAGGGCAGCAAAGAAGCCACTTCTCTCCAGAAAAAACATCAGGGACAGACTGATATTCTGCAAAAGGTACAGGGAGTGGACTGCTGAGGACTGGGGTAAAGTCATTTTCTCTGATGAATCCCCTTTTCGATTGTTTGGAACATCTGGAAAACAGCTTATTCGGAGAAGAATAGGTGAGCGCTACCACCAGTCTTGTCTCATGCCAACTGTAAAGCATCCTGAAACCATTCATGTGTGGGGTTGCTTCTCAGCCAAGGGAATCGGCTCTCTCACAGTCTTGCCTAAAAACACAGCCATGAATAAAGAATGGTACCAGAATGTCCTCCAAGAGCAACTTCTCCCAACCGTCCAAGAGTAGTTTGGCGCTCAACAATGCCTTTTCCAGCATGATGGAGCACCTTGCCATAAAGCAAAGGTGATAACTAAATGGCTCAGGGAACAAAACATAGAGATTTTGGGTCCATGGCCTGGAAACTCCCCAGATCTTAATCCCATTGAGAACTTGTGGTCAATGATCAAGAGACGGGTGGACAAACAAAAACCAACAAATTCAGACAAAATTAAAGCATTGATTCTGCAAGAATGGACTGCTATCAGTCAGGATTTGGTCCAGAAGTTGATTGAGAGCATGCCAGGGAGAATTGCAGAGGTCCTGAAGAAGAAGGGTCAACACTGCAAATATTGACTTGCTGCATTAACTCATTCTAACTGTCAATATAAGCTTCTGTTACTCATAATATGAATGCAATTATATTTCTGTATGTGATAAAAACATCTGACAAACACACATAAAAACCAGAGGGCAGCAGATCATGTGAAAATAGAATATTTGTGTCATTCTCAAAACTTTTGGCCATTACTGTATACAATATAATGTGACATTAACATTGAGTACAATAATTTTTTTTTTTTTTACAATAGTGTCATATATTACCATTTTATCACTTTACAAAAAAACAATGAGGCATACATATACATTAGAAATGTAGAACAATTTCAAAGATTAAAGTACATGCAAAGAGGGAGTATATAATACCAGTGTTTGTGAGTTGACAGGATCTCTGCTCAAAAAGTTCGGGAGCATAGGAGTTGAGGCAGGAAGACTCCTGTAAGCTTGTAAAAGTTACAGAATAAAAATGAACAATGCACTAGGTGCTGTAGTCAACCAAAGAAGGATAGGGAAAGAAGTGAAAAAAGAGGTGAGAAGAGGGGTAGAGAGGGAAGAGGCTTTGGCTGCTCATGAGAGTCGTGGGGCTATTCTCGATTTGTTTATTCAGTAGGGCCTCACAGGCAGTAGCATAACTAAAGACCTGTGGGTCCTGGTGCAAACTTTGAACGGGACCACCTACCCCATCCAGGGTCATTTCAATGCATTGGGGGGGCCCTGTGAAAACTTTTTGAAAGTGGGCCCCCCAATGCCCCTCCCATAGTTTTATTTCCCCTGCCCCCCTCATCCACCAATGTCACTTTTAAAAAAATAAATAAATAAAAAATAGAATACTCACCAAACCACGTTCCCAAGGACCTGCAGGCTCTGACTGTAATGTCTGTGGCTTGGCGCTTCCCTGCCACAGACATTTTCAGCTGAAAGCTCCGTGCTCCACTTTTGAAATCGCTGCCTGCCGCCTGGAACAGCAGGACAGCACCCTAAATGTGGGACTGTCCTGCTCAATCCGGAGCAGCTGAGGGGGCCCCCGTAACCATAGGGCTGCACCGTTGTACCTATGGTTAAAGCGGCCCTGACACCATCCATGCATATTCTTGACATTGTTGGTTATGGGTTCTGCAGCAGTGCCACATAGACTTGAATGGTACACAGCTGTAGTACCCACATCCCGTGTATAAACAATGCTGAGAGCTGTATGCTGTGGGAAACAGCTGATCTATGGGGGTCCTGATATCAGACCACTGCAGATCTAAAATTGATGGCCCATCTTAATAACTGCCCATCAATTTTTAAATGGTGGATAACGTTTAAAGTGATATGCCAGTTTCTTGTTATTACTCCATAATTTTTATCGTGACCTTACAATGTAATTACATCCTGTTCACTTCTACAGGGCAAAACTGTAATTACATTGCACAGTCGCCATAAAACATATGGCGTTCAATGTAAATAGTAAAGGACCTGAGTGTGAGGGAAAACCTGATAACCTGACCACTGTCTCCCTTGTAAAAACAATATATCACCTGCAGCAGAGATTGACACTTATCCCTGCTGTCTGGAAAGTTCAGTGCAGTGGCCTCTACACAGGCGGCAGATATGGGTGTCGGTGATATATTGTCTTTATAAGGGAGACAGCAATTGGGGTATCAGGCTTTCACCGACCACTGTCATGATGCTGCGGGGACATCTCCAAATCACCATAGGCACCCTTACCCCTCCTGGCCCGGTGAAGCCAGTCACTCATTGTATGAGAATATAAACTTGTATCCAAAGCCTTTTCGCTGTGGGGCAAGACCACAATATACGGAGCATGTCCCCTGGCAGTGAGCACGCTCTGTAGTAGTTAATTGGGTAACTTGGTATAGCGTGGACACTAAGTATTACTGGTATAAAACTTTGAAGGATGTTTCTAAGTAGAGATGAACGAATTTCTCAAAAGTTCGATTCTGCAGTTCGATTAAAAATTTCCCAAAAAATTTGCTTCGATCTGGATTAATTTGTGGTGAATATCGTTAAAAAACACCTATTTCCTGGCTTCAGAGAGCCTGTATAATGGTGTAGAACGCTGTGCCTTGCAGTAACACGCATAGGGAGCCTACTGTGGTAGTGAAACAATACTGTGAGTCAGTATGACACGCATGACAGGCATCACTCTTAGAACCACTGCACACTTCACTTATTTGGCCAGTTACAGGGCCAAAACTGACCTTCTAACTCAAGTGTGAACTCACCCTTACAGGTCCATGTTAGTGCCAGGTAGAAAGAACCGTGCAGTGGCCCAACATCCTACTGTAGCGTGAAAGAGCACACTCCTTTTACACTGTCGTCTACTGATTCCACATAGATGTCTACAGAGTGGCAAGGCAACATAATGTGGAGTTGGCAGCAGCATGAGGAGGCCATACAGTGACCCAGTGGCAGCGGCATGAGGAGGCCATACAGTGACCCAGTGGCAGCGGCATGAGGAGGCCATACAGTGAACCAAGGGTGGCGGCATGCGGCCAAGGAGAGCATATAGTGACCCAGTGGCAGCAGCATGAGGGAGTACACAGAGTGACCCAGTGGAAGCTGCATGAGGAGGCCATACAGTGACCCAGTGGTAGCGGCATGAGGAGGCCATACAGTGACTCAGCAGTGGCAGCAGCATGAGGAGGCCATACAGTGACCCAGTGGCAGCAGCATGAGGAGGCCATACAGTGACCCAGTGGCAGCGGCATGAGGAGGCCATACAGTGACCCAGTGGCAGCGGCATGAGGAGGCCATACAGTGAACCAAGGGTGGCGGCATGAGGAGAGCATATAGTGACCCAGTGGCAGCAGCATGAGGAGTACACAGAGTGACCCAGTGGAAGCTGCATGAGGAGGCCATACAGTGACCCAGTGGCAGCAGCATGAGGAGTACACAGAGTGACCCAGTGGAAGCTGCATGAGGAGGCCATACAGTGACCCAGTGGTAGCGGCATGAGGAGGCCATACAGTGACTCAGCAGTGGCAGCAGCATGAGGAGGGCATACAGTGATCCAGTGGCAGCAGCATGAGGAGGCCATACAGTGACCCAGTGGCAGTGGCATTAGAAGGACATACAGTGACCCAGCAGTGGCAGCAACATGAGGAGGGCATACAGTGACCCAGTGGCAGAGGTGGATGCAGTAGCAGCTTTAGGAGGGCATACAGTGACCAAGTGGCTACGGCATGAGGAGGGCATACAGTGACTCAGTGGCAGTGGCATGAGGAGTACACAGAGTGACCCTGTGGAAGTGGCATGAGGAGGCCATACAGTGACCCAGTGGCAGCGGCATGAGGAGGGCATACAGTGACCCAGTAGAAGAGGTGGAGGTAGTAGCAGCCTTAGGAGGGCATACAGTGACCAAGTAGCTACGGCATGAGGAGGGCATACAGTGACTCAGTGGCAGCGGCATGAGAAGTACACAGAGTGACCCTGTGGAAGCGGCATGAGGAGGCCATACAATGACCCAGTGGCAGCAGCATGAGGAGGGCATACAGTGACCCGGTGGCAGCGGCATGAGGAGGGCATACAGTGACCCAGTGGCAGCGACATGAGGAGGCCATACAGTGACCCAGTGGCAGAGTGAGAAGGTGGCAGCAGAGTGAGCAAGCCAAAGAGTGGCAAGGTGATATAATGTGTAGGTAGCAACAGCCTTAGGAGGCCATACAGTGAACCAGTGGCGGAGTGAGGTGGCAACAATGTGAGGAGGCCATACAGTCACCCAGTGGCAGAGTGCGGAGGTGGCAGCAGAGTGAGTAGGCCACAGAGTGGCAAGGTGAACCAAGAACAGAGTGAAAAATGGCCTTTAATTTTATACTTGGAACAAAACGGCAAATATGCCCCTTATTTGTTTCCACACCTTTAAATAAGTGTTAGAATAACAGCTACAGTGGGGAAAAAAAGTATTTAGTCAGCCACCAATTGTGCACGTTCTCCCACTTAAAAAGATGAGAGAGGCCTGTAATTGACATCATAGGTAGACCTCAACTATGAGAGACAAAATGAGAAAACAAATCCAGATAATCACATTGTCTGATTTTTTAAAGAATTTATTTGCAAATTATAGTGGAAAATAAGTATTTGGTCAATAACAAAAGTTCATCTCAATACTTTGTTATATATCCTTTGTTGGCAATGACAGAGGTCAAACGTTTTCTGTAAGTCTTTATAAGGTTGGCACACACTGTTGCTGGTATGTTGGCCCATTCCTCCATGCAGATCTCCTCTAGAGCAGTGATGTTTTGGGGCTGTCGCTGGGCAACAAGGACTGTCAACTCTCTCCAAAGGTTTTCTATGGGGTTGAGATCTGGAGACTGGCTAGGCCACTCCAGGACCTTGAAATGCTTCTTACGAAGCCACTCCTTCGTTGCCCTGGCGGTGTGCTTGGGATCATTGTCATGCTGAAAGACCCAGCCACATTTCATCTTCAATGCCCTTGCTAATGGAAGGAGGTTTGCACTCAAAATCTCACGATACATGGCCCCATTCATTCTTTCATGTACACGGATCAGTTGTCCTGGTCCCTTTGCAGAGAAACAGCCCCAAAGCATGATGTTGCCACCCCCCATGCTTCACAGTAGGTAGGGTGTTCTTTGGATGCAACTCAGCATTCATTCTCCTCCAAACACGACGAGTTGTGTTTCCACCAAACAGAGTTCTACTTTGGTTTCATCTGACCATATGACATTCTCCCAATACTCTTCTGGAACATCCAAATGCTCTCTAGCAAACTTCAGATGGGCCCAGATATGTACTGGCTTAAGCAGGGGGACACGTCTGGCACTGCAGGATCTGAGTCCCTGGCGGTGTAGTGTATTACTGACGGTAGCCTTTGTTACGTTAGTCCCAGCTTTCTGCAGGTCATTCACTAGGTCCCCCCGTGTGGTTCTGGGGTTTTTGCTCACCATTCTTGTGATCATTTTGACCCCACGTGGTGAGATCTTGCGTGGAGCCCCTGATCGAGGGAGATTATCAGTGGTTTTGTATGTCTTCCATTTTCTAATTGTTGCTCCAACAGTTGATTTCTTCACATCAAGCTGCTTGCCTATTGCAGATTCGGTCTTCCCAGCCTGGTGCAGGTCTACAATTTTGTTTCTGGTGTCCTTCCACAGCTCTTTGGTCTTCACCATAGTGGAATTTGGGTGTGACTGTTTGAGGTTGTGGATAGGTGTCTTTTATACTGATAACAATGTCAAACAGGTGCCATTACTACAGGTAATGAGTGGAGGACAGAGGAGCCTCTTAAAGAAGAAGTTGCAGGTCTGTGAGAGCCAGAAATCTTGCTTGCTTGTAGGTGACCAAATACTTATTTTTCACCATAATTTGCAAATAAATTCTTTAAAAATCAGACAATGTGATTTTCTAGATTTGTTTTCTCATTTTGTCTCTCATAGTTGAGGTCTACCTATGATGTCAATTACAGGCCTCTCTCATCTTTTTAAGTGGGAGAACTTGCACAATTGGTGGCTGACTAAATACTTTTTTTTTCCCCACTGTATGTGCAGAGAACAGTGGCTAAGAAATATTGATTTTTGCCACTACTGTATAAAGAAATGGCCTGTAATTTTATACTCTCAACAAAATGGCGAATATGCCCCTTGTTTCCACACTAATAAACACCTTTAAATAAGTTTTAGAATAACAGCTAACTGCACAGATCAGTGGCTATTATTGATTTTTGCCACTACTGTTTTGAGAAATTGCCTGTAATTTTATACTCTGAACAAAATGTCTAATAAGCCCCTTGTTTGCACACTAATAAACGCCTTGAAAAAGGCGTTAGAACAGATGACTTTAGAGATAACTGGATGAGAATTCAGTTTTCTTTGGCACAGTAGTACTGACAAATTGCCTGTAATGTTATGCTTTGGAAGAACAGTGAATAAGCTCCTTATAATAAATGCCTTGAAAATGGCGTTAGAACAGATAACTGCAGATATTAGTGGATGATAATTCACAGTTTTTTGCTGTACTGTACTGCAAAAGGTTTATTGTGTTCCACCTTGAAGACACAGGTATGAGTAATGAGCAGCAGTATAACAGCAGTGAGTGCTGCAATGTATATTAAAATTCTTGCTGTTAATGACCCTGCAACCACCCCAAATTCTTCTTTCAATTCCTCCCTATCCTTTCCCTACAGTTCTAAGGCTCTTTCCCTGAACTTGTATCTGTTTTCTAAGTCTTTCCCTAGCTCCTGCTGATGTCTGTCCCTACAGTAAGAACGATGTGAAATGACTGTACCTAAAATGACCGAGGATTTTTATAGGGCTGTGACATCATATTTTAAAGAGTAGTCCTCAAAAGCAGTGTATTTTAAAGGGAAGGTAGTATTCTTAAGAAAAGTAGAAATAAAACGACATAGTTCTAGGTATTGAAAAAACTCTGATAAGTAAGGATCAACTTACAGTGGCATGCAAAAGTTTGGACACCCCTGGTCAAAATGACTGTTATTGTGAACAGTTTAGCAAGTTGAAGATAAAATGATCTTTTGTATTGAAATATTATTTTGAATAAAGGGATATACTGTATAATGAAAGACTCACACACACAAGTAATAGAAAAAGTAGAAAAGTTTATTATACTTAGCTTCGGTGAAGAAAATAGTTCAAATCACAGTCACCTTCTTGTGGCCCAGAAGTAGTCAGCAGTCTCTGGACACAACCATATTGTATCATTTCTGTTCCAGTTTTGAAGCTCATAACTAATACAATCCCAACATCTTTATATCAATCTGAGCTGGGGGAGGGCAGTTGTCTCACTCCAACTGGCTTCAACTGTCTCTACCTTCAGCTAAATAAAAGGAATCTCCACATCAAGGACCACCCTGAGAGAATTACACCTGGTTGCAAGGAATGTGAATTACACTTTCAATAGGGGCAATAAACATAAGAATATTCCCAAGACAAACTGTGAAAACCAGTTCAACAAGAAGATGACCATAAAACCTGGGCAAGATTGCCCTAACACAGTCAGCAAATCAAATGACCCCCAACCCCTGCACACACATATATAGAAAACAATCACATAAATGTATATACTTGAATACATGCTGTAGAAAAGCAGAGGGTAAAATAGTGGATGGCAGATACCTTCCACTAAGGTGGCTGGTGTCAGTGAGTTAACTGGCTGGAGTCTGGGTCCGGGTTTTGGGAGTTGTTGCAGACCCGAGCCTATACTCCAGTCATGGTCTTGCTGGGTGCAGTTTTGAAGAGCTAAAATTGCCCCAAAAGGAAGGGGTGTGGTGGTCTCTTCTGAGGGAAGCTCTGAAACAGACACACTGCCCTGTGTTGAGGATAGACGCCTAACCTTTCCTGTTGCATTGGTGAGCTCTGTTGACCCGTTTGTACCTGAGAATAAGGACGGTTTATGTTTTCATGATTTGTTCGTTTATGCTGAAGTAAGCTGTTTTGAGTTGGACTGTATGAACTGTTGGCAATAAAAACTGCAAGTGTGAAGTACTACCCTGCCTCCATGCGCCTATCTAATACGGTAACAAGCCACTCTGAAGGTCCCGCATTTACAATGCATAAAACTAAATATCATATGTGTATATAAGTCATATTATACTGAAATGACACGAACTTAAATCCCTCTTACATCTTCAAAAGGCATAACATTAAAGATGACACATTCCCAATTTGGAAAAAAAAAATATTTTCATATTTTACATTTTCAAAATAGCAAAAAATGAAAATGACCTGATGCAAAAGTTTGGGCATTCTGCATGGTTAGTACCCAGTAGCACCCCCTTTAGCAAATATCACAGCTTGTAAACACTTTTTGTAGTCAGCCAAGAGTCTTTCAATTCTTGTTTGAGGGACTTTCATTCATTCTTCCTTGGAAAAGTCTTCCAGTTCTGTGAGATTCTTGGGTCGTCTTGCATGCACTGCTCTTTTGAGATCAGGGGACTGTGATGGCCATGGTAAAACCTTCAGCTTGCGCCTTTTTAGGTAGTCTATGATGGATATTGACTTGTGTTTAGCATGATTATCCATTTGTAGAAGCCATCCTCTTCTCAATTTCAGATTTTTTTTACAGATGGTGTTATGTTTGCTTCAAGAATTTGCTGAAATTTAATTGAATCCATTCTTCCCTCTACCTGTGAAATGTTCCCCGTGCCATTGGCTGCAACACAACCCCAAAGCATGGTTGATCGACCTCCATGCTTAAAGGGTTTTTCTGAGCAAAAAATGTTTTTTTTTAAAAAAAAGGTCTGTTAGCGCTTTTAATGGATTAATAAGTACACCCATATACCTTTAGCAGTGTTTTGAGTGATTTCTGGGTTTCTCTAGGAGCTTCTGGCATCCTCTGCATTTCTTTACATGGTGTAGCTTCCTGCTGTGTAGCTTCCACACTACCTCCCTCTCACTCCCCCTTCCTCTCTCACTCCCTTACACCCCTCCCTGTCTCCATAGCTATCCCGCCCGTTACTAGCCCTTCCCAACTAACTCAGCCCCCCCCACCACATCATACTTACCTGTCCTTTTCTTTCACTGTCCTGTGTGTGCGCAGGCTGGAGATGTCTACGCAGTAGAGACGGAACCTCTGACCTCAGTACAGACCGGAAGTGCCTCTGACGCCTGTGCAGTAGAGATGGAGTGCCATTTCTACTGCGCTTGTTTCGGAGGCACCTCCAGATTGCACAGAAGAGAGGAGGAGTCGTTCCCAAGACAGGAAGGCACGAAAGTATGATAGGGTGGAGGGGGGGGGGAGTAATGGTGACGTGACGTTTTGGAAATGGAACGTCACCGGATTATCAGAAAGGGATATGGATAATTATAGATTTTTTTTTTTTTTATGTAAGTAAATTAGAAGTTAGGTGGGGGGGGAGGGGGTTTAGTTGGTTTAATGGTTGGAGAGATGTTATTTTCCTGAAATTCTGTGCCCTTTTTTTCTTCAAACATACCTTTGATCATTGTGGCCAAAGAGTTCTATTTTAACCTCATCGGTCCACAGGACTTGTTTCCAAAATGCATCAGGCTTGTTTCAATGTTCTTTTGCAAACTTCTGACGCTGAATTTTATGGTGAGGATGCAGGAGAGGTTTTATTCTGATGACTCATTATGAAGGCCATATTTGTGCAGGTATCGCTGAACAGTAGAACAATGTATCACAACTCCAGAGTCTGTTAAATCTTCCTGAAGGTCTTTTTAGGTCTTTTGCAGTGAAACAGGGGTTCTGATTTGCCACTCTGGCAATCCTACGAGCAGCTGTCTCTGAAATTTTTCTTAGTCTTCCAGACCTTATCCTGACCTCCACTGCTCTTGGTAACTGCCATTTCTTAATTAATTTGGAACTGAGGAAAGGGCAACTTGAAAACGCTTTGCTATCTTCTTATAGCCTTCTCCTGCTTTGTGAGCCTCCACCATTTTCATTTTCCGAGTGCTATGCGGGTGATTAGAAGAACCTATGGCTGCTGTTTTTTTGATACAAGGTTAGAGGAGGCTGGGTATTTATAAAGCTGTAAAATTTGCATCACTTGACCTTTCCTTATGATGATAGTGAACAAGCCATAACCCTAACTGGCTAATTAAGGTCTGAGACCTTGGTCAAAGTTATCTGAGCACACAAATCTACAAGGGTTCCCAAACTTTTGCAAGGTACACCTTTCCCCTTTTCACTCTAAAATTGTCCTCAAACATAATACACTGATATTGCTTAAAATTATAGACAAGTGTGTTGTCTATAATCTTTAACTTTATGCCTTATAAAGATCATTTCATCTTCAACTTGCTTAACTGTTCACAATAAGTCATTTTATACAGGGGTGTCCAAACTCTTGCATGCCACTGTAGATGGAAAACCCCAATAGTAGAAGATTTTCTTCAGCAGTGGGGGCCAAGATACGTTGGCCAATTTTCCTGATTGTGAGTTTATAGGTGGTTTCAACCAATATTTTGGATAGTTCTTTCTGACAATGAACGAGGAATGCCTCTTGTCAAACAGCTAGCTTGATCTCAGAAAGTAGAGGGCTGGAAGGAGATGAGTCATGTAGGTCACATATAGAGGAACAAGGTGATTCATCTAGGGGTGTATGAGTTGCGTTTTTTTGTTCACTCTCTGAGGTGCAGGGCTGGATTTGCCGAGTTTAGAATGGTTAGATACTGCTTAAGCAGCATAAAATATAGAAGTATCTGCAGAGCCTTTTGCATACCTCCTGACTTTCTAAGGACAGAAAGAGGGAGAAAATGTGCACGCCACTGCAAATTTATTTCCACCCACTTCTACATTGACTCCGCCCATTCTCATCCATTTTTCTATATGCCCCCACACAGTATATTGTTCCTACAGTCACCCTGACATTATATGCCCCCACATTATAATGTTCCCCTCCAATTTCCAATTGCCCCACAGTATTGTCTCTCTCCTCGTGCCCCAGTTAAAACTGGCAGGAACTAGAGGGGGACATTAAACTGGGGCAGCTGGAGGGGGACATTAAACAGTTGGGGTAGTTGGAGGGGGACAATAAGTTTATGGCAGCTGGAGCAGGACATTAAACTGGGGGCAACTAGAGAGGG
Source organism: Leptodactylus fallax (assembly GCA_947044405.1). NCBI lineage: Eukaryota > Metazoa > Chordata > Amphibia > Anura > Leptodactylidae > Leptodactylus > Leptodactylus fallax. The sequence goes on along the minus strand of CAMRHE010000058.1, from coordinate 6,548,080 downwards.
ACATTAAACTGGGGCAGCTGGAGGGGGAAATTAAACTGTAGGGGTAGCTGGAGGGTGACATTAAACTGGGGGCAACTAGGGGCGGACATGTCCCCCTCCAGCTACTCTCACGGTTAAATGTTCTCCTCCAGTTGCCCCCAGTTTTAATGTCCCTTTCCAGTTGCCCCAGCTTAATGTCTCCGTCCATTGACCCCCATTGTTTAATGTCCCCCTCCAGCTGTCCCCAGTTTAATGTCACCCTTCATCTGCTCCTCCAGTTTAATGTCCCTCTTAATCTCCCCCCAGTTTAATGCTTCCCCTTCATCTGCCCCCAGTTTAATGTGCCTCCTGCATCTGCCACAAGTTTCATGTTCCCCCTCAATTTGCCCCCAAAGTTTAACATAAAAAACACCGATACTCACCTCTCCTTGCACCCTGCTGCTCTGTCTGCAGTCTCAGTCTCGGAGTGTTCTGGGAGATGCAGGCGCGATGTAAGTGACGTCATCACATTGCACCTACAGTTCCTAGGGCCGGAGCACACAGGGAACACGGTGGTGAAGTGGGAGCTGTCCTCATCTGGACCCCGAATCCGGGACTGTCCAGCTGAATCCGGGACAGTTGGGAGGTATGCCTTTTGTGTTCTGCTCCACCTTGATAAAGGGCTTATCATAACATAGCCTGAAACACAGAGATACCAGCACAGTTTCACAGTACAGCGTCTCCCTTTCTGTTTGGTTAGGAGAGCCCCCTGGATAATCTCTTAGATGTCGCTATTGACCACAGCATCTTCTGCTACAGCCAGCACTCACTGCATATGGCGGCACATGCTCAGCTCCATATTGTTGGAACCCATATCCTCTGTATATGTACAGCAAATGGCACTAAGAGGTTAACGATTCTTAGTTATTTTATTTTTGTTTTTTTAAAAGTGACAAAAGGAAATCACAGCTTCTTTGGAAGTCTTCACCAAATCTTTTACACTCCTAGGCAGATAAATCTTTCTTATTATGTTTTGCTTCTCCATATGTCTGCATTACTTGGCAGGTTTGTCGTTTAGGATTCCAATAAAAATCTGTCACAACCCCTATAGGAGCTGCATGTTAGTCAAAGGGAACTTGTCACACTGTCTGATCTGTGTTCATCATCTAATGAATAGGAAAAACTGAACAGAGATATTTAAATGAAGAAAATACATGCACTTGCTATGCTTAGGAGTCTGGTGGGCTGTCCTATTCAGTGATTGACAGTTGTCTTTGCATTCAATCATAAGGGAAAGGCTGTCAGTCACACCTGCTGGGCTTCTACAGTAAACATAAAAGAAGAAGATATAATAAAATACAAGTTATACTGAATCTGTTCCCTCAAAACCATAAATCAATCTGCTCAGCTCCATCTGCTCTAACATGCTACTTGCAGAATGGACATCATGTTCAATGTGACATGTTTCCTTTAACAACTTCAGATACGCACTGATTCCCACCACTGATAAAATGTCTGTATTGCTATCAAATACTTTTACTATTACAGTAGGATAAATACATATTTTGATGGGTAGTATGCTTGTTAATGGTGATGTCATGTTTATAGGATTAGTACTTTGGAAATGGAAATTATTGACATTAAAAAGAAAATGAGAAGCTTTGGTTCAATATGTGCAAGCAACAATGTCTGCAGACAGAATATGTGTGAAGATGCAAAGGCTGATGCAGCTGAGGTATGTTACAATGTTTTATTCTGTTGTTTCACTACTAATATTAAAATGTATTCGAGATGAAAAAATATTGAAATCTCAGTATGTAACGATTTGTAATTTTACATTCATATGCACAGAGCACAGTAGCTGAGCATAGCTATATATAGTTTCAGTATAAGGGTATAAAGCACTGATGAAAACTTAAAACTTAACATTTAATAAATAAATATATTCAATAAAATATGTCCCAATTGAGATATAAGACAAACAAACAACGAGCCATTAGACAAGGACCAATTCTGGGTCCAAAAACAAGGAAGAGGGCTACAGCCCCCGTTCAATAATCAAATCAACAAATTCAATACATAACAAATGTATAATAAATAGGGTGGATCTTACCAAGTCAGATGAGGGACACTTGTCATTTCCAGAGGGAGATAGCAAACAAAAGGCGACCACAGTCAGGTGTATCATACCATCCCTATTCTGCCCCTCATCAGATTGTCCCTGTCACCCCAAGTGACTCACGCCCTTACAAGGGCAGTACCAAACTGTACCCTTACACAGTAATCCCTACACATTTCCTGGTGTGTTTACACCATTCATCAGGGGACCTAACTTTAGCTAATAAAAGGCAGAAAAAAAGCCCATAGTGATGGATCAGTTATAACCAGGGTCAGACTGGCCCACCGGGGGCCCGATGAATCCCCCGGGGGCCCCGTGCCTTTAGGGGGCACTACCGGACCTCCACCGCCATTTTTTTTTTGATAGGCAGTGGAGGTGCGGTAAGGCCCCCATTCACTTACCTCTCCCCGCTCCAGGGCTCTCTGTGCATCGCACATCCGGTTTTAATAACCGGATCACAAAACCGGGGAGAAGTGGCGCGGTCGACCCGGGTTCTGATACTAGTAGAGCAGAAAGCCACTGGCTTCCTGCTCTACTGCTCACAGGTTTATAGGCCACGGGCCCCATTGAGCCTGTGGCTTACAAGCTAAGCTCTGATACTTACCTAACTGTTCTCCAGCGCGTCCTGCTTCTTCCAGCTTCGGGCGCACATGACGTCATATCAGTGCGCCTTGAGCAGTACAGGTAAGTAATCACCCAAAACTGCTATGGGGGGACCAGTGAAAGGGATACTGTATAGGTCATACAATGCTCCCTTCACTATCCCCCCCCCATATAGTGGCCCCTGCACTATTCCCCCCCTATAGTGGCCCCTTCACTGGTCCCCTATACTGTATGGGGACCATTGATGGGGCCATTATATTGGGGGGGGGCAGTTATGGGAGCTAATATCGTGGGGGACATTAAAGGGGTTATCCAGGGGGCGTGGCCAGGGACTCCATGAGGTAGGACGCATCCTAAGGGAGCTCCTGCCCTACCTGCTATAGCGTTGCTACCTCGTTGCAGACCCCTCATGGGCAAGAAAATAGTCCGGACATCCTGCTCCCTCCGACCGGTCTGGGCAGCCTACCCTGACCACCTTCCTCCAATTGGTGTCTTCCATCTCCTGGGCCTCTACGAGGCGGTGGCCATCTTCCCTGTCTGTGCCGGTCGCCTCCAGCATGGCTGCGGCGGCTACTTCACTCTCCCAGCACGAATCTTCCACCCTGCACCCGGGCCAGCCTGTCAGATCCCCCACCCTGATGTCGTTACCGTCTCAGCCTCCTGGCCCAGCGATGCCTTCAGACTCTCCTATGCCGGGTATGTCTATTACTGGGACCGCAGACACCGCAGCGCTGACTGCCCCCCCTCCCCCACAGCTCCAGCCTATTTCTCCCTCCTCAGGCTCCCTCCTGCAGCATCAAGGGGATCCTGCCTCACTGGAGCTTGCTGCATTGCTCCCATGTACTATGGGGGGAACCCCCTATTGCTCAGCAGTCCCTGCAGCCTCCTGGCCCTGCACCTCTACAGCAGCCCCCGCTCCCCCCCCAGAGTGGGGACATGGACTTAGGGGCTACTCCATCTATGTCCCCCTTTGCTGTTTATACTCTGCCTTCCCAGTCTCTGCCTCCTGCTGCTCTGGCAGTCTCCTCTGCCCCACCACCGTGGTTGGAATACCATGCTCACCTGCCTTCTAAAGAGGACTTTGACTCCTTAGTTGCTAAAGTCACAGCGGCATGTCGTATGGAAATCTCTGTCCTGCGGCAGGATCTTCTTAGCATATTGCAAAACAGGTTGACACCCTTGAGGACGATCATGACCAAACCCGTTCTTATGTTTCTCAACTCCTGGACAATGTCCTCTCCCAATGCCATGTGGTTAATGATATGCAATGCCATCTGAAGGACTTGGACAACCGGGTTAGACGCAACAATATTAGAGTCAAAGGGCTGCCTGAGGCTACCCAGGAGAAGGACCTATATGTCACCTTGGAGGCTATTTTTAAGTCTATTCTGCAGGAACCGCCTACGTATAAGATTAAGCTGGACAGAGCACACAGGGCCCTGCGCCCTAAGGGATCCGGCCCTGCTCCACGTAATGTTATTTGTTGCATACACGACTTTGCATTAAAAGAGACTATCCTCTCTAAGGCCCGACATCTTAAAGACATTGATTTGATGGAACCAAGATCCAACTCTTCCAAGATCTTTCCTGGATTACGCTACAGAAAAGGAGATATCTGTGCCCCCTGCTTCAGCTCCTGCGTGACCTTCAAATACCGTACCGCTGGGGATTCCCCTTCTCTCTGACATCTAGGCTCAATGGCCGTTCAGCTACCCTACGATCCTATGCGGACCTGAAACCATTCTGCTCTGCTATGGACATTCCTCCACCTGACTTGCAGAGTTGGGAATTGATTGCTCCGCTACCACCGCCTCCCCAAGTCTGGACTGTCCAGAAATCTGTGAGATGCCAGCTAGTTAGTCCAGTTAGTCCTGACCACTATGCATGGTTTAATTGTTTGTTATTTGGTTACTGTCTTTTTGTTCTTTATTTATGTCTTGTCTCTTTGTGTGTCTTCCCCCCTTCCCTCCCTCTTTTCCTTCCTCTAGATTTGGGTACCTCCTTCTCATTGACCGGACTGACGCAGATGGCCTCCATGACCCCTCCCGCTTCAGCTTGCCATGGACACTACGCTCCACGGGTGAGATCTGCTTTGCTATAGCTGTAAGTGCATTACCCTCAATGTCAAGGGTCTGGGCTCCAACACCAAACGACGCATGGTCCTGCGGGAGCTCCGGTCCCTCCGAGCAGACATGGCTTTCCTCCAGGAAACCCACTATGACCATACAGGTACATTCAATTTTGCTAAACAATACTACCCCCAGGCCTATTCTGTCTTCCATAATCGCCGGAAGGCTGGGGTGGCTATCCTATTATCTCGTACCTGCCCCATTCATGTTACCGCTTCCCATCTCGATCCTCAGGGTTGTTACATTATACTGGAGGGCCATCTACATGGCCAACCTGTTGTCCTCTGCAATATTTATGCTCCTAACACCTCCCAACTGTCCTACCTCTGTGGGGTCTTGAACCGTTTGCGGGCCTTCTCTGGCGCAGCTTGGCTCCTTGGCGGAGACTATAATATGTTCTTTTCCAATTGTTTGTGCGTGATAAACCGGTAGCTGCCTCTCAGCCTCGCCTTGCCAGGGAATTTCGCCACTTGATAAGGGCTTCGGCCCTTTATGATTTATGGCGTGTCAACAACCCCATTGCCCACTCCTACACATTCTACTCTCATCCTCACAACAAACATACGAGGATAGATAATTTTTTTTGGTAACACCCCAACGCGCCGTTTGCTTATCGACGCCGATATTGGTCCCTTCTCGTGGTCGGACCACGCCCCGGTCTCCGTCACCCTTTCCCCTGCTCCGATTCTGACTAAACGCTGTCACTGGTGCCTTAATGAGTCCCTCTTACATTGGGAAACCACCCGTAACTCCCTGCATACCCATTTAACTGAGTATTTTTGGGACAACGAGGCCTCGGTTTCCTCTGTCTTTACCCTCTGGGAGGCTCATAAAGCTGTTATGCGAGGTCACTGCATTGCCATAGCAACGAGGCTGAAAAGAGACAGAGGGGCTAGGGAGGTGGCCCTGCGTGCTAAGATAAAGTTCCTCGCTGATAGACTGGCGTCCCGCCCCTCTCTGTCCCTCTTGCGTCAGTTGGTCGCCGCTCGAGCTGACCTACGTGATTTGGCCATGCATGCTACCCAGCGTCTTCTACTCTACAGTCGCCAGTACTACTATGAGTTGGCAATAAGGCCCATACCCTACTAGCCAAGACCCTGCGGGACCGTCAGGCATCTTCTACCCCCCATGCAATTTGTGTCCCCTCTGGCACCCTCCTATATCATCCGGACGCTATTGCCTCTGATTTCCAGTCATATTATACCCGACAGTATAACCTCCCATTGAGAACCCATCCTGACCTCCCTTCTCCCCCTCAGGGGCTACAGGCTTACCTTCACTCTTGCAGTCTACCTCACTACCCTCCTCTGCTCTTCGCTCGCTTAACGCTCCGATCACAGATGAGGAACTTGCTGACACCTTAAAAAGTCTCCCGAATGGTAAAGCCCCGGGCCCTGACAGCTTCACTTATTTATATTATAAGACTTTTCAGGCCCTGCTCCTGCCCTACCTCTGGGACCTGTTTAACTCATTTCTGGACGGTGCTCCTATTCCTCAGTCGGTGCTCCACTCCCATATCACTTTAGTCCCTAAACCGAATAAGGATCCCCAGGAGTGCTCCAATTATCGCCTCATAGCTCTCCTTAACTCAAACTTTTCACAAAAATTTTGGCCACTAGATTGAACGCTTGGCTTCCCTCTCTTATCCACAAGGACTAGGTGGGCTTCGTCCCTTGCCGTCAGGGTGGCGACAACACTAGAAGGGCTGTGGATTTGATAGATGTTGCTGACCGCACTGCCATCCCTGCCCTTCTCTTGAGTTTAGTCGCTGAGAAGGCCTTTGATCGCCTGGATTGGTCCTTTATGTTTGCTACACTTAGGAAGTTTGGCTTTTCAGGGGCTTTCTTTACGGCGCTCTACTCTTCCCCCTCTGCTGTGGTTAAGCTTCCACACACCACCTCTCCGTCTTTCCCCATTTGTAACGGAACGCGACAGGGTTGTCCTCTATCCTCCCTTATCTTCTCCCTCTGTAGTGAACCCCTAGCTTCCAAAATACGCTCCAATCCTGATACAGTGGGGAAAAAAAGTATTTAGTCAGCCACCAATTGTGCAAGTTCTCCCACTTAAAAAGATGTGAGAGGCCTGTAATTGACAGCATAGGTAGACCTCAACTATGAGAGACAAAATGAGAAAACAAATTCAGAAAATTACATTGCCTGATTTTTAAAGAATTTATTTGCAAATTATGGTGGAAAATAAGTATTTGGTCAATAACAAAAGTTCATCTCAATACTTTGTTATATATCCTTTGTTAGCAATGACAGAGGTCAAACGTTTTCTGTAAGTCTTCACAAGGTTGGCACACACTGTTGCTGGTATGTTGGCCCATTCCAGTAGATATGGTGTTCTTTGGATGCAACTCAGCATTCACTTTCCTCCAAACACGACGAGTTCTACTTTGGTTTCATCTGACCATATGACATTCTCCCAATACTCTTCTAGAACATCCAAATGCTTTCTAGCAAACTTCAGACGGGCCCGGATATCTACTGGCTTAATCAGGGGGACACGTCTGGCACTGCAGGATCTGAGTCCCTGGTGGCGTAGTGTGTTACTGACGGTAGCCTTTATTACTTTAGTCCCAGCTTTCTGCAGGTCATTCACTAGGTCCCCCCGTGTGGTTCTGGGATTTTTGCTCACCGTTCTTGTGATCATTTTGACCCCACGGGGTGAGATTTTGCGTGGATCCCCTGATTAAGGGAGATTATCATTGGTCTTGTATGTCTTCCATTTTCTAATTATTGCTCCCACAGTTGATTTCTTCACGCCAAGCTGCTTGCCTATTGCAGATTCAGTCTTCCCAGCCTGGTGCAGGTCTATAATTTTGTTTCTGGTGACTTTCCACAGCTCTTTGGTCTTCACCATAGTGGAGTTTGGAGTGTGACTGTTTGGGGTTGTGGACAGGTGTCTTTTATACTGATAACAATTTCAAACAGATGCCATTACTACAGGACAGTGGAGGACAGAGGAGCCTCTTAAAGAAGAAGTTACAGGTCTGTGAGAGCCAGAAATCTTGCTTGTTTGTAGGTGACCAAATACTTATTTTCCACCATAATTTGCAAATAAATTCTTTAAAAATCAGACAATGTGATTTTCTAGATTTGTTTTCTCATTTTGTCTCTCATAGTTGAAGTCTACCTATGATGTCAATTACAGGCCTCTCTCATCTTTTTAAGTGGGAGAACTTGCACAATTGGTGGCTGACTAAAAATACTTTTTTTCCCCACTGTATGAGGATTGGAGCATATTTTGGAAGCTAGGGGTTCACTACAGAGGGCGAAGATAAGGGGGGATAGAGGACAACCCTGTCGCGTTCTGTTACAAATGGGGAAAGACGGAGAGGTGGTGTGTGGAAGCTTAACCACAGCACAGGGGGGAAGAGTAGAGCGCCGTAAAGAAAGCCCCTGAAAAGCCAAACTTCCTAAGTGTAGCAAACATAAAGGACCAATCCAGGCGATCAAAGGCCTTCTCAGCGTCTAAACTCAAGAGAAGGGCAGGGATGGCAGTGCGCTCAGAACTTGCACAATTGGTGGCTGACTAAATCCTTTTTTTTTCCCCCACTGTATTATGGGGATTTCTGTGCGTGACCGGGACTTTAAAGTCAGCCTTTTCGGTGATGACGTCGTGTTGACCCTCAGTAATCCCCACACGTCGCTCCCCAATCTCATGTTAACGTTGCAAGATTTTGGCCATTTTTCTGGGTATAAGGTTAATCCTTCCAAAATGGAAGCTCTCCCTTTAAAGATCCTGGACCCTGTCTACCAACTCCTCCATCACAATTATGACTTCCAGCGGAAGACTCATTCCCTTCGTTAACTGGGTGTCCAACTGTCCTCCTCCTACACTACCCTATACTCAGTCAACTATCCCCAACTATTTTGTGATCTCCACTCTCTCCTGGATAAGTGGCGCCCCTTACACATTTCCATGATCGGGCGGATCACTGCCGTTAAAATGACACTCCACCCTAAACTGCTCAACTTCTTTGAAACCTTGTCAGTTGTGAACTTCGTTCTCTTCAAAAGGCTATCTTCCAATTTATTTGGAACGGGTAGAGACATCGCATCCCACGCACAGTTATGCTGGCTGGTATGGCGGAAGGGGGTCTTGTGGTCCCACACCTGCACCACTATTATTGGGAGACCCATTTACGTTATGTTCCGTTTTGGGTGTCGGCGGGCCTATACTAAATGGGTGGAGATAGAAAAGCTCTGGTTGGCTCCTATCCACCCTAATACTTTCTTGTGGACCCTCTCACCCTCCCTTGCCTCCCACCTCTCTCCTACGACCAATCTGCTTCACTAGAGCTATATGGAATACTTGTTATAAGCTTTTCCCCCTTGCCTCCCGCCATTCCTCTATGATTTCTTTCCTATTTAACCCTCTCCTCCCGGGGAGGCTGGAAGCTGATATGGTGCACCCCTGGAGCAGACTGGGTCTGTTCCACATTGCTGACCTGATTGACCCGTCGACCTTGGAGCTCAGGCCCTTTGACTATTTTACCTCTAACTTGCACTTGCTAACCTCTGAGTGGCTTCATTATAGGCAGATAGCCCACTTCATGACCACTTTGTTTGGGGCCCCGTGGGTGTCCACCTGTGAAAGATCCTCGGTGTGCCAACACCGCTTTGGCTCACACCTGAGTCTTCTCTCATATAAAAACCACACTCACCGCCAGTGAGTGCCGGGTTCACAAGATAAATACAAGACAAGCTTTCTAAATTTTATATACAGTCATATGAAAAAGTTTGGGCACCCCTATTAATCTTAATCATTTTTAGTTATAAATATTTGGGTGTTTGTAACAGCCATTTCAATTTGATATATCTAATAACTGATGGACACAGTAATATTTCAGGATTGAAATGAGGTTTATTGTACTAACAGAAAATGTGCAATATGCATTAAACCAAAATTTGACCGGTGCAAAAGTATGGGCACCTCAACAGAAAAGTGACATTAATATTTAGTAGATCCTCCTTTTGCAAAAATAACAGCCTCTAGTCGCTTCCTGTAGCTTTTAATCAGTTCCTGGATCCTGGATGAAGGTATTTTTGACCATTGCTCTTTACAAAACAATTCCAGTTCAGTTAAGTTTGATGGTCGCCGAGCATGGACAGCCCACTTCAAATTATCCCACAGATGTTCAATGATATTCAGGTCTGGGGACTGGGATGGCCATTCCAGAACATTGTAATTGTTCCTCTGCATGAATGCCTGAGTAGATTTGGAGCTGTGTTTTGGATCATTGTCTTGCTGAAATATCCATCCCCGGCGTAACTTCAAATTCGTCACTGAATCTTGTACATTATTCTCAAGAATCTGCTGATACTGAGTTGAATCCATGCGACCCTCAACTTTAACAAGATTCCCGGTGCCGGCATTGGCCACACAGCCCCAAAGCATGATGGAACCTCCACCAAATTTTACAGTGGGTAGCAAGTGTTTTTCTTGGAATGCTGTGTTTTTTGGACGCCATGCATAACGCCTTTTTGTATGACCAAACAACTCAATCTTTGTTTCATCAGTCCACAGGACCTTCTTCCAAAATGAAGCTGGCTTGTCCAAATGTGCTTTTGCATACCTCAGGCGACTCTGTTTGTGGCGTGCTTTCAGAAACGGCTTCTTTCGCATCAATCTCCCATACAGCTTCTCCTTGTGTAAAGTGTGCTGTATTGTTGACCGATGCACAGTGACACCATCTGCAGCAAGATGATGCTGCAGCTCTTTGGAGGTGGTCTGTGGATTGTCCTTGACTGTTCTCACCATTCTTCTTCTCTGCCTTTCTGATATTTTTCTTGGCCTGCCACTTCTGGGCTTAACAAGAACTGTCCCTGTGGTCTTCCATTTCCTTACTATGTTCCTCACAGTGGAAACTGACAGGTTAAATCTCTGAGACAACTTTTTGTATACTTCCCCTGAACAACTATGTTGAACAATCTTTGTTTTCAGATCATTTGAGAGTTGTTTTGAGGAGCCCATGATGCCACTCTTCAGAGGTGATTCAAATAGGAGAACAACTTGCAAATGGCCACCTTAAATACCTTTTCTCATGATTGGATACACCTGGCTATGAAGTTCAAAGCTCAGTGAGGTTACAAAACCAATTTTGTGCTTCAGTAAGTCAGTAAAAAGTAGTTAGGAGTATTCAAATCAATAAAATGATAAGGGTACCCAAATTTTTGCACCGGTCAAATTTTGGTTTAATGCATATTGCACATTTTCTGTTAGTACAATAAACCTCATTTCAATCCTGAAATATTACTGTGTCCATCAGTTATTAGATATATCAAATTGAAATGGCTGTTGCAAACACCCAAATATTTATAACTAAAAATGATTAAGATTAATAGGGGTGCCCAAACTTTTTCATATGACTGTATTTATTAACCCCTAAATGGGTTGGTATTAACATCTAACACATGCAGTTCAGAACAGATATGCAGATGTATGCAAGCATTAACAGTTACTAGTTACAATATACAGTACAATAAAAATAAAAAGGGAATAACATTGAAATAATTACTTTACCACGCATCTCCTTGATGTGGCTCTATAATCCAACACTCACACATGCTCTGTCATGTGTGAATAACCCAGTGGAGGCTTTTTGGCATGTGGCATCACAGTATATTCCAGCCTGCATGCTCTCATCACAGTCTCTCAGTAAACTCTTGTAGTCTCAGCCCAATCTCCTCCCATTGCCTCTTACCTCATCTTTTATACCCTTTATGCCACCTCCCAGAATGAGGTCACCGGCGGCAGCAAGTCTGATTGAATAATGCACTCAAGTCCAGATTTTTTGTACAGAGCTGAGACCAAGTGGAATGATACAATGTTATCAGCCAGGTCTGATCTATCAGTGCAGACTGGACAATGCAGGTGTTTGTTTGATCACTCAGGGCTGTGTAGGAATACAATGGAGCCCTGCTGGGATGGATACAAAGCCCCATTGTTACAACGTTGCTACTACTGCCAATATACACCTAGGCTTATAGCTGCGCACCTTATGAGTAAATGGAACTAGAGAGAAATACGCTACCCAGAGACCAAAATACAGCTCTGAATTATAGCCATATTTAAGCAGAATCATCACACCGCCCCTACCTCTTTTCAGAAGATTTGCAGAGCCGGTACTTCTATGAGGGGCTTCATATCAGATAGCTATCGTATTCTCTCTTACCCGGAGGGACGGGCCCCCCCTTGTCCACAAATACCTGGTCAGATGGTTGGAAGCTGTGGGTAATCAGATCTCCCCGGCACAATGGCAGATTACTGTATATCGTCCTGTGCTGCCAAATCGTCCACATGCATTACGTTCCGTGAAACTCAGTGCAAGTTACTTATGTCTTGGTACCATACTCCGGTCCTCCTCCACACCCTGAATCCTGACATTCCCATGGACTGCTGGAGATGTCTGTCTGGGGAGGGGAAGTTGCACCACATTTTTTGGACTTGCTCACTGATCCGTCCTTTTTGGACAGAGGTCAGGGTATTGACTGATGCTCTCTTCCTCCAGGGTGTTCCTCTGGACCCTTTGGTCTACTTACTTAATTTACCCCCCACCCCACCCTGACACCTTGGTGGAAAGGCCTCTAAACTTTTCTCTGTACTGCTTCTAAAACGCTTGTGACTCTTAACTGGAAAAGTGTACATCCTCCCACTGCCCTTGCCCTTGTGGCTTGGGTTAAAGATGTGCGCAGCCTGGAATACCTCACTGCTATGCTTAACAACACTACAGCTGCCTTCCAGTCGGTCTGGTTCCCTTGGGATAAGTATTGCACTCTCCATGTTCTTTGATCTCCCCTCTCCCTTCCTTTCCCTTTGTTGTCCCCCTCCCATGTACTTATTTTGCTTTACGTCTTGTGTCCTGTTTGTATTTATTTGGTTAGGATTTTTTTGCTTACCCGGTTTATGCTGTTTTTTTACTGTATTTTGTGTCCTTGAATCTGTGTACAATTTAAAATTCAATAAAAATTATAGTTGAAAAAAAAAGGGGTTATCCAGGATAACTTTTTTTTTTTTTTTTTTTAATTAGGACAGGGCAGGTGAAAAAAATCCCCAAAATTTATTCTTCTGTGCTGATTGTGTCTCCCAGCGCGGTTCGGTCTTGCAGCTCTGTTTTTTTCCCACTGAACATGACTACCTGTGCCAGTGAGGACTTCCAGCAAAAGAAAACAGCGGAGCTGCAGGACCGGACCCTGCTGGGAAGACACCGAAGCACAGGGGACAGGTTAGTAGTTTTTTTTTGGGGGGGGGGGTGTTTTTTCACTTCCCCCACACTAATAATAAAATAAGTAAATAAAAAAATTATGCTGGACAACCTCTTTAAAGTGTTTGGCATTAGGTGGTTATATTAAAGGGTTTGTCCAGGCAGAATTTTTTATGATTTATCCTCAGGATAGGCCATAAATACCTGATCTGTAGGGATCCAATCCCAGACCGATCAGCTGTACTCACCACTTCTGGCACCTGTCCTGTACTCAATACGGGGCCGGAAGCAGAAAGCTCTGCCCACTGTGTATTAGCCGGGCACCTTCACTGCATCTCAGCACTTGAAGTCAATAGCAGCTGAGCTGCAGTGAAAGTGTCTGACTGCTATACAGCGGATGGAGCTTTCTGCTTCTGGCCCTGTACTGTGTACAGATAAGCCATAAAAAAAGTTAACCCTGGACAACCCCATTAATATACCCCACACAGTTTAATGCCCCCCCCCTACTGGATGTTAGCCTCTATCACTGCCCCCACACAATATCATGGCCCCAACACTGTTCCCCATACAGTATGGGGGACCAGTGCAGAGACTACTGAATTGGGGGCCATTAAAAAAATTTGGCCCAGACAACTCCTTTAAAGAGGTTGTGCATAAATTGGAGCGACCACTGTGAAGGCCAGGGAGGTGTAAAAATTAAAAAAAAAAAAAAAAAAAAAGCATACTCACCTGTCCCTAGCACCCCGTTGTCTCCCACCTGTGTCTGTTTGGTCTCATGGCGGTGCCTCATTTCTAGAAATCCTGTACCTAATTGGTCTTAGCGGTCACATAAGGTGCAGGACTCCCAGCAAGAAGGCGCCGGCACGAGACTGAATGGACACTGGCAGCTAATATTTATCTATTATTTTATTTTAAAACTGAAACAATATTTAACGTACACGGTGAACGTCGGGAAAAAAAAAAACGGAGAAAACCCGCCAAAAGTAATGATTTTTCGCCATCTCACCTTACAAAATATGCCATCAAAAGTGATCAAAAAATCATATGTACCCCAAAATAGTACCAATAAAAAGCACAGATTGTCCCGCAAAAAATAAGCCCTCAACCAACTCTATAAACCGCAAAATAAAAATGTTACACATCTCAGAAGATGGCGATGCAAAAACAATTAATTTATGTCCCCAAATGGGTTTTTGTTCTGCAAAATTAGTATCGCATAAAAAAACAATATAAATGAGGTATCGCCGTAATCGTACCGACCCGCAGAATAAAGGTAACCTGTTACTTAAGCTCTACGCTGCATGGCGAAAAACTTAAAAGGTAAAACGCAGTGCCAGAATTGATGGGGGGGTCTTTTAATCCACCAAGAAAAAGTTAATAAAATTTATATGGCTACATCACCAGAGAAATAACGAAAATATAGCTTGTACAATGTGAAGACAAAAACCCCAAAAATCGCCAAATCATTAGAACATAACTAGCTGCGGCAGGAAGGGAATGTGTAAGCTGTGCGAGCCTATATCAGGGGACAAACCAGATTTGGAGCTTATGAGGGAAAATAAACCAGAAGTGACCCCCAGAGTGACCTCCCCAATAATAGGAACTACTGGGGAAATAGTAGGGGATTTGGTGTTCCCAATGCACTCCGCACAGCTTACCTATTCACTTTTCCCCATCCGCTGTGTATTCACGTCTGGGATACTAATGCTCACTACACCCCTTGATAAATTCTTTGAGGGGTGCAGTTTTCAAAATGGGGTCACTCCTTAGGGGAATCAACTGTTATGGTACCTTAAAGGCTCAGCAAACATGACATGGCACCCAGATCCCAAACATCTGAATCTGCACTCCAAAAGCCACATAGCGCTCTTTCCCTTCTGTGCCTTGCTGTGTGCCCAAACTGCAGCTTATGCCCACATGTATGACACTGGTGTACCCAGGGTAACGTACTTAATGTTATATGTGGGTATAAACTGCTGTTTGGGCACAGCTGGGCACAGAATGGAAGGAGCGCTCTTTGGTTTTTGGAGCACAGGCTTGGACGGTTTGGCTTTTGGACGCCATTGCACTTTTGCAGAGCTGAAATGCCAGTACAGTGGAATCCCCTGACATGTGACCATTTTGGAAACTACACTCCTGAAGGAATTTATCCAGGGGTACATTGAGCATTTTTAACCCCCAAGTGTTGCTATAATTTATTATCCATAAATGAATACGCAGCTGATGGTGAAAGGTGAAAATGACAATTTTTCCAGGAATACGTCATTTCAGTGTGTAATATGTTGTGCCCGCCTTGTATCAGAGATGAACGCTCCAAAAGCTGTTGTGCCCGGGATCCCCGCTGAACAGTTTTTGGAGTGTGCGTCCCTGCAGACATAAACTGGGCACAACATATCGGGCACTGAAATGGCGTATCTCTGGAAAAATGTTATTTTTAACTTTTTATTATCATCTGCGCATTCATTTCTGGAAATTAAAAGAATGCAACACTTAAGGGTTAATAATGCTCGCTACACCACTTGATAAATCCCTTGAAGGGTGTAGTTTCCAAAATGGGGTCACATGTCTGCAGATTCCACTTTACTGGCAATTCTTGGGCTCTGCAAAAGTGACATGGTGTCCAAAAACCAAACTGTGCTCCAAAAACCAAAATAGCGCTCCTTCCCTTCTGTGCCCGGCTGTTCCCAAACAGCAGTTTATACCCACATATGGTGTTGCTAAGTACATTATCCTGGGTACACCAGTGTCATATATGTGGGCATAAACTGCAGTTTGGGTACACAGGAGGGTGCAGATGAAGTGAAGGAGCACTATGTACTTTTGGAGCGCAGATTTAGAGTGGTGGTTTTTGGACGCCATGTCACATTTGCAGAGACCCTAAAATTGCCCCTACAAAATGGGGTCACTTCTTAGGGAGTTCCAGTTTATTGGCACATCCAGGGCTCTGCAAAAATAACATGGCAACTAGATAGTCCCTCTAAATCTGTACTCCAAAAGCTAAAAAAAACACAGTGTTCCTTCCCTTCTGAGCCCTGCTGTGTTCCCAAGCAGCAGTTTATACCCACATATATAATTTTTTTTGTCCCCGGGATAGCCCACTTAATAGTTTTAGGAGTTCATGTCTCTGATGCCACAAAGTGGCCGCAACGTATTAGACACTGAATTTGGATATTTCTTTAAAAACTTTAATTTTCACTTTGTACATTAATTTTTGGGAAGCATTTTTAGGCTCAAAATGATAATACCCCTTCATACATTCCTTGAGGGGTGTAGTTTCTAAAATGGGGTCACTTTTGAAGGGTTTCCATTGTATTGGTACTTTAGGGGCTCTGCAAATGCGACATGGCACTCAAAAACTATTCCAGCCACATCTGCCCTCCTAAAGCCAAATAGCACTCTTTCCATTCTGAGCCCCACCATGTACCCATACAGCAGATTACAACCACATATGGGGCATTTCTGTGTTCATAAGAAATTGTGTAACAAACTGTGGGGTGCTTTTTCTTCTTTAACCACTTGCAAAAATTTAAAATATGTTGCTAAATGGACAGTTTATTGAAAAAAAAGTTAATTTTTCATTTTAACGTCCCAATGTTAATAAAATCTGTGAAACGGCTGTGAGATCAAAATGCTCACTATACCCCTAGATAAATTCTATGAGGGGTGTAGTTTCCAAAATGCGGTCACTTTTGGGAGTTTCCATTGTATTGGTACTTTAGGGGCTCTGCTAATGCGACATGGCACCCGAAAACTATTCCAGCAAAATCTGCCCTCCAAAAGCTAAATAGCACTCTTTCCATTCTGAGCTCCACCATGTACCCAAACAGCAGATTACAACCACATATGGGGTATTTCTGTGTTCAGGAGAAATTGTGTAACAAACTTTGGGGAGCTTTTTCTCCTTTGTCCTCTTGTGAAAATGAAAAATTTGGACCAAATTAACGGTTTATTGGAAATAAAGTAATTTTTCATTTTCATGTCCCAATGTTAATAAAATCTGTGAAACAGCTGTAGGGTCAAAATGCTCACTATACCCCTTGACATGTTCTGTGAGGGGTGTGATTTCCAAAATGGGGTCACTTTTAGGGGGTTTCCACTGTATTGGTACTTTAGGGGCTCTGGAAATGCAACATGGCACTTGAAAACTATTCCAGCAAAATCTGCCCTACAAAAGCAATATAGCGCTCTTTCCATTCTGAGCCCCACCATGTACCTATTCAGCAGTTTATGACCACATATGGGGTATTGCTGTGTTCAGGAGAAATAGTTTAACAAACTATGGGGTGCTTTTTCTCCTTTATCCCCAAAGTTTTCATTTTCACAAGGGATTAAAGTGACGTTTTAGTAATTGTTCATTTATACATCCCAATGTTAGTAAAATCTGTGAAACAGCTGTGGGGTCAAAATGCTCACTATACCCCTTGATGAATTCTGTGAGGGGTGTAGTTTCCAAAATGGGGTCACTTTTAGTGGGTTTCCATTGTTTAGGTACTCTAGGGGCTCAGTAAATGAGACATGGCACCTGAAAACTATTCCAGCAAAATCTGCTTTTCAAACATCCAGTGTCACTCCTTCCCTTCTGTGCGCTGCCATGTGCCCAAACATCAGTTTACACCCACATGTGGGGTATTTCTGTACTCGGGAGAAATTGTATAATAAACTGGGAGCTGCATTTTCTCCTTTAACCCTTTGTGAATGTATTAAATTTAGGGCTAAATGAAGGGATTAGTGGAAAAAAATGAAATGTCTAAATTTTACCTCAATATTGTTTTAATTCTTGTGAAATGCTTAAAGGGTTAACAAACTTCCCAAATGCTGTTTTGAATTATTTCAGGGGTGCAGTTTTGAAAATGGGGTGATTTATGGGGGGTTTCTAATATATAGGCCTTTATAATCCCCTTCAGAACTGAAGTGGTCCCTAAAAAATTAGTTTGGGAGATTCTCTTGTAAATCTGGAAAATCGCTGTTACACTTGTAAGCCTTCTAACATCCAAAATAAAGGACGATTAAAAGATTATGCCAATATAAAGAAAAGATATGGTAGATAATATATATTAATGTATTTGGGTGGTATGACTATTTGTCTGAAAAGCAGAGAATTTCACATTTTGAAAATTGCGATTTTTTTTTTTTTTTTTCAAAATTTCCATCAAATAAATAAATACAAAAATATTGATTAGTGTTTACCACTAGCATGAAGTACAATGTGTCACGAGAAAACAATCTAAAAATCACTTGTGTAAGTTAAAGCGTCTCAAAGTTCTTGCCACATAAATTGGCACATGTCAGTTTTGAAAAACAAGGCCTGGTCCTTAACGCACTTTTGGGCTGTGTCCTTAAGGGGTTAAACTTTTTAGTGTCTGTTTACCTGTGCAGGTGAACCACTCCCGCCACGTGGGACGCCAGTAGGCGTTCCCCACACGTCATCCCAATGTTTCGAACGCTTCATTGTGACATCATTGGATTGTCGGACAGGTATACTCTCGCGATGTCAGCTGAAATCCCGCGCATGCCTGCTCGGTTTTCAGCGCGATAGCGCTATGAACTTCCTCCATCACGTCTGCGCAGTGGGATGAATGGACACACTCATCATCTCAACTGCGCAAGCGCAACTGACAGCCCACAGGTCCACTACAGTGGCGTAATTCATCGTTATTATAGCAACAGGACGCCGTTTCAACAAACAGACATGTAGCAGCCTTTGTGAATGTGAGTAAAGAGGGGTTCCACTCCAGATCAGATCCTGGAGGTGCCCCTCTGGCTCCTAAATATCCCAGCATAGTCTCCAATCTTAATATCTATGTTTGATAAGGACTTTCTTAGAAAACCATTTTCTTTAAATATAAACAATAAAAGGAAAATAAGTAAACAAGCAGGAAGTGGAGCGGAGGGAAAAAGAAAAAAAGATAAGAAAATAGAAAAAAAGGGGGGGAAACTGAAATATGCCCAACAGGAATAAGAAATACCCTGCTGGGGAGACATTGTATAAAGAACTCTGTTATGTGAATATAACAACCCTTACTCTTATCATGTTTCTCGACAATTTCCCTATATACGAAAATCTTCTTTTTTAGGGGACCAGGCCACAAAATAGGGAGTGATCCCTACCTGACCACATGAAAAAACCAGGCACATTCCCGGCCATATATCACTAATTCGGCAACCAAAATATTGATTAAATGAAACAACAAAATTGCTCGTTTAGGCCCTCTGGAGCCTCCGTGCCCAGCTTAAAGATCCACTCCGCTTCGCGTCTCAGTGTTAGATTATACCAGTCCCCCCCCTCTCTGAGGCGGCTTCACTAGGTCAATCCCAGTAAAACGTAAACAGGTCATATCACCTCCATGGCAAATGTTTATGTGCCTTGCTATAGGGGTGTCTTGTTGAATTACAAACATCATTCACATTCGCTAATTCTTCTTCTTAGTTCTCTATTTGTCTTGAAAATGTACTCAAGTTTGCATTGACAGGTCATTTTATAGATGACACCCCTAGATTGACAAGAGATGAAGTGTTTGATGTTATATACAGTTTTGAATCTCTCTGAAGTAAATGATTGTCCTGTGATCAAAAAATGACACCCCACACAACCATTACATTTGTAGCATCCTTTTGGTGATGACAACCATGTGGAAGCCTTAGTGATTGAAAAGTGACTATGCACTAATCTATCCTTCAGGGATCGTCCCTTTCTTAAAAGTAATCTGGGGGCGATCACCAATTGCCTCCCTTAATTCAGTATCCATTGTAAGAGTCCTCCAGTGACGTCTTAGTATCTCCCTAGCTTGGAATGCTCCATTATCAAATGTAGTTATAAGGCGAGTAATACGATTAGTATCATCAGATGTCTCTTTCTTAACTCTTAAAAGTTGCGTCCTATCAGATAGTAACGAATTTTGGTATGCCTCCCTCAGTAAACTATCCAGGTACCCCCATTTTTTGAAACGGGTTCTTAAATCTTTTGCCTGGTCCACAAAGTCCTGTCCCCTGCAGCAATTCCTCCTTACCCTCCATTATTGCCCTCTTGGGATGCCCTTCTTTAAAGAGGTAGGGTGACTTCTGCTCCATTGGAGGAAGGAGTTCATTGCAGTTGGCTTTCTATGTACTTTTGTATTAAAATTTCTTTTCATCTTTTGGGATCAGTACTTCCAAGAAAGGAAGCATCGATCCCCCAATCTCAAAGGTGAAGGAAAAGCCAATCACATTAGAATTCAGTACCTCAACAAATTCCACAAATGAAGCAGCATTACCCTTTCGTATCACCAGCACATCATCAATGTACCGTACCCACAGCTTAATGTTCCCCAAAAAGACCTCATTCCCCTCTGCAAACACAATCGTCTCTTCCCACCAGCCCAGGAGCAAGTTTGTGTAAGTTAGTGCACATGGATTACCTATGGCAGTGCCCCTGAGCTGGTGGTAGAGTTTGCCATTGAACAGAAAAAAATTGTGTGTTAAGGAGAATTCAAGCAAGTTCAAGACAAAATTGTTGTGGGCATGGTACTGTGTGCCGCGTGAGTGCAGATAGTGGTCCACCGCCTTTAACCCCCATTCGTGGGGTATCGATGAATATAACGCTTCCATGTCAATGGAACATAAAATTACACTGTCATCAAGAGTCACACCCTCCAATTTTCGTAGTAGATCCGACTTAGGGTGGGTTCACACCTACGTTTGAGTCCGTCCGCTGCCAATCTGAGTGAAAATCTCGGGAAACAGGATAGGCATCGGATACCGACAGGTTAGCGACGCATTGGTTAAAAACCCATTCATTTGAATGGGTTTTTAAAGCAATGCATGGGTGTGCGCTTACACCCTATGCGCTGCGAAGCCGTTTTTTTTCGTCAGACACGAAGTCCTGCATGTCCGACTTTGTTTCCGACGCCTATCCTGTATCCCGAGATTTTCCCTCGGATTGGCAGCGGACGGACTCAAACGCAGGTGTGAACCCATCCTCATCCTGAGCAAATGATGGTAAAGATTTAATGAAGGGTCTTAAAATGTTATCTAAATAAATCCCCACGTTTTGGCGAAGTGCGTTGACCCCAGATATTATAGGTCTACCTTTGAGGGGGACAGGCCTTTGTGGACCTTTGGCAAACAATAAAAAGTTGCCTATACCTGCGTCAATGGTAACAAAAATTAACATTCCTTATCCGAAATCAGTTTAATCTGTTTAGCCTCCAACAATGTTGTTCTTAGAATATTACTAAATTCCACTGTTGGATTCAGGAGTCCCATAGTTTTCTTTTTGGAGGAGGAGGCGTGCCTTACACACAGAGATATATTGCTGAACATCCATCAAAACCACATTTCCGCCTTTGAGCAGATTTAATTACCAGCTCTTTATTGAGCTCAAGATCTTGTAAAGCTGACATCTCCTTCCTGGTTAAATTAAAGGAGTAATGTGACTGCTTAATTTTCCACAAATCAATTATAACCTGATTCAAAAACACATCTACTGTATACACGACAGATCACAGGGGGAGGTAGTTTTTTACTCTTATTCTGTAAATTTGTAAAGGGATCCTGTCCACTGGGATGCACAGTAGTTCCAGTATAACTTGGAATTTATATTATAGAAAGTCTTTCCACATTTTACACTCTGCAAAACTGAAGACAACAGTAGGTGGGAGCCATGGAGAGTGTTTTAAATATACCTATATTTGGATGGTTGTATTATCAATATTAGATGCATTAATCCAGCGAATGTCACTAAAGCAATTTCCTCTAAAGGGGTCCATATATCTAAAGTGCTCTGTGCTTCCTGTAGTGAACTTCTTCTCAACGTTTTCCCATTGAGGGATGGTTGTAGTAGTCTTTTAGTTAGAAACTACAGTCCTCACTCAAAGCAAAGAGCTAGGGTTGTGGGGCAGCTCGCTGCAGAGAGCACTTCAGTTTTAGGCTTAGGCCTCACGTTGCAGAAACACAGCTTGTTTTGTTCCAGATTTTGAGCCAAAGCCAAGAATGGCTATAAAAGGAATAGGAAATATTTAGTAAGTACTTCTACTTCGGCCTTCTACTCAATCCACTACTGGCTTTGGCTTAAAAAAACAAAACAAAATCTGAAACCAAAAAAGCTGCGTTTTCGCAACATGGGGGTCAGCCTCAGTGACTGCCCTTGGGACACTTGCAGGAACAGCACATGCCCTATTAAAATGTTTCTTTCAAATTAATTCACTTGTGTGTACTTCAAAGCTCTCTGGTGCTCATTCCAAGCATAAAGTACCGCTTGATAACATTTTACCTCCAACAGTGACTCCTTAATAAGGAGAATTCAGACAAATTCAAGACTCCTTATAAAGGAACTCATTGCTCCATTTACTATCACCCCTGCCCTTAAAAATTGGCTAAAACTCACTGCTTCTTGGTGGTTTTTAAGCGCATGATGGTGCATGTTCTGTGCCCTGCTTGCCACATTTTAAGACAGTGGGTGGAATGGTACAATAATCTAGGCAGGCTGGGATGGGGATGCTTTGGACCACCAGTCTCTGGGACCTACTGAAATGTGCAACAATTATTAAGAAGCCAGAGCCTCTTGATAATTTTAGTATGCCCAGCAACTGTGGGGAAATGAATTAAGGCCGGGACCCCACGTGTCATAAAAAAACGCAGCGTTTTACTGTTCCTGCAAAGTGGATGGAATTCTAGCGAATCTCATTCACACTGTGAGGAAAAATACGTGCAGCGGAAACGCTGCAATTTCCAAAACCGTCAATTATACCTATGGAAACACCGGTGGTTTCCCTATAGGTATAATTCAAGTCGAAAGTCCGCAGAGGTTTCCTCTTTCTGTGAAAAGCGTGTAATTGATATGAGACAGTATGTTGCTGGGAGGTAGGGACTCCTACCATCAAAGATAACTAGGATGCTAGGAGTCCCGCTCCCAGCATGAAGTTCATTGTCTTATACATATATACAAAACATATGCCTTGTGCGGGCCCCTAATATTTTGAGACCCTGGCAATGATGAACCTGGCTGCTAGTGCTGCATCCATGGGTTACCTAGGAGACACAGAGATACTGCTGAAAGATATGGACTGGCTTAAGATGGCAGGCATGAAAAGAAGTTGTGTGTGTGTGGGGGGGGGGGGACTGAACTTTTTAGCCCATCATTCTTTAGCTATGCTGCTGTAGAGAAGTGAAATTTCTTATGTGAATGCAAATGTTTTGTCCTACCACCAGCAAAAGTTTGAGATTTTAGTTGATCAGAGTTTGGCAGATTGAATCATATATAGGACAAAAAAAAATCCAAATCTTTCAGCAGTATCTCTGTGTCTCAAAAGTGACCCATCAATCCAGTACTAGCATTCAAATTCATTGCTAGGATCTCAAAAAATTAGGGGCACAAACCCCAAGTCAGAGGTCAAAACCAGATGAACATGTCAGGAACCAAGATGCAGGAGCATTTTTATAATCTGGATACAATTGGATACATCTTCAGTAAATGTTGATAACTGTGGGGATGAAGTTTAGTTACTTGATATGTAATTCTTGTATAACTATGAAGGTACAACACTATTAGTTCTTGACTGTTTTTTTTTTTTTAACAAAATATATGATAGAAATTATTTAGGTGAATGTATATGTGGCAATAAATCTATTATCCTTCCTCTCGCCATATTTAGTTATTGGTGTTGGAACTAGAAATAAAAAAACTTTTTTACCTGCTACTCCTAAGCATATGTAATGTAGACAACAATGAGTTATAGCTTTTGATTTTCAATGACACCAACCTGTCATAAGGATCTTGAACTTTTGACTTTGAATTTATTGCTTCCTCTCTCAGCAAATAATGGCAATGTTCTCTTCTGCTTAATGATGAACAGGGTCATAGAGAATGGTAGATTCAGCCTTTTATGATTTATTCTTTTTTTTTTTGTAGTCTTCAGCATCTACCTTGATGAATAATCAGTCTGAGCCAGCACAACTAATAAAATGACTATAAATAAAACTATAACTTTTTTTGAATAAATGTATTGAGACCTTAATAAAGTGATACTAAAATATATCTGATATTTGAATTACCTTGAATTCTCCTCTATAATAAAAGTTTTATCTTTAAAATTAGTGTTGAGAATTTTATTTAGTTAGTGGTAATCTCTGAAAAAAAGTTGGTATTGTGCTACTGCAGTTACTCCCTTTACTGCAGTAGTGGAGCTGAATTCTTCACAGTCAATACCTAGAGTCAGGAAATCAAACTAGTCATCTACTTGTTCCTGGGACTTTATATCACAAAATGTTCAAGTTGAGGTTGAACCTACTGTATATTGTGCATATCAACATGTCTACTTTCTAAAAATACCGCAAGCCACATAGGTTACTACCCATTCTTTGTGGCTTCCTTTCACAGGTAATCCATCTTTCTTACAGGCTAGACCTCTGCCTGATTTTTTTGGCTGGTGTCCTACATTCTCAAGGTCAGGATTTGTCCTACTCTGCAGACTGTGAGAAATTCCCTTTCCTAGCAGGACAGCAGTCTATGTATCTACAGATTCTTAGCTTCCCTGTTTCTCTAAAAATAAGCCCTTCCCGAAAATAAGCCCTAGCTTGATTTTGCAGGGTTTTTGGAGTAGGCTTGAAATATAAGCCCCACTCCAAAAATAAGCCCTAGTTAAAGTAGGTTATGTTACATCAAGTCACTGAAACGGAGAATAGTCATACCATAGCTCCCAACCGTCCCGGACAAGTGCCCTGCTACCTCCCGCCACGGCAGGGCAAAATCCGCTCTCCCACTCCAGAGTCCCACCTCAGCCTTCCAAGTCCGCCTTCTGAGTGCTGCCTTCTGGGTCCCACCTCCCTGCTAGTACTATGCTGTGGACTTGGCTACCTACATGACCAGACATCAGGTGCCACCCCTGCTCACTCCCACAGATGCAGCCACTCCACTACAGCACCTCCCCCTAAGCGTAAAGGAGGGGAGATAGAGAGGGCATGGTGCTACTGCCACACAAAAAGTTTAGAGAGAGAGAGTGCCAGTAAGTTTGTTTATGAATGTAAGTTAGCGTTAGGATTACTAACTCTAAAAAAATAATGTAAAACCCTGTCTTATTTTCGGAGAAACACGGGTATGTATCCCAATGCTTACATATCCTACTTCCTCTGTAGACCACAAATTGGAACTCTTTTTTTTTTTTTTTTTTTTTTTTTAAATGATCCCATTCTACTTTGACCTCCATGAGTAGTGTTTTACAGAATCATCTGTTTGATTTGGACACTACACCAATGGTTCTCAACCTGCGATACGCTTACCCCTGGTGGTACACACCTCTATTCCCAGGGATACACGCTGTAGTGAGAGCCCCTCTCTAGTTCGTGGGGTTCACAACCCACGAACTACTATTATATTGTGGTGTCTCTTCAGATTTTCAGTATATGATTAACAGAGGCCTAGGGGAGATGAGTAAAAATAACAAACATTGCTACTTATCTCACCTTGGCTCCGTCACAGCTCCCTGTCCTTTTTGGGCTTCCTAAGTGATGTCAGTGACCGCTGAGGACTGTGATTGGGCCTCAGCAATCACAAGGGTCACATGGTATAGTGCTATGCGCCATGATACTACTTGCGGGGCATGGACAGGGCTATTCTACTGAATGTCAGGGCCATTATACTACTTGTGGGGGCACTGAGGGAGACATCCTACTGACTGTGGGGGCACTGAAGGGGTCATTGCATAATTTTTAGCAAAGGCTACAAACAAAACCCTATTTGATTACTACTTTGGGGGTACTTGATTGGGACATTTTCTTACTAGGGGGTACTTCAGTTGAAAAGGTTGAGAAATGTTCTACTATACTGCCAGGAGCTGCCAGGTGGTCAACACAACTCATCCCTCATACTAATAAGGACTTGCTGAAGGCCACTCTTTGACTAAATAAATATGTCTCAGTACATTTGAAGATATGACCGTATTAATTTTTCATAGAGAATATGTTACTACTTTATTACAGTCGAAGATGTTACCTCAGAGTGTGTATTTGTGTGTTAAATGCTTGCAAGTAAACTCTGATATCTATCATAACAATTAATAGTTGGCCGACAATCTGTTCCATTGGTATAATTGGTCTATACCCATTGCAGGTAGAAACTGGGAATGTGGGGAGAGATACTTTGTTTACTGGTGGTTTGCTTTTATTTGTAGTTATTGATGTCTCAATTTTCCTTGTTTGTTTGAGGGCATGTTATACCCTTGTTCTACTGTTTATCATATTTGTATTGTTTTAATAGAGTAATAAAAAAAATCATGTACAGTGACTGTTTCAGGTTAGGACTGAGTTCCCTGAGCCCAACAAAGACAATAATTCCACAGACCCATCTTTCATCTATATATAGAAGGACTTGGCATCAATAGGACTAAGCATTCTCAGCCCTGTAGTATCAGAAGCTAGGTTGTGTCAGAGCTTGGGGGAAATTAGGGATATTCTGATAAACCAGTCTGACTCTGGGTTGTTGTGATTTGCTGATAAATTTAGCTTGTATATGCAATGTAATAAAAGAATACAGAATGGCATAAACATCAGCCGTACTTGGCAACAGTCCTGGAGTAGTCTTGAATTAATTTTCAGAAACAATCTCTGCCACCATGAAAAGGACAAGGTTTATGCAGACTCCACTCATATGTGGAAATTTAGTGGAGCAGATTGTGTTGGTCCCTGTGGAAAGACTTAAAATGCCCTGATTTTACCAATGAAAATATCCACTCAAGAAAAAGTACATATATGCATATTTGTGAATGGTAGTGTGCTTTATTAGTTTATAAAACAATGCAGTGCCTAACTTTAACAATCTGGTTACAGGCAATTGAGATAAATAAAGGACTAAGGCTACATGCAAAACAAATTGAGGCTAAGTGCAGCAGTGCACAGAGGGAGAAAGATGTCCTGGAACTACAGATTGCATCACTTTATTCTGGACTTCATCAAGCAAAAGCTACATCCAAGGAAATGGAAAAGGAATGTGTCAAGCTCCAGTCTCAAATAGTGGCTAATAGAAATGTAATAATCTTTCATGTCTCATTTCACTGTGTTTTCTTGTTTTCTTACTGTAAACATACATCTATAGGAGTGATGGCGAACCTTTTAGAGACCGAGTGCCCAAACTGCAACCCAAAACCCACTAATTTATCGCAAAGTGCCAACACGGCAATTTAACCTTAAATTAACCAGGATCTGTTTTATAGTGACCGTGCAATGTTATTACAGTCTGTAATAATATCACATGTCTGCTATAAAACTGATACTGTGTGATATAAATAGTGAAGGGCCCCCACATAGTACAATTCGATCTGAAGTGGCCCCCAGATAGTACTATATGCTGCAGAATGGCCCCCAGACAGTATTATATGCTTTACAGTGGGGCCTCACACAGTATTATATGCTTCACAGTGGGCCCCCACATAGTAGTTTATGCTTTACAGTGGGGCCCCACACAGTAGTATATGCTTCACAGTGGGGCCCCACACAGTAGTTTATGCTTTACAGTGGGGGCCCACACATTAGTTTATGCTTCACAGTGGGGGCCCGCACATTAGTTTATACTTTACAGTGGGGCCCCACACAGTAGCATATGCTTCACAGTGGGGCCCCACACAGTATTATATGCTTCACAGTGGGCCCTGCACAGTAGTATATGCTTCACAGTGGGCCCCGCACAGTATTATATGCTTTACAGTGGGGCCCTACACAGTAGCATATGCTTCACAGTGGGGCCCCACACAGTAGTATATGCTTCACAGTGGGCCCCCACATAGTAGTATATGCTTCACAGTGGGCCCCCACACAGTAGTTTATGCTTTACAGTGGGGCCCTACACAGTAGCATATGCTTCACAGTAGGCCTGTACACAGTAGTTTATATTACTTACCTAGTCCCATGAAGAGCTGCAGTCCCACGAAGAACATCCTCCTCCTCCCGCTCGCGTGCGCTGATGACTGACATCATCACGCCTGCGTCGGGGCAGAGGTTACACTCTGCAGTCAGTGTAGGCCGTGGTCCGGACCGCGACCTACACTGACAGCTCAGCCGAAAGACGCGATCGCTCACTAATAGGGAATCCTGTACCGGATTCCCCGTTAGTGAGCGATCATGGCGACTGCGCGCATGCCAGCTGAGAGGGCTCTGCGTGCCTTCTCTGGCACGCGTGCCATAGGTTCGCCATCACGGATCTATAGGGATTGAAAGAGAATTTATAGTATGTGAGATGTATGGATCACATATAATACTTAGATTTTTCCATTGGGACATGATTATTCAGTTACTGTTTATTTTTTTAAATAGTTTTTAAGGATTTATTTTATAACAAGTGGGTAAATGACCAACCAAACAAAGCAAACACATCAACTATGTAAGGGGGAGGGGAGTGATATAAGAAGAGAGGAACAATCCAAGACTGTTAATAAAACAATTGTATGTGTAATTTCTAGGACTGAGGCAAGTTCCAATCCCCTGCTATAGGATATTCTGGAAGCATTTCAGAGAATATGTTAGATACAACTTAATTTTAGGATTTATAAGAATAGAAAAAAAAACGCAGTAAGTATTTTCTTAGTCAAGCTGTACTTAAGCCTTAGGCGACATGCACCGTAATAGTACAGTGCGGCTGCCTGGCTTTAGAAGACAGCCACCATAATAGTACAGCAGAAGCTGTCCACTCAGAGTCTGAGCTGGCAGCTGCTGGAGTAGGTGTTGTCTGTACGTTACAGCTAACACTCTGCTCCTGCACCCCCGATTGGAGCTGAGTTTTAACCCCTTTGATGCCATGGTCAAACATGTCCACTGCATCTACGGGTTCCGCTTATGTAATGACCTCCATCAGCCCCCATGCGGCGAGATCGGGGGTGCCGATATTTATTTTCAGCAGCCCAGGATCTGACCATTGACCCTGGGCTGCCAGGAGTCCCCATACCTGGCTGATCCTGCCACCGATGGGAGGAAGTCAGCCTATGCACCGAAAATAATGATTTTTCGCCTTCTTGCCTCACATAAAATGCTGTAAAAAGTGATCAAAAACTCATATGTACCCCAAAACAGTACAAATGAAAAGCACAGGTCATCTTGCAAAAAATAATCCAATTCAATAAATATTAATGTTTTGGCACTCAGTGTGAAGTATGTATAGATGCACAGAGAGGGGTTCAACCGGTTAATGCATATATGAAGGAGCTTCTGGCATTCTTTGCATCCTCTTCTCAGCTCACTTAGCTTTCTCTTGATGCTTCTACAATTACTTCCACTCCTGCTTCTGCTCAGACCAATATCTGATGAAGGTCTCTATGACCAAAACATCATCTGTTCTGGACTGAATAATAAAATTGGAGTTTTTTCATATCTAATATGAGTGGCAGATTCTCCTTCATATATGAGAAAAATAAGTAGTCAACCAACTCTGTCAACGGAAAAAATAAAAATGTTACGCATCTCAGAAGATGACGATGCAAAAATGATTGATTTATGTACCCAACTGGGTTTTTGTTCTGCTAAATTAGTAACGCAAAAAACAATTTAAATTAGATGTCGCTGTCATTGTACGACCCACAGAATAAAGGTAGCATGTTATTTATGATGTACTCTGCATAGCAACAAATTTAAAAGGTAAAACGCAATGCCCAATTTTTTTTTTTTTTTTTGTTTTAATCCACCAAAAAAAAGTTAATAAAATTTATTTAATAGGTTTTAGGCACCCCAAAATGGTGTCATTACAAAATGCATCTCATTCCCCAAACAAACAGCCCTTATATGGCTATACCACCAGAAAAATAAAAAAATTACAGCTTGCACAATGTGAAGACAAAAAAAAACCCCAAATCACCAAATCATTGGAACAAAACTGGCTGTGGCAGGAAGGGAATATATAAACTGTGTGAGCATATATCAGGGTACACCACAAATTTAGAGCTTATGAGGCAAATGAAACCAGAAGTGACCCCCAGAGTGACCCCCACATCCCATCATATGAGGTATTAGGGAAATAGTAGATAATTTGGTTTCCAATGTACTCTGAACAGTTTACATATTCACTTTTTACCATCCACTGTGCATTCACGTCTGGGATACTAATTGTCACTACACCGCTTGATAAATTCTTTGAGGGGTGTAGTTTTCAAAATGGGGTCACTCCCTAGGAGATTCCACTTTATTGGCACCTCAGGTGCTCTGCAAACATGACATGGCATCCAGATACCAATCATCTAAATCTGCACTCCAAAAGCCACATAGTGCACCTTCACATCTGTGCCCTGCTGTGTACCCAAACTGCAGTTTATGCCCATATGTATAACACTGGTGTACCCAGGATAATGTACTTAACATCATATGTAGGTATAAACTGCTGTTTGGGCACAGCTGGGCACAGAAGGGAATGAGTGCCATGTGGTTTTTGGACGTCATGACACTTTTGCAGAGGACTGAAATGCCAGTAAAGTGGAGTCCCCTGACATGTGACCCCATTATGGGAACTACACCCCTGAAGGAAATTATCCTGGGGTACAGTCAGCACTTTTAACCCCCAAGTGCTACATTAATTTATTTTCCAGAAATGAATACGCAGCTGATGGTGAAATGAGAAAATGGCAATTTTCCAGGAATATATCATTTCATTGTGCAATATGATGTGCCCAGCTTGTATCAGGGTTGAACGCTCCAAAAGCTGTTGTGTCCAGGATACCCATTTAACAATTTTTGGAGTGGGTGTCTCTGCTGATACAAGTTGGACACAACATATCGGGCACTGCAATGGTATATCTCTGAAAAAAATTGGAATTTTCACTTTTCATTATCAGCTGCACATTCAAGGGTTAAACATGCTCGCTATGCCACTTGATAAATCCCTTGAGGGGTGTAGTTTCTTAAATGTCACATGTCACATTTCTACGGATTCCACTTTACTGGCAATTCAGGGGCTCTGCAAAAGTGGTATAACGTCCAAAAACCAAACTGTGCTCCAAAAACCAAATAGTGCTCCTTCCCTTCTGTGCCCAAACAGCAGTTTATACCCCTATATGGCATTGTTAAGTACGTTATCATGGATACAACAGTGTCATACATGTGAGCATAAACTGCTGTTTGGGCACACAGCAGGGCGCAGATGTGAAGGAGCGCTATGTGCTTTTGGACCGCAGATTTAGATTGTTGGTTTTTGGATGCCATGTCACATTTACAGAGACCCTAAAATTGCCCCTACAAAATGGGGTCACATCTTGGGGAATTCCAATTTACTGGCACCTCCAGGGCCCTGCAAAAACAACGTGGTATCCAGAAAGTCCCTCTAAATCTATACTGCAAAAGCTTTAAAGCGCAGTGCTCCTTCCCTTTTGAGCCCTACTGTGTACTCAAAAAACAGTTTACGCCCACATATACAACTTTTTTTGTACTCGGGACAGCCCACTTAATAGTTTTAGGAGTGCATGACGCAAAGTGGGCACTACATATTTGGCACTAAAATTGTATATTTCTTTAAAAATTTTAATTTTCATTTTGTACATTAATTTTTAGGAAGCACAAAATGATAGTGATAATTAACCAGTAGCGTAAGTACTGGGGTAGCAGCCGTAGCAGTTGGCTCAGGGCCCAGGACCTTAGGGGGCCAGGTGGGCCCCTGATACTTTTTTTTTTTTTTTTTTTTTATAGGCCGTTACCTGCTGGAGTAACGCCAGCATGTAACGGGCCCTATTTACTTACCGATCCCTGCTCCTGCTCATGGCCGCCTCCACTTCCCCTTCTGCATCCCATATTATGTTGCTGGGGCTCCTTTGAGGGCAAAAGGGGAAGCGGATGTGGCTGTGAGCAGGAGTGGAGATCGGTAAGTGAGGCCGTAAAAAAAAAAAAAAGAAAAAGAAATCTGCAATATATTTTTTTTCCTTCCACTGCTCCTGAAAAATGAATAAAGTTAATTAATAGGTCCCCTGTGCAGTATAATGATACCTATAAAAACTACATCTTGTCCTGCATAAAATAAGAAGTCATATGGGTACATTAAGCAAAAAAAGTAATTATTTATTTGAAAAGTTGTAAACCCTTTTGATAATTGGTGTCACTGTAATGATACCAACATATAGAATAAAGGTAAATCATTATCACCACATGGTGAATGGCAAAAAATATTTTTTCCCATCCCATCACCAAAACGGTTGATAAAACTTAACAGGTTATGGCTTTTAGAAAGCAGTAACACAAAAAGTAATTATTTATATGAAATGCAAGTTGTAAGTATGAAAAAAGCCTTTAAATATGTGTTATCATACCAACGTAAAGGTAACATATCACCACATGGTGAATGACAAAAATTGAGTTTTTTTCAATCCACCCACATAAAGGGTATATAACACTTAAACATGACCTTTCATCTCCTCCACCAACTCTAGTTCTTAACATCTGTGAATGGCTGATGCTCCACTGATCTCAGCCCAGTTGGAATTTTTACTCTAGCCCCGCAGTGTTCCAGAGTTAGTTTATGCCCCTCATATGTTATTTAGACTGTATACTGTGAAATGGGTAGTGTCAGGCAGGAGCAGGAAAGAGGGCATGATTCAGAGCTCCAATCAGAGGAGGACAATATTAGAGCTCAGAATCAAACCCTTTGCCCGCTCTAGCCTGACACTGCCCATCTGAAGTAGAGAGCCTAAATGGCATATGAGGACCTAAAATTAACAGCACTTATTGCTTGGATTTGGTGGGATCTAGAGAAAATATTCCCACTGTGCTGGACTCAGTGGAGCGGTGCCTATTAAATGGTGCAAAGAGGTGGACTTGGCAGAGGTGGTGAAAGGACATCTTTAATCAATAAGTTGTATGTACCTCCAAATGTTACCACTGAAAATTTGTCCCACAAATCCTTTGTACAGCTAATCAACAAAACAATAAAAAAGTTATGGGTCTGTGGGGATGTGTGCTGTGCTGGCTATAATAAGGGGGAGGGAGTGCTAGCTATTATGTGTGCACAAAAATATTGCCTTATTGCAATTGCTTAGTGTTAAAATGTTCCAAATTTCCTACTCACCTTGCTGTGTTTTCCCAAACTGAAAAAGGAACTGTATAAGTGACTTCACCAATGTGTTCTTTTCATATGTAACATATATGGTAAAATAACTCCTTACATCTCATTTTTTATGTAATGTACAGTGTACATTATAACAATTGGTCCATAATGTATATCTGTATATCCAGTTCTACATAAAGACAAATACACTTTTGCTCATAAATTCTGTGATGTTCTCCATGTTATGCCTTATTATGAAGGTATTCTCCTTTAAAGTGATTGTCAGGTTGCTAAATAGTGCATATCTATAGACCTCTAATGCTGGATCAGTCCCAGTCTGACGGAATAGACTGCAAACAGATCCATTTTAGTGAATTTTAGTGGCCATAAAGAACCATGATGCAGTGGTTAGCACTGTTAGATTGCAGTGCTGGGGTCCTGACTTCACTCAAGGGCAACATCTGCAGTCTGTATATTCTCCTCATGCCTGGCTTTCTCCAGATGGTGCAGAGGTGAGCACTGTTACCTTGCAGCGCTGGGGTCCTGGGTTCAAATCTAACATCTGCTTTGACTTTTATTGTTCTCCCAGTATTTGTGTGGGTTTCATCCCACATACCAAAAATATGCTGATCGTAAATTGGCTTCCCGTAAAACAACTGACCCTTATGAGTGGGGGATGAGTGCCTGTACAGCAACCATCAACTCCCCTGTTCCACAATGCTCCCTGCGCAATGTTTGTCATTGTCATATTCTGCTTTCCTCACACGTGCTAAAAACATATCCATAGAGACGTAATACTAATACACATACAGTGGGTACAGAAAGTATTCAGACCCCTTTACATTTTTCACTCTTTGTTTCATTGCAGCAATTTGCTAAAAGCAAAAAAGTTCATTTTATTTCTCATTAATGTATACTCAGCACCCCATCTTGACAGAAAAAAACAGAAATGTAGATATTTTTGCAAATTTATTAAAAAAGAAAAACTGAAATATCACATGGTCATAAGTATTCAGACCCTTTGCTCAGTATTGAGTAGAAGCACCCTTTTGAGCTAGTACAGCCATGAGTCTTCTTGGGAATGATGCAACAAGTTTTTCACATCTGGATTTGGGGATCCTCTGCCATTCTTCCTTGCAGAGCCTCTCCAGTTCCGTCAGGTTGGATGGTGAACGTTGGTGGACAGTCATTTTCAGGTCTCTCCAGAGATGCTCAATTGGGTTGAGGTCAGGGCTCTGGCTGGGCCAGTCAAGAATGGTCACAGAGTTGTTCTGAAGCCACTTCTTTGTTATTTTAGCTGTGTGCTTAGGGTCATTGTCTTGTTGGAAGGTGAACTTTCAGCCCAGTCTGAGGTCCAAAGCGCTCTGGAAGAGGTTTTCTTCCAGGATATCTCTGTACTTGGCCGCATTCATCTTTCCTTCAATTGCAACCAGTCATCCTGTCCCTGCAGCTGAAAAACACCCCCATAGCATGATGCCACCACCATGTTTCACTGTTGGGATTGTATTGGGCAGGTGATGAGCAATGCCTGATTTTCTCCACACATACCGCTTAGAATTAACGCCAAAAAGTTCAATCTTCATCTCATTAGACCAGAGAATCTTATTTCTCATAGTCTGGGAGTCCTTCATGTGTTTTTTGGCAAACTCTATGCAGGCTTTCATATGTCTTGCACTGAGGAGAGGCTTCCTTCAGGCCACTCTGCCATAAAGCCCCGACTGGTGGAGGGCTGCAGTGATAGTTGACTTTGTGGAACTTTCTCCCATCTCCCTACTGCATCTCTGGAGCTCAGCCACAGTGATCTTTGGGTCCTTCTTTACCTCTCTCAGCAAGGCTCTTTTCTCATGATTGCTCAGTTTGGCTGGACAGCCAGGTCTAGGAAGAGTTCTGCTCGTCCCAAACTTCTTCCATTTAAGGATTATGGAGGCCACTGTGCTCTTAGGAATCTTGAGTGCTGCAGAAATTCTTTTGTAATCTTGGTCAGACCTGTGCCTTGCCACAATTCTGTGGGGTGCTGAGTGTACATGAACTTTTTCGCTTTTAGCAAATGGCTGCAATGAAACAAAGAGTGAAAAATTTAAAGGGGTCTGAATATTTTTGTACCCACTGTACATTTAGAGCATGTTCTATTCTGGTCCTTTTATCCCAACTGGAATTGCAGATGCTAATACGCGCAACCAGCACCCATTTTTTCAGTGGTTTGAAGAGACACAACATAACAATAAAAACTGCATTTCTAATAAGCCCTAAGGCAATCACACATTTATATTTATGTTGTTTTTTTTTTTTGCATATATTATATTAATTTTAATTATGCTCCAATCTAAATCACATGCCTGTATTTTCATTTTATAAACAGATCAATGAGAGTCTTCATCTTGAGGTGTCAGCATTGAAGCAGCACAATCACACCCTAGAAAACACAGTCAAAGGATCTGAGAGTGAAAACAAATCTCTTCACATACAAGTTGAAAGCCTGCAAAAAGAAAAGCAGCTTTTAGTGTCTCAAAAGGAGCTGCTGTTTGAAATTATGAGGCGAAAAGGAAATTGGAAAAATCATTCTGAAAAGCTTAATAGAAGGTTACATAGATTTTCTATCCTATTAAGTGGGATAATTTGCATGTAAGCAGGATGCCCAAGTGTCTCTCTGTCCAAAATGCATTTGCAGTTATGGTTAAAAAGAAGTGCCTTACAGCCAAATCACTTTAATTATACTGACTCTTCCAAATGTTTACATAGTGTGGTTTAGTTTTTTTGTGGTTGTAGGTGGTTTTCTAGTATCTCTGGTGGTCTGCAATGGTGCAGGGTTTGAGGAGCGGTGAGGCCACCAAATGTTTTGTTAGGTAGGTGGAGAGAATTATTAGGGGTTAAACAGGTACGGGAGAGCATTTTATATAAGAAAATTGTACCTGGATAACCCCTTTAAGGCTAAGGCCCCACGCAGCGAATCGCTGCCAAAAAACACTGTGCAAAAGACTGGCAGAAACGCATCGCATTTTTTTCCACAGAGTTTTTCACAGAAAGTTTTCCTCTGCAGACTTTCTGCTTCTATTATACCTATACTCTATTTCCATATATGTATAATTGACATGCTGCGATTTGCAAAAACACAAGCATTTTTGAAATTTGAGCATTTCCGCTGTGGATTTTTTTCCGCAATGTGTGGATGGGATTAGCCAGAATGCCATTCATTTTACAGTTAATGTAAAACACAGCGTTTTCGCAATGTGGGGCCCCGGCCTGAAGAAGATTTTTTATTTTTTTTTACATAAAGCCATAAAAATCCCTTTAAAATAAACAATATATCAAGTTAAATATTTAGTATTTTTCTATAGTTATTACCAGAATAACAAATTATATCTTTCAGAACTCCTGACGTAATCCAGACCAATCGCAACAATGATAAAAAGTACATTAGCTCAGCTGGTGGAGGCTCAATTTCTGAATTATCACAAACAGCCAGTTTGAGGCATTCCAGGAGGAGCAGAAGAAGAAAGGTATATATTAACATATTAACATTTATGCAATTTTTTTGCAATAAAGCACAATACAATCCTTAGTATTTGCAAAAGTCCTAAAATATCTAACTCCTGGTGTTAGTGAATTTTCACACTATTGTAATACTTGCAAGTTTATAACGTTCAATGGATTCTTTAACAAGATTTTTATCCCAATATCATTTATCATGTACAAGTGAAACAACCAAATTATTTTGTTTATTTCACTTTACTTTGCAAATATTTTTAAAATAATTTATAGAACTTTCATTTTAGTGTAGTGTAATCTCACATACACATTTCAAACATGAACAGGAAACAAGGACCCTATGTACAAGAGATGCTGGACCACCACTCATGACACTATCATGAAATGTTAGAAAGTGAGTGTAATGAAACAACTAAAACATGACATTTATTGAGTTCAAATATAAAACGCTAATCGATACAACTATCACAATGATAAAATCAATACGTCATGACTCGGTGACGCTGTAGTCATAGAAAAGGGCGTAATTAAGTAGCTGATAAAAGAGCTACAGTGGGGAAAAAAAAAGTATTTAGTCAGCCACCAATTGTGCAAGTTCTCGCACTTAAAAAGATGAGAGAGGCCTGTAATTGTCATCATAGGTAGACCTCAACTATGAGAGACAAAATGAGAAAACAAATACAGAAAATCACATTGTCTGATTTTTAAAGAATTTATTTGCAAATTAATTGATATATATTCCTGTATATGTTAATGCTTAACCCACTTGGGTTAATAAATATATCAAATTTAAAAAGCTTGTTTCGTATTATCCTACGACCCGGTCCGCTTATGGTGTGTGAGTGGGAGGTAAAGAAGGTTGATCACAGGTGTGCCAAGCGGCTTGGCAAGGCGAGATCCTTCACAAAGGGGCTGATTACTTTTGCACGTCACACTTTTCAGATTTTTATTTGATTAAAATTTTGAAAACCTTGTATCATTTTCATTCCACTTCACAATTATGTGCTACTTTGTGTTGGTCTATCACTTAAAATCTCAATAAAATACATTTAAGTTTGTGGCTGTAAGGTGACAAAATGTGAAAAAGTTCAAGGGGTATGAATACTTTTGCAAGCCACTGTATACATCTACTAGCCTAGATGAATGGAGGTTACGCCACGTGGTGCCCCGGCCTAATATAGGATTTCTGCTGTTTCCTGTGAGGGTTACTTCATTCTGCTTTTAGTTTGATTATTTGTGTATTTCTGGCTTGTTTTTTTACTCTGTTTCTGCTTATTCAACCTTATCTGATTAATTTTGGTGTATGACCTCTGCTTGTCCCTGACCTGTGAACCTGACCTGCCGTCCTAACCCTTTGTCTAGTTTATGATCTTGCTCTCCTGCTGCCTGCCACAGACCTTCAGACCATACCTGACTACGTTTTACCTGACCCTCTTTGGCCTTGACAAGCTCCCACCTACTCCAGGACCACTGTGAGAGGTATGACCTTGTAGTCTCCCTGCGGAGAAGACTAGATCTCCTTACCAGGGTTAAAGAGTGAAGACTTGGAAGGCTACTTAGATAACTCCCTTGGGAGTGGCCCAAAGTCAAACCAGTTGGCACAGCGGGTCCAAATCCGCTGTTCATTACATTAACCCACATTTGGTCAGGGATTCCATTTCTAATTGAACCAATACAATATGCTATCAAAACCCTTGGCAAATCACGACAACTCCACTGGGTAGCTGCACATAGACATAGATTTTTTTTCTTCTTTGTACGTTTGGTGCTTTAAAAGATTAAAGGAGCTGTCCATCCACAGCTGTGGATGAACAATCTAACTTGCTGTGGATGAACAACCCCCTTAAAAGCAAAATAAGTAAAACATATCTGACAAGTGTTTCTTCTGTAGGAAAAGAAATATGACTCAAAAGGCCATAACATCCCACAAAGTAATGATCAGCGGACTAACTGTGATAGGTACAGTGCATTTTTTATGTATTTTTTTTGTTTTTCATTTTATGTATATTTCAATGTTGTTTTAAGCACAACGGATTTTGTCACTTGTTGTGTTATATATAGTTTTTATTAGGCGTTCTAGTGAACCAGAAGAGTTAAGGTTTATGCACATGATTGAGAAAAACATCCATGTGGCAGCTGTTTTGACAATACGTTGAATTCAATGTGTATATTCAAATGGATGTTTTTTTAACAGCCTGTTTTTCACGGCCATCACAAAAAAAACGGATATGCACTATCTTTGTCTGTACATAGTGCCATGTGAAGACCTATTGAAATGAATGATTATATTCATGGCTATGCGACGACAGTTTCAAAAACGGCTGTTGTCTGGCTATTATTCACTGCCATGTGAAAAAGGGCCATCTGTGCAATTGCAGGGACAGACGTGGCCATTTTTCACTGACATTAGGTTTAACAAAAATGGCATCACTGTGTGCATAAGGCCAACATCTTAACAAATATGCACAAATACTTCTACATAATTACAATTTTTGTTGCATTGGCAGTTATGGTTAAAAAACAGTGCAACCACAAATTTTAATCTTTGGTTTTCAGTGTTAAAGGGGGATTCCAATTTCAGACAAGTATTGAGAGACAAATGTTATTGTTTGTATACTGAAATGTTATACAATTTTCCAATATATGATATATATCAACTCCTCAGTCCATGGGCAAGTGATATATACAGTCTATGGTTATGTGATATATAGAGTCCATGGTTATGTACTGGACACATAGGTGCACATCTTGTTAGAGTCGCAGCATAGCAATCAGTAATCATAGTGTTCACCTGTGTGCCCATCACATGACCATGGTATGACTTTTATCCACTGGAAGTAAGCAGAATGAATGACAAAGTATATTGGAAAATTGTATAACTTTTCATTATTCAAACAATAACATTTGTCTCTCAATATTTGTCAGAAACTGGATAACCTCTAAGGGGGTGTTCACACTACTGTTGGTGACCATCAGTAGTGTCCGTTGGTAGCATCCGTTACAAGATGTTAGAACTGTCATAAATCCATTAAAAATCCCAATGGGATTTTATCTGTTGTCTGTTAGTGACCATTAGTGTCTGTTTAAATAATAAATCCATCACATGTCTGTTATTTTTTGCGGACACAAAAATCCAGGATGCAGGACTTTTGCATCCATTCAAAACAAGTGTTTTATGACAGAGGGCAAGCGTTATTTTTTTAACATTAATGTCTATGGGTATCGGACTTATAACGGACAGTCATCAGTTATCGTCAGTTATTTTGCGTCCGTTTTTTCTGAGCATGCTCAGAAAGGACAAGACAACTCTGAGGATACATTTGTACATTTATTATAAAATATATATTTTTGCAAAGGTTTTGGTTTCTACACAAAAATTTATATACAATAAAAAATTTAAATAAAGGTTATTTTATTAAAAATAAATTAGTTTTTTTTTAACAACCAAACAAGACAAGCAGAAGCAAAGGTGACTATGGTTTCTTTAATATAGTGTCATTGGATAAAGTGTTGATGTACACTTTGACCACTGAGGAACCCTCCCCTGACACCACTTTTAAAGAAACCATATACAAAAGAGAAGCAGAGGCAAAGTTGATTACTATGGTTTCTTTAAGATAGTGTCAGAGGAGGCCTCCTCAGTGGATAAAGTGTTGACGTACCCTTTGACCAATGAGGGTCCCTCCCATGACAACACCTTTAAAAAAAACATGTACACAAGACAAGCAGAGGCAAAGGTAAATAATGTTTTTTTAAAATGCTGTGACAGTTGAAAGTATTAAAAAAATGGAAGAGTCTGCATGCTGAGTAATAAAGTCTCCCATTTTCAGTGCATTCAGGACTATAATCATTGAGACATTTACAGCACTTTTGCGTAATAAAAAAAATAAAGGGCAAATAAAAAATCTATACTCTGCCATCCTGCCAGTTCACCCAACCTGCGTTGGTAAGAAAAAAATTCTGCAAAATTGTCCCTCATGTGGCTGACCGCTACTGTTGATCTTGGGCTAGATGAGTCCAGACCATGTAACCCAGACTCCAGTTCCTGGGTGTCAATCGGCAACAGTTCTCTTGTCAGCAGAAAATTATGGAGGACCACACAGCCTTTCACCACAATATCCACAGCTTCTGGGTTTAACTGGATTGCAGTGTTGAAAATACGCCATTTTGTAGTGAGGATCCCAAATGCACATTCCACAAGTCGCCTGGCTCTTGACAGTCTGTAATTGAAGATTTGTTTCTGGTAATTGAGTCCATGACTAGAGTATGGTTTAAGAAGGTTTCCACACATCTGGAAGGCCTCATAACCAACACTACAAACGCATAGGAGGTCCATCAGTTCCAGGAAATGGCTTTGGTATTGACAATTCAAAATTTCCAGACTATATTCTCTGTCCCATTGCAGAGTCTTTGAAAGTTCTGGAGTCTTTGGTGCGGCTGTAAGCCCCAATGTCTACAGCCACAGATTGATACTGGGAATTAGCAATGGCCATCAGCACAAACGAAAAGTAATTCTTGTAATGGAAGAACAGGGAGCCACTCCTTGCAGGTTTCTAGATACGGATGTGCTTTCCATCAACTGTTCCTACACTATTTGGAAACTGTGTCTCATCCCAGAACTTGTCTGCATTGTCTTCCATTGTTCTGTTTTTGGATGTGGGATAAATTAATCATGAAGCAAATCCCATAGGGCCTAGCAAGTATCCCGGACGATGTAGGAGATTGTTGACTTGCCAAGACAGAATTGGAAGTGCATGGAGGAGAAACTCTCACCTGTTGCTAGGTACCTTGAAATAAAAAAAAAAGAAAAGAAAAAGAAATATAAATGTGTATAGATATATATATATACAGTGCTGGCCAAAAGTATTGGCACCCCTGCAATTCTGTCAGATAATACTCAATTTCTTCCAGAAAATGATTGCAATCACAAATGCTTTGGTAATAATATCTTCATTTATTTTGCTTGCAATGAAAAAACACAAAAGAGAATGAAAAAAAAAGTCAAATCATTGATCATTTTACACAAAACTCCAAAAATGGGCCGGACAAAAGTATTGGCACCCTCAGCCTAATACTTGGTAGCACAACCTTTAGACAAAATAACTGCGAACAACCGCTTCCGGTAACCATCAATGAGTTTCTTACAATGCTCTGCTGGAATTTTAGACCATTCTTCTTTGGCAAATTTCTCCAGGTCCCTGAGATTTGAAGGGTGCCTTCTCCAAACTGCCATTTTGAGATCTCTCCACAGGTGTTCTATGGGATTCAGGTCTGGACTCATTGCTGGCCACTTTAGAAGTCTCCAGTGCTTTCTCTCAAACCATTTTCTAGTGCTTTTTGAAGTGTGTTTTGGGTCATTGTCCTGCTGGAAGACCCATGACCTCTGAGGGAGACCCAGCTTTCTCACACTGGGCCCTACATTATGTTGCAAAATTTGTTGGTAGTCTTCAGACTTCATAATGCCATGCACATGGTCAAGCAGTCCAGTGCCAGAGGCAGCAAAGCAACCCCAAAACATCAGGGAACCTCCGCCATGTTTGACTGTAGGGA
Organism: Leptodactylus fallax; assembly: GCA_947044405.1. Taxonomy (NCBI): domain Eukaryota; kingdom Metazoa; phylum Chordata; class Amphibia; order Anura; family Leptodactylidae; genus Leptodactylus; species Leptodactylus fallax. The sequence goes on along the minus strand of CAMRHE010000058.1, from coordinate 6,506,051 downwards.
CCGTGTTCTTTTCTTTGAAGGCCTCTTTTTTTTTCCTGTAAACTCTATGTTGATGCCTTTTCCCAAAAAGCTCTACTTTTGTCTCATCTGACCAGAGAACATTCTTCCAAAAAGTTTTTGGCTTTCTCAGGTAAGTTTTGGCAAACTCCAGCCTGGCTTTTTTATGTCTCTGGGTCAGAAGTGGGGTCTTCCTGGGTATCCTACCATAGAGTCCCTTTTCATTCAGACGCCGACGGATAGTACGGGTTGACACTGTTGTACCCTCGGACTGCAGGGCAGCTAGAACTTGTTTGGATGTTAGTCGAGGTTCTTTAGCCACCATCCCTACAATCTTTCGTTGAAATCTCTCGTCAATTTTTCTTTTCCGTCCACATCTAGGGAGGTTAGCCACAGTGCCATGGGCTTTAAACTTCTTGATGACACTGCGCACGGTAGACACAGGAACATTCAGGTCTTTGGAGATGGACGTAGCCTTGAGATTGCTCATGCTTCCTCACAATTTTGCTTCTCAAGTCCTCAGACAGTTCTTTGGTCTTCTTTCTTTTCTCCATGCTCAATGTGGTACACACAAGGACACAGGACAGAGGTTGAGTCAACTTTAATCCATTTCAACTGGCTGCAAGTGTGATTTAGTTATTGCCACCACCTGTTATGTGCCACAGGTAAGTAACAGGTGCTGTTAATTACACAAATTAGAGAAGCATCACATGATTTTTCAAAGGGTTCCAATACTTTTGTCCACCCACTTTTTATGTTTGGTGTGGAATTATATCCAATTTGGCTTTTTGACAATTCTTTTTGTGGTTTTCCATTGAAGACAAATTAAATGAAGATATTATTACCAAAGCATTTGTGATTGCAATCATTTTCTGGAAGAAACTGAGTATTATCTGACAGAATTGCAGGAGTGCCAATACTTTTGGCCAGCACTGTACAGTTGAAACTAGAAGTTTACATACACTATATAAAAAGATACATATGCATGTTTTCTCACTATCTGACATGAAGTCAGAATAAACCTTTCCCGTTTTAGGTCAATTAGGATTACCAAAATTATTTATATTTGCCAAATCCCATAATAACGAGAGAGAATTTTTAAGGCATTTTTATTACTTTCTGCAAAGTCAAAAGTTTACATACATTTCATTAGTTTTTGGTACCATTGCCCTTAAACTGTATGACTTGGGTCAAACATTTTGGATATCCTTCCACAAGCTTCTCACAATAGTTGGTCGGAATTTGGGCCCATTCCTCCTGACAGAACTGGTGTAACAGAGCCATGTTTTTAGGCCACCTTGCTCACACCTGCCTTTTCAGCTTTGCCCATAAATTTTCAATAGGATTGAGATCAGTGCTTTGTGATGGCCACTCCAAAACATTGACTTTGTTATCCTTAACCCCTTAAGGACACAGCCATTTTTCATTTTTGCATTTTTGTTTTTCCCTCCCCACATTCCAAGAGCCATAACTTTTTAATTTTTCAATTCACAGACTCACATGATGGCTTATTGTTTGCGAAACAAATTGTACTTTGTAATGGCACCATTCAATATGCTGTGCAATGTACTGGGAAGCTGGAAAAAAATTCAGAATTAGGTGCAATTGGAGAAAAAATGCATCTGCACCAACTTCATATGGGTTTAATTTTTATGGTGTTCACTCTGTGGTAAAAATGACATGCTACCTGTATTCTGCGGGTCAGTACGATCACGGCGATACCAAATTTATATAGTATTTGTAATGTTTTGATACCTTTTAAAAAATGAAAAACTTTGCAAAATTAAAAAAATTTTTAGTGTCGCCATATTGTGACACCTATAACTTTTTCATATTTACATGTATGTATATGGGTATGGCGTCTTTTTATGCGGGACTAGATGATGTTTTTACTGATACCATTTGGGGAAAGATCTGATGGTTTGATCACTTTTTATTCAATTTTTTATAGGAGGCAAAGTCTTGAAAAAAAAATGCTATTTGGCTATTTTGATTTTTTTTCGCCGCTATGCCGTTCACCGTGTGGGATAAATATTTTAATATTTTAATAGTTTGGGCATTTTGGAGCGCGGCGATACCTAATGTGTTTATGTTTACTTTTGTTTATTTATTTTTATATCTGATCTAGGGAAAGGGGGGGTGATTTGAACTTTTATGTTTTTTTTATATACTTTTAAAAACTTTTTTTTTTCTTCTTTTACTTTTATGATCAGACCCCTAGGGACCTTGAAACCTAGGGGGTCTGATCGCTCATACTATTCACTGCAATACTACTGTATCGCAGTGAATAGTAAAATACCTTCACTTCTATTAGACGCTGCCTCTGCAATAGAGCTAATGCAATGACAAGCCTGGGAGCCTTCAATAAGCTCCCGGCTGTCATGGCAACCGATCGCCGCCCACCGATGATGTTCAGGAGGGCAGCGATCGGTGAAAAATGGCGGTGCCGTTTGACTGCTGCGTCTAAAGGATTAACAGCCGCGATTGGTGCAGGCACCGATCGCTGCTGTTAGCGGCGGGTCCTGGCTGTATTACACAGCGGGCACCTGCTGTGTATGGACAGAGCTCAGCTCCTGAGCTCTCTCCATACACTCCTTTACACCCAATCACGTACATGTACGTGAAATAGGGTTAAGGGGTTAAGCCACTTTGTAACCAGTTTGGCAGTATGCTTCGGGTCATTGTCCATGTGGAAGACCCATTTACGCCCAAGCTTTTACTTGTCTTGAGTTGTTGCTTCAGTATTGCCACATAATGTTCTTTCCTCATGATGCCATTTATTTTGTGAAGTGCACCAGTCCCTCCTGCAGCAAAACAACTCCACAACATGATGCTGCCACCCTCATGTTTCACAGTTGGGATGGTGTTCTTAGGCTTGCAAGCTTCTCCCTTTTTTCCTCCAAACGTAATGATGGTCATTATGGCCAAACAGTTCAATTTTAGTTTCGTCAGACCACAAATTAAGGTCTTTGTTCCTGTGTGCATTTGCAAACATTAATCTGGCTTTTTTATGTTTCTTTTGGAGTAATGGCTTCTTCCTGGCAGAGCCCATGTCGATACAGTATTCATTTCACTGTGGATAATGACACACTCTTACCAGCTTCAGGCAGCATCTTCACAAGGTCTTTTGCTTTTGTTCTTTGGTTGATATGCACATTTCGTACCAAAGCACGTTCATCTCTGGGACACAGCACCTGTCTCCTTCTTGAGCGGTATGATGGCTGGACATTTCCATTTTGTTTGTACTTGTGTATAATTGTTTGTACAGGTGAAAGAGGCACCTTCAGGTATCTGGAAATTGCACCCAAGGATGAACCAGATTTGTGCAAGTCCACAATTCTCTTCCTGATATCTTGGCTGATTTCTTTAGACTTTCCCATGATGTTACACAAAGAAGCAGTGTGTTTCAGGTGTGCCTTCAAATACATCCACAGGTATGTCTCTAATTAACTCAGATGTGGCCAAGAAACCTGTCAGAAGCTTCCAAAGACATGACATCATCATATGGGCTGTCCAACATTGTTTAAAGGCATAGTAATCTTAGTGTATGTAAA